>JANUWF010000528.1:680000-1880000 GCA_026120185.1 Voacanga thouarsii | reverse complement strand
CAATTGGCCAATGTTGGTAGAAAATTCAGGAAGATATTAAAAAAAAAAAAAAGCAACTTCAAATAGGTCAAGAAATTTGTTAAAAAAAAGGGACAAACTTCATCGTTCAAACCTCAATACTATAAGTGTAAAAGTACGAAACATTTTGTTACTGACTGTCCAATAGTTAAAGAAAGGAAGGTCAAGCAGAACAAAAAGAAAAAAAAAGACATTAAGGCAAATAAAGGGAAAGGGCTGGTCGAGACTTAGGATCAAGATAGATCCGATTGTTGGAATGTATGTCCTCTAAACTAGGTTTCTGATGTAATTATAGAATTTATTAATAAAAGAATTTATTCTCAAAATTGTTTGTGAATTTTACATTACTTTTGTGCTCAATTTCATTTGGAAAAGACCCATTGTGTTTACGTAAGTAGTCTATGTGAATGGTGGTCTTTCATAGTAAGGTATGGACCACGAGTTACTTGACGCATAAACATTTGTTCTTAACTGATTGGTGAGAATGAGAATCTCATCATGTTTAGGTTATTGTGTTATAAATTTTAAATGGGGAATGACTTACCTTTAGCCGGTGGGTAGTCCACTCACTTCATAGCATAAGCATATTTTGAACACGTAAAACATGCCCTGTAATAGTGGTTTTTAAAAGTACTATTTTTAAGAAGCCTAGACTATTACTGCTATAGCGTGAACTAATACTTTACCGCTTGAGTATGAGTTGGTGGTTGACAAAACTGGAAGCATGTACTTTGATATGCTGTGGTTAAGGTTCTTTCGTAGAGCTGATATACTTGTATGGTGGGTATATATGATTAGTTAGTTAAGATAGACTTGTATAAAATAGCTTCTGCGCTATATCGCCCCTTGTGACTGTTTGAATGATCTAAATATCCAGTACCTGGGGAAAAAGACTTAGATGTTTGCTTTAGGGTAGCTTTCTTAGAAAGAGAAAATATTCTAGAAGTCGTAGATCATTGGACTAGAGGTCTAAAGATGATAGATGTCTTTTAGAAAGGTGTTAGTACACTCTTCCTCTCTAAATGTACGGTGATGTGTAGAGGGATATTTTAGTCATTAGGCCGGAGACTTTGCTAACGCATCATTATCCTTGGGGTTAATATTTTCTTATGGTGATATTAGAAAATATTTAAAATATAACATACAGCTATTTATATAGCAGGAGTATTTTGGTCATTTTAATAGCCAATGCGATGTATCTTTTAGTCCCCGGAATAACCCTTAAGTTCTAACAGATTTAGGTTAAGAAATTGGTCTTAATAATTATGAATTTTATTTTATTTAAGTAGTCTGATTTATTATTGGACTAGATTAAAATAAAAAGCACAAGAAATAATATATATTTTATTTAGTTTAATTGGTTAATTAATTATTTAGGGCCCAAGGCCCATATTGAATAATTAAAAAATTAACCTAGGTATAAACTAGATAAAAAGGCCTAATATTTTATATTGGTCTATTTAAGCTTATTAATTATTTATTGGGCTATTTTATGAAGTCCAAAAAATAAATAATTGAGGCTTATTATTTATGGATATTCAAGCCCAAGAATAAATAATTTTATCTACCCAATGAATGAAACCAAGTATTAAAAGGGGGGGTGGATGGATCTCGTATTGTTTGGCATGAAAAGATAATAAAAAGAATATGTTTTTTGTTTCACGCTCTCGGTTTCTCTTTGGCATTAAAAACAAAAGAACGAAGGCTAATTCTTCGATCCGAGATTTGCTTTTCATCGGCGGTTGTTAATGAGTGTCCATATTCCGAAAGCTCAAAAGCTTCGCGTGAATGAGAAGAAGCAGACAGCTTGCAAGAGTGCAACCGAAGATGTCTTTAGGAGAACCAGTGGCTTCAAGCATTCAGCAAGAAGTCGTCTAGACATCTTCTTCAGTGCTAAGAAGATCATTTAAATGCAAAGGTATTATAATTTTTTAAAGCTTCCGCTGCCTCTGTTTTGATATTATGCATGCTTCTATGTTTATTTTTGCCATATATTACCTTCAAGTGGTATCAGAGAAAGGTTTGGCAAATATAGGAAGTATGCTAGGCTTAACTAAAATAAGAAAATATTTGTTTTGGATGTTTTCTATGAACCTTCGCATTTCTAGCTTGGGATAGTCTTCTCTGTAAGCTTGAGTGGAAGTATAGGAGTACTGTTTTTTAATTGCTTTCATAGATATCGTGTAAGCCCAGTATTTTTTTAAGGGCATAGGCACTTGTTAAGTGCTTTTATATGTTGCCTGAACGAAAGAACTAGAAGAAGAAACGCAAAAACGCAGAAGAAAAATCACAGAAAAGGCTGGAGAAGATGACACTGTTCATCAGCTAGCTGAATTGAGCCAAATAGAATAGCTGAGCCGCCTGCTTTCTATGAGAGGAGCTAAGCCAGTTTTGGCGAGCCATGACTTGGAGCTGTAGCTGAGGCCAAGTTGGCCCATGAGGAATCAATTTGCAAATTTGCAAATTGCATTTGCACAATTTGAGTCTTCAATTTTGACCAGGTCGCGGGCAGCTTCATAGACGGGTTGCGAGCATTTGCCTGGATCGCGGTCCATGGGTTTTTCCCATGGGCCATGATCCAGTATGGAGGGTTCACTGGACTATTGATAAAAACAAAAAATTAGATTTTTAGTCCCATACCAGGCGAAGTAATTTTTATGGTAATAGTTAATATTCTTTGAATATTTTGCATGAAAAATAATAGTAAAGGAAATTTAGGATTAAACAAGACCATTAATTAATTAATGTGTTTAATTCTATTATTTGGACACTTATGTTAAAAGAATAGAAAAGCATAAAAACGTTTATAATTTTCTAACATATTTATTTCTTTTTGTACTCTATGTGCGCATTTTCTCAAAGGCCAAAGTCTTTGGGAAATTTTTGACAAAGAAAAACATTTTTCTTAACTTAAATGATTAATTTTAATTCGAACAAAAATTAATTCTTGGTTATTTTCTCAAAAGATTTTATCCTTGACATAGAAAATATTTTGGATTCAGATATTTTTGTGAGTTAAAATAGAAAACCATTTTGATTTATTTTTAACAAGAAAAATTATTTTTGTCAAACTAAGCTTGAGATCAAAATCTCTCGAAAGTTTTATAGGAAAATTTTGAAATTATTAAATTTATTAACTTAAATAAAATTAATCCATAAAAAAAATTCTCAAATGGTATAAACCTTGACATAGAAATTTTTATGGGTTTAGATATTTTATTTTTGAGTTAAAAGAAAACTTAATTCAAATTTTTAAAGGATATTTTTCAAAAAAAAAAACCCCTTATTTTAAAATACTAAGTGGGAGAAGGGTTCCAACAGTCCCACAGCTTCCATCATGATCCTCATTAGAGATCGTAAGCTCCCCCACGTCACTCTGAGAGTGAACCCATATAGGATGGGGATACCGCAAAGATCTAGAACTAATGGATGGATGTAGTTAATAACCTGGGACACATGATATGATTGGCCAGCCCATATTGGAGGTTATAGTATGAGGGATGTCCATAGAAAATGGAAAGAAACAGTCATCCGATGATGGAGTTATCTTCTAGATAATTACCAAGAAGAAAATTTAATTTGTGATAGTTAATACACGTAGCTTAGGAACTGTTAATCTTTCCAAGAAGCTATGTCAGTTTTTGTAAAAGCCAAATTAATCATATTAAAGATAATAGTGATAGGGTTAACTATTATCGGATTTAATATGAGGATAAAGGCATAAATTATTTTTATTTTTTCACAAACTGAGATTTTTTTTTTTATTTTCAATTTTTTAGAAATGGTTGGTGGAGGTTCTTTTAGTCATTTGGCCGTTATTCTCCATGAGAATAAGCTAACGGGTTCCAATTATATGAATTGGAAAAGAAACTTGGATATAATACTCACTACTGAGAAGTATAAGTATGACCTCTACAAAACCTGCCCTGTTATCGGGAAGGGTTCCACCGCTGAAGAGCGAGAGGCTGAGAAAGCATGGAAGAAGGCTGACACGATGGCTCGTTGCTACATGTTGGCCTCCATGTCTAATGTGCTCTAGTCTAAGCACAAGTACATGGCCACTGCGTACGACATTAGCCAATCACTAGTCACGATATTCGTAGATTAGAGTCGGTCGGCAAGGCAGGAGGCTCTTAGGATGATCGTCAACACTAAGATAGCTGAGGGAGTATTAGTTAGAAAGCATATGCTTAAGATGATTACTGCTTTCGAGGAAGTAGAAGTCTTAGGGGCTGTTATTGACCCCGAGAATCAAGTGGACATAGTTCTCGAATCTCTTCCAGGCTCTTTTACTCAGTTCAAGTTAAATTATAACATGAACAAGTTAAAAATGAGTTTAACTGAGTTAATGAAAGAGCTCTAGGTGGCAGAGAACGTTATGAAGCCACAGTCCAAGGCTATGATTGCTAGGATTTCTTCTTCTAGAACTAGGCCCAAGCCCAGGAAGTTCAAGAAGAAAAAGGGAAACATACCAGTCCAGCCTAAGAACCAACCCAACAAGCCCAAGGGCAAGTGCTTCAAGTGCGGGCAAAAAGGACACTAGAAAAATGAGTGTTCAGAGCTTCAGGCCAAGAAAAACCCTACTAGTATTTTTCTCTATCTAGAGTCAGTTTCAATGGTTTGATCAACTTCTACTTGGATTGTTGATTCTGGAGCCACTGATCATACCTGTAACTCCTTGCAGGGGTTTAGAAAAATAAGAAAACTCTAGAAAGGCGAGCATAGACTACGAGTAAGAAATGGAGCACAAGTATGGGCCCTTGCAGTGAGAGAGTTGGATCTTGTTTTTTATTGTAATAGAGTAGTTATTTTGAAGGATATTTTATGTGTACGCAGTTTTAGACAGAATTTAATTTTAGTTGCAAAGCTAATAAATTATTGATATTCTATTTCTTTCTATTCTGGTATAACTATCAGTAGAAATAGAGAAGTTTTATGTACAGGGCACATGTATGGAAAATTATTCTTTTTAAATCCTACAAATAATCAAATAAATAATGCTCAATCTGAACCTTTAAATAAGAAAAGAAAGACCAATGTCAATGACTCATATCTTAGGCATCTAAGTTTGGGTTATATTAACTCAATCAGAATACAGAGGTTAATCTATGATGGGCCATTGGGCTCATTAAGATTGAAAAGTTGACCTTAGTGTGAATCCTACCTTATGGGAACAATGACCAAAAGGTCGTTCACTAAAAAGGCCATAGAGCCAAGGAGATATTGAGCCTTATTCATACTGATGTGTGTGGTCCTTTGTCTACACAAGCTAGAAGGGGTTTTGAGTACTTTATCACTTTCATAGATGATTGTACAAGGTTTGGTTATGTCTACCTGATAAGGTGCAAGTCTGACTCTTTTAACAAGTTCAAAGAGTTTAAGGCTAAAGTGGAGCGTCGGATAGATAAACTGATCAAAACCTTACGATCGGATCGTAGTAAAGAGTACCTCCTCAGTGAATTTAAGGATTACATGGTACATTTTGGGATAGTATCCCAACTCTTTGTGCTGGGTACAACCCAGCAGAATGGAGTAGCTGAGAGAATGAACAAGACATTGATGGAAATAGTCCGAAGCATAATGTCTCATGCTACTCTTCCAGTCTCGTTTTAGAGATATGTCCTGGAAATAGCGACATACATTCTGAACTTGGTACTTTCTAAGTCAATACCTAGGACGCCTTATGAGATATGGACTTGGTGTAAGCCAAGTCTAAATCATCTCAGGATAAGAGACTGTCCGGCTTCTATACTAATCAAGAGATACAAGCCAGAACCAAGATCAAAATTATGCTACTTTGTTGGGTATTCAAAAGGGACAAAAAGAGGTTACTTTTATCATCCTAAGGAGTAGGAAGTACTGGTAAGTACTAATGCTAAATACTTGGAGAATGATCAAAGTACCTCCACTAAAGGTTCAACAAAGTTGGAACTCGTGGAGAAGTTATCTTCAGAATCAACTTCTTCAGACCCAATTGTAGAATAAGAAGAGGCACAACCTCAAGAACTTATACAAACGGAGCCTCATCATAGTGGGAGGGTATCTAGAGTTCCAGAAAGATGGACAGGAAAGGCTTTCGAATTGGTCTTTGATCATCAGGAACAAGATCCCATTAGATACAAGGAGACTATTGCTGATGCCGATGCAAATCTATGGTATGAAGCAATGAAAGCCGAGATTGAGTCTATGTACTTCAATTAGGTTTGAGATCTTGTAGCTTCACCTGAAGGGATAAAACTTATTGGGTGTAAGTGGCTATACAAGAGGAAGGGGGGAGTGGATGGGAAGGTGGAACCTTCAAAGCTAGGTTTGTGGCGAAATGGTATACTCAAAAAGAGGGAATCGATTATAAGGAAACCTTTTCCCTGGTAGCCATGCTTAGGTCCATCCATATCCTCCTTGCCATTACATGTCATTTCGACTACGAAATATGACAAATGGATGTCAAGGCGGCATTTCTTAATGGCCATCTTAACGAAGACATTTATATATCCCAATCTGAAGATTTTATTGCTAAAGGCCAGGAACATATGATTTGCAAATTTAAGAAGTCTATTTATGGACTTAAGCGGGCATCTAGAGCATGGAATATTCATTTTGACGAGACTGTAACGTTTACAGGAAATTGGAAGGTATAAATGTGGATGACATTCTACTCATTAGGAATGATGTAGGAATATTATCATCTACTAAGGTTTAGCTGCCTAGTCAATTCAATATGAAGGACTTGGGAGAAGCCGGTTACATTCTCGAGATTAAACTTCTTAGAAATAGGAAGTAGAGAATGTTAGGATTATCCCAAGCGATATACATTGGCAAGATGTTGGCTAAGTTAAGTATAGACTCATGCAAGGGAGCTCTAATCCCCTGCAAATATGGGTTGTCTTTTTATTCTAAGGACTATCCTCAGTCTCAAGAGGAAAAAGATAAGATGAGTAGGATTCCCTATACTTCGACTGTGGGAAGTCTCATGTACGTCATATTGTGCACTAAGCTAAATATCTGCTTTGCTGTAGTCTTAGTTAGCAGATATAAGTCAAACCCTGGGGTAGTTCATTGGCAAGCCGTAAAGCATATTCTCAAGTACCTCAAAGGTATGAAAGATTATATGCTGGTTTACAAGGCTGATGACTTGGTTCCTACTGAATATATAGACTCAGACTTCTAGGCAGATAAGGATGAGAGAAAATTCACAAGTAGATATGTCTTCACCTTGTTCGGAAGAGTTGTTTCATGGAGGAGTATCAAGTAATCTTGCATTGCTAACTCAACCATGGAAGTTGAGTATGTGGCAGCTTCGAAGGCATCTAAGGAAGTAGTCTGGCTCCAGAAGTTCCTTTCAGAACTTAGAGTTATGCCACACATAGACAGATTGATTGTGGTGTATTACGAAAACTCTGGAGCAGTCTTGCAATCCAAAGAACTTAAGAACCATAAGAAGGGGAAGCACATCGAGAGGAAGTACTACCTAATCCGGGATTTCATCCAGAGAAGGGAACATGGTGGAACAGATAGTCTCGGAGAATAACCTAGCAAATCCCTTCACTAAGCCTTTGTCTAAGAGAGTCTTCAAGAGACACTTAGACGCCATAGGGATGGACACCCATAGACTTTTTTAGTCCTAGAGTGCAAGTGGGAGATTGTTGGAATGTATGCCTTTTAGACTAAATTTCTGACGTAATTATCGAATTTACTAATAAAAGAATTTATTCTCAAAATTGTTTGTGAATTTTAAATTAATTGTGTGCTCGATTTCATTTGGAAAAGACCTATTGTGTTTAAATAAGTGGTCTATGTGAACGGTAGTCTTTCACAGTAAGGTATGGACACGAGTTACTTGACACATAAACATTTGTTCTTAACTGATTGGTAAGAATGAGAATCTCATCATGTTTAGGTTATTGTGTTATGAATTCTAAATGGGGAATGACTTACCTTTAACCAGTAAGTAGTTCACTCACTTCATAACATAAGCGTATTTTGAAAACGTAGAATATGATATGTAATAATGGTTTATAAAAGTACTATTTTTAAGAAGCCCAAACTATTACTGCTATAGTGTGAACTAATACTCTACCACTTAAGTATGAGTTGGTAGTCTGACGAAGCTAAAAGCATGTACTTGGATATGCTGTAGTTGAGGTTCTTTCGTAGAGCCGATATACTTGTATATTGGGTATATGTGACTAGTTAGTTAAGACGGACTTATACATGATAGCTTCTACGCTATATCGCCCCTTGTGACTATACGAATGATCTAAATATCCAGGGCCTTGGAGAACAAGACTTGGATGTTTGCTTTAGAGTAGCTCCCTTAGAAATTGGAAACATTTCAGGAGTCATGGATCATTGGACTAGAGATCTAAGGGTAGTTGATATCTTTTAGAGAGATGTTAGTACATTCTTCCTCTCTAAATGTACGGCGATGTGTAGAGGGGTATTTTTGTCATTACACCTGTAGGTTGGAGATTTTGCTAACACAACATTGTCCTTGGGGTTAATATTTCCTTATGGTGATATTAGAGAATATTTAAAATACAAAATACAGCTATTTATATAGTAGGGGTATTTTGGCCATTTTAATAGCCAAGGCGATGTGTCTTTTGGTCCCCAGAATAGCCCTTAAATCCAGACAGATTTTGGTAAGGAATTAGGCTTGATAATTATGGGTTTTCTTTTATTTAAGTAGTTTGATTTATTGTTGGACTAAAATAAAATAAAATGCCTAATAGAGAGTATATATTTTATCTAGTTTAATTGATTAATTAATTATTCACGGCCCAAGGTCCAGATTAAATAATTAGAAAATTAACCTAGGTATAAACTAGATAAAAAGGCCTGATATTTTAGCTTGTTAATTAGTTATTGAGCTGTTTTATGAAGCCCAAAAAATAAATAATTGGGACTTATTATTTATGGGTGTTCAAGTCCAAGAGTAAATAATTTTATCTGGTCTAATGGATGAGACCAAGTATTAAAAAAAACAAACAAACAAACAAGGGACGGATCCCGTGTAGTTTGGCGTGAAAAGATAACAAAAAGCATATGTTTTTTGTTTCACGCTCTCGATCTCTCTCTAGCATTAAAAACAAAAGAACGAAGGCTAATTCTTCAATCCAAGATTTGCTTTTCACCAGCGGTTGTCAAGGAGTGGCTATATTCCGGAAGCTCAAAAGTTTCGCGTGAATGAGAAGAAGCAGACGGCTTGCAAGAGTGCAACCGGAGATGTCTTTGGGAGAACCAGTATCTTCAAGCATTTAGCAAGAAATGGTCTAGACATCTTCTTCAGTGCCAAGAAGATCATTTAAACACAGAGGTATTATAAATTTTTTAAAGCTTCTGCTACCTCTATTTTGATATTATGCATGCTTCTGTGTTTATATTTGCCGTACATTACCTTCACCGAAACTAAAGAAAATTGTGAATCTGAAGCTGAAATAGCCAACATATACTTCATGGCCATGAGAGAAAAGTTAAATCTTACTCTTTCTAATTCTATATCTAAATTACACGATTTTACTTGTGAAAATTCTGATGATCTGAATGAGCTTCTTGTTAACATGTTCCATGAACTCAAAAACTATCTAGAAGAAATAAGAAAATGAAAATGAAGATTGATTCCTTGTTAGATGACAATGCTAATCTATTGAGTAAGAACAAAGTTCTATTTGATTCCATTAATTGTTCAAATATTGAAAAGGATGTCATCTCAACTTATTTACATTGTATATCACTTGAGAACAAATGCTTATGTGACAAAGCAATATCTCTTGAAATTATGCTTAGTGATTTTGATGACATGAAAAAGAAAGTTGATGATCTTACTATATGTATTGAGAAGTTCACAAATGTCAAAGGCAACTTAAATAGATTGCTTAGAATGCTACGTGTAGTTGGAGACAGAAATGGTCTCGGATATAGGCAAGTGAATAAAGTTGGAAATTATAAATCTTATTTTGTGAAAGCTAGTTTTTCATATATAAATCATATTTTTTGCACATATTGTGGCAGAGATGGACACAACACATCTATGTGTCATGTTAGGAAGAAAGTGGAATTCAGTGTGAAAATAATGTGAAAAATTAAAGGAACCATTACTAACCCCTGTGAACCCAAGAAAGAATGGGTACCAAAAGTCACTCTTCTATTTTGTGTATAGGTACCTTTGCCACAATTGATGAGCTCCACAAAGTAGTTCCTAGATAGTTGATGCTTTAGACACATGATGGGAAATGTAGTACTAATGGAGGATATTCAAGCTACAAATGATAGATTTGTCACCTTTGGAGATAAGAAAAAGGGAAAAATACTCAGTATATGTTATATTGGTAAGGTATTATCCACTATTATTCAGTAAGTATTGTTGATTGATGGATTGAAGTACAACTTGCTTAGTGTTAGCCAATTATGTTACAATGGTTGTAAGGTTAAATTTGAAAAAGATTCATTCACTATCATTGATAATTCTATTAATAAAATCATTTTTGTTGCAAACTGTATTAGTAATGTCTATTTATTATATGTTGATGATCTTATTTCTTGTGATATAAAATATCTTTCCCTGAATGATGATAATGATGGGTACCTTTGGCATAGAAGGCTAGGCTATGCATTTATTGATTTGCTAAATAGATTATCTTGAAAAGAGCGTATTAGAGGATTGCCCAAAATGAAATTTGATAAATATCGATTGTGTGATGCTTGCCAATTTGGAAAACAAATCAAAATATCTTTTAAACACAAGAAAATAATTTCAATCTCAAAACCTCTTGAACTTATACATATGGATTTATTTAGACCTATCAGGACCACAAGCCTTTGTCGTAAGAGGTATACTTATGTATTAGTAGATGACTTTTCAAGATTACTTGGACCTTGTTTCTTGCACAAAAGGATGAAGCATTTTCTAAATTTTCAAAGGTGCTTAACCGTGTTCAAAATTCTCTTGGGTGCAAATTAATTTCAATTGGAAGTGATAATGGTAGAGAATTTTGCAACCATGAGTTTACAAAATTTTGTGATGAGAATGGTGTTCTTTATAACTTTTTAGTTGCAAAAACTCCTCAACAAAATGGTGTTGTTGAGAGGAAAAATAGGACTTTGCAAGAAATGACAAGATCAATGCTTTGTGAAAACTTCTTTCCAAAATATTTCTGGGCAGAAGCTGTAAATACAACATGTTATATTGTAAACCAAGTTATGCCAAGGCCTTTTCTTAGGAAAATACCCTTTGAAATTATATTGGACAATGTCCCATCCATTTCATATTTCAAAATTTTTTTATGCAAATGTTTTATTGTCAATATTCGAGACAATCTTGGCAAATTCAATAGCAAATTAGATGAGGCTATATTTCTTGGATACTCTTGCAACAAAAAGGCATATAGAGTATACAACAAAAGAACTCTATGTGTGGAAGAATTTGTATATGTTGTATTTGATAAATCTATCATATATTCCTTTAGAAAAAATGATGATAATGTAAGTACTTCAAAGGAAAATATCATTGAACATCACAAAGCTCCATCACTTGACAACCATGCTAAAGAAGAAGAATTGGAAGAATAGCAAGCTAAGACAGTAAGCAAAGAGCTAAAGATCATGTTGATCAAAGCCTACCAAAAGAATAGAAATACAATCTCGGATATCCAAAAGAACAAATTATCGGAGATCTTAACTATGGTGTCAAAACCAGACGGTACTTTATTGATAATTTCGCCTTACTTTCAAGTATTGAACCTGATTGCATTGATGTGGCTTTGTGTGATGATTTTTGGATTATGGCCATGCAAGAAGAATTGAATCAATTCGAAAGAATCAGGTTTGGAAACTTGTTCCTAGACCACTTAACCATCCCGTGATTGGTACCAAGTGTGTATTTAGAAATAAACTTGATGAGTATGGTGTTGTTATTAGAAATACAACTAAACTTGTTGCCTAATGATTCAATCAAGAGAAGGGCATTGATTATGATGAGACATTTGCACCCATTGTTAGATTAGAATGCGGCTTGCTTTTGCATCTTTCAAAGGTTTCATACTTTATCATATGGGTATTAAAAGTACCCTTTTAAATGGTTTTATTGAAGAAGAAGTATATGTGGAGCAACCCCCTAATTTTATTTATGAACATTTTTCAAATCATATCTTCAAGCTTTCCAAAGCTCTTTATGGTTTAAAACAAGGTCCTCATGCTTGGTATGAAAAACTTGGTGGCTTTCTTTTTTCAAAAGGTTCTTCAAGAGGTGTGATTGACACTAAATTGTTCGTTAAAGCTGAAAAATCTGATGACCCCTTAATTGTTCAAATATATGTTGATGACATTATCTTTGGAGCTATTAATGAATCTTTATGTGAGAAGTTTGCAAAGACTCTGCAGCAAGAGTTTGAAATGAGTATAATGGGAGGCCTAAACTTCTTTCTCGGCTTACAAATTAAGCAAACCAAGGATGGGATCTTTCTAAATCGAGCTAAGTATACTAAAAAATTGCTCAAAAGGTTTGAAATGAACCAAGCAAAGGAAACTAGTACACCTATGAGCACTTCATTAAAGCTTTGATAAAGATGAAAAGGGTAAGAAGGTAGATGAATCGAAAT
The DNA here is from genome assembly GCA_026120185.1 of Voacanga thouarsii. Taxonomy (NCBI): domain Eukaryota; kingdom Viridiplantae; phylum Streptophyta; class Magnoliopsida; order Gentianales; family Apocynaceae; genus Voacanga; species Voacanga thouarsii. Next base: position 1,867,386 of record JANUWF010000528.1, on the reverse strand, counting down.
ATCAAGGTATAATTGGAAGTCTTCTATATCTCACTGCTAGCCATCTTAATATTATGTTCTTGATTTGCCTTTATGCAAGATTCCAATCATGTCCCAAAAAATCACACTTATCCACTTTAAACGTATTTTTAGATACTTGGTTGGGATACATGATTATGGTCTATGGTATCCTCGAACTAACTATTTTGGTCTTATAGGATGCACAGACGCAAATTATGCAGATTGTAAAGTTGAAAGAAAAAGTACAAGTGGGCAATGTCAATTTCTTGGACATTTATTAGTCTCTTGGTAAGGTAAGAAGCAAGCTTGTATGTCTATTTCAACAACCGAAGAAGAATATATAGCTGCAGGAAGTTGTTGTGCTCAAATTTCATGGATGAAACGCACTTTACTCGATTTTGGTCTTGATTTTAAGTGTGTTCCTATTCTGTGTGACAATACTAGTGCTATAAATTTAACTAAAAATTCGGTTCAGCAATAAAAAACTAAGTACATTGAAATTAAATATCATTTTATTAGAGATCATGTGCTTAAGAGTGATGTTTGTGTTGAATATATTTCTATTAATGATTAACTTACAATATATTCACCAAACCACTGGTTAAAGATAAATTAAATCATCTAATGAGAGGCTTGGGAATTACCTGATTATGTAACTAACGTTTTTTTTTTTTTTGAGTTAGTTGTTTATTCTTCCAGGTTCCTAAAGTGTTCTGATTGTGAAAGAGGATTTTGGATGTTGAAATTGGACAAAGTAAATCCAAAAACCCCTCACCAGAACCATTTCTCAAGTCAAATACTCTATGACAAAATCGAATGGGCATTTTGGTCTGAGCACCAAGTCAAAAATTGCAGCATCCTATAGCCACGAATGTTTGGACAGGCAAATCAAATAGACAATTCTGTGCCCAAACTTTTCAAATTTTCAAACTCTAAATATCTGTGCTTTTTCATTCCAGCCGTAAACAGTCTCTCTTAGTTAAAATATCTTTTCAAATCTACTGAAAAATCACCTTTTTCAATGTACTTGATTGTACTTATCTACTTAATACCTTGTAAAGCCCAAAAGATTTCAAACCCACTTGAATTATTTTCTCTTTTTCAAAATCTGAAGATGTCATCTTTCTCTTATCTTTGAACATCGTTCTCACGCCAAAACCAGAAAAACTAAACCCTTTAGCTTCATCCACCATGGCTAAACTTCCAAAAACCAGTAAAGGGACCGAACCAAAGGCAAAAAAGACCAAGAAAACCAAAGCAGAGGTAAATAAATGAGTCGCTACCACTTAATCAGTCGCAAAGAAAAAGGACAAGGATGTTGCTGTCAATGAACCTACCTCTCAAACCGCTTCATCAAAACAACTACCAGAGGAGGAAAGCACAGATACTTAGGTACCCCGATTTCTTGATTCAAAATGTGAGACTGATTATAATGATTGGGTATCTAGGAATAGAACAAGTGTTGTGGGTTACCTTGATTGGCTGGAGAACATTATTGTTTGTGAATAAAAGGTTGCACATGAATTTGGTCTGTGAATGTTATTCAAATCTAAGAAAATAAAGATATGAGAAAACAAGAGATGGATTTTTAGTGCAGTGGTACACCTTTCGGGTTTGAGGTGTGAATTTTGAATTTGACCATCGAATGCTGAACAGAATCTTTAATGTTAGAGATAGAGGGATACAGTTATTTGAGATGAACAAGCTACTCGAGAGTTCTAATTTATTTAAGCTAAGGAGATTTGAGAGCAAGTTCACTGGCGGGAAGAGTTTCAAAAACTCAAGTAACTGCAATACCAAGTAGTTGAATGGTATGGGCAAACTACTTCATCATATGGTTTCAACCATGGTCATTCCAAGTTTTGGGCACAAAATTTCTATAAGCAATATGCAGATAGTGGTGATGTTGGCCTAGTTAGAGGGCAAACCAATTAATTTTGAATTTCTGGCTGCAAGATTAATAATTTAGTCCCGAAATACCACCAATAAAGCTTTACCCTTTGAAAATCTTATGATTAAGTTGTTTAAACATTTCAATGTTGATTTGAATTTGGTTGTCCCTGAGCATTCTAAAGTTAATGTCTATAGCAAGGATTCTTTTGAAAAAATGGGGTTTATCCAGATAGACAATCAGTGGATTCTGCTTAGGGATACCACAGAAGAAAAAAAAAGGGAACTACTTAAGGTTCAAACTGCAAGAAAGAAACCTGCCTCTGCTGCCCTGGTTGGGACAAAAAGAAAAGCTAAAAATCAAGAGGAATCATCCAGAAAAGCCAAGCAAAAAACTGAAGAAAATGGGCTAACATAATGCTCTAAATCTTTTATCTGCTAAAGTGGATGGACTAAGTGCAGAAGTCAAGACTAAATTGCAAACGCTGGGAAATTAACTGACCAATGTGAAAAGGAAGCAGTCTAAAACTGCAGCTATCTCTGAATAGAGAGTTCCTCCACAGGAGCAAGAATTGGAAACAATCCTCCTTTCACCAGCAAAGGATACTAGTATTGATCCCGCTAAAGAACCTCCTACGAAACCTACTAAAGAACATTCTGATGCCACAACCACTGCAACCATTGCTGCTGAAGCTTGCTCCTAAGCAGGCCATACCAACAGCACCTAGTAGCTCCTCAGGTCATCGGTAGAATCATGTTTTAGTCAAAAGGAAATCCAACAGATTTGCTGGAAAGCATAAGAAGGTGGTACTAATAATAAGGCTGAGGCTGTGGTAATTCAGGGCGATATGGCCATCTCCACAAACAAACATGATGTCAAGACCATAAAGAAAATTTGTTGACACCTTTCGAAACAAACTTCATTACTTTCCTGAACAATTTTTATCACTTTCTTAAACAATTTGTTATATTATGTTCCACTTACTTATCTATCTATTTTTCCATTTAATCTCATTCATTTGCTTTTGTTTCTCATTTTTTTTACTGATTCCAAAAGGGGGAGAAATTAAATTGAGATTGGATTGTATAGATTATGTGTTTGATTATGAGTGTTTGATAATGATTGTGTGTTTGATGATGATTGGATGTGTATGATTTATGATTTTGATTATTGAGACTGGATTGTGTATATTGTGTTTTTGATGATGATTACATGTGTGTGATTTGTGATTCTGTTTACTTATGCTTTTGTTTGGATTGGTGCAAAAAAATACAAAGGAGTAAGTTTGGCATACAGAATTTTTGGATTGATGATTGGATTGTTGAGATTTTGTCTGAACCCTGCACAGACATAAAAGGAACTGGTACGCAAGTGCATTTGAATTGTCTGGAAGCTCAAATTACTAAATCAAATAGCCTACTAGAAAAAAAGACTGAAGAAATAGCAGGGAGCACTAACAAAATAGACTGTCTACTAGAGGAACTGGTAGGCAAAATTGTAGATGGGCAGAGATTGCTGGAAGAGAAGAAAGCTTTAGTGCCATCAGAAATTTTCTACTGTAGTTTCTACTAATAGAATTTTTTTTTCTGCTCCACTTCACTCATAATTTTACAATAAAATCACAACTCTAACTCCTCAAAACCACAACGCAAATATCAACACAACACCCACACTTCAACAGTCAAACACCCTAATAAAATCACAACTCCAACTCCTCAAAACCACAATACAAATATCACCCACACTTCAACAGTTAAACACCCCAATAATTTTCAATGCAAATGTGCTCCAAAATCACAAAAAATACAAGTAAAATAGTTTAAAATTTACAAAGCATAAAATGCAGTTCAATACAAGAAAGATAGTGCATTTTAAGGTAACTAAGACTAGAAATAGCTTATGCATAAGAAACAAAACAAGAAAGAAAAAGAGTGCTCAGAAATTTAGTCCCACCAGCATTTTTTTCTAGCCACTTCACTCACATTTTTACAACAAAATCACAACTCTAACTCCTCAAAACCACAACACAAATATCAGCACAATACCCACACTACAACAGTCAAACTCCCCAATAATTTTCAATGCAAATGTACTCCAAAATCCCAAAAAAATAACAACAAAACAGTTCAAGATTTACAGAGCATAAAATGAAATTCAATACAAGAACGATAGTGCATTTTATGGTAATTAAGACTAGAAATAGTTTATTCATATGAAACAAAACAAGAAAGAAAAATAGTGCCAGGTGTTCTTTCTCAAGTTTATAAGACATTTATAAACAAATCTTTTATATTTCTATTCTACCTTTAACGTTGATTTTGTTTCCAAAGAAGTTTAAAAGAAAAGGTCCAATGAATTTTCCACTCTTGTGATAGATTTATGAAGATTTAATTTTTTTTATATGCATTAAATAAGAACCATACCAATGCTAGTTGGGGATAGCTTCAACCTTGTTCGACTAAAAACCCCATGGATTCCCATAGCTCTGCCAATCCAAGAAAACACATAAAATCAATAAGGTCACTGGTTTTGGACGTTTGAAAAATAAAAAAAAATAGAATATGGTGAAACTTTGAACAAAAAACTGCTAAATAATCAGCAAATGGTCACGATTTTATTAGATAAATAAAACAAAATCAATATTTTCAATTGAATACATCCAAAAGAAATGACTACAAAATATAAATGTCTCAAAATCCTAATATATTATAACTATTCACTTTCACTACAAAATTCACTGTCTACTTCATCTTCTGACTCTGAAGTAGATATTACTATATCAGATTCATCGGAACTACTTTTCAAGTCTTCGTCATTCTCTTGCAAACTAACATTAACAGAGGAATCCACATCTTCATAAATATTGTTTAGGTCCCTTAGATTGTCTAATGGATCATCCATAATATCAATACTTGGATTCTGCACTTCATTTTCTTGCAATGCACTATCAATTGTAGCCATCTCTAACGTTCATCTTGTAGCGACATGAAAAACATGCAACCAATCTACAATATCCTTTCTGGGACTTGGATATGGTACGAAATAACTTAGGTTGCTTGAAATGCAAGTGCAAATGGCCCAAATTTGTTCCATAATCTTTTAGGATTAATATCAAGCAGTTTGTACTTAAGATGAATTCTTACTCCCACATCATGTCTTAGATCATACCAATCACAAGGAAATAAATAGGCATGTTTAACAGGCAAACCAGGATACTCCAGTTCCACCACTTCCTTCAAAGTACTATAGTAATCCACTGTGTCTCCATCATCATTATTAGAACCTTTTATGCATACGCCACTATTTGTAGTGGCTTTTCCTTTGCTATGAGCAACTGTGTGAAAGTTGTAGCCGTTCACAAAAAACTGTGTGTACGTGCGCACAAATCTCTTTGGCCCCCAACTCAGATGTTTTATTTCATCGTTTGAAACATTGTTACTTGGATCGTGCACCTATTTGACATAAAAGTATTATAACTAAAAAAGATGAAGTTAATTAGAATGGAAATTTGGGATGACACAACATTAGATATATGCTTACATATTCCTTCAACCATTGAACAAACTCTCGTTCCAATACTAACTCTAAATTAGAATAAAAAATATCGGCTGTATTAGAGTGCTTCTTAACCTTGAATAGCCTAAATTTTATTAAATTAAAAAATGGAGAGATGTTAAAATTTATCTCATTCCAAAACAATTTGTGCAAATTCATACTCACTCCATATATGGTTAGTCCTCTTCGGTATTTAGTAACATATACAATGCAGCTGCATCATACTCTTTATCTGACAGGCACCTCATCTTTGCAACTCCTGATGACCCCCTAGGACAACTAAATGTTGAAATACTTGACCTCATTAAGTCATCAAAACCACCACCATCATCATTTCGTTAAACCCTTCTACTCTTTATTTAGACATTACGATCAAAGTAAAAAGTACAAAACGTCAAAACTTCTTCAACTAGGTATGCATTGCAAATTGAAGCTTCAACTCTTGCTTTATTTTTCACCTTCTTCTTTAAATTGTACAAGAACCTATGGTTGGAGATTTATCAATATGGATATTAACAAATTGAGGTTTAAAAAAATAATAAATTAGTTATTTAACTAACCTCTCAAAAGGATACATCTACCTATATTGCACAGGACCTCCCATTAAAGCTGCATACGGTAAGTGGATTGGCAAATGTTCTATTGAATCAAAAAAGCTTAGTGGAAAAATTTTCTCCAATTTGCATATGATCATAGCAATATTCTCTTCTAGTTTCAAAATCTGTTCAACACATAACATTCTAGAAGTCAAGTCCTTGAAGAATAAGCTCAATTCTGTTAGAGCATTGTTGACAACATCAGGAAGCAAATAGCAAAATGCTATTGGTATTAACCGAAGCATGAATACATGACAATCATGGCTCTTAAGGCCAAACAATTTTCATTGCTTCTCATCCACACATCTTGAAAATTTGAAAACATAACCATGTGGGAATTTCAAAGATTTAATCCACTCACACAAAATTTTTCGAGCATTTTTTTTTCCATACAATAGCATGCCTTTGGTTTCTCGGTACCTTCGTCTACTAAATCTAAATCCCTTCATCGGCAAATCTCATGTAAATCTCTCCTTGCATTCTCATGGTCTTTTGTCTTCCTCTTCACGTAAAAGACTGTATTGCAGATATTATCAAAAAAATTCTTAATAATATGCATTACATCAAGATTATGCTAATGACATTTGTCCTCTAATATGGTAAGCTCCAAAATATACTTTGCTTACCCTAGTTGTGGGATTTCCCGTATCCTTCAGATAAGTCATTCCCACCATTTTCAATGACAGTTGGCAAATCCTTCACTTGTGCTCATATTTCATCCCCACTTAGTCTATGTGGGGGTGCTGAATCCTCAATTCGGTTCTTTCTGAATAAGCTCTTATTCTTCTGAAAAGGGTGGTGTAATAGTAAAAACTGTTAATGGCAATCAAAAAAGCATTGCTTTTTAGAGTTTTGAAGCCTGAATGCCTTTGATTTTTCCATACAATATGGACAAGATAATCTACCAACTGTACTCCATCCAGACAACATGCCATATGCTGAGAAATCACTGATCGTCCACATTAGAGCAGCTTTCATCTAAAAATTTTTCTTCTTTGAAATGTCATATTTAAGAACTCCAACTTCCCATAGATATAGCAATTCATCAACCAAATGCTGCAAATAGACATCAAGCTTCTTCTTGGGGTTCTTAGGACTAAGTATTATTGTACTAAGGAAAATGTATGGCGTTTTCATACACATACCAGGTGGTAAATTCTATGGTATTACCATCACAGTTCAACATGAATACTGCTTACCAGATATCCCAAATGGAGCAAAACTATTAGTGGAAAGTCCAAGTCTTACATTTCGAGCCTCAGAAGAAAATGTTGGGTGTGTGCTATTGAAAACCTTCCAAGCTTCTGCATCAGAAGAATGACTAATGGTGCTCTGAACAGATTCATGTTCCACATACCATCTCATATGCTCAGCTGTAGCTTTTGAAGCATAAAATGTTGTAATCTTGCTGTTAATGGGAGGTAGTGCATTCTTGCATATGTTACATTTTTCTCCACTCCTGAACTTCCTTTTTTTGGCTTCCATCTAGGATGGTTGCAAAACATACAGTGTGTGAACCCAATACACTCTTTTCAAAAAAGTATACAACCATTCACACAACAATCTATTTGTTCATACGGAAGTCCTAACTCGGATACAAGCATTTTTGTCTCATAAAAGTTTTTAGGCAGCTTATCCTCTTCAAGTGTGACATCTTTAATAAGTTGTGATATTGCATCATAACAGGTTTCAGGTAAGTTATAATCATACTTAATGTTCAGAAGTTGCACAACTGTGGATAACTGGGAGTGACTACAACCTGGCCATAAAGGCTCATATGCAATATGTAGCAGATCATAGAAACTTTGTGTATTCGTATTAGGCTCTTCTTCCATCTGTATAGTTTTATTAAATCTTATATCATGTCCTGTTGCATCAAATACCATTTCCCTAATTTGATGGGTTACAATAGGACTTTCCTCCCTTTCATCATCAACCTCTATGCTATTCCTTTGTTGAGAATTAAAAATATAAGGTTCCTCATGAGTATGCCATTGATAGTAATTTGGAATAAATCCCTTCTGACACAAATGTAGCTTTACATCATCTACATCAGAAAACCTACGGTTTTTGCACTTTGAGTATGGACATCTTATTTTTTCTCCACTAGTAAAATCAACTTGTGTAGTTGCAAATTGAACAAACTCATCAATTCTATGAAGAAATTCCCTTGTTAACCTTTTTTTACCAGGTAAGAGCCTATTATACATCCATGCTCTAGCTCCTGTCATCGTATCAACCTACATTTGGAGACAAGCTATATCACCCATTCACCCTAAATACAAACAAGCTTTTACACATTTCCCATGCATATACACGCATATACAAATGAAGGTTAAATTTATAATGGATAATACCACCACCAAGGAACAAAAAGCAAAAAAGATAGAATAGAAGGATGCCCGATTTAAGATGATACAATACCCAATAGATACATCCATTGCTTTTGTTAGAACTGACATCAACCAGAGAAACTAAGTATCAAGGTGGATTATTCATAGCAAGAAAAAAATAAGATATTGTGAGTAAATTACAACCATATAGCCATATAGTAGTAATTACAATAAGCTCACTTCACAAGAGACATTCGAGGCTTTCCTTGTTTTCTAAAGCAATCACAACTATTTCTAAAACATTGTCTTAAAAAGCTCATCATGACTTTATGAGGAAAAGAAAGGCAAATGATAATGTGAACCATCAAATAACTTTTTAGCAGATGATAATTTGAACCATGTTATAACTTTTTAACTTTAACATGCTGCCTACAAAAATGATTAATCATTAGCATGTGTGGATAAATAAAGCAAAACTGCCAATCATAGTGTACTAGCGTACTTAGTCAATTTTGATAAAGACAAACAAGGAATCTTAAAATAAAGCCTACTACTAGGATGCTACTTAATGAAACCTTATGTCCAAGTAAAATCATAAATGAAGTAAACCAAGTGGAAAGAAAAACTGTACATTCCTTTCTATGCGTTTGTAGCTTCAAAAAGATTTAGCAACCTTAAGGTTAAATATTGCCTTATTGCTTTAAAACAAGACAGACAAAATAACTTCTTCTGCTATATGTGTTTTCTTAATACTTCGCATAAACCAAGAATGAAAAGTTCCTTAAGGGAGAATAAGGTCATATTTTCACATAAGAATGTAATCAAATTCCTCCAACCAAACTTATGTAACTTAGCAAGCTAAACTAACAAATTTCATTCACTACAGTTACATACATTCTCACTTAAATGCTTATTCGTCAACCAATTTTGACCCTGCTTTTAGCAATGGAGAGAAACTGAAAAGCGACATCGGTATTGGATGAGTAGCCTCACTAATTATTCTTTGGATTCCAACAGATTCCCATCACATTATAGAAAAACCCCCCACCCAAATCATTTACCTTTCTTCTTGTCTTTATTCGTACTACTTCCACATATCTTCACATGACACATTATTCTTACACTACTTCCAAATTCCCTTCACCAACACATTATTCTAACACCAACACCCCAAAATCAAGCCAATATTCTCTGAGATTGGAAAAGGAATAATTTTATCTCATTCATACAAATATTATTTCATAAGTAGAAGACATAATTTTTATTATTTCATAAGTAGAAGACATAATTTTAACTCATTCGTACAAATATTAGAAAAGGAAGAAAAGAGCAATAAGATGTTCTGAAAAAATTGAGTGAACAAACCTCTCACGAGAAACCCAAATGAGCCTACGAATCTTCGGCCGTGGTCCAGCAGTGGCAGAAGATCTCCGGCAGTGGTCCAACTGTAGCAGATTAAGATCTTCGACAATGGTCAAGCGGCAGCAACTCTAAGGCTCGATTAGTGTTCAGCGGACAAGGGAAAGCTAAAAAGGGAAGGGTGGCTTCTCTCTGAGGCTCGAAGGGAAGCGCGAGCGGGTACTGAAACGGAGAACGAGGATTGGTTCAACAGAGGAGGGAATGCTCAGAAAAATGAATCGTGGGCTGGGTTGTGAAACTCAAAATAAGAAACAAAAGGAAAAAGAGAAAACAAATATCATATTTTTTAAACTGTATAAAATAAAACAATTATCTAATAATATTGTTTATTTAATAATATTTCTAAGCTATAATAAATAATTTTTTGTTTCAAAGTGTACAAAATGAAAGTGCATATTATAAAATATTGTATAGTACATTTCTATAAAAAAAAAGTTTATAAACTAAAATTTGCAAAACATTGAGAATTATAAAAGTTTCATTATCACTGTATAGTACATTTATATAAAACAATTAAAAAATATATTGTATAGTACATTTACATTATATGATTGTTCTTAGGTGAAAAATACAAGTTTATCCATAATGAATTAGGTTAAACAAATTAGTCACAAATGTAACACAAATTTTTTCTTAATACAATGAAATTAGATGTGCATTTTGTTACTAATTATCCATTATCAAAATAGAGATAGAGTATGTGTTTATTCTCTTTATATTTTTTTTCATTATTTACATATTTGTTACTATTTATCAATTATCAAATTAGAAAGAAAAAAATTTAGGCTATAAAGATACTGAAAAGGAGAGTGTAAAATAGAAAGGTTCATTTTAGAAGGAGTGCATGCATTATCAAAATAGAAAGCAAAAAAATCGACTCATTAAAAAAAAAAAAATCAACTGAGAGAGTATAAAAAATGGGTTAAAAAAAAAACAAAAGCCTTAATGTAGAATTTAGGACCCCAAAGCATTTTAATCAATTGAATTATTAATTGGTCACCAAATTTCTTTTTCTTATCAAATGACAAAACTTACGAAGTTAAAGGTTTTTTAAGATGAAAAAAATTAGTTAAAAATTAATCTACTATTCAAAGTTTAAATCTTGAACTTAGTATCTATGTATAAATTTTTTATGTATGAGATGAGAGAGAAGGAACAAGGATTGGTTTCAATTGAATTTATAAAATAGTCTTAAAAATGATTTAGCAAAATATAGAGATTATACTAATCTTATAAATGTGTTAGGTTTTGACACATAAAGTGATTATACTAGAGTGTGTAACTAAATATATCCGATTACTTACAAATTTGGTTACAACACTTTTTTTAGTAATTTTAACAAATCAAACGGTTGGATCATAAATTTGACGTGCTTATATTTATGAACGAGTTAGGTTATTGGCCATTATATAGAGATTATGTTAGATTGTGTAGCTAAATATATCCGATTACCTTAAAATTTGGTCATAATATTTTTTTTTTAGTAATTTTAACAAATCTAATGGTTGGATCGTAAATTTGACGTGCTTATATTTATGAACGAGTTAGGTTATTGGCCATTATATAGAGATTATGTTAGATTGTGTAGCTAAATATATCCAATTACCTTAAAATTTGGTCATAATATTTTTTTTAGTAATTTTAACAAATCTAATGGTTGGATCGTAAATTTGACGTGCTTATATTTATGAACGAGTTAGGTTATTGGCCGTTATATAGAGATTATGTTAGATTGTGTAGCTAAATATATCCAATTACTTTAAAATTTGGTCATAATATTTTTTTTTAGTAATTTTAACAAATCTAATTGTTGGATCGTAAATTTGACGTGCTTATATTTATGAACGAGTTAGGTTATTGGCCATTATATAGAGATTATGTTAGATTGTGTAGCTAAATATATCCGATTACCTTAAAATTTGGTCATAATATTTTTTTTTAGTAATTTTAACAAATCTAATGGTTGGATCATAAATTTGACGTGCTTATATTTATGAACGAATTAGGTTATTGGCCGTTATATAGAGATTATGTTTGATTGTGTAGCTAAATATATCCGATTACCTTAAAATTTGTCTACAATACTTTTTTTTACTAATTTTAACAAATCTAACGGTTGGATCGTAAATTTGACGTGCTTATATTTATGAACGGGTTAGGTTATTGGCTGTTATACAGAAATTATATTAGATTGTGTACATAAATATATCCGATTATCTTCAAATTTGATCACAATACTTTTTTTTTTAGTAATTTTAACAAATATAATGGTTGAATCGTCAATTTGACTTGTTTATCTTTATGAACGAGTTAGGTTTTAGGCCGTTATATAGAGATTATGCTAGATTGTTTAGTTAAATATATCCGATTACCTTGAAATTTGGTCAGAATAATTTTTTTAGTAATTTTAACAAATCTAATTGTTGGATCGTAAATTTGACGTGCTTATATTTATGAATGAGTTAGGTTATTGGCCATTATATAGAGATTATATTAGATTGTGTAGCTAAATATATCCGACTACCTTAAAATTTGGTCATAATATTTTTTTTTTAGTAATTTTAACAAATCTAATGGTTGGATCATAAATTTGACGTGCTTATATTTATGAACGAGTTAGGTTATTGGCCGTTATATAGAGATTATGTTAGATTGTGTAGCTAAATATATCCGATTACCTTAAAATTTGTGTACAATACTTTTTTTTAGTAATTTTAACAAATCTAACGGTTGGATCGTAAATTTGACGTGCTTATATTTATGAACGGGATAGGTTATTGGCTGTTATACAGAAATTATATTAGATTGTGTACATAAATATATCCGATTATCTTCAAATTTGATCACAATACTTTTTTTTTTAGTAATTTTAACAAATATAATGGTTGAATCGTCAATTTGACTTGTTTATCTTTATGAACGAGTTAGGTTTTTGGCCGTTATATAGAGATTATGCTAGATTGTTTAGTTAAATATATCCGATTACCTTGAAATTTGGTCAGAATAATTTTTTTTAGTAATTTTAACAAATCTAATTGTTGGATCGTAAATTTGACGTGCTTATATTTATGAACGAGTTAGATTATTGGCCATTATATATAGATTATATTAGATTGTGTAGCTAAATATATCCGACTACCTTAAAATTTGGTTATAATATTTTTTTTAGTAATTTTAACAAATTTAATGGTTGGATCATCAATTTGACGTGCTTATATTTATGAATGAGTTAGGTTATTGGCCGTTATATAGATATTATGCTAGATTGTGTAGCTAAATATATCCAATTACCTTAAAATTTGGTCATAATATTTTTTTTAGTAATTTTAACAAATCTAATGGTTGAATCGTAAATTTGACGTGCTTATCTTCAACAAATCTATTTTTCTTCTACTTAAATTTCTACTAACTACCCATTTTAATTGGTATTTCGTTGGAACATCAACAGGGAGAAAACATTCCTCTTCTATTTACCAACAGATTCCCATCAGACACAGTTACCAACTACGCATATTTAATTGGTAATCGGTTGGTAAATATTTTCCTATATGCTTACCAACATATTACCAACAAAAATATTAACAATTAAATACGCACCACTTGTAATTCTGTTTGTAGTTCGTTGGAGATTGATTTACTATATTTCCAACGGATATGTTGGTCGGTAATGCTGTTGCTAAAAAGTAAACTATCATATTACCAACTATATTATCAACTGAATTAGCTACCAACTACCCACTTCTATTGGTATTCTGTTGGTAAATTGGCGAGAATAATATTCCCTCCCTATTACCAACAAATTACCATCTGACACAGTTACTAACCACTTATATTTTGTTAGTAATCGGTTGGTAAATATTTTCTTGCCCATTTACCAACACATTACCAACCGATTACTAATAGCAAAATCACTAACACAATAAACACAGTTGGTAATTTGTTGATAAGTAACTGAAATGCAACACATTCCACATTTGTTGGGATTCTGTTGGTAATTTGTAGACAATTACCAACCGAACTTGGTTTACTGGGAATGGTTTGTTGGTAATTAGCCTTTTTCTAGTAGAGGCTTCTGTAATTTTCTCCCAGAAGGAAAAAGGGAAAAATCGACTGGCATCATTCACAGAAGGACGGCGTGTTGTTTTTGTTTATATAAACCACCACCTCTGAACTTCCTAAACCTTTTAGGAAATGATAAGGCATATAGCCCCTTTTCCACATACAGAACCCTGTTTCCTAATCTTATTGTGGAAAAATTATTTAGCCCGTTTTTAATTATAGGCTCATGAGTTTCCATAATTGCAATAAGACCCCTTGAATTGTAACTAGTTTATAATTCAAGAACAAAACCTTTAAATAATCATAATTTCACCCCAACTAATTATAACACTTTATAATTAGCTCATAGTTATTATTTCTTATCACAAATTAATTCTAAATATTATTATATAATATCTTGAATGCCAATTCCTCGATTGTGTCTAACATATTAGGTTTTTCGGTCTATTAGGAGAAAAATATGAATTAATTACAATAGCTATAGAATTATTAATCCTTAATAATTAGAATTAACTTATTAATTCTAATTAAGATTAATTTATTAATTCTCTAATTAATAAATCCACATTTAGCATATCATGAGCGACAGATGGCAATGTATCATGACTACCCAAAAGTCCGAAAAGTCAAGTAGCTTGACATTAAGCTTTTAATAACAAAATATCAGTACAATAAATTTATTTCATCACATTATATTTCATTCAATTTTAGAGTATGGAATTAGAGCCAACTCCTATTAAAAAATAATTAATTCTAGCCTAGATTTATTAGTACTTGTTCCAGAATCTATTATTCAATATATGTATCAATTGAAATTATTTCCAACACATAATCACCTTGGCCAAGGACTTCTCAAGTAATGATTCCATACAAGTGACCATGAAATATACATCCCTACTATTAGGAGTGATAAATCTTTTATTGACACTTTCAACTACTTTTATTTACTTTATATTGTACCCAATATCTATCTTATAGGTAGTCTTCTAGGGACTCCAAAGATTAGAATCAAAGTATTATGCTCAGTAAGCAAAGTACTTTAGAGATCTCAAATAAGGATACTTACACATTTGCTATAATGAGATTCTATAATTAGCACTAAATAGTTACCCACGTGATTATCTCATAGTTAGATCCTTCAATATACTTGTTCAAGTAATAAGCATCTATGTGTTAACTTTGAGTATCACAATACTCACGGATATGAGAACCACTGCTTGATCAAATCAAGAAGTATAACATGTGTTAGTCTTAGTGCATTGATAATGTCATACCTCATTAATACTATGACTAGGGATGGTTTAAGCACAAGTACTACATAGTGTAGTAGGAATCTCACATTATGATCTCTATCACAATTTCCTTAACACTATACTATGTGTCTGGGACTTTATCTAACAGTTTTATACATATATACGTCGAATGATTAATTAAACTAAAATATAAAGAAAGTGTTTTATTAATAAATGTGTCATATACAAAATACAAGTAATTGCCAATACAGGTCACGTTTCACGACATCGTTTGAGAGCCAATTCAACTAAAGGAATGCATATACATCGACATGCATAACACTTTCCACGGTGCCTTGCAAGTTCGTAGAACAGATCTGCAGTTTTGTTCAAGCCCGATTTTTAGGGCATTCTTAACCCTATAAATATATCTCTTTGGGATAATAAAAGGTGGCCAACCAAGAGGAAAAACATCCACACACTTGAGAAAAGAGATTGGAGATATTAGAGTGTTTATTCAAGGAAAAATGGAAGATTGAAGACGAAGACAACTTATTTATGAGCATTCTTAATCTCTTTCTTTTGTTTTTCTCTTATCAATTTATGTTTATTATTTTAATTATTTTTGAAGGGATGAACCCTTAGTTATTCTTGTGTTAAATCTACTTTCACTACAAAAAAATAACCTTTAGTGACGAAATATTTTCTTATCTAAAAGTCTATTTTTCCTCGTTGAAGCCCTTCCGCCAGGAAAAAAAAAAATTGTCTCCCGTTCATCGCTTAAGCACTGTCGCTAAAACATTTTGGCGACAAAACATTGTGTTTTGTCACCAATGTAAGTCTTTTAGCGAGGAAAATGGTTTCTTCACTAAAGCTCCAACTTTTAGCTAGGAAAAGTTTTGTCACAAAAATCATATAATTTTTGTCACCAAAACTGCCATTTTGTCGCTGATGATTATGTTTTCGTGACAAAAAATTTTGTCGCGAAAGATTTGTCACTAAATGGCCAATTTTATTTTACAATTTTTTAAAAATATTTTTATCAATTTTTTGGAGGAAAACTTTATCACAAATAACTATCAATGGCAACAAAATTTTTTTCATTGGCGAGGAAAGTTTCTTAACCAAAAGTCATGCTCTTTAAAAACCATGCTTTTTGACAAGGAAAAAAGTTTCCTCGCCAAAACTGCTTCTTATTGCATGGTCCATATAAACCTACCACACCGTACTGCTTCTTATTGCATGGTCCACATGCACCCACAACACCTGATTACACCACTCCAATTTTGCGAGGATTCACAAGGCAAGATTCGAACCCTAGCCTGGCAGGAGTTCAATGTGCACACTCAACGGCTAGGCCAAACTTCATGTTTGGTCATATCTTTTTTTTTTTTTTTTAACTTAAACTATTTGTAAAGTTCTATTTGATTTTTTAAAAATACATTAATGTTATAACAAAATATAATAATCATATTAAGTGTATTAGTAAAACAAATTATTCAATATAATAAGTTATTTTACATATTTAAATAATTCTAAAAGTCTATATGTTGTTAATTATATAATCATTTTTAATAAATTATGTCATCGCTTTTATTAAATAATTTTATACATATAGATCAATTAGAAAAAAAGACTTATACACACAATAATACATGCACATATATAAACATCCCACATAAAAATACATATATACACATACATATATAAATATATATATATACACACACAAATATATAAATATATTAATAAATATATATATTTATAAATATACTATATACACACACACACACACACACACATATATATATATAGAGAGAGAGAAAGAATAAAACATAAATAATCATATAAATTTACTATCAATACATATTATTCAATACTATGCGATAATTTGGACATCTACGTACATATGGAAAATTTTAAATGGTAATTAATTTATTTATTACATATTTAAATATATATATTTACATGTATTATATGTATATGTGCATATATACTTATATATACACACATATAGACTAATTGCAAAATGTTTTGGGGTGACATATTGCAAATGTTTAAAAATTTAGTGTCCAATCAAAAAATTTTTTTGTGATCATACTATAAATATTCAAAAATTTAGGGACTAATTTGTAAAATTTTTAGGTTCATTTTATGAATATTAAAAAAATTAGGGACCACTTAAAACTTTTTTTAGGTCATTTTGAAAATATAAAAAAAATCAGGAACCAAAATATATTCAAATATTCATATATATATATATATATATATATTTGTATACATATATATAATTTATGTTTATGTGTGTGTCTATATATATTAATATATACATATATTCATAAATTCATATATATATATATATATATATATATATATACATTTTAATATGTGTGTGTATGTGTGTGTACACACACACAAAAATTTAAAAGTAATCGGATATGTTTGTCATAAAATTTAGCAAATTAAATTAACAATCTAATCGTTAGATTTGATAGAATTACTAAAAGAAATTATACTGACTAGATTTAAAGATATTAAGACATGTTTTGCTACAGAATCAGATAATCTGAATAAAAATGCTCGAAGCCTAACACATTTAGAAAGATGGGGATATTAAATTAACGATCCAACCGTTAGATTTGATAAAATCACTAAAAACGTATTATGATAAAATTTTAAGGTAATTAGATTTGTTGTGCCACATAATCTAGCTTAATCTTTCTAAAAATGCAAAAAACCTAACATATTTAGAAAGATGGGCATATCAAATTAATGATCAAATCGTTAGATTTGATAAAATCACTAAAAATAGTATTATGACCAAATTTAAATGTAATTGGATTTATTTTTCCATAGAAGCTAGTATAATCTCTGTAAAAATGATGAAAACCTAACACGTTTAGAAATATAGACATATCAAATTAACGATCCAACCGTTAGATTTTATAAAATCACTAACAAACGTATTATTATAAAATTTATAGGTAATAATATATGTTTTGCCACAAAAATCTAGCTTAATCTCTGTAAAAATACTAAAAACCTAACACATTTAGAAATATAAGCATATTAAATTAACAATCCAACCACCAGATTTGATAAAATTACTAAAAAAAAAAAAAGTATCGTGATCAAATTTAAAGATAATCCAATCTGTTTTACCATAAAACCTAGTATAACCTCAATAAAAATACTCGAAACCTAACACATTTAAAAAGATAGGTATATCAAATTAACGATCCAATCATTAGATGTGATAAAATCACCAAAAAAATATATTATAACAAAATTTAAAAGTAATTAGATATGTTTTGGAACAGAATATAGTTTAATATTTGTAAAAATGCTAAAAACATAACACATTTAGAAAGATGGGCTTATCAAATTAACGATCCAACCATTAGATTTAATAAAACCACTAAAAATAATTTTATGACCAAATTTAAAGGTAATCGAATATGTCTTTTCATAGAATCCAGTCTAATCACTGTAAAAATACTAAAAACCTAACACATTTAGAAATATAGGCATGTCAAATTAACGATCAAACCGTTAGATTGGATAAAATCACTAAAAAAAGTATTACGACAGAATTTAGAGCTAATCAAATATGTTTTGCCATAGAATCTAGCTTAATCTCTATTAAAATGCTGAAAGCCTAACACATTTAGAAATATAGGCATATCAAATTAATAATCTAACCGTTAAATTTGATAAAATTACTAAATATATATATATATATATATATTGTGACCAAATTTAAAGATAATTGGAATTGTTCTACCACAAAATCTAGTATAATCTCAATAAAATTGCTCAAACATAACACATTTAGAAAGATAAGCATATCAAATTAACAATCCAACCACTAGATTTGATAAAAACACAAAAAAAAAAAAGTATTATGACAAAATTTAAAGGTAATCAGATATAATTTTCCACAGAATCTAGCCTAATATCTATAAAAATACTGAAAACCTATTACATTTAGCACGATAGACATACTAATTAATAATTCAACCGTTAGATTTTATAAAATTACTAAAAAAATTATATTTATTTTCATTTTTTAAAACATTAATATTATAAAAATATAATAATTATATTAAATTTTCTATGAAGCAACATTATTCCATATAATAAATTTATTTTGTACATTCATAAAATTTTAAAAATGTATATGATGTTAATTATGTCATTATTTTTATTAAATGATTATATACATATAGATCAATTAAAAAAACTTTTATATATATATATATATATATATATATACACACACACACACACACACACACACACACACAATAACCACAACAACAACAACATATATTTATATACATGACAAAATGCTCGATATCTAACCTATTTATAAAGATAGACATATCAAATTAACGTTCCAACCGTTAGATGTGATAAAATTGCTAAAAAAATTTATGTCCAAATTTTAAACTAATCGAATATGTTTTTGCATAGAATCTATCATAATCTCTATAAAAATATTATACAGAATCTAGTATAATCTCCATAAAAATATAGAAACTAACACATTTAGAAAGATGGGCGTATCAAATCAATGATCCAACTTTTAGATTTGATAAAATCACTAAAAACAATATTAGGACAAAATTTAATAGTAATTGGATATGTTTATAATCTCTATAAAAATGCTCGAAACCTAACTCATTTACAAAGATAGGCATATCAAATTAACGATCCAACCGTTATATTTGATAAAATCACTAAAAAAAGTTTCATGACCAAAATTTAAGGTAATCGAATATGTTTTGGCATAAAAGCTAGCACAATCTCTATAAAAATACAGAAAATTTAACACATTTACAATGATAGACATATCAAATTAACGATCCAACCGTTAGATTTGATAAAATTGCTAAAAAAATAGTTTACGACCAAATTTTAAGGTAATTGAATATGTTTTGGCATGGAATCTAGCACAATCTCTATAAAAATATAGAAAACTTAACACATTTACAAAGATTAGCGTATCAAATTAACAATCCAATTGTTAGATTTGATAAAATTAATAAAAAAACATATTATGAAAAAAATTAAAGATAATCGGATATGTTTTGCCACTTAATATAGTATAATCTCTACAAAAATACTCGAAATCTAACCCGTTTACAAAGATAGGTATATCAAATTAACGATCCAATCATTAAATTTGATAAAATTATTTAAAAAAAGTTTTAAATTTTAAGTTAATTGAAAATGTTTTGGCATAGAATATTGTATAATCTCTATAAAAATACAGAAAACTTAATACATTTAGAAAGATTAGAATATCAAATTAATGATCCAGTCGTTATATTTGATAAAATCACTAGAAAAAGTATTAGTACCAAATTTAAAGGTAGTCGGATATGATTTCTACTTAATCTAGTATAATCTCAATAAAAAGGCTCGAAACCTAACCCATTTATAAAGATAGACATATCAAATTAACAATCCAATTGTTCGATTTGATAAAATCATTAAAAGAAGTTTTATGACCAAATTTTAAGGTAATCGAATATGTTTTAGCATAGAATCTAGCATAATCTTTATAAAAAAACAAAAAACCTAACACATTTACAAAGACAGGCAAATCAAATTAACGAGCCAACCGTTTGATTTAATAAAATCACTAAAGAAAGTATTATGACCAAATTTAACGGTAATCGTATATGTTTTTTCACTTAATCTAGCATAATCTATTTAAAAATGATCGAAACCTAATCCATTTGTAAAGATAGACATATCAAATTAACGATCTAACTATTAGATTTGATAAAATCACTAAAAAATTTTATGACCAAATTTTAAGTTAATCGAATATGTTTTGACATAGAATCTAGTATAATCTCTATAAAAATATATAAAACTTAATATATTTAGAAAGATATGCATATCAAATTTACAATCCAAATGTTAGATTGATTAAATCACAAAAAAAAAAAAAAAGCTTTAGGACCAGATTTTAAAGTAATTGAATATGTTTTCCACTTAATCTAGTACAATCTCTATACAAATGCTAGAAACCTTACCCATTTACAAAGACAGGCACATCAAATTAGCGATCCGACCATTATATTTGTTAAAATTACTAAAATACAAATTACAACCAAATTTAAAGGTAATTGGATATATTTATTTCCTAATCTTACATAATCATTATAAAAATAACCAAACCTAACACATTTATAATGATAGATATATCAAATTAACGATCCAACTGTTAGATATATTGAATTTGCTAAAAAATGTATTATGACCAAATTTGAATGTAATCGGACATGTTTTTCTACATGATCTAGCTTAATTTCTATAAATCAGCCCATAATATAATGCATTTATAAATATTTAAAAATTTAGGGACTAATTTGTAATTTTTTTGGAATTATATTTTAAATATTCTAAAATTTAATGACCAATTTTATAATTTTTTTGGGATTATATTTTAAATATTCTAAAATTTAATGACCGATTTTATAATTTTTTGGTTATCATTTTATAATTTTACAAAATTTGAGGAGCAATTTGTAAAATTTAGGTCATATTTTATATATTAAAAATTTAGAGACCAAGTTATAAAATTTTTTAGGGTCATATTTTAAAATTTAGGGATCAATTTATAAAATTTTGAGGTCATGTTGTAATTATACAAAATTTAAAGACCAATTTATAAAATTTTTGGGGCCATGTTGTAAATATTTAAAAATTTAAAGACAGGTATTAGTTAAAAAATATAAATTTTGTCACTAAAAGTATAGTTAATAGTGATAAAAGTTAATATTTTTAGTTAGGAAATAAATTTTCGTTGCTAATGATGCATTATTAGCAAGGAAATTAGGAAATGAATTTTCATCAATGATGATGCATCATTAGCAAGGAAACTTAAATTTTCCTCACTAATACACATATTTCCTAGCTAAAGCCCTCACGTTTAGCTAAGAAATAAAAGTTATCGCCGAAGGTCTTAATTAATAGCGACAAAAAGTTTTTGTCACTAAAGAAAAAATTTTCTCACTAAAGGGTACTTTTAAAGACAAAACTTTAGTTAGGGAAAATTTTTGTCACCAACGTATCATTTTCTTGTAGTGTTTTGATTTGTAGATTTTTAATTTCTATTAAATGATTACTTGATTTTATTGTGTTGAATTTATTATTTGGGTTACTCTCTTCCAATAAATTTGAGAGATGGGGTTATGAGTTAGGTTCCAATCAATTGGGTCCAATGTTTGTTTTCCTTTGATGAACTTGGGAAAGGATTTGGGGGATTAGAACTTGGTAATTATTGAAAATTTGATATCACATAGAGATAGGGATATTGAGTTCTTCTAGAATTTTAGGGGTTTTGCACTTAAGGAATAAACTATCTAAACTATCTAACTCTTCTCTAAGTTTGTCCATTGTAGATAGTTTATTCCTTTAATTTGATTTGGTTAAATAATAGAAGAAGAGTTAGTAGTGGTATCATTTATCCCTTCCTTGAGGATCTTCAATACTTGCCATTAAACTCTATACTATGCGATAGAGTATACTTGTTCAATTGTGTGTTTTGAGTGTTTTGGCATTTAAATTAAAATTTGATTGTATGGGTGTTTGTTGGTAATATTTTCCATGCTCAAAATCCCACAACAACTACCTTTTTGAAGATTTCATCAATTAAACTCAGAATAAGCGCACTACATATCTTTGCTAAAATCTCAAACATTTCTACTACGTTTAGCCCTTTAGACGATTTTTCTTCCTCTTTTGACACTACTACATATACTTGCTGAACCAAAAGAGTATTCTCATTCACCTTCTACAAAATTAAATTATTTGAACTGCAATGCGTGTTTTTTAGTGTAGAAAATATTACCAAAAAATTACATAATTAATCAAGTTTTAATTAAAATATCAACCACTTAACCACACATACAGGTAAGTATACCCATCGTATAGTATAGGGAATAGTAAGTATCGAATCCACGAGAACTTATACTCCCACCTTACCTTATCCAAATCTTTATTGTTTAGCCAATAAAATAAGAAGAGAATAAAAAAAATAAAGATAAAAATAGATATAACTCAAGGATGCAAATTCATATAATTAAACAATTATATTGAAAATACAATATTGAATCAATTAGCATTCATCATAATCAATTTTTATCTTGGCATTATGAAGGAACTTAAGTAAAATTCAATCATTTCCCAAGTCATGAATTATTTATGTAGACTCTACTTCTTTCCTAATCCATGGAATCACTATCCCTTAATTAATTTGGTAAATTTTCCAATTAAACCAAAGAAACCAAAAGATGCATTAAACTCATACCTCATAAACATGAAATTAGCTAATAACCCGATGCTCTAGGTGAAATCAACCAATCTTTGATCACTTTAGTTCTCCAATCTTAACTTCATTTCCCAAGTTTATTGAGATCTAACAAATATGAAATCAATGAAATGAACTTCTAACATCATTTTCCAAGTTAATTAGAAGAAAATGCATCAATAACCAATGATAAAAAGTAATCAAATACCAAGGATAACAATAGATTGATAAAAAATCCCAATTAACTCAAGATCATAATCTTCAAAATAATATCCAATTACAATCAAAATATTAAGCATATCATTGCTCTAGAAAAGTAAATAAAGGATTAAAGATATAACTCATAGACGAGCCTTTCTTCTTTTCTTAAAAACCTCTTTTAAACAATAGTCCTTTTACGTGATGATTTTGTCTTTGAAAAATATGTAGCTAGCTTGGATCTTTCAAATCACACATTTGTCTTTTATTTTTCTTGTTTAAATAGACTTCTAAGAGGCTAAAATTCATTCCCTAAAAGTCCTAGGCCAAATAGAGATTGAAAAATATCAAAACTCTTGGGAAATTACCAAATCCGCGCATGATTGGAAAGCTCGCCAACATTGGGCAGATCAGGGTCGGTGCTGGCTCTGCACCGGCCGTGCTCTATTTTTTGAACGACGAAACCCTTGTTTTTCAAGATCTGGGCTGACATCAACTCTGGCTCTGTGGGTCCTGGCCAGCGCCGGTCGTGCTCTGACGGTGACAGTTTGTTCATTTTTTCATCATTTTCTGTAATAAAAATTCAAAACACATTTCCAAGGGTAAAATATCAAATA
Source organism: Voacanga thouarsii (assembly GCA_026120185.1). Lineage (NCBI taxonomy): Eukaryota > Viridiplantae > Streptophyta > Magnoliopsida > Gentianales > Apocynaceae > Voacanga > Voacanga thouarsii. The sequence continues at coordinate 1,843,157 of JANUWF010000528.1, read as the reverse complement.
TGAAGGAATATGTCTAATTATTATAACAAATGTATCACAAAACACCCTCAAATAATCAGAAAAATATAAATAAATTTTGCCCCTATCAATCTAATATAATGTTGGGAAGCATCAATTGTTGTGAATTGAACTCAAAACAAGAACCCTAACAAACTCACACACAGGAACGCCAAAATACAAAGCAATTAATACTCTTATGATATTATGAATCTATCCTACTTCAAAGACACCTTACCACTTTGATCTAATTAGAGATTAGAACACTACGGATATGAATTTGAAGGCACCTAACTCATTCCTATAAAACACACTAGGTAACTTAGCAAATAAGAATAGAGATGAAGTTTAGATTATCCCATAAGATTTACAGACAAGATCAAAGGTATGACTAAATCATTTGATTTAGTTTTGATGTTTAATGAACATCACCGAAGAAGATCACCCTCAAGAACTCTCTCTAGAGAGAAAATATGAATTCTCCTTCCCAAAAATACCAAAAGTTATATTTACAAAGCTATAAGAGCATATTTATAGTGGCCTTGACCTAAACTACTTAACCAACTAAATCTAAATATTAAATGGCCTTAAAACATATTTTGAGGCCGTATTACATGCCTTAAAAATAGGTTAAAACATAATAAAAGTTATGAAAATTTAATTGGGAACAAAACAGAACAAACAAGAAAATTCGGGAAAATAAGGCAAGGCTCGAATAGACCTGGTGCAAGGTGCTTTGGGTAGACCTGGCGCCAGGTGTGTTCTAAAAATAGAACCCTGCTCCAGTATCGACCTGGCGCCAGGTGCATTCTGGTCGCCGTTCCTCCTTTATTACACTTTAAAACTTGTTCTTTAGGCCCCCATTCCATTTCTCTATGTTTTCTTGATCTTCCAAATAAAATGTTAGTTGTCTTGAGTTCTTCTTGATACTCCTTTAGCCTATAATCCTTGTTTAAAGATTGGCTTGATCCTCCACATGGATTGTTTGTGTTGTGCATCCTTTGGCCCTTCCTTTAATATCCATCTCTTCACAATCTTCTTAGCTCTTGGTTTGTATGCTTGGATGGCTCAAAAATCCTCCTAAAACTGTTTGAATGTTGAATGTTCCCATGGAGAGTTGAAACAAGTGTTGGTTTTCCATCCCCCTTTTTTAGATGTGCCTTTTGAAGGCTTAAGATGGCAAAAATCATCAAAACGAAAGTATGTTAAGAAAACGAAAAATTTACCTCTTTGATTGAATGGTTCTCTTCTTACTAGTGTAGATATCTGTATAAGGATATTTGAGGCTAGTGGATCACATCCTTGCAAACGTCTACTGTGTTTCATTCACGCGAAGCTTTTAATCTTTCGAAATGGTACCCATAGCACAGTTGGTGAAAGCTTGAAGATTAGGTTTTGATAAGCTTTGGTGAAAGCTTCAACTAAGCTTTCTCTCTTTCCTCTCCCGGGGAATGAACACCCAAGAGCTAGATGGAAATAAACCATCAAAAGCTCTCTTTGAAAATGAACAACCAAAACCTTCACCGAAAAATGAACAACTAAGTGCTCTTTAAATTCCTTTGCTTATCTTTGATTTTAAAAATCAAAAGCTCCACAAGTGCATAACAAATGGAAAGCTCTTTGATTTAAAAATCAAAAGCTCTACTAGTGCATAACAAAAAGAAAGCTCTTTTGGTTTAAAAATCAAAAGCTCCACTAATGCATAACAAAAGGAAATAGCACTATCTTTCCTTTGCTTTTCTTTGATTTAAAATCAAAAGCTCCCATAGTGCAAATCAAAAGAAAAGAGCACTACAATTCATTTTCATTCATTTGAATCATTACCCGAGACAGAATCCATTCGCGTGCAATTGGACTAGAAAAATTATTTATTCTTAGGTTTGAACACCAATACATAATAAATCTCAATTATTTATTTTTTGAACTTTATTAAACAGCCCAATAAATAATTAAAAAGCCCAAATAGACCATCCTTAACCCAAATCTTTCATGATTTAAAGGTCATTCCGGGGACCAAAAGACACATCGGCTTAGCTACTAAAATGACCAAAATACTCTTGTTATATAAATAGCTATATTTTACATTTTAAATATTTCTTAATATCACCATAGGGAAATATTGACCCCAAGGACAATACTGCATTAGCAAAGTCTTCGACCTACGGGTATAATAATTAAAATACCCATTTACGCATTGCCGTGCAATTAGAGAGGAAGAGTGTACTAACACCTCTCTAATAGACATCTACTATTCTTAGACCTCTAATCCAATGATCCACGACTTTTGGAATGTCTCTACTTTTAAAGGGAGTTACCCTAAAATAAATTTCAAAATCATGTTCCCCAAGGCCCTGGATAATTAAATCATTTGAACAGTTACAAGGAACGATATAGTGTATAAGCTATCTTGTACAAGTCTGTCTTAACTAACTAGTCACATATACCCAACATACAAGTATATTAGTTTTACGAAAGAACCTCAATTACAGTATATCAAAGTATATACTTCTAACTTCGTCAGACTACCAACTCATACTCAAGCGGTAGAGTATTAGTCCACGCTGTGGCAGTAATAGTTTGGGTTTCTTTTAAATAGTACTTTTAGAAACCACTATTATAGGTCATGTTCTACATATTTGAAATACGCTCATACTATGAACTAAGTGGACTACTCACTGGCTAAAGGTAAGGCATTCTCCATGTGGAATTCATAACACAATAACCTATACATGATGAGATTCCTCTTCATCAATAGGTTAAGAACAAATATTTATGTGTTAAGTAACCCGTGATCCATACCTCACTGTGAAAGACCACCATTCACATGGATCACTTATTTAAACATAATAGGTCATTTCTAAACGAAAATCGTGCATAAATAAAATATAAATTCACAAACAAATTTTGAGAATAAATTCTTTTATTAATATTATATCAGATATACTAGTCTATAAGGCATATGTTCCAACAATCTCCCACTTGCACTTTAAGACTAAGAAAGTCCGTAGATGCCCACCCCTATAGCGTCTAAGTGTCTCTTGAAGACTCTCTCAGCCAAAAGCTTGGTGGAGGGATCTACTAGGTTGTTCTCTGAGGCTATCTATTCCACCACGATTTTCCGTCTTTGAATGAAATTCCAAATTAGGTGGTATTTCCTCTAGATGTGCTTCCCCTTCTTGTGGTTCCTGGGTTCTTTGGATTGCGAGACTACTCCAAAGTTGTCGCAATACACCACAATTGGTCTATCCATATGTAGCAGAACTCCAAGTTCTGAAAGGAACTTCCGGAGCCAGACTGCTTCCTTGGACGCTTCCGAAGCTGCCACATACTCAGCTTCCATGGTTGAGTCAGTAATACAAGATTACTTGATACTCCTCCATGAAATAGCTCCTCCAGCCAAGGTGAAGATATATCCACTAGTGAATTTTCTCTCATCCTTATTCGCCTGAAAATCTGAGTCTGTGTATTCTACAGGAACCAAGTCGTTAGTTTTGTAAACAAGCATTTAATCTTTTGTACTATTGAGGTACTTAAGAATATGCTTCACAGCTTGCCAATGAACCACCTTAGGATTTGACTAATATCTACTAACTAAGCCTTTGGCAAAGTAGATATCTGGCCTAGTACACAGCATGCCGTACATGAGACTTCCCACAGCCGAAGCGTAGGGAATCCTATCATCCTGTCTTTTTCCTTTTAAGACTTAGGACAGTCCTTAGAACAAAAAGACAACCCATGTCTGCAAGGGATTATAGCTCCCTTGCATAAGTCCATGCTAAACTTGGCTATCATCATGTCAATGTATGTCGCTTGAGATAATCTTAACATTCTCTATTTCCTATTTTTAAGAAGTTTAATCCTGAGATTATAACTGGTTTCTCCTAAGTCCTTCATACTAAATTGACTAGACAGCCAAACTTTAGTAGATGACAATTTCCCTACATCATTCCCAATGAGTAGAATGTCATCCACATATAGGACAAGAAAAACCACATTTATGCCTTTCAATTTCTTGTACACGCATAGTTCATCCTCATTTTGAATGAAACCGTAAGACTTTACAGTCTCATCAAAACGAATGTTTCATGTTCTAGATGCTTACTTAAGTCCATAAGTAGACTTCTTAAGCTTGCGACCATATGTTCCTCGCCTTTAACAATAAAACCTTCCAGTTGGGACATATAGATGTCTTCGTTAAAATGACCATTAAGAAATGCCGTCTTGACATTCATTTGCCATATCTCATAGTCGTAATGACATGCAATGACAAGGAGGATACGGATGGCTACCGGGGAAAAGGTTTTATCATAATCGATTCCTTCTTTCTGAGTATACCCTTTTGCTACAAGCCTAGCTTTGAAGGTTTTTACCTTTCCATCCGCTTTCCTTTTCCTCTTGTATAGCCACTTACACCCAATGGGTTTTATCCCTTTAGGTGAAGCTACACGATCCCAAGCTTGATTGAAGTACATAGACTCAATCTCGACTTTCATTACTTTATGCCATAAATCTGCATCGACATCAGCAATAGCTTCTTCGTATCTAGTAGGATCTTATTCTTGATGGTCAAAGTCCAGATTGAAAGCCTCTCATGTCCATTTTTCTAGAACTCTAGATATCCTCCCATTACGACAAAGCTCCGTTTGCACAGGTTCTTAAGGCTGTGGCTCTTCTTGTTCCATAATCCAGTCTAAAAAAGTCGATTCCAAAGATAAGTTCTCCTCAAGTTCCAACCTTGTTGAACCTTTAGTCGAAGTACTTTGATTATCCTCCAAGTATCTAGCATTAGTACTTACTAATACTTTCTACTCCTTGAGATGATAAAAGTAAACTCCTTTTGTCCCTTTTAGATACCCAATAAAGTAGCATAATTCTGATATTAGTTCTAACTTGTCTCTCTTCATCAGTACATAATCTGCACAGCCCCATATCCTGAGATGATTTAGATTTGGCTTACATCCAGTTCACATCTCATAGGGTGTCCTAAGTACTGACTTGGAAGGTACCAAGTTCAGAATGTATAGGCTGTTTCCAAGGCATATCCCCAAAAGAGACCAGAAGAGTACCATGAGACATCATACTTCGGACCATTTCCATTAATGTCCTATTCCTTCTCTCAGCTACTTCATTCTACTAGGGTGTACCCAATGCAGAGAGTTGGGATACTATTCCATGATGTACCATATAATCCTTAAACTTACCGAGGAGGTATTCTCCACCACGATCTGATCGTAAGATTTTGATCAGTTTACCTATTCGATGCTCCACTTTAACCTTAAACTCTTTGAACTTGTCAAAAGAGTCAGACTTGCACCTCATCAGATAGACATAACCAATCTTTATACAATCATATGTGAAAGTTATGAAATATTCAAAGCCCCCTCTAGCTTGAGTAGACAAAGGACCACATACATCAGTTTGAACAATACCTAATATCTCCTTGACTCTATCAGCCCTTTGGGTGAATGACCTTTTGGTCATTTTTCCCATAAGGCAGGATTCACACTGAGGCCAACTTTCCAATCTTAATGAGCTAAAGGGCCCATCATGGATTAACCTCTGAATCCTAATTAAGTTAATATGACCCAACCTTAGATGCCAAAGATATGAGTAATTGACATTGGTCTTTTTCTTCTTACTTAAAAGTTCAGATTGAACATTATTTATTTGATTGTTTGTAGGATTTAAAAAGAATAAGTTTTCATACATGTACCTTGTACATAAAACTTTTCCATTTCTACTGATAGTAATACCAAAATGGAAAGAAACAGAATATCCATGATTTATTAGTTTTGCAATTGAAATCAAATTCTGTCTAAAACCGAGTATATATAAAATATCCTTTAGTACAACTACTTTATTATAATGAAAAATAAGATTTAGCTCTCCTCCTGCAAGGGCCCATACTCATGCTCCATTTCCTACTTGTAGACCATGCTTGCCCTTTTGGAGTCTTCTTATCTTTCTAAACCCCTGCAAGGAGTTACAGATATAATCAGTGGCACCAGAATCAACAATCTAAGTGGAAGTTGATCTAACCATTGAAATAAACTCTAGATGGAGAACAATAGTTGTAGGATTTTTTTTTTTTTTTTTTTTGTTGCTGAAGTTCTGGACACTCCTTTTTCTAGTGTCCCTTCTGCCTGCATTTGAAGCATTTGCCTTTGGGCTTATTGGGTTGGTTCTTGAGTTGGGCCTGTGCATTTTCCTTCTTCTTCTTGAACTTCCTGGGCTTGGGCTTAGTTCTAGAAGAAAAAGTCCTAACAATCATAACATTGGACTGTAGCTTCATGACCTTTTCCATCACCTGGAACTCTTTCATTTACTTAGTTAAAGTTATGTTCAATTTGTTCATGTTGTAGTTCAACTTGAATTGAGTAAAAGAGCCCAGCAGAGATTCGAGAACCATGTCCACTTGACTCTCGGGGGTCAATTACAACCCCTAAGACTTCTGCTTCCTCGAAAGCAGCAATCATTTTGAGCATATGCTCCCTGACTGATGCTCCCTCAATCATCTTAGTGTTTATGATCGTCCTAAGAGCTTCCTGCCTTGCAGGCCGGCTTTTATTGCCAAACATCGTGACTAATGATTAGCTAATGTCATATGCAGTGGCCATGTGCTTGTGTTTTGACTGGAGCACATTAGACATGGAGGGCAACATGTAGCATCGAGCCATTTCGTTGGTCTTCTTCCATGTTTTTTCAGCCTCACACTCCTCCGCGGTGGAACCCTCCCCGATAACAGGATAGATTTCAAAGATGACATACTTATACTCCTCAATAGTGAATATTATATCCAAATTTCTTTTTCAATCCACATAATTTAGACCCGTTAGTTTATTCTCATGGAGAATAACAGCCACAGGACTAAAAGAACATCTACCAACTATTTTTGAAATATCAAAAATAAAAGAAAATTCAGTTTGTAAAAAAAAGTAAAATAATTTGTGACTTTATCCTCATATTAATTCTGATAATAGTTAACCCTATCACTATTATATTTAATATGATTAATTTAGCTCTTAGAAAAACTGACGTAGTTTTTTGGGAAGATTAACAGTTTTCTAAGCTAAGTGTATTAACCACCACAAATTAATTTTCCTTATAGGTAATGATCTAGAAGATAACTCCATCATAAGATGACCGTTTCTTCTTATTTCATATGGACATTTCTCACACTATAATCTCCAACGTGGGCTGGCCGATCATAGCACGTGTCTCGGGTTATTAATTACATCCATCCATTAGTTTTAGATCCTTGTGGTGTCTCCATCCTTTATGAGTTCACTCCCAGGGTGACACAAGGGGACCCACGATCTCTAATGAGGATCGTGATGGAAGTCGTGGGGCCGTTGGAACTCCTCTCCCACTTAGTATTTTAAAATAATGGTTTTTCTTGAAAAATATATTTTAAAATTTTCAATTAAATTTTCTTTTAACTCAAAATAAAAATCTAAACACATAAAAATTTTTATGTCAAGGTTTATACCATTTGAGATATTTTTTCATGGATTAATTTTATTTAAATTAATAAACTTAATAATTTCAAAAAAAATTAATAAAATTTTCGAGAGATTTTGATCTCAAGTTTTGACAAAAATAATTTTCCTTGATAAAATTCAATCAAAATGGCTTTCTATTTTAATTCAAAAAAATGTATAAATTTAATATATTTTCTATGTCAATGATAAAATCATTTGAGAAAATATCTAAAAATTAATTTTTGTTTGAATTAAAATTAACCATTTGATTTAGAAAAAATGTTTTTCTTTGTCAAAATTCCCAAAGACTTTGGTCTATGAGAAATAGAGCACATAGGGTATAAAAAGAAATAAGCATATTTGAAAATTGTAAATATTTTCATACTTTTTCTATTCTTTTAACTTAAGTGTGTAAATTATAGAATTAAACACATTAATTAATTAATGGTCTTGTTTAATCATAAATTTCCTTTATTATTATTTTTCATGCAAAATATTTAGAGAATATTAACTATTGTAATAAAAATAATTTCACCTGGTATGGGACTAAAAAGAATTTTTTTTAAATTCGGGGTCGGGTCCAGTGCACCCACCACACTGGATCATAGCCCATGGGAGAACCTATGGACCAGATCCGGGCGGGTGCCCAAACCCGTACCCGCGCGATCCCTCCCCAGCCGCAGTCGGCTTCAATTTGCAACAAGCAAATTGAATTTAAGATGTTGGCGGCTCACGGCTCGGCTCACACACGGCTTCTTTCACATCCAAAGGCGGCTCAGCTCAAATGGCTTGGCTCGGCTGCTAGTTTCTATGTTTCTGAAGCTTTTTGGACGTGATTTTCTCCTTCATTTTTTTTATCAAAACTCATCCAAACAACTGCTTATACCCTTAAAAGTACTGGGCTTACACGATATCTATGAAATCAATCAAAATATATTGTTCTTATGCTTTCATTCGCAATGCTTACAGTGAAACTACCCATACCAGGAAACATGAAGGATCGCAAATTTCAACCAAAATAAATATTTTCTTATTTTAGTTAAGCCTAACGTGCTCCCTACATTTGCCAAACCATGGCTCTAATACCAATTAAAGGCTTAAAATGGCAAAAATCATCAAAACGAAAGTATGTTAAGAAAACGAAAAATTTACCTCTTTGATTGAATGTTTCTCTTCTTACTGGTGTAGATGTCTGTATAAGGATATTTGAGGCTAGTGGACCATGTCGTTGCAAACGTCTACTGGGTCTCATTCATGCGAAACTTTTAATCTTCCAAAATAGTACTCGAAGCACAGCTGGTGAAAGCTTGAAGATTTGGTTTTGATAAGCTTTGGTGAAAGCTTCAACCAAGTTTTCTCTCTTTCCTCTCCCAGGGAATGAACACCCAAGAGCTAGATGGAAATAAACAACCAAGAGCTCTCTTTGAAAATGAACAACCAAAACCTTCACCGGAAAATGAACAACCAAGTGCTCTTTAAATTTCTTTGCTTATCTTTGATTTTAAAAATCAAAAGCTCCACTAGTGCATAACAAATGGAAAGCTCTTTGATTTAAAAATCAAAAGCTCTACTGGCACATAACAAAAGAAAAGCTCTTTTGGTTTAAAAATCAAAAGCTCCACTAGAGCATAACAAAAGGAAATAGCACTATCTTTCCTTTGCTTTTCTTTGATTTAAAATCAAAAGCTCTCGTAGTGCAAATCAAAAGAAAAGAGCACTACAATTCATTTTCATTCATTTGAATCATTACCCGAGACAGAATCCATTCGCATGCAATTGGACTAGAAAAATTATTTATTCTTAGGTTTGAACACCAATACATAATAAATCTCAATTATTTATTTTTTGGACTTTATTAAACAGCCCAATAAATAATTAAAAAGCCCAAATAGACCATCCTTAAGCCAAATCTTTCATGATTTAAAGGCCATTCCGGGGACCAAAAGATACATCGGCTTAGCTACTAAAATGATCAAAATACCCTTGCTATATAAATAGCTATATTTTACATTTTAAATATTTCTTAATATCACCATAAAAAAATATTGACTCCAAGGACAATACTGCGTTAGCAAAGTTTTTGACCTACAGGTATAATAACTAAAATACCCCTCTACGCATCGCCGTGCAATTAGAAAGGAAGAGTGCACTAACACCTCTCTAATAGACATCTACCATCCTTAGACCTTTAGTCCCATAATCCATGACACTTGGAATGCTTCCACTTTTCAAGGGAATTACCCTAAAGTAAACATCCAAGTCATATTCCCCAGGGTCCTAGATAATTAGATCATTTGAACAGTCACAAGGAGCGATATAGCGTAGAAACTATCTTGTACAAGTATGTCTTAACTAACTAGTCACATATACCCAATATACAAGTATATTGGTTCTACGAAAGAACCTCAATTGCAATATATCAAAGTATATGCTTCTAACTTCGTCAGACTACCAACTCATACTCAAGCGGTAGAGTATTAGTTCACGCTATAGCAGTAATAGTCTGGGTTTCTTTTAAATAATACATTTAGAAACTACTATTACAGGTCTTATTCTATATATTCGAAATACACTAATGCTATGAAATGAATGGACTACTCATTGGCTAAAAGCAAGCCATTTCCCATTTGGAATTTATAACACAATAACCTATACATGATGAGATTCCCCTTCATCAATTGGTTAAGAACAAATATTTATGTGTTAAGTAACCCATGATCCATACCTTATTGTGAAAGACCGTCATTCACATAGATCACTTACTTAAACATAATGGGTTTTTCCAAACGAAAATCGTGCACAAATAAAATGTAAATTCACAAAGAATTTTTGAGAATAAATTCTTTTATTAATATTACATCAAATAAACTCATTTAGAGGGCATATATTCCAACACCTTACTGCGTGGATAGATTCCTATTACAATCTGTCAAATTTATCAATATTAAACTTATGAGATGATAGTTTAATAGTAAACAGAACACCAAATATCTAAATTTGAACAGCAAATTGTAGGTATCCAAGCTATGATACTATTTTTTGCGAAACGGAACAATAATGAAAGGCATTAAAAATAAGAAAATTAAAGAACATACAAAATTTACATAGTTCGATTAATGTGACTTTTATCCACAAATAGGGAAATCAATTTCTTTTTTGTTTTAAGAACTATTATAGAGATCAATATTGTAATATTAGACTTTAGAACAATGTATTTGCACTATAACTAAATTAAATTGGTTTGGGTCGCTCCAAAATACAAAAGAAATTGGGTTGTACCGTAGAACTTCATCAAAAATGCTTTTCAAGTCAAGTTTCCAAAATTTCAAGTCCGATTACAATTAGGGTCGATTCACAATAATTTGAGACAATCAACAATAAATTAAAAAATTAGAGAAAAAAATAAAATTTTAGAAAAAGATAGGATATAGACATCATATTGAACAAATAGTATACGGATGAATTTTGCAAATAGCTTATTGTAAATCAAGGTAGTTCTGCTTGGTTATTAGCTCTTGATGAGAGGTATCAGCATGTGGTTGATAGCATCAACTTTTTTGGCTAAAGAGTAATAATATTAGCAATTCTTCTCTCTTCTTATTTTCTTTATTTTTCTCACTAGGATATTTGTTAATTATTGGATAGCATTATTGATGATAATATGGCACACAAAAGTTAAAAAAAAAAAGAAATAATTTCAATTCTATTAAGGAAATTAATTCAAAGATTTTTTTCCTTTTTACATATTATTGGATTTGAAGTGATAAATTAATATTAATGAATCGTCATTTGAAAGATGAGTATTTGGAAAGGGAGACGAAAGAGTGGATAGGAGAGGAGAAATAGAATAAATATTTCATTTAGGAAAGTATATATTTATTTATTTTACTTCTTTTTGTTTAGTATGTGTGGAAGGGGTTAAGAAAAATAAAAAATATATATTAGGTTACTTTACTATTTTAACCCTCATTTTTCCTTTTATTTAATTTTTAAAGTATAAAAAATAAAGTGAATATATCATTTGTTTTAGTCACATTCTCTTTCCTAATCCCTCCAATATAGGACGGGAAGGAATATTGATATTGAAGTAGGACTCATAGTTGTACAATAATTGTACCATTTACTATGTACAGTGTTACTATTACTAATTAAAAATTGAGTTGCTATTACCATATGAATTATCGTAAAAATACTTTTTATCTTACTAATACTATATCGTCAATTTTACCGGTACTGACCGATTAAGTATTACAATATTAATAATATTTTAAAAAATAAGTTATATAAATAGTCTCTTTCAAATTAAACTATATAAATTCAAACAATATATATGTGTGTGTCAATATATATATATATATATATATATATATATAAATGTTAAGTTTAGCTAAAAGAAAAATCTAGTCGTCCATCCAGAATTAAAAAGTATCAAGACCTAACACTGTTACAAAAATAGAACTTCAAGTCCCAATCTTGATAAACCTACCTCCTCCTAAAAACGTGATTAGAGAAAAAGTGTGAGATTATAAATAATCTCAGTAAGTTCGAAGTGTGTGGTCTTGGCATAATTTTCAAAATAAATGTCTTGATACATAAATGAAAATAATTTGAACAGATATGCTCATAACGCAATTTTCACTTATGCTAAATATTGTTTTTTTTTTTTGGGAAAGAAATGAGTATATTATAATATATTGCTTAAACATAATCTTCATAAGATAAAATGTTAAATTACACATCACAACCCTGGAACAGATTATTTTTATTTATTTATTTACACAAAGTCTTGAACGTAAATTCTCCACATTAATCACAATATATCTTAAGTGGCTAAGGCATAACCAAGAGTGGCTCATGCAATGTTGGACCAGGCAGCCCAAGAGTGATCCAGTGCGCCTTTTGGTGCTGGGCTAGCCAACAAGCACTAGGTCGGGCTGGTGTTTAAGTCGGCCTTGGGCATAGGCCAGGTTATTGCTCGGCTTGACAGCCTCAAGCCGATAGCCTGGGTAGTGGCTAGGCTAGTCCCAGCAGATCCAGTACTGGGTTGGTCCGTGAGTTCTTACCTTTAATTAAAAATAATAATAATTAAAGTTCTGCCTTTTAATTAAAATAATAATAATAATTAAAAGGGAGGAAGGTGACTAAGCTGGGATGTCATCCCTGGTCACTAGTTTGAAGGTCCAACATTCTAACCACAACACCAAAAAAGAGCATGTGGCATTGGTTTGTTGAATTTAATTATAATTGTAGAAGATTGAAGAATTGGCTATTTTGTTAGCCAATTGGAATATTCAATTGTAATTTTACAATTTTATTTTTGTGCTTAGGTTGGCCATAAAATTGTTCTTTATTTTATAGTAGTTTTTTACTATATTATTTTGTTAAATTATGTATGATTCATGATAATATGTCATATGGTTTGCATTAACACTACTCTAAGTACTATGCAGTTATGCATACTTCTATTTAATAATTAATTTTTATTCATAACAACTTAAGAATGCTACAACTTGCATATCTATTAGTTTAAGTTGATTAATGGAAGTGGTATTCTACTAAAGTAGGCTCTCTTGTCGAAGTTTTTTGGCAATGAACTAATTAGATATTGTGTAATATGCCAATCATGCGGATAGTAATCGACCCAAAGGAAGTTTGCTATTATTAGGTGAAGATGCTCAACACATGTAGTAATGAGCATATAATGGTTATTAGGCATCCGTAGTAAGTATTAAGTTAGCCTAACGAAAGACTTAGTACTTGAGTGGATTTTACTATTAGTGGCAGATTACTTAACCAAAGAGATCACTTGCAAGCTAACAATTTATCCAAAGACTAGATTTAGTATTGCATCAGTCTTCTTGTGATAGGGTTGTTATAAATTTAGACCATAAGGTATACAAGTATATTTTACTTTGATGTGAGTGAGTTTATTTTATTTTATTTTCTTGTCCTCTATTACAGCTATAGGTATTTCTATTACTTAATTATCTACCAATTTGAATAACATTCCACCACTAAATGGTACAATTTTTAAAACTTGGAAGGATAAGGTTGTAATTCATCTGAGATATTGATCTAGACTTAGCTCTTAGGGAGCCACGTTCGGCTGAGCTAATAGATAATAGTACCTCTAATCAAAAGAGAGAAAGAGCTCAGTGGAAGTGCTCAAATTAGATAAATCTGATAATTATGAAGAGTACAATCCTAGAAATTTTTCTTGATAATATGTCCCAAGAGAATGCACTTCAATTTGTCGAACAGTTGGAACAATTCTTCGTAAATAGCAAAAAGATAGAGATGATAACGCTTTAGCGTAAACTCATAACCATGAGGTACAGTGGTTTGGAAAAAATCAAGGAATATATTCTCAAGATGTCTTATATTATCTCAAAACTTGAGACACTGAAGTTGGATCGTCTAGATGATCTACTAGTGTATCTTCTTTTGATGTCTCTTCCTCATTAATTCAGTCAGTTTGAGATGAGTTATAACTTTCAAAAAGATAAATGAATAGTTAATGAACTCATCTCACATTTAGTATATGAGGAAGAGAGGATGAAATAACATAAAGATGAGAGTGTTAATCTAGCTTTATTCTCAACGGGCAATAAGAAAAGAAAGGGTAAAGTGATTGTAGATGAATCGGCGAAGAAAAAGCAGGAGAGACAATTGAAAGACATCGACTTTTTTTTTTATTTAATTTTTATGGCAAGGATCCCTTTCATGTTAAGAAGGAATACCCTAAATATCACGCATGTCGTGTGAAGAAAGGTATCGCTCTAACTCTTATCTATTTGAGGTTAATTTAGTTTCAGTACTAAGATATACTTGGTAGTTAGATTCAGGTGCTAATACTCATATAAGTATATCTATGCAGGGTTACCAGAGTTATCGGCAACCAAATGATGACGAAAGATTTATCTATGTAGAGAATGGTAGTACGGTGGAGGTTCAAGCCACTAGGACACTCAAATTATTACTAGTGTCTGGTTATTATTTGGAATTGAAAGAGACATTTGTTGTACAGTTATTTAGACAAAATTTAGTTTCTATTTCTATTTCAGACAAAGAAAGATATTTTTGTTCATTTGGCAATCACAGAGTCGTCTCTATTTTGATTTTAAATTGCTTGGAACTAATTTTTGTCCCCTTATGATAATTTATATGAGCTTGATCTAGTGGTCTCTTTTAATAAATCATTACATGTAGATACACGGAGTACCAAGTGAAAATTAGCTAATAAGGATTCCTATGCATTATGATGCAAAAGATTAGATCATGTCTCCAAAAGGAGAATTAAAAGACTTGTGTTAGACAGAATTCTCAGAACACCTGATACTTCAAACAATTTAATATTTGTTCAATATATTAAGGTAAGTTAATAAAAAAGAAAAAGATAGGTGTCAAGAGAGCTAAAGACGTCTTGAAACTAATACATACGGACATATGTGGACCATTTCCAATAATTGTTTGGAATGGTTAACAGTACTTTATAACATTCATAGATGATTGCTCTCGTTATGGTTACTTATTTTTTATACATGAGAAATTAGAAGCCTTGGACAAGTTGAAAACATTTAAAGCCAATGTTTAGAATTAATTAGGCAAAAGATTAAATGCGTCATATCTAACTATGGTACTAAATACTACAACAGGAATGACAAATTAATGAACAACGTATGGGGCCATTTGCTAAATTCCTAAAAAAGTGTGGGATTATTCCTCGGTATACCATACTGGGATCTCCCAACATGAATGAAGTTGCTGAAGGATGAAATTAAACCCTCAAAGATTAATGGCTCGCGGGAAAAAAAAAAAACCCAATAAAAAATAGCAATTTAAAATTTTTTTTCCGAGTCAAAGTCTAGGAATACTTACTTTTAGGCCGCTTAAATTGAATAACCATAGGATTTTGATTTGACGAAATACTTTGGTTCATCATGATGACTTGTTCTGTAGGAATTCCAGCCAAACGTCGACTTCTTTGTATCAAATACGCACATTAAGATTGCTAATTTTTAATCTTTCAAAGTATTCTCGAACTTCCTATAGATTATCTACCGGTCAAATGAGAATAATAGGTGAAAGAATAATAATATTGAAAGAATTAATTGGGTGAGCTTAATCAAGAAAAAAAATGAAGAAAAAAACCAAGGAATTATAAAAAAGAAAACATGGTGGCTATCTTTAGTTAAAAAAACCGAAAGCTGTATCTATTCCTTTTTTTTTTTTTTGGTTTCCTTTGTATATTTCATGAAGAATTAGAAAACTAGTTTTTTATGTTTTAGCAATTTACAAAACAAAAAACGGCTTTCCTTTGTCTACCGTGATGATATCCAAATCACCACCACCAAAAAACTACGATATTATAATCCTTGTAGGTGAATTAGAAACAAATACCAAAACTACAATTTCCAATCCTTCTTCGTTTTTTTTTTTTCCACCGTTTTTCTTTACTTCCTTTTTTCCCCTTTTTGTTTCCTTTTACTCTTTTACTTGTGACGGTTATCCTTTATTTCTAAAATAACAAAAATTATCACTCACAACTTTAGTGGGTTAGGATTTTTTTTTTTAATTAGCCCAAGACTAATTAATTAAATCCCTTATTAATTAATTAATTCACTTAAACCCAATATAAAATTACTCAAGATAATTTATTAATAAACTAATTTAATTAAATTAGCCCATGACTGATGAAATAATCCCCTTTTTAATTAATTAATCCATCCACTTGGGCTCAATATAAAATTATCCAAGGTAATTAATCAATAAACTAATTTAATTAAATTAGCCCAATAAATTATTCTAACTCAAATAAATAATTAATTGGACTATTAGAACAATTCTTCCATTATTAATTCACCCAATAAGCCCATATAGTAATTAAATTTACTAAGGTTACTTGAGTACTCTGGGGACCAAAAGATATATTATTATTGGCTATTAAAATAATCAAAATACCTTAGCTAACAAATAGTAGTATTTTATCATTTTAAATATTCTATTTATTACTATATAGAAATATTGATCACAAGAATAATATTGCAAGCGCGATGTCCTCGATCTATAGGTGTAAGGACAAAAATAACCCTCTACATAACACCCCCCATTGAGATAGGAAAAATGTATTAACATTTTCTTCAATGACATCTACCATCCTTTGACAGTTAGTCTGATAATCCATGACTTTCAATATATACCAACTTATTTCTCGAGAGCTACCCAAAAGTATACACACTAAGTCATATTTTTCAAGGCCCTGGATTATTTAGATTATCCTAAACAATCACAATAGGAGAAATTTTTCACGTAATAAAGTATAGAAACTCTATTGTAAAAATTTGTCTTAATTAAATAGAGTCATACACCCAATGTATAAGGTTAATAGCCTAGCAATAAGACCTCACCCATTATACATCAAAGTGCATAAATCCAGCTTCACCAGACCACTAACTTATACTTAAGTCTTAGGGTACTCGTCCACGCAGTAGCAATAATAAACCAATCTTTGTTTTTTGTTTTAGTACTTTTATAAAGATTATTATCGCGTAGTCTAGTTCTACATATGTCAAATACGTTTACACTATAGGTGTAAGTGGACTCCCACTGGTCTAAGGTAAATTATTCCCCATTTAGAAATAATAGTATAATTATCTAAATCTTGATAAAGTGCCCAACTTTATCAATCGATCAAGAACAATTTTTCTACTTATGTGTTAATAGCCATAATCTACACCTTACTGTGAAAGTACGACCTAATCACGTGGATTACTTACCAACACACCTAGACCTTGATGTGCACATATATGTGAATAAACAAATATTTTTGTACAAAGCATTTTATTAATTTCTAAAATACATTGTCCATTTTGGACATATATTCTAATAATCTCCCATTTGTACTAAATCGACTATGATAGTCCATATATGCCCACCCCTTTGACCTCCAAGTGTCTTCGGAATACCTTCTCCATCAGAGACTTGGTAAATGGGTCTACCAGATTGTTTGAAGAGAAAATTTGGTCACCATTATCTCCTATTTCTGGATAAACTTTCAGACCAAATGATACTTCCCCTCAATATACTTACCTTTCATATGATTCCTTAGTTCCTTGCATTGCGACACAGCTCTAGAATTGTCGCAATTTATGATAATGGGTCTGTCTATTTGTGGCATAACTCCAAATTCTATAAGGAACTTCCGGAGCTAAATCGCTTCTTTTGAAACTTCTGAAACTATCACATACTCAACTTGCATGGTGGAATCAACAATACAAGATTACTTAACACTCCTCAATGAAATAGCTCCTCTAAACAAAGTGAAAGCATATCCACCAGTGAATTTCCTTTCATCTTTATCTGCCCAAAATTTGAGTCAGTGTAAAAAGTAAGAATTAAATCATTAGCTCTGTAAACAAGCATATAATCCCTCGTTCCTTTTAGGTAGTTGAGTATAAACTTTCCAACTTGCCAATATTCTTCCCTGGGTTAGACTGATGCTTGCTAACCATGCCTACTTCAAAACAGATATCTGGCACTATACAAAGTTTGGCATACATGTGACTTTACACTACTGAGGCATGGGGAATCATTCTTATCCTTTTCTTTTCGTCCTGTATTATTGGACACTATTTAGAAGACAAGGTCAATCCATGCCTAAAGGGTATGATTGCCTCTTTATACTATCCATGCTAAACCTAGCCAATATCTTATCAAGGAAATTTAAATTTTTGTCACTAATGCATTTATTTCCTAGCTAAAGCCATCGCTTTTAGCTAGGAAATAAATTTTTTTTAGCTGAATGTCTTAATTAATAGCGACAAAAAGTTTTTATCCCTAAAGAAAAATTTTCCTCGCTAAAGGGTACTTTTAGCGACAAATTTTTTTCCTAACTAAAGTTTTGTCGCCAATGTATCATTTTCTTGTAGTAATGACTCATCATACTTCTGACCATTTCTATTAATGTTCTATTTCTTCTCTCAACTATTTCATTTTGTTGGGGAGTCTTAGGTGTAGTTAGTTGAGATATTATTCCCTAATGTACCAAGTAATCCTTAAATTTACCAAGGAGATACTCTCCACCATAATTCAATCTTTGCTTTTTGATTGGTTTATCTATTTGATGTCCACTTCAGCCTTAAACTCCTTGAATTTATCAAATGAGTTAGACTTGTGCCTCATCAAGTAAACGTAACCAAAACTCCTGTGATTATCCATGAATATAATAAAGTATTCAAAACCTCCTCTAGCAAGTGTAGACATAGGGCTACAAATATAACTAACTTTAATATTTCATTAGCCCTTTCCGTCTCTTTAGTAAAGGAACTTTTGGTCATTATACCCATAAGATAAGATTCATACTGAGGCCAATCCTCCAATTTCAATTAGTCCAAGGATCCATTTTTGGATTAACCTTTGAATCCGATTAGGATTTATATGCCCCAATCTTAAGTGCCATAAATATGAGTTATTTGATGTGGCCTTTCTCTTCTCATTATTAGGTTCCGTCTAAGTATTATTTATTTGACGACTAATAGGATTAACATAGAAAAGATGGCCATAGATGTTTCCAAAACAAATAATTTTTCCATTTTTACTGACTGAAATTCATGAATGAAAAGAAACAAAATATCTTTGATTAATTAATCTTGAAAAAGAAATCAGATTCTGTTTAAAACTAGATACATATTAAATATCATTTAAAGCTAAAATCCTATTACAATTAAATAAAAAGTTCCAAGTCTCCCACTGGTTCGACCCACTCTTGTGCTTTGTTGCCCACTCAGTTCATACTCTCCTCTACTAAGTCGCTTTATTTTGCTAAACCCCAGTAAGAAGTAATAGATATAGCCAATGGCTCTAGAATCAACAATCCAAGTGGATGATGACCCAACAATTAATATAGACTCTAAGTAAAGAGTGGTACTTGAAAAGGACTTGGCCAAGAAGGCTAAACAATTTTTCTTGAAGTGCCCCTTCTTGCCACGCTTGAAACATTTGCCCTTGGGCTTAGCATCAAGCTTGGACGGATCAGGCTTAGACCTCTTAAGTTGGGTCCTTGCATTGTTTTGGGCTTTCTTCTTATTGAACTTCTTAGGTTGGGCCCTAATTCTAGAAGATGAACTGTTCATAACTAAAACCTTTTATGTAGGCTTCATGATTTTCTCAGCAGCCTAGAGTTCTTTCATTAACTCGGTCAAAGACATACTCAACTTATTTATGTTATAATTTAATTTGAACTAAGAATGTGAATTTGGCAAAATTTCAAGAACCTTGTCAATTTGGGTCTCAGAATTGATTGTCGCTCCTAAGATCTCGACCTCCTCAAAATGAGCAATCATCTTGAGCATATGCTTGTGGACCGATGCCCTCTCAGCCATCCTAATATTCATGATTGTCCTAGGAGCTTCTTACCTTGTGGGCTGACTCTTGTCAGCAAACATAGTATGCAATGATACATTGATATCATACGCAGTAGGCATGTTCTCGTACATAGATGGAAGAACATTAAACATGGAAGTGAATATATAGCATCTAGTCATCTCATTAGCTTTCCTCCATGCTTTCTCAGCCTCACAATCTTGGTCCGTAGAATCTTCCTCAATTTCAAGACAGGGATTGGTTAAATCATACTTGTACTCTTCCATAGATAGTGCAATGTTTAAATTCCTTTTCCAATCCACGCAATTAGATCCAATTAACTTATTCTCCTTGATAATAATGGACAAAAGACTGAAATCAGACATTTCTATTGATTGAAAAATCTTCATTCAGAAAAATGGTTGTTTAAAAAAATATATAAAAAATGCATATTTAAAATATCATATTATTTCCATGATATGGTTAACCTATTAAAACCATTATCAAAAAATATGAAAATGTTAGTTCTTAGAAGTATTGTCAGAGCTTTGTAGGAAGGTTAACAATTTTTTAAGTTAAGTGTATAATCATAATAAATTAAACTTTCATAATAGATAATGATCCAGAGATAGTTCCATTGATAGTATGGTCACTACTCTCACCATCTACGGATAATCTAATATTAGTGCCTCCAATGATAGGCTGACCGATAATAACACATGTTATAGGCATTAATTATAATTCATCCGTTATTTCTAGATTCACGAGAAAATCCATCCTATAAGGAGCTAGTCATTCTCAGAATGACGTGAGGATAACCACAATCTCTAACAGGAATCCATAATGGAAGCCATGAGGCTATTAGAACCCTTCTTCTACTTAATCTTTTTAGAAAAAATAGGTTTTTGGAAAAAAATGTTTTCTTAAAATTAATTAGTTTTTATTAACTTTAGTAAAATCCCTAAATAATTAACCATTATTCTCTATCTCAAGGATAAAACCCTTTAAGAGAATAAATTATGAATTTTTATTTTCACTACTTAAGTTAAAACCATTTTCTAATAACTAAAATTGAAATACTTAAATTAAAAATATTATCTATATCAAGGATAAAACCCTTTGGAAAAATAAACCATGAATTTTATTTTAAATTCTTTAGTTCCATTTTAAAAACATTTTCCTTTAATTGTTTTATCTAGAGAAAAAAAATTAATTTCTCAAAAAACATTTGTTCATTTGATCACAAAAATTAAATAAAATAGCCATACTCCAAAAATAAACTTTTTACATGATATTTCTAACATTTAATTCTTATGTGATCAAATAATGGATCAAGCATTATAATAATAAAATAAAAATGATATTTTTTAATCCTAAGGTGATTCCTCCTTTACTGACCATTTTCATGCAAAACTATTTATCATCATAAATAAATTATTGTAAGAAAAATAACTTTGTGCGATATGGGAACCAAAAGAAAAAAACAAGGAAAATTGGATGGAACACGATGGAATCTTGAACCGCACAAACTGTGATCTAACCGCCCAAGTAAAACCACTCCTTGCTTGCTCCAAAAAACCATCAACCTTTTTCTCATTTTTGTTTAAATTTTTTTAGGGAATCTTGATATTGCTCATGCACGAATATTGTTACAAAAATTCCCATGGATGAATTTAAATACAATATCAATTACCTATACTTTTCAAAATAAGACGAATACGAATTCTATGGAAAATGAATAAAAATAAATACAAGTGCTTATGTCTCTACACTCAAGACGTACACAACATCTATCCATATTAAAAATCACAAGGGATCTCTACAATCACAAAGATTAATTTTTTTTTAAAATTAGTAAAGGAACCACTGTCCCGGTTATTAACCCTAAGCATGCTCCTAGATTATATCCTAACTCTGATGCCACTTGAAAGAATCACAAGAAAATAAAAATTCAGCGAAAAAAAGTAATTTAAAATTTTTCCTAACCAAAGTATATGAATACTTACTTTTAGTCTGCTTAAATTGAATAACTGGAGGATTTGGGTATGACAAAACACTTTGGTTCATCACGACTATTTGTTCTATAGGAATTCCGGTCAAGCATCTACTCTTTCACATTAAACACACGCTCCAAGATTGTTAATTTTCAATCTTTCAAAGTATTCTCAAACCTTCTATAGACTATCACCGATCAAAGTAGAATAATAGGTGAAAGAATAATAATATTGGAAGAATTAATTGGGAGAGCTTAATCAAGAAAAAAAACCAAGGAATTATCAAAAAGAAAACACAGTGGCTATCTTTAGTTAAAAAAAAAAAACCTAAAGCTGTATCTATTCCATTTTTTTTTTTTGGTTTTCTTCGTAAATTTCAAGAGGAATTAGGAAATTAGTTTTTTATGTTTTAGCAATTTACAAAACAAAAAACAGCTTTCCTTTTTTTTTTTTCTTTGTCTACGATGATGGTTTCCAATTCACCATCACCAAAAGCTACAATATTATAATATTGTAGCTTTTGGTGATGGTGAATTGGAAACCATCATTAAAACTACAATTTCCAATCCTTCTTTTTTTTTTTCCCCACTGTTTTTCTTTACTTCTTTTTTTTTCTTTTTGTTTCCTTTTTCTCTTTTACTTGTGATGACTATCCTTTGTTTCCAAAATAACAAAAATCATCACTCACAACCCTAGTGGACTAGGGGTTTTTTTTTTTTTTTTAATTAGCCCAAGACTAATTAACTAACTCTCTTATTAATTAATTGATCCACTTGAACCCAATATAAAATTACTCAAGACAATTAATTAATAAACTAATTTAATTAAATTAGCCCAAGACTGATGAAATAACTCCCTTATTATTAATTAATTAATCCACTAGGACCTAATATAAAATTACCCAAGGTAATTAATCAATGCATTAATTTAATTCAATTAGTCCAAATAAATAATTAATTGGACTAATAGAACAATTCTTCCATTATTAATTCACCCAATAAGCCCATATAGGAAATAAATTTACTAAGGTTACTTGAGCTACACTTGAGACCAAAAGACATATTATTCTTTGCTACAAAAATGACCAAAATACCCTTGCTAATAAATAGCCATATTTTATCATTTTAAATGTTTTATTTATCAACATATGAAAATATTGAGTCCAATAATAATATTGTAAGTGCGATATCCTCGACCTACAGGTGTAATGACAAAAATACCCTTCTATGTAACACCCGCCATTGAGATAGGAAAAATTTGCTAATACATTCTTCAATAATATCTACCATCATTTGATAACTCCATTGTATAAATCATTCTTAATTAAATAGAGTCATATGGCCAACGTATAAGGTTATTAGTTTTGTGATAAGACCTCTCCCATTATACATCAAAGTGCATATGTCCAGCTTCACCAGATCACCAACTTATACTGAAGTCTTAGGGTACTCATCCATCAAGTAGTAGTGATAAACCAATCTTTTTTTATTTTAGTACTTTTATAAAGATTATTATCACGTGGTCTAATTCTACGTATTTCAAATATGCTTACACTATTAGTATGAATGGATTACTTACTAGTCTAAAGTATACCATTCCCCATTTAGAAATCATAGTATAATGATTTAAATCTTGATAAAGTGTCCAGCTTTATCAATCGATTAAGAACAATTTTTCCTCTTATGTGTTAATAGCCCATAATCTAAACCTTACTGTAAAACCACGATCCAATCACATAAACTACTTACTAACACACTTAGACCTTAATGTGCATATGTATGTTAACAAACAAACATTAATGAATGGAGTACTTTATTAATTTTCAAATTATATAAATACATTGTCCATTTTAAGCATACATTCCAACAAAGACATGGTGAAAAGTATGATTTGTCATACTACATTACTAGAATCACTCTGGGGAGATGCACTTGAAACTATAATTTATATTCTAAATAGAGTTCTAACTAAAGTAATGATCAAAACCCCATATGAGTTATGGATAGGTAAGAAACTTTTGCTAAAGCCTTTATGAGTATGGTGGTGTCCAATTAAAGCAAAGCCTTATAGGCCCAATGAAAAGAAACCGGATGCAAGAACAATTAATTGCTATTTTGTTACTATAATTAGTTATGGTGTTACAAATTTTATGATTCCCAAAATAGAACATTTTTCAAGGCGGAAAATACCCAGTTCTATGTGGATTTTTGAGGTTGGGGAAGATAAAGTAAGAAACATTGTCTTTGAGGAAAATCTGTTTCCCTTTCTATAGTTGTTCCCAGACATGCATATGTTTTTGTACTTAATATTGTTCAACAACAACAATCAACAAGACAATATTAAATTTTCTCCTAACTTAGATCAGCTAGTTGTGCTTGATCCTGATCATGCATCTGCTTCCCAATTAGTTATTTTTGTGGAACAATTTCAACAATCTCAAGAACCAATGTCTTTAAGAAGATCAATTCGATAAAGAAGAAGTGCAATTTTGGATGATTATATTGTGCAACTTACTGAGCATATAATAGCATGGACTCAACAGAAAATTATCTAGTCACCTTTCGTCAAGCTATTTAAAGCTCAAATGCTTAAAAATAGACAAATGTCATAGGTGTAGAAATCCAATCCATGAAAGATAATGACATTTAGGATTTGGTCTTTTTACCTAAAGGTGTGAAACCGATTGATTGTAAATAGGCTTTTAAAGCCAAGAAGGATTCACAAGGTAATGTGGAAAGACATAAAACATATTTGGTCGCTAAAAAATTTACTCAAAAGTAGGGCATTGACCATAAAAAGAATTTCTCTTAGTTTTTTCAAGAGACTCTTTCAGAACAATTATGGCATTAGTGGCACAATTTGCTCTTGAGCTACATCAGAGGGATGTCTGTAACACCCCTACTAAAGGTAACAGCGGAAGCCTATCAACACCGAGTGTCGCCCCATCCAGTTATCCAGATAAGGGGTCTTTACAACGAAAAACCAACAGAGTATGTAAGGTCCAGGTCTATACAATAACCCATACTGATGGTCACGTGCACATATATATAGCAAATAATCTCATACATGAAAATTCCCATTCAACATTAGTAATAAGGTACATTATCCAAAAGAGAAACATCCGAACCTATTCTGCTGTCACTGTGGTATCGCCCTCTATCTGTAGGTCCACTCAACTCTGGATCCTACATAAAGATAAGATAAAAGACACGTGTGAGTAAAAAATCACCCAGTGAGTCTCGTGTGTGCTAGTGCTATATCAAAGAGGCAGAGTACACAAAACTTTTTTGTGAAAAGCATATCATTTGTTCATTAAAAATGAATCCAAAACTCTTTAACAAAGAGTTTATTCAGAACTCAATCATTTTGGAAAACAGTATTTCAATTTCAAATCATTGCCTCAGTTTTCAAATCACAGGCACTTCTCTAATAGAAGGTCTGCCTGTGTCCAATCCATATGCAAGTCCAACAGTCCTTGCCTTCGGCGCCATGTATTATTGTACTGAGACCGCAGCCTTCAATACTCAACTGTGCGTCGCCGGAATAAGTACACCGCAGTGTACTTCTGCCCAGGTATACTGCAGCATACCCCGTGTACCGAAGTACACGCTTGCCACCATAAGCCAAGGGTCTCAATCCTAACGTCAATCACCATCGAGGCGGCAAGGAGTCAAACGCACCGAGTGTCCCCGCCCGACATCTAGCGAATGACTCAAAATAAGAAGCACCCGCAGATGCGGCAATTGCCTGGTGCTAAACGGCTAGCCAAGATGACTCATCTTAATGTCCTGTCGCCCTGTTTGGAGTAAGACAATCCCCTGAATTGATTGGGCTACTTGAGGTCATCTATCTCTAACATGAGCTAGTACAAAGATCAAAATTCTTACTGAATACTCAACGTTGACAATACCAACCCCGTCTGACTGATCAGGCTAGAGGATTATCTAATCCCGCAGAATTTTCAAATCATAACAATTTTGGGGCAAAACAACATTTTCCAGAATTTGATCCCACTGACTTGCAAGTCAGATCATCATTCACATAAGCTCCGCAGAGCTAATAAACTCGTTCTATGGCACATCAGGCCAATAAAATAATTTCAGGGATTAGAAGGTCGTTTTCCAAAAGTCAATCTCATCACGAGAGATCATTTTTCAAAATTATGTTAAAATAAGATAAAGAGATCTGTTCACATATCAAAACATGTTTTCAAGAGTATCTGGGTCATTTTCTCCGTACTCAATCACAAAAGTTATTTCCAAGGGTATTTAGGTTATTTTACCCATACTTGATTTCCAAAAAGACTTTCTGAGGGTATTCGGGTCATTTTACCCTTACCCGATTTGAAAAATATTCACAAGAGTTTCAATAAGAATATTTCGGTTATTTACCGAATACCTAATTCCAAAGGTTTTCATAAAACATTCCAATAAGGACATTTGGATCATTTTTCAAATACCTAATTCCAAAAGGAATTCATTTCAAGAAATCTAGAATTCTAATCCCAAAAGGGGATTAAATTCAAAGTTTCCAAATATATTTCCATAAAATGTTCCATTAAGGGCATTCCAGTAAATTTATGAATATCCGATTCCAAAATTTACCATTTTTTGAAAACCCCAAATATTTAATCCATAAAGGACTAAATTCACAAAATTCATACTTTAATTATCCAGTAAGGTTTCCAAGCCAATTATGATGTTCATTCGAGCCCAAAATGACATAAAATAATTCTTGCTCAGATAAACCTTAAACACGTTCAGAGATTTCCAAAACGGTATATAACATAGCATTTCATGGAAAAACAAAGCACACTAGCTTTAAAAAGAGTTTTAGAAATCCAAGGGACTCACCTCGCGTCCTAAGTAATTTTTTCCATTCATGGCCGTTTAACCTTCGTTTCTACCGTTTTCGACGTTCCGTTGGCCGTTTGTCGTTAAATCTACACTAAACATCGTTTTCGGATCAATTCGTGTTTGGTCGATGGGTAGCCGACGTCCGGCCGATGTGCCCAACGGTTAGCCAAGGTCCAACTATCGTTTAGCCGACGGGGACCGATGGTTAGCCGATGGTTAAGGAAAACGTTCAACTTTCGTTCACGTCGTTTTTTTATCGTTTGATCAATTCTTTCATTTTATTTTTTCCACATCCTTCCTCCCTTCATAAAAAAGGGATTCACTTCATGTTTCCCCAATTATTTTGTCCAAATCACACAATTAATCATCCTTAAATTCATCCATTTTCGGACACATTTTTCTGGAATTTCACAGATTGACACATGATTTTGTTTTGCACATAACTTTCAATCCACAACTCCGATTTGGCTCTATGATATACCAAAATGACCGTAGGACTCTTAAATTTAATTCAGAATAGGCCAATTTTAGAGTTCTGGTTCTAGTAACAGGATACTGGGTAAAAACAGCCTCAGTAGTTTTGCCTTAATTTCACTATTCATGCCTTCATTTGTTTTCCTTTAGCCTTTAGCACTTTGGAACCATTAAGTCACTCAATCCTCCTCCAAATCATCTTTAATTCTGAATTTATAGACTTCTATTAGCTCACAAGAATCACACTTATTCAACACAAATTCATCTTTTCTAATCAAAGGCTTGTATAATCCATTTTTCCAACCAAGTAAATTCCATTTTTACTGTACTTTGATCATCATCTCTTCAATCGAAAATAAGCCTTCAACCTACCATAATTATTCAGTTCTTCCTCACACAAAAAATCATTCAAAGGCCCCTTAGGCAGCCGGCACATATACAAGCATGTATAAAGTTCATACACAAAAATTCACAAAACCTAGCTTTGATCTAAAATAAGACATGAAAATTATATTTTCATGTTAAAATTCATATCAAAACGATCACCGTAATGAAATCTACAACTTTAATTCTTGAAGCATAGACTTTTACCTTGTATGTGGGATCTCTTGGCTTGATTTTGCTCCAAGAACACCAAGAACACACACACATCTTTCTTTCTCTCTCCTTTTTCTTTTTTCTCCCTATTTTCTCTAGCTTTTCTTTTCTTTTCTTTCTCACTTCTTTCTCTACTCCTTATGCACAAAATCTGGCTGTTTTTCAGCCCCCTTAACCACCATTCTTGGTCCAAGGGTCAACCCACATTAATTGCATTGTGGGCTATCTAGTTAGAGCTAATATTCCTATTGGAGGAGTTAATTAAAATGGATAATTCTTAAGATTATTCAATAAGCTTTTGCAATTTAATAATCCCACAAATATTTTTCTCCCCCAATGGTATTTTAACACTTGTTTTCATCCACCATTCACACAATGGCATACGTCCATTTTTAACCACAATTTTCTATTTTCTTCAGAAATGACCAAAATCGGGTTTGTAACGGAAAAATATTTTATTTCACTATTCAATTCCAAAAATTTTACTGAATCCATTGGTAACATTTAAATTCTTCAATTCCATCTCTACTTGGTCAAATTTGAGGTTAAAGTCGCGGGCACGGTCAAAATGATGAAAATACCCCCGATACCCCGAGTAGCATAATTCACACCAAAACGTGCATTTTATTGCACTGATCAATTTCTATTTTTAGAGTACCCTTAAATTCTTGTTTTTTTTAATAATAATAACTTTTCAAAAATTTAGGGTACGGGTAGAACAAATTCAATAATTACATTTGGGTCCCGACAAAATATTATTCCATCAAAATATTCGTCTCATTACACCGATCAACTTTTGTTCTGGATATTGATATAAATTCCCATCCCATTACAAATAGTAGCCTATCGGAAGAGAAAAAGGTAGGGTGTTACAATGTCAAAATAGCATTTTCAATGGAAACATTAATAAAACAATCTATATGATATACAACCTGAGGGCTTAGATTCTAAATATTCTAAGCAACTTGTTTGTAAAATTAAAAAATCCATCTATAGACTTAAATAGGCTTCCCGTTTGATGTGTAAATTTTGGGTGTATAAAAATCATTCAAATTTAAATCCATTCCTAGTCAAGTTTTAATTAATCCAAAATTATACATACGAGCAAGTATACTCATCTCAAGTGTAGTATAGGGAATTAATGAAAATCGATCCTCAAGGGAACAAGTACGCACTGATCACTTTTCATTCATTGTTTAACTGACCTAATAAAGTGCTAAGATCATATAATACACACACACACACACACACACACACACACACACACACACAACTCAAGGAAGTAAAATATGCAACTTAGATAAATACTTTTGAAAACATGACAATAAATCACTTAACAAATATCATAATCAATTATCATCTCATCTCATGAAGGATTCAAAATAGACCCACTTTGTTTGCAATCCATGGAATCACTATATTTTAGTTAAATTAGTGAATATATTTTGTCTCAACCAATTCATCTAAAAGATGCATTAAAATCAATCCTCATATAAATCCCTATATTCTAGGCGATTTAAAATATGAAATTAGTCAATGAATACATATTCTAGCAATCATCAACTAACCTTTGATTAGCTAAGTTCTTGATAATTAACCTATTTTTTAAGTAAGTTATGAGATAGAAAATATGAAATTAATTAATTGAAGTCATTATCAACCCTTTTTTCAAGCAAGCTAACAACAAAAATCAATTAATTAACTTCATAATAAAAACAAGTAATCAAATCCCAAGACAAATAATCAATTGATCAAAAGTCTAAATTAATTCAAGAAATCATGAATCAAAATAATGTTAAATTACAATAGAAACATTAATTACATCATTATTATAGAAAAAGAAAACAAAGGTAAAAGAAAGAACTAATAGACAATCCCTTTTTTTTTTCACTGAAAACCTTCTTGAATAATACCACTTGAATGATGAATCTCCTCTTCTTGTGAGTGATTAGCAATTTTAATCCTCGGATTCACACATTTCTCCTATGTTTTTCTTGTATTTATAAGCCTCATTGACACCAAAATTTATGACTTGAGAAGTTTAGTCCGAGTAAAATTCAGAAAATACCAAAATTCTTTAGAAGATACCAATTCACACAAAACCCCCTCTGGACAGAATGGACTTGGTCACTTCGACCAACCTGGTGTCAGATTCATTCTGGTTTTCGCCTCAACTTTTACTTTGTTTTTGCTCTGCTTTTCCAGAGCAGACCTAGTGGGGGGTTAGCTTGACCTGGCGCCAGGTCAAGTCTACAATTACACACTTTTTGCTTGAAATATTCTACTTTCTGGACAAATTCGCAAGAACACTTTTCACAAGTAAAATATCAAATAGGAAGGAATATGCTTAGTTATTACATCAAAAGCATCTCAAATTAGCCTCAAATAACTAGCAAATTAGTGATGAATTTAGCCCCTATCACATTCCCCCGCACTTGAACCTTTGCTTGTCCTCAAGCAAAACACTTGAGTCAAGAAGAAAATAACAAGAAAACAGAAGCTTTTATTCTTCCAAAATTTTGATCATAACAAAACTTATAATTTCCCTTCAAACTGTAGATATAACTTTGCCATTCATTTAATTCTTTGAAAATAATTGCAAATTGAAGCACTTGATAAGATATAACAAAACTCTTGAAGTCAAATTAAGTAAGTTTATACTGTAGTCTAAGAAAATTATTTCACCGTTTAAGAAAAAACGTAGATAACATAAATCATACAAGTCAAGCTGCCTACCAACTCAAGTATTATAAATCTAAAAATTGCACAACTCAAACCATGATTTAAGAAAAACATACCATTTTTTTCTCTCATTGTTTTTCAATGACTTAGAGAATTGATAGTCTCAAGTGAATGGATTTTTCTTCATGCACCGTATTGGCTTCCTTTTAGTCATCACTCATCATTTTTTCAACAGTTTTTCTTTCTTCCTTTTGCTTTTGGGAATTAATAACCTCAAAAAAGTGAATTTCTCTTCACTATCCGTATTGGCCCTCATAAACAATCAAAAAGTATTTTTTTTTTCACCTTCAAAGAGGAAATAATTTTTTTTTCAACTCATTGTTCTCATTTTTCCACTCACAATCAGTGTTTTTTCACAATCTTTCCACTCAAAGATTTTTTTTTCTCCACATTCCTTATCACAACTCAAAGTTAGGCAAAGTTTAAACCCATAATACAAAAGTTAACCAACAACTTTCCCCACATTCATCATATTCTCCACATTCAAACTAGATGAGTCAAATAACACTCAAACACTAATGCATAAACAAGATTAATCCAAATTTCAAGTCTATATATGTCCCATCCAATAAACCAATTCATTGATAAAAATCCACTAAATGAATGATAAAACTCATATCCAAGTAAGAAATATAATTATAACCTTGCTAAAGCAATGAAAACCACAAAAATTTTGAAAAATATCACAAAAATTCCAGAATATAAATGGAAAATTTGATTGATCCAAAATGTGTATAAATGAAAAATATCTTCAATACTAAACTCTCCCCCTACACTTAAATTGGACATTGTCCTCAATGGCAAAAAATATAATAATGAAAGCAAAGCTAAGGGACCAAAATAAATAAAAGGGAAGAATAGAGAAAAGAAAATACTTCCATAACAGAGTAGCTTCAACACATGTGAATCCATCACAATGAGTCATTGGGGAATTGTACCTAACTCAAAAGAAATAAAAATAGAAAACATAAATCTAGAAAAGGAAAAGATAATCAAAACAAAAGACAAGAAAAATTAACTAAAAAGAAATCCTAAGAAAAGTCATGAATTATGGAGAAAAATATCCACATGATCTAAAGTGTCGAAAGTCTCACAAAAATAATGTTTCACCCCATTTCTATTAACATTGAAAGTACCATTAACTAGGTGAGAAACTTCAAGAGTAGCAAAAGGAAAAACCTTATTCACCAAATACAACCTTGACCATCTTAATTTCAACTTACCCAGAAAGAGTCGCAAGCGAGAATTAAACAACACTTGATCACCTTCTTTAAACTCCCAGTGTTGAGCAATATGTTTACCATGCCATCGTTTCACCCTTTCTTTATAGAGTAGAGAATTATCATTTGTAGCCATGCACAATTCGTCCAATGCATTTAAGTTAAGTAACCTAAATTTTCCAGCAAGCTTAAGATCAAAGTTAACAAGTTTTGATAGCCCAATAAGCTTTGTGTTCAATCTCCATAGGTAAATGACAAGATTTTTCATACACAAATCTATAGAGGGTTGTACCAATAGGAGTTTTGAAAGCAATCCTATAAGCCCAAAGAGTACAATCTAGTTTCAAACTCTAATCTTTTCTCGTATGATTAACCACTTTATTTGAAATTCTTTTTAACTCGTATTGACCACCTCAACATAGCTACTAGTTTAACGGTAATAGGGAGTAGCAAACTTATGGGTAACACCTAAATGTTTGAGAACTTTTTCTAATTGGGTATTGCAAAAGTATGTTCCCCTATCACTAATGAGTACCTTAGGTACATCAAAATGGGTGAAAAGTTTTTAAGAAATTTGACTACAATCTAAGCATCATTAGTAGGCAGGGCTTGCGCCTCAACCTACTTAGACACATACTCAACACAACCAAGATGTATTTGTTACCCAAAAAATTAGGAAAAGGGCTCATGAAATTGATCCCCCAATAATAAAAAATTTCACAAGCTTGAAAAATTTGCAATGGCATCTCATTAGATTTAGAAATATTACATATAAGTTGACACATATCACAATTTTGAACAAACCTGAGAAAGTCCTTAAAGATTGTTGGCCAATAAAATTCGGTCTCATGCACCTTTTCTTGCAGTGTTGTAAGTTTGGTAGTGGCCTCCTGCGGGTCCTTCATGATAATGTTTCAAGATGTTTGCACTTTCCACGGAATCCACACATTTTTGAATAATTTGATCTGCACAACACTTGAACAAGTAAGGATCTTCCCAAAAGTAATACTTTACTTCAGAGATGAATTTCTTCTTTTGTTGGACCGTGAAATCCTTTGGAACAATTCTTGCAACCAAGTAATTAGTAAAATCTGCAAACCAAGGTGTTTGAAAAATCTCACAATCAACAAATAGAAGTTATTCATTTAGGAAGGTGTCATTGATGTCCTCTTCGGCCAAAGGTTCTAAGTTGGGATTTTTCAACCTAGAAAAGTAATCCGCAGCTAAATTTTCTGCTCTTTTTTTATCCCTAATCTCCAAGTCGAATTCCTGCAACAATAAAACTCATTTTATCAATCTTAATTTGGAATCATGCTTGGTTAGTAGGTATTTAAGGGTGGAATGACCTGTATACACAATGACTTTGGACAAAACCAGATAAAAATAGAATTTATCAAAAGCAAATACTATTGCAAGCTATTCTTTCTCCGTTGTGGTGTAGTTTTCTTGTGCCGCTGTAAGAGTTTTACTTGCATAGTAAATTAGTTGAAAATGCTTATTCCTCCTTTGTCCAAGCACTGCGCCTACTACATAATCACTTGCATCACACATTAATTCAAAAGGAAGAGACCAATCCAGTGTAATTACAATAGGAGAGTTGATCAATTTCTTTTTAAGCATATTAATAGCATTGAGACATTTATCATCAAAATAAAAAACAACATCTTTTTCAAGTAGAGAAGTAAAAGGTTTAGAAATTTTTGAAAAA
This sequence comes from Voacanga thouarsii, assembly GCA_026120185.1. NCBI lineage: Eukaryota > Viridiplantae > Streptophyta > Magnoliopsida > Gentianales > Apocynaceae > Voacanga > Voacanga thouarsii. The sequence goes on along the minus strand of JANUWF010000528.1, from coordinate 1,809,728 downwards.
TCCAAGATAAACTTCCTATAAAAACTTGCATGACCAAGAAAGTTTCGGATAGCCTTCACGGAAGTGGGAGGAGGAAGTTTCTCAATTGCCTCAATTTTCACTCTATCAACCTCAATACCTATCCTTGAAAATCTTGTGTCCCAATACAATACCTTCTTGCATCATGAAGTGAATTTTTTTTTCAATTAAGCATGAGGTTGGTCCCTTCACACCTTTGAAGCATCTTTTCTAAATTAGCTAAACATAAGTCAAAAGAATCACCAAAAATAGAAAAATCATCCATAAATACCTCCATGATGTCTCCCACAAGTCCTTCAAAAATAGCCATCATTCATCTTTGGAAAGTTCCTAGACCATTGTAAAGACCAAAAGGCATACGGCGATATACAAAAGTACCAAAAGGGCATGTAAAGATAGTCTTCTCTTGATCTTCCGGGGCTATGGGAATTTAAAAGTAATCGGAAAAACTATCTAAAAAGTAATAAAACTCATGTCTAGCTAATATTTCTAATATTTGATGAATGAAAGGAAGAGGAAAATGGTCATTCCTAGTTACCTCATTTAATTTCCTACAATCAATGCAAACCCTCGAACCAATTACCAATCTCATTGGGGTCAACTCATTTTTTTCATTTAGGCTTACATCATTCCTTCCTTCTTTGGTTCTGCTTATGTTGGACATACCCAAATACTATCAGAAATAAGGTAAATGATGCCATAATTTAAGAGTTTAAACATCTCACCTTTTACCACATCGCTCATATTTGGGTTTAACTTACATTGGGGTTACACTAGAGGCTTTGCTCCTTCTTCTAACAAAATTTTGTGAGTGCAAAAGTAAGGGCTAATTCCCTTAATGTCCATAATTTTTCATGCTATGACTCTCTTATATTTTTCAAATAGACTTATCAATTTGATCTTTTGTTCATAAGTAAGGTCTTTTGCTATGATCACTGGCAATTTTCCTTTGTTAGCCAAAAATGAATATTCCAAATACTCAGGGAGGTCTTTTAAGTCCAATTTTGGTAGTTTCTCAATGGATGACTTTATTCTTCCCAAACTTCTTTTGTCAATTTCTTCAAATTATCCCAACTCACAACCTTTATTTGAATACTCCAAATATGCCATTGATTGTTCCATCAAGTCCATGGAGAAATTGACGAATGATTCCTGCACAAAATCAAAGATAGATTCATCAGAAATATCAATCCTTAACCAAGAATCATCGGAAGATAAAGGATGTTGCATACTTTTGTGAATTTTGATAATGAATTCTTCATCCCTAACTCTAAGTGATATGAGTATTGGGGTTGATTTCGCTAAATTGGGGGTAAAATGCAAGGCCCGTTTAAGAGCTCAAAACAGTGATTTTTGTGAAGAAACAATATATCATATTCAAATACTAGGACTCTAAGCCAAAATAAAGAATTTAGAACTCTAGAAATGAGAATCAAGTCTACTAATTCATACCCAAGAACCCTCAACCCAACTAAGGAGCTAAGAACACTTGAAGAAAATGAATTAGGCAACTAAAAATAACCTCTACTCTAGACCTGTAGATTAGCAAGACACTAAGATTCTATTTTGATAGGTTAGTTTGGTCTATCCTTAAGAGTTTATAGACTCAAGTGTAAGGCAAGGAATGAAATCTTAAGATTGGTCTTAGCCTTCATGGAAGAACCCTTAAAGAACTCTGGCAAAAGTATCTTTTGATCTCAATAATAATATCCAACTTACATTTGAGATGTTATAATGTCATATACATAACATCTAAACCTAACTAAGGTAAGATAAAATCTCAGCCATTCAAGACTTTAAAAGGTCCAAAATATCTCTATTACATAATAAAAGTCGTGAGAATTTCATTGGGAATAAAACATTACAAAATAAGTAAATCACGCAAAAAACTGGATAGTGCTTGACTTGGGCTGATGCCACTTCCGAGGCCTAGCCAACGTTGACTGTGGCTTGAACTTCAAAGATTCTTGCTTCTAGAATAGTGCTGGCGTCGGTTCTGCTTGCTCAAGCTGGCACCGGTTCTGCTTTGTCCGATTTTCCCTATTTTGTGATCCTAACTTCTTTGGCTTGATTTGGAGCCCCTTCTAAACCTATATCATCTTAGCCTTTACTTTAGGACTCTTAGGACTTGGTTGATCAATTTCCTTGGACCTCCATATGGTGTATTGTTCCAATTGAGAACCGATCACTCTTCTCTTTAGCAACCATCTCTTCACACTTTTCATATTCCTTGGCTTGATAGTTGGTTTTACTTAAATTCTCCCTTGTAAGCCTTCATGTCTTGGATCCTTCCAAGGTACCATGAAGTATGGCTTATAATTCCATCCCCCTTCTTTACTTTTGACATATTGCTTGGATGGATTCCTATCATTTCCCTCTTCTATGTGCGAATTCGTCGTCAAATGAGCTCATACATAAGATTTTAAACGAGAAGTTTTGTTGTAAAAACAAAATGTTACTTTAAGTTCCCTCACATAAAGTGCATTCTTCCCCTCTTATTTACTCTTCTTTTTTTTTTTTTTTTTGTAGTTTCTCCCTCTTTGTTATCATTTTTCAAGCACAAAAGAGCTACTCTCATTTTATCTCCACCTTCTCTCGTTTTTTCACTCTCCTCATTTACTCCTTTTTGTTTTGAGGTCTCATTTTTCACTCTTTCTTTTTCCTCATCATTTTCCCTCTCATTCTCTTTTTTTGGAAGGTCTCCTACTACACTCTTCTTTTTGTCATTGTCCCTCATTTTTCTTTGCACTTTTCTCACCTCACTTGGGGGTAAGTGTAGAAGAGTATATAGCTTACTTCCCTTGATAACCGAGTAGGAATTCCTCCTTCCATCATGCAACACGCTCCTATTAAATTGCCATAGCCTTCCCAAAATTAAGTGGCTAGTTTGTATAAGGACTACATCACAAATAATTTTATCTTGATACTTTCCCACATTAATTGTTAATAATACTCATTTGTTCATCCTCAACTTCCCACTATCATGGAACTATTGCAATTTATAGGGATTAGGGTGTTTTATCGCATACAAGCCCAATTCCTCTACAAGACTAGCACTCATCACATTTGTAAAGCTCCTTCCATCAATAATAGCAACACATGGCTTTTGGTTGATGAACTAATGGGGGTAGAAAATATTGTTTCTTTGTAGGCTCCTTTTCACTTCATCATCATAATTATCTCCTAAAACAAAAGTTCCCATTTTCTTAATTGCAACACCAGCTAAAGAGTAAAATGGTGGCACAATAATTCCTTTATCACTAGAATTATCATCACCATTGTGCCCCTCTTTTTGTCCCTCATCTCCACAATCCTCCTCTCCACTAGTTAACTCTCCTTGGGTGTTGGTACACATCAATTTCTTGGTTGGATACTCATATGAGGTGTGCCCATAGCCTAAGCATTTGATAGCCCTAGTTCTTAGAGGTCTCTTAATACCTTTGTTAGGATTCGTTTGTGGACTCCTAAACGCGAAAAACATACACGAATCCCTTCCAATGATCCAAGTAAACGATTACGAAAATCGTAGGTTTGCAGAATTACCTTTGGTTGGTGAAATCGATATCCTTCGATTTCGATGGTGCTGCACATGCAACCCGAATGATCACCAGACGCTGCAGTGCGCGAACGTCCTCCATCGAATACACACTGCAAACTCACTCGTCACCCGGGGAGTGCTAGTGCCTAGAGTTTGAAATGGTTTTTTTTTTCTGATAGAGAATGGCATGAATGTTCTCAACAGAATTAGACCCTTGAAAAAACGGCTAGGGTTTTCTTAAAAACCCCCGAACCTCTTAGAGTCCAATCCTAATAATATCTTAGCATATTTTAATTTAAATTCAAATTAAATTAAAACTAATATGATAAGATTTTGCCATTATCTCGGTTATTTAAACAATTAATTTACCGAGTCAGATTCTTATAATCTTGACATTATCCAGATACATCGAATGTGGACATATTTCCAAATTTATTATATCTGTTAAATTTTCTAAGTTCGATTAACTTAGACATATTTCCAAATTCATCAAATCTGGATACCAGAAAAATAACCTAACAAGTTCGCTTATTGTGTGACTCTATAGGTTCATTTAACACTGGCAGTGTGTCCAAATCATATTTAAATGGCGCACAAGTTATAAGCGGTTTCTAGCAAAACATTATAACTATCCAGGTTAAATGAAGATCGATGATCTCTTTGAACCAAATCATAATTTTATATTTAGTCCTTTTGTCACACGATATCCAGATTAAGCATAAGGCACGGAGTATGTCATCCTTATTAAGCTTAATCAATTATTTCTTGATTTCATAGTAGATTGTTCAAACAAATGATATCAATATCTTAGATTGATATATTTGAGCACGGCCATGCATTTTAACAGTCTAACTTATCAAGGGGCTCATGGACATCTCTCCCATAATTGAGAGGGACAAATTCTTTCACTATCATTCATATTCCTCTCATTGATTTATTCTATATCCAACAGTAGTTTAATTTATTATCTTATTAAAGACAACTTTAGACAACGTCAAAATATAGAATTTATCAGGTAGGAAACTATGATGAATTTAGGTCGAAGGACTTTTAATATCATTATGGCTAGAAAGTACTTATGACATGTTCCATGAAATACTCTCACAGTGGGTCATGTCCAATACAATGTTCTCTAACATTTATTTATGTTTTGACTCGATATCACAAATATCCATGACCAGTAAAACATAGCCATCAAGTCACAAACATATTAATCTTAATTTATTATTGTTCCAATAATAATAATTGATCAGGGACAGTTTTAGAATAGTCATTGTATTCATTGTAGGGTTTTACTATCAAGTCACGTACTTGATGACCACAAAATAAAATGCACTATTCATGGAAAGAAAAACCTCATATTATTATATAAAACATAACGACAATAATATAAGTACAAATTGACTCTAGGGTATATCCCTAACAACCTTTACCCTTCTCCTTGGCCCATTCTTCTCTAGGATTGTAGGGCTCTCTTGGTGGTCTTGGAGGTTTTGGTTACTCTTCCCTTTCTTTAGGTTGGTGTCTAAAAATAGGATTGGTGAAGATGGTTTCTTTAGAATGTAACTTTCTTTAAGTTGTCCCTTACTTTTAATGGCCATATGCACCATTTCCTCAAAAGTCTCATAAGAATATAACTCAACCACATTTGCTATCTCCCTATTCAACCCACTTAAAAACCTTGTTTATGTAGCCTTCACATCCTCAGCAATGTTAGCCCTCGTGAAAGTCACCTCTAGCTTCTTATGAAAATCCTCTACACTTTTATTTCCTTGTCTAAGCACATATAATTTTTGGTAAAGCTCATTATAGTAGTGTAGGGGTACAAACCTTCCTCTCATCAAGTTCCTTAACAACTCCCAAGTGGCAACCGATTGATCCCCCATTCTCCTTCTTTAGGATGCTACTTGGTCCCACCACACTGAAACATATTTAAGAAAATTTGAAATGACCAAAATAACCTTAGTCCGCTCACTATATTCATGGTACTCAAACAAAATCTCAATCCTCCTTTCCTATTCAAAATAAGCCTTCGGGTCACTTTTACCTTAGAAAGGGGGTACCTTCATTTTGACATGCATTAACTCTCTATCTCTCTCATCTTAGTCTCGCATTCTCACTCTAATCCTGTTTTCTCGATTTTGTCCTCCATAATCTTTCTCGTGGACTCCCTCATCCCAATCTTCCATTCTTTCAAACTCCCTCTCAAATCCTCTCATATTTTGACCATCATGCCTACATTGCACTCTATCTCTTCCTCCTCTCAACCCTTGCCTACCTCCCCTCAATGGTGTAAGTGGATGGCTTCCTACAGAATATTCATCCCAGCCATCTCCTTACTCATACAATGGGGGTGTGACATCATTTCCCTCTCTCATCTTAGAACTATCTTGTTCTCTATAGCCCCTTCTTTGTGCAATGGTTGAGGCTTGGCCTTGGTTAGTTTGGAATTTAGTTGTATCTCTCCTCATCTCATCCATTTTTTTATTGAGAGTTTTAAAGGCAACTCGAATATCAAAAGAGTCATGGGATATTTTGTTGGGATTTTACTTGTAAGGTTTAGATAGAAGAGTAATTTTCTTACAAGCACTCTGTTAGCCCTAAGGGCTTTCTTCTATGTTTTGATTTATGACAAACATTGATGTAAACTAACTTGTGTAATTTATATGTGATAGGACATGTTTGACCTCAATTCTTCTAAGGCATTCAAATAAGATTGTTAAGCAACTCTTGAGCAAACGGAATTCAAGTATGGGTGATAAAAATGAAGTTCAAGCTTAGGAGGTTGTTGTTGGGAAATATGCCCACTTAGACTAAGTTTCTGATGTAAACATTGAATATTTTAATAAAAGAATTTATTCCAAAAAATTATTTGTGAATTTACATTTTATTTTTGCACAATTACATTTGAAAAAGACCCATTGTGTTTAAGTAAGTGGTCCATGTGAATGGTGGTCTTTTAAAGTAAGGTATGGATCACGAGTTACTTAACACATAAACGTTTGTTCTTAACCGATTGATGAGAATGGGAATCTCACATTTCTAAGTTATTATGTTATGAATTCCAAATGGAGAATGGCTTACCTTTAGCCAGTGAGTAGTCCACTCACTTCATGACATAAGTGTATTTCAAATACGTAAAATAGGACTTGTAATAGTGGTTTCTTAAAGTATTATATGGTAAAAACCTAGATTACTACTATTACAACGTGGACTAGTACTCTACGATTTAAGTATGAGTTGATAGTTTGACGAAGTTAGAAGCATGTACTTTGATATGCTTTAGTTGAGGTTCTATCGTAGGACCAATATACTTGTACATTGGGTATATGTGACTAGTTAGTTAAGACAGACTTATACAAGATAGTTTCTATACTATATCGCCCCTTGTAGTTATCTGAATAATCTCAATAGCCAGGGCCCTGAGAAACATGACTTGGATGTTTGTTTTAGGGTAGCTCCCTTGAAAAGCGAAAATAATCCAAGAAGCCATGGATTATTGGACTAGAAGCCTAAGGATGGTAAATGTCATTTAGAGAGGTGTTAGTACATTTCTTTCTCTCAAATGCACGACGATGTGTAGAGGAGTATTTTAGTCATTTCACCTGTAGGTCGGAGACTTTGCTAACACGGCATTATCCTTGGGGTCAATATTTTTTTATGGTAATATTAGAAAATATTTAAAATGTAAAATACAACTATTTATATGGTAAGGGTATTTTGGTTATTTTAGTAGCCAAGACGGTGTGTCTTTTGGTCCCCAGTATAGACCGTAAGTCCAAATTATATTCAGGCTAAGGAATTGGTCTTAATTTAAATTAAATAGAATTTATTTTATTTAAGTAGTCTGATTTAATTATTAAGCTAGAATAAAATAAAGGTCCACAAAGAGAGAGAATTAATTAAATTAGTTTAGTGGGTTAATTAATTGTTTAGGGCTTTAGCTCAGTTTGAATAATTAAATATTGACATGGGACTAAATTAATATAGTTTTGTTAATTGGATTGGTTTATTTGGGTTGGAAAATTAATTATTTATTGGGCCATTCATTTGGTTCTGATTAGAATAATTAATTTGGTTCAAAAAGCTAAACTACGAGTCTAATGAGCCAAATTAAAGTCCAATTTTACCTGAGGCTTTTTTTTCGGTTAACAGGAAAAGAGGAGTCACATTTGTTCAATATTCAGAAATTCCTAAATATTAGTCTGGGATAAGAGTCATGGATATACTATGATACTTTGAGGTTATCAAGCTTTTATGGGATTGGCAAATAAAAGAAAAAAATGTGTGTGATATTGGAGGATTAAGATACATGATTTTTTCTTCTTCTAAGAGCTCATTTCTCTCTAAAAAGAAAAACCTTCTCTGTGCATCGTTCTTTAAGAGACAGAGAATTGGTTTTTTTCTTGACACTGCTCTATAGCATATTGTCAAGGAAAGGTCTAAACCATTCCTTAGTCTTGTAAGTCTTCACCACCAGTGGATTAGGCAGAGCTATATATTAGAAGATCAAGAAGAACTTGGCATTTATGTACATGCACAGACGCAGTAGGAGGCTTGCAGGAATCGGACCAGAGGTTTTCACTAGAGCACCTATCCTAGTGCCATTAATCCTAGTGCAGCTAGCCTTGAGAAAATGAAGAGGCAAATTTTCACGTTTCTGCCTCTGTTTTTCTGGTTTTCTATATGTTTGTTGTGATTTATTTTGCCATTTAATCTTCAGTTGTATACCAAGAAGTCCTTATAAAAAAACTTTAGACTAGAAAGTATTATTAAGGTATTTCTTATTAATTCCTATGTCTCTTTACCTTTTGATTCAATTGATTTCTACCTTGAAGCACACAAAGAAAAAGATTTCAAAGTTTTGAAAATCTCAGAATTTTGGATTGAGTAGTTTGGATGATTCTGTATCCAAAAGATTCATCCAAAATCCTGTAAACAATGTCGAAACTTTTCTGCCTGAAAAAGTGCCATTTTGGACTTACCTTTTGGATGCATCGTCGTCCGAAACATGAGTCCAAAACACAAGTAAATTTAACAGAAAAATTATAGCCACTTTATACCTATTGATTCTTCACTTTATGGCTCTATATAAAGTCTCTTAATATGATTGGACATAATATTTTTGTGGCATTCTTCTAAGAAACACTCTTACTCTATAGAAAACAAAAATCTCCTTTTATCAAGTGCTTCAAAGTGAATTCAAATTATGTCTAAAAGGTAAAAGTGTTTGTGCTTTGTACCTTAGTGAACATTTGCTCAAACAAGTGAGCTTTTACTATTCCATTAATATTCAATCTCTTTTGTATTACAAGGTTATGGTGTAAAACCCCTTTGGGGTGAACCTTGATTTAATTGTTTGGTTGAGAGATTTTGGAAAATCAAGTATGGTGATCCTCTCTTGTATTTGGTATAGTTTCATTTCATTAAGTTGAGTAAATGAAATTTGGTTGAAAATTCTTAAGTGTGAGCTTAAGGTAGTGAATGTAGATCTTAGTAGATCGAACCACTATACATTATGTGTCTCATTACTTGGCTTACAACTTTAACTGCATCATATATCTTTCTTTAGTCTGAATCTAGATAGTTCTCAAGATTTTCTTGGATTACTTTCTTTGTTGCCATAAAGTTGATCCAAGAAATTTGAAGATCATCATTATTCTGTATATCAAACAACTTGAAAATTTTTAGTTTGCCAAAAACCTTATTCACTCCCTAAGGTTTTTCATTTGATATTAGAGCTTGGTCTATATATTTTTGGTTTAACAACCTTGTAGAAAAGATCCTCATGGTAAGCTCTTCCTTTCTTCTATATGTTGAAAGATCTTCAACAAATCAACCTCCTTTGTTCAATGGAAACAACTACATATTCTGGAAAAATAGAATGAAAATTTATGTGTATTCAATCAACTTTGAGTTATGGAACTTGATAGAGAAAGGTCCTATTATTCCGTCAAAAGTTGTTGATGATGTAAAAATGCCTATACAGAATGATGAGTTTAGTGTTGAAGACAATGCTAAGATGACTTTAAATTTTCAGGTAATGAACATCTTATGTTGTGCATTAGATGCGACTAAATACAATCGAGTTAGTGGTTTTGATTCAACCCATGACATGTGGAAATTACTTGAAGTCACCCATGAGGGGACAAACCTAGTTAAAGAATCAAAATTGGGCCGTCTAATTCATGATTATAAATTATTCACAATGAAGCCGAATGAAAGCATCACTGATATATTCACTAGATTCACAAATATCACAAATGGTCTCAAAGCCTATGGGAAGGTTTATTTCCTTGGGGAACAAAATTGAAAAATTCTGAATGCCTTACCTTAAAGCTGGTAGCCTAAAGCTCTTGCGGTGAAAAAAATCCAAGAATTTAAAATTCTTACCAATCGAAGAGCTGATTGGCTCTCTACTAACACATGAGATGAAACTCAAAAGATTTCAGGAATCTGATGATCATGATAAAGGTAAAAAGGGAATAGCATTTAAAGTTGAAAAAGATGATGAAGAAACTAGTCAATTTGACAGTAGTGAGGGTATGGAAATAGACAATGAAGATTTGGCAATGATAGTAAAAAAAATTCAGAATAATGTTCAACAAAGAAAACTACAAAAGAGGAAAGAAGTTCGTGAGAAAGAAAGGACAAACCTCAGCGTTCAAACCTCAATGTTATGAATGTAAAAGCACTGAACACTTCATTGTTGATTGTCCAGTTGCAAAAGGTAAGGAAGGTAGAATACTTAGAAAGAAGAAAGACCTAAAGGCAAAGAAAAGTAAAGGATTGATGGGGACTTGGGACCTAAATAGGACTGAGTCTGAAGATAAAGATTCTGAGAATGAAAATGCTAACATATGCTTCATGGCCATGGAAAACGAGGTAAACTCTACTACAACTAATTCCATGTTTAATTCGCTTATATCTATGATTGAAAAGCATGATGATCTGAATGAGTTGTTAATTGATATGTTCTACGAACCTATAAAACTGTCTAGAAAAAATAAAGAAATGAAGTTGAAGATTAACTATTTGATAAATGAGAACAAAATGTTGTTAAGTGATAACAAAATGTCTCTTGAGTCACATTTAAGTGCTATTATTGAAAAAGATGTGATTATGACTATTTTACAATATATATATCGGGAAAACAGAAGTTTGTGTGATAGAATTCAAACTCTTGAAAGTATGATTAGCAATTTTGATGACATGAAAAATAGAGTCAATGACCTTACCACATGTATTGAAAAGTTCACAAATGGAAAAAGTAACCTGGAAAAATTACTTGGGACTCAACATCAAGCTGAAAATCGAAATAGCTTAGGCTATAGACATAAGAATAAGGACAAAATTCATAAGTCTCGATTTGTTAAATCTGTCTCATGTTACACAATATACAAAGTATGCACATATTTTGAAAAATCGGGACATATAGCATCGAGATGTCTTATTAAAAAAAAAAAAAAAAGTGGAATCCAGTGGAACAACTTTCTGGAAATCAAAGGAAATGATACTAATCTCCATGAACCCAAGAAAGTGTGGGTAGCAAAAATCACTCCTTCTCGTGTATAGGCATATTCTTTGAGCTTCACCAAGCGGTTCTTGGACAGCGGTTATTCAAGACACATGACTGGAGATGCAGCCTTGTTAGATGATATACAGACCACAAATGAAGGATTCTTTACTTTTGGAGATAAGAAGAAAGGAAAGATTCTTAGTATTGGTAATATTGGTAACTGTTCCTAAACCATTATAAAATAAGTATTACTAATTGATGATTTGAAATATAACCTGCTTAGCATTAGCCAACTATGTGATAATGGCTACAAGGTCATTTTTTAAAAGGATTCTTGTTCTATAATGGATAGCTCAAATCTTAAAACAATCTTTGTTGCCAAACGTGTTGGAAATGTGTATGTATTCTATCTAAATGACCTTATAGCTAATGGTATTAGATGCCTATCCGTACATAACAATGATGGTTATCTTTGGCATAAAAGATTAGGTCATGTATCTTTTGATTTACTAAATAAACTGTCTTCAAAAGAGTTTGTTAGGGGACTGCCCAAAATAAAGTATGATAAAAGTAAAATTTGTGATGCATGCTAATTTGGAAAACAAATCAAAATCTCCTTTAAACCCAAGAAAATTATTACAACCTCAAAACCTCTTAAATTAATTCATATTGATTTATTTAGTCCAATGAGAATTGTTAGTCTTGGAGGTAAAAGTATGCTTATGTGCTAGTTGACAATTTCTCTAGATTTACATGGACTTTATTTCTTGGACAAAAGGATGAAACATTTTCTGCATTTTCGAAACTGATCAAACGTGTCCAAAACTCTATTGGATGCAAAGTGATTTCTATTAGAAGTGATAATAGTAAAGAATTTTGCAACAATGAATTTATACACTTTTGTGATGAAAATGGAGTCTTTCACAATTTTTCAGCAGCCAAAACACCTCAATAAAATGGTGTTGTTGAGAGGAAAAATCGAACTTTGCAAGAAATGGCTAGATCAATGCTTTGTGAAAACACCCTTCCAAAATACTTTTGGGCTGAAACTATTAATACAGCCTGCTATATAGTAAACCAAGTTATGCTAAGACCATTTTTTAGAAAAACACATTTTGAACTTATGCTTGACAAAACTCCATCAATCTCTTATTTTAATGTGTTTGGTTGCAAATATTTTGTCCTTAATACTTGAGACAATCTTGAAAATTTTGATAGCAAAACCGATAAGGCTATATTTCTTAGATACTCTTCCAACAAAAAGGCATATAGAGTGTACAATAAAAGAACTCTTTATGTGGAAGAATTCATACATGTTGTGTTTGATGAATCTAACATTTATACTTCAAAGAAAGATGATGATGATATAGAAGGTTCAAAGGAAGTAAGAATAGACCAACTCCGCCGCTAGATACTCATGCAAAAGAAGAAGAATTTAAAGAGCAACAAGTTGAACAAGGAAAAGAACAAATTGAAGATTCTACGAATCAACAATTGCTAAAGGATTGAAAATACAAAATAGGTCATCCTAAAGAACAAATCATTGGTGATCCAAACTATGGAGCTAAAACTAGACAGTATTTCATAGATAACTTTGCTCTTCTCTCAAATATAGAACCTAACTACATTGATATAGCACTATATGATGAATTTTGGATTATTGCTATGCAAGAAGAATTAAGCCAATTTGAAAGAAATCAAATTTGGAAACTTGTCCCTAGACCATTTGATCGTCCGGTTATTGGTACCAAGTGGGTATTTAGAAATAAACTTGATGAAAATGGAACTGTGATTAGAAATAAAGCTAGATTGGTCGCCCAATGATTTAATCAAGAAGAGGGCATTGACTATGATGAGACATTTGCTCTCATTGCTAGACTAGAGTCTATAAGAATGCTTTTTGCTTTTGCATCCTTCAAAAATTTCATGCTCTATCCAATGGATGTTAAGAGTGCATTCCTAAATGGTTTTATTGATGATGAAGTATATGTTAAACAATCTCTTGATTTTATTCATAAGCACTTTCCAAATCATATTTTCAAACTTTCTAAAGCTGTTTATGGATTAAAACAAGATCTACGAGCTTGGTATGAAAGGCTTAGTGGTTTTTTGATTTCAAAAGATTTTTCAAGAGGCTTGATCGATACCACTTTGTTCATCAAATCTGATAATTCCAGTGATCTACTAATTGTTCAAATCTATGTTGATGATATCATTTTTTGTGCTACTAATGACTCTTTATACAAGATGTTTGCTAAGATAATACAACAAGAATTCGAAATGAGCATGATGGGAGAACTAAACTTCTTCCTCGGGCTAGAAATTAAGCAAACCAAGGATGGAATCTTCATAAATCAAGCTAAGTATGCCAAGGAGTTGCTCAAAAGGTTTAGTATGAATGAATCCAAAGAAATCTACACACCTATGAGTACTTCTATAAAACTTGACCAAGATGAAAAGGGTAAGAAGGTAGATGAACATAAGTATAGAGAAATGATTGGAAGCTTACTCTATCTTACTGCTAGTCGACCAAATATTATATTTTCAGTATGTCTTTGTACCCGCTTTTAATCATGTCTAAAGGAATCACATCTATGTGCAGTAAAACATATACTTCGATATCTAATCAGCACATATTATTATGGCTTGTGGTATCCTCATATTAATAAATTTGATCTTATAGGATACACTAATGCAGATTATGCAGGCTGCAAAGTGGAAAGAAAAAGTACTAGTGGCTATTATCAATTTCTTAGACACTCTCTTGTGTCATGACACAACAAAAAGTAAGCTTGTGTATCCTTATCCATAACTGAGGCCGAATACATTGCAGCTGGCAGTTGTTGTGCACAAATTTTATAGATGAAGAATATATTGCTTGATTTTGGTCTTAACTTTAATTGCGTACCTATATTATGTGACAATATAAGTGCTATCAATCTAACAAAAAATCCTGTTTAACATTCTAGGACAAAGCATATAGAAGTTAAACATCATTTCATCCGAGATCATATGCTCAAAGGCGATGCATGTGTTGAATATATTTCAACTGATGAACAATTTGTAGATATCTTTACAAAACCATTAGCTGAAGAAAGATTCAATAATCTGAGAAGAGGATTTGGAATTACAAAAATCTCATAACTAACTTGGTGGCATAAGTCTTTTTTATTTTGTAGGATTAATGAAGACGAAGTTTTTAGTCAGTGTGTTTGTATCCAAAATACACCAACAACCTTTTGGATGCAATATTTGAGTCCAAATCCTTCATCCAAAATGCATATCTAAAAATTTTTCGTAAGGATGATTATTTTGGGTTGGGTCAAAATCCATAATAGAACTTTTTTTATATACTCTATATTTCTTTTTGTTTGAAAAACAACTGCTTCCATATTCCAATTTTTGAATTTCAAAAAAGAAGTTTGCGTGTTTCTCTAAATCTTTGTGATAAATTTATCTTTTCATTGCACTTTATATCACATTTCTCTAGACATTCAAAGCACTTCGTTTCTTCTCTCCTCCAACTCTCTATAACCGACATCTTCCAAAAACTCTCTGTGTTCTTCTTCTTTAAAGAAAATCGTCAGTCTAAAAACCCTAATCTTTTTAATGCCAAAAACGAAATCATCTGCACCAAAACCCAAGAAGGTGCAAAAAATGTCTCCGAAGACAAAGAAGAAGGGTTCAACTTTGAGCAAAGCAAAAGGAAAAGAAGTCTCCCTTAAACCAGACTTCTCGGCATCACACTATAACTCATCAAAGTCTTCACTGGAACAAGTGAGTTCCGGAAATTAAGTACTCTGATTCATTAACTCTAAATGTGAATCTGATTACAATGACTGGGTTTCAAGAAATAGAATCATTATTTCTGGATATCGTGCTAAACCTTCGGCCTTTCTAAATCTCTCAAATGTATTGGATATGTTTGAACATATTAGATGCGGTAGTATACTTTCTAT
Source organism: Voacanga thouarsii (assembly GCA_026120185.1). Lineage (NCBI taxonomy): Eukaryota > Viridiplantae > Streptophyta > Magnoliopsida > Gentianales > Apocynaceae > Voacanga > Voacanga thouarsii. The sequence continues at coordinate 1,794,694 of JANUWF010000528.1, read as the reverse complement.
TGATGAAAAATTATTTACTCCACTTGTTTGGGAATTTTATACCAATTTAAGAAAAGGACGTCTTGAGGAGATAGGGAGAGGTTTTATGATTCAGTGGTATGTTTCAAGAGTTAAAAGAAAAGACATTGAGTTTGATCACTATTTGCTAAATAGGATCTATGATGTAAGGGATGGAGGGATTCAATATTTTGAGTTAAATAAATTTCTAGACGGAAATGACATATTTGAATTAAAGGAATTTGAGGAAATTTTTGCTGGAGGAAGGAGTTTTGGAAACTCTAGTAACAGAAACACAAAATGGCTGAATGGAGTTAGAAGGATCATGCACCATATGGTTTCTACCATAGTGGTACTGAGCTTCGGTCATAAGAAATATTTTACAGATGGTAATTATGTTGGCCTTAGCAGAGGGAAGGTAAATTAGTTTTGGATTTTTAGCTGATAAGTTAATGCTAAAATCAAGAAATACCTCTAGCAAAACTTTACCTTTTGGAAATCTGTAAACTATGGTGTTTAGATATTTTAATGTTGATTTAAATTTAGTTCCCTGTGATCAATCAAAAATGAATGTTTATAACTTTGATTCTTTTGAGAGAATGGGATATGTAAGAGTGGGCAATGAGTGGGACGTGCTTCGAGATACTGAAGGTGAGGAAAAAGAAAGATTGATGAAAATAAAAGTAGAAGGAAAGACTACCCCTTCTGTTGGGACAAAAAGAAAGCTTGAGGAAGATCCTCAAGCAGAATCCTCTACTAAAGGAAAAGAAAAGGACATGGGACTATCTGAGAGTATTTTGGATGCTATTAACTCACTGGCTATCAAACTAGATAGCCTCAGTTCTAAGTTTCAAAGTCTTGGCAATAGACTGACAACAATGAAAAAGATAGCAAGAATAGATGACCTAGTGTCTACACCTACAATATCTGCTCAAGTAAAGGCAACAGGAAAAGAACCTGTTATTGAGAAAGAGACTGAACAAGAACTGCCTACAGCGGAGAAAGTGCATGCTACTATGCAAACTAAGGAAAAATCCCTAATTAAGGAAGCCGTAGCACCTTTTGCCTCCTCCAAACCACATGTCTTATCTAGAAAGAGACAGAAGCATGTTGTGGTGAAAAGGAAATTGATAGGGGCTAAATTAGTCATATTTTTCCTAATTATTTGAGAATCTTTTGTGATATATTTTGTTCAATAACTAGTCATATTCCTTCATATTTGAGATTTTACCCTTGGAAAGGTATTTTATTCATTATTTCAGATTTTTAAGTGAAAACAAAGCAAAAACGTCATAAAACAGATTAGAGGCGGCGCCAGCTAGGGCACTGGAACCTGTGCGGGCCATGCACTATTTACACGAACTTCAAGGTGATGAAAAATTATCAAAACAGAGTAGAATAGAGTGGAATCGGCGCCGGCTGCATTCTGGACTGCATTGTGCAGAATTTGAAAAAAAAATCGGTGAATGAGTAGAGAACCAGAACACAACCGGTGTCGGCTCCGAGAGCCAAGGCGGTGCTGGCTGTGCTCTGAGGAAAAGGCAAGATTGTGATTTTTCTACGTGGTTTTTGATAATCTATGGAGTTTTAGTATCTTCCAACTTCTACTCGGCCAAAAACATTGTAGCAACGACTTTAGACACTTTCCAAGCCTATAAATAGATGAAAAACACAAGGGAATAAGGGAGAATTCATTGATCATTATAGAAAATCACTCAAATCAAAGGAGGAATTCTTCAATTTAAGAGGGTTGTGCAAGAAGGTTTTCAAAGGAAGAAGAAGGAGACTTGTCTATGAGTGCTTTCTTTTACTTTGTTTTCTTTTTCTTGAACAATAATATGTTAATCGTTTTATTATGACTTAACATTGTTTTAGACATCCATGATATTTAGAGTACTTGATCTTTTGATTAATTGATTATTTTTCTTAGTATTTAACTACTTAAGCTTATTACGAGATTAATTGGTTGGTTCTTCTCGTTAATTTGCTGAGACCAAAGGGGTTGATGGTGGTTTCACTTGATTAATTTCATATTTGTTGTCTATTAACTTACCGAGACCAAGGGAGTTAATTGATGAGGACTAGATAATTAAAGGTTAATTGATGTTTACCGAGACTAAGGATTTATTAGTTTATTTCATTTTTTAAATTCGCCGGGACCAATGGAATTTAATTAAGGATTTTATTTAATGTATCTTTTGGATGAGTTAGTTAAGACGAGACCAAGTGATTCTAATTTATCTAGAAGATAGTGATTTCATGGATTGAAAAAGAAGTGAATCTATTTTAATCCTTCATGATGCCAAAAAAATGATTAATTATGATAATGATTAAGTTCTTTAAGATCATGTTTGTTGAAATAGTGGTTTAAGTTACATACTTCTCCATCCTTGACATGTATATATTTTTATTTTTATTTTATTTTCTTTTATTTCTTTTTCACTTTATCTAATCGATTAAACAATAAAAGAAAGGTGATTAATGTCTACTTGTTCCTTGAGGATCGACACTCGTTTGAACCCTATGCTCTGTTAATGATGAGTACGCTTGCTCATATGTGTAATTTGGGGTTAACGTTTTAATGTAAACTTGATTGGGAATGTGCTTATTTTTGTATGATTTTTATACCCAAATCTAAACACATCAGGTTTTTTGTGCCGTTGCTGGGGAACAATAGCATGAAAGCTTGAATTTTGTTGATTTAACCATGTAAATATATAAATACGTAAATATGTAAATTATGTACAATTGTTCTTTCCGCAAAAAGGTGCTATATTTTGTATTTTATGTATTTGTGTATACCCTTGTAACCTAACGTACTAACTTTGACTATGTTCTATTGACTAACTTTGTATTCATTTAATTTTGTTGTAATCATGAATTCCATATCTAACTCGCATCTATGTTCAGGAGAAATGGAAAATTGGAGTCAGAGGAAGTTTAATGAGGGGCAGTACCCCCATTACGTTTTGGAGATAACACTCTTGAGGCAGTTTTCTGTTTGTACTCTTTTCTTTCTTTTGTTTTTGATTTATTTTCTTTTCTAGTTTTTATGCTTTGGTGTGCTCTTTTGTATTTTTCTTTTTAGGTACTTTGTCAATGCCTCGTTCTTCAAGTATTCAGCTCTTGTACAGAACAATGCACAATGAATGAAAGTTTATTTTTCTTTGTTTTTCTTATCTCTTCTCCTTTATATTTCTGGTCCCATGGTATGGTTTATTCCTTGCTCTATTTATTTAGCCATTGAGGACAATGTCCAGTTTAAGTGTGGGGGAGTGATTTGATTGAAAATTCTTCTATGCATATACTTTATCATATCCTTCTTGTGAGAAAAATTTTCAAACTTTTTTCTAATTTTCTTTGAGATTTCAAACTATATTTTTAATGCATGTCTTTACGATGGATTATAGAGCATATGCTTTAGATCATTTATGACTTATGCATGACTTTTTGCACTCACTTGGACTAAGTAGTTCTTAATCAAATACTTTGCATTGTTCTTAAACCTGTTTTTCTACTAAAATTTATGGAGCATTCTAGAACTTACTTGAATATTTCTCGAGGCGAAATAAGAAAGACAATCATGATTTAACTTAGGGATGACGGTAATAGGCCTTCTTTGGATAGTTTGAACTTTTCATGCCTACCTATTTTTATCCCTAATACCTATTTTGAGCCTAAATTATTGATATCTTTCATTAAAACCCGTCAAAATACTTTGTCCATTGCTTGTTTCTGAGAGTTTGAATAATTTTCCAAATCTTTATACTTTTGATGAAAGAAAGTACATGAATGAGAATGTTGAGGGAGAATACTTGGAGAAAGATCATGGCTTGTTACTTTCAATCATGTATCAGTAGTGAATTAGGCTGGAAAGAGAAAAGAAAACAAAGAAAGGGAAGAAAAAGAAAAGAGAGATTGAAAACAAGAAAAGAAAAAAAAAACAGCTACTAGAAAAGATGGAAAGAAAGAAATGAAAAGCAGTAGTAAGAGTGAAAAGAAGAGAGAAAAGAAAGAAAAGAAAAATTTTTGAAAGGAAAAGAGAGACGAAAGATCACAAAAGAGATGGTGATTGAGCTGTAAAAGTTAAGTTCATATAAAGTACTTGACACCATTACTGGAAATTTGAGTGATCTTGTGAAAGAAATAGAGAAGAGTTGATGAAAAAAGAAAAGAAAAAGAGAAAAACGCAGGATTTGCTTGAGTTACACTGAAATTTGAGTGTTTATGAGTGATTTCTTTTACTTTGTTTTCTTTTTTTTTTTGGAACAACGATATGTTAATCGTTTTATTGTAATTTGACATTGTTTTAAACATTCATGATATTTAGAGTATTTGATCTTTTGATTAATTGATTATTTTTCTTGGTATTTAATTACTTAAGCTTATTACGAGATTAATTGGTTGGTTCTTCCCATTAATTCGCTGAGACCAAAAGGGTTGATAGTGATTTCACTTGATTAATTTCATATTTGTTGTCTATTAACTTGTCGAGACCAATGGAGTTAATTGATGAGGACTAGGTAATTGAAGGTTAATTAATGTTTGCCAAGACCAAGGATTCATTGGTTAATTTCATGTTTTAAATTCGCCGGGACCAAGGGAATTTAATCAAGGATTGTGTTTAATGCATCTTTTGGATGAGTTAGTTGAGACGAGACCAAGTGATTCTAATTTATCTAGAAGATAGTGATTTCATAGATTAAAAAAGAAGTGAATCTATTCTAATCCTTCATGATGCCAAGAGAATGATTAGTTATGATAATGATTAAGTTCTTTAAGATCATGTTTGTCGAAATAGTGGTTTAAGTTACATACTTCTCCATCCTTGACATGTATTTATTTTATTTTATTTTATTTCTTTTTCACTTTATCTAGTCGGTTAAACAATAAAAGAAAGGTGATTAAAGTCTACTTATTCCTTGAGGATCGACACTCGTTTGAATCCTATGCTCTGTTAATGATGAGTACACTTGCTCATATATGTAATTTGGGGTTAACGTTTTAATGTAAACTTGAATGGGAATGTGCTTATTTTTATACCCAAATCTAGACACATCAAAAATCCAATAGGATTGGTGGTCAACACTCTAAAAAAGGTGCCGGATCAAAAGCTGAAACAATTCATATTTCCTAAGAAGACCGGTTTGGCATAATGATCTTCAGTTGATATTCTTTTTGATATCGTGAACAATTTTTTTTTTTTTTTTTTTTGTAGTTGAACAATTTATTTTTCTGTCCTTACTTATGCACTAGGCTAACTACTTAAATTCTAACTATTTTCTATCTATTTATATTCTATTTCTTCTACTTCTTTTCTGTTATTACTTTTTTTTATTGATGACAAAGGGGGAGAAGATATTAGACTAATGATATGAATGACTGACTGATATGAAATTGAGATACTGATATTAAACTGATATGAAACTGAGATACTTATATGAAGATATGAATATGAAACAGAGATGAAACTGATATGAATGACTGGGAAATGTCTGGGAAGTTTTTGTTTGAATTGATATGAAACTAAATGACTGGGTAGTTTTTTGTTTGGGAAATTTTGGGATAGTTACTAAAATAATTAGCTATGACTGAAAATATGAATTTGCTACAAATATGAAACTAATTGGAAATTTTTGCTTAACTGGAAACTGACTGGAAGTTTTTACTTGGAATGTTGGGATAATTTTTGGCTAAATTTCTGCATACAATTCTGCTTATAACTGTGAATGATTAAATTTACTTGAGGGAAACTTTGTGCTTGATTTGATTTTTTTTTTTTTTTTTTTTTTGGTATGAACTGCTTGATATAAAAATTGATCATCTCCTATTTTAGTTTGTTATTATCTAAAATTAAACATCAATTTGGTATCCTAATTTTTTTTTATCCAAAAGTATTCTCTTCATAATTAAGGTATCTTTGAGACTAGATTGATAAGATATTGATATGATTCTGTGACAATTTCATTAATAAAAATTTCAATCAGATGGATTGCTTCATTTATGTTCAAAACTCTTTAAGATTCTGAAAAATCCAATTATCCCGTGCATTGTGTCAGGGAGAGTTTTGGACTCATATTTCCTTGATCCAAAAATCTTTTTCAAAGATTCATACTATTTGGACACACACCTTTTGGACATCCAAAACTCTCATTTGTAAAGATTTCATATATACTTTCATCAATGTTTTGGACAAAAGATTTAGACGTACAAAATTAACTTCAGTTTCTCTCATTTTGAAATATTCATATATGTAAATATTAAGGGGAAACATCTCATCTTTTAACTTGCCAGCTATATCTCATTTATAAAATTTATTATATCATTATTTCTTTCTGAAATAATCGTAAGGATATGGAGGTAGGTTAGGCTATAGGCTCATTGAGCCATGCTTATGAAGTTTATATATATATATATATATATATATATATATATATACATATATATATTATATCTTAAATCTCATAAGCACTCTTTGAGTTCCATAATGAGAGATTGTATTTCAATGAAAAACATTCTTATTTCTCTCGGTCTAACATGTTTATACAATTATTTATCTCTAGATTCCATCAAGTTTTGTCATCATTCAAAAAATGAGAGATTATTAGCCCTAAGGGTTTTCTCCTATATTTTGACTTATGACAAACATTGATATAAACTAACTTGTGTAATATATATGTGATAGGACATGTTTGACCTCAGATCTTCTAAGGCATTCAAATAAGATTGTTAAGCAACTCTTGAGCAATGAAATTCAAGTATAGGTGATCAAAATGAAGTTCAAACATATGAGGTTGTATACTAAGAAGTCCTAATGAAAGAATTTTAGACTAGGAAGTGTTATTAAGGTATTTCTTATTAATTCCTATGTCTCTTTACTTTTTGATTCAATTGATTTCTACCTTGAAGCACACAAAGAAAAAGATTTCAAAATTTTAAAAATCTCAAAATTTTAGATTGAGTAGTTTGGATGATTCTACATTTAAAAGATTCGTCAAAAATCCTATAAACAGTGTTGAATCGTTTTGCTTGAAAAAGTACCATTTTGGACTTACCTTTTGGATGCATCGTCCTACGAAACGTGAATCTAAAACAAGGATAAATTTAACAGAAAAATTATAGCCATTTTATAGCCATTGGTTCTTCACTTTATGGCTCTATATAAAGCCTATTAACATGATTAGACATAAGATTTTTGTGGCATTCTTCTAAGAAACACTCTTGCTCTATAGAAAATAAATATCTCATTTTATTATGTGCTTCAAAGTGAATTCAAATTGTGTCTAAAAGGTAAAAGTGTTTGTGCTTTGTACTTTAGTGAACATCTGGTCAAACAAATAAGCTTTTACTGTTCCATTGATATTCAATCTCTTTTGTATTACAAGGTTATGGTATAAAACCCATATGGGGTAAACCTTGATTTGATTGTTTAGCTGAGAGGTATTGGAAAACCAAGTGTGGTGATCCTCTCTTGTATTTGGTACAGTTTGATTTCATTAAATTGAGTAAATGAAATATAGTTGAAAATCCTTAAGTGTGAGCTTAAGGTGATAGATGTAGATCTTGGTAAATCGAACCACTATACATTCTGTGTCTTATTACTCGGCTTACAACACTAACTGCATCATCTATCTTTCTTTAGTCTAAATCTAGATAGTTCTCAAGGTTTTCTTGGATTGCTTTCTTTGTTGCCATAAAGTTGATCCAAGAAACTTGAAGATCATCATTATTCTGTATATCAAACGACTTGAAAATTTTTAGTTTGTCAAAAACCTTATTCACCCCCCCCCTAAGATTTTTCACACTCCCTTACGTGTTTATCTCTCTTTAGCTTTTATGTAAATAGGCTCACCCTCTTACCTTTTTCAATTTACTCAAGTGCTCAACAAGTTCTTCTCACAAATGTCTCTCCAATTACTTAGGAATTAGTCCAAACTTTGACAAGTCCACTAACTCTCTAAGGGCAACCAACTAGATGACTAATGGTGGAAGTTGACCAACACCCAACAATGCGCCTCAAGGAGTTTACATCAATCAAGTAGAGTCAATAAATTCAAGAAGCTCAACAAAATTGACTAGGTAATGGGTGAATGGACAAGACTTAATAAAAATTTTCAATGTAATATTAGAAGTTCAAGAAATATAGTATTCAAGAGCCAAAACAAGAATTGACAATTAAGATGCTCTCAATGGACAAGTAATGCCCCTAAGATACTTGAAATGATAGATAATCAACTATAGAAAGTGTTCACAAAACATTTTAGCCACAATTTCAAGTGAAAAGTTCACTCAAGCAAAATATCAAACACTTGAGGTGCAACCTCGCAACTCAAGGGGTTTCAAAATTTTCACAATTGTAACATCCCAAAAACTCAAAAATCTCAAGAAAAATCAATCTCTAATGATTATACTAACAATAAGAAATAATTTCAAAGTAAGACCATAGCAAAAATTTGAGTTTTATAACCCCCAAAATTAGCATAAAAATGAGTTACGAAATTTGTTGTATCTTGAATTCTTGCAGCAAATATACTCAATAAACTTCAATTTTTTTTGCACCTTAACACTTTAAATAGCTACCTAATCATCAATCAAACATGTAGGTTCAATTTCACATCAAGTTCATGGCACAATATTGAGTTCTAACCATTTACAAATAGCACCCAATAAAGTGACGAAAATCTAAAAAAAATTTACAAAAGCTTGAAGAGATTGTATCTTTGCCCAAAGAAAATTATGTTAATTAGAATCAACACGAGCTTGCTCTGATACCAAACTCTTTGATATGACTCTTAGGGCTAATTTCTCAATGAATTTCGTAGCTAAATTTGGAGTAAAATGCAAGACCCATTTAAGAGCTTAAAACAGTTATTTTTGTGAAGAAACAAGGTACCTAATACAAATACTAGGACCCTAAGCCAAAATAAAGAACTTAAAAATCTAAAAATGATAATCAAGTCTACTAATTCATACCCAAGAACTCTCAACCCAACTAAGGAGCCAAGAATACTTAAAGAATATGAACTAGACAACCAAAGATAACCTCTACTCTAAACCCTTAGATTAGCAAGAATTTAAAATTCTATGTTGATAGGTTAGTTTGATCTATTCTTAAGAGTTTATATACTCAAATCTAAGGTGAGGAATGGAACCTTAAGATTGGTCTTGACCTTCATGGAAGAACCCTCAAAGAACTCTCGCAAGAGTGTCTTTTGATCTCAATAATAATATCCAACTTACATTTGAGATGCTATAATGCCATATATATAGGCATTTAAACCTACCTAAGGTGAGATGAAATCTCAGTTATTCAAGCCTTTAAAAGGTTCAAAATATCCCTATTATATAATAATAGTCGTGGGAATTTAATTAGGAACAAAACATTACAAAATAAGGAAATCGTGCAAAAAACTGGACAGTGCCTGACTCAGGCTGATGCTAGTTTCAAGGCCCAGCCGATGCCAGTTGTGGCCTGAACTTCGAAGATTCTTGCTTCCAGAACAGGGTAGGTGTCGGTTTCGCTTTCTGAAGCCGGCCCCGGTTCTGCTTTGTTTGGTTTTCCTTGTTTTGTGATCCCGGCTTCTTTAGCTTGATTTTAGAGCCCCTTCTGAACCTATATCAGCTTAGTCTTTGCTTTGGGACTCTTAAGACTTAGTTGATCAATTTCCTTGGCCCTCCATATGGCGTGTTGTTCCAATTGAGCACCAATCACTCTTCGCTCTGGCAACCATCTTTTCACACTTTTCATGTTCCTTGGCTTGTTGGTTGGTTTTGCTTGAATGCTCCCTTGTAAGGTTTCATGTCTTGGATCCTTTGATATGATCTTGGGAACACCAAAAATGTGGTTTAAGCTCATGAACAAGAATCCTAACAATCTCACGCACAAGAACATCAAAATGTAAAGAAATTAACACTCTTGTGATAATGTGAATCTATCATACTTCAAAGACACTTCAACACCATAATCTAACTAGAGATTAGAATACCAAGTATAGGAATTTGAAGGCACCTAACTCAATCCTATCAAACACACTAGAAAACCTAGCACATAAGAATAGAGGTGAAGTTGAGATTATCCCTTAAGATTTAGAGACAAGATTACAAATGGGACTAAATCCTTTAATTTAGTCGTGATGTTTATAGGAATCACCCAAGAGGATTAGCCTCTCCAAAGCTGTCAAAGGATTCTTGAACTCTAAAAAATTTCATGTCTCCAAAAGTTATTTTTACAAAGCTATAAGAGCATATTTATAGTTGCCTTGATCTAAACTACTTAGCAACTAATTCTAACTATTAAATAGCCTTAATACATGTTTTAGACCCCATTACATGCCTTAAAATAAGTTTAAACATAATAAAAGTCGTGAAATTGAAATTACAACTAAAAAGGCTAAAAATAAGAGAAATTACAAAGAGGTAGGAACCGGCCCGAATAGGGTGGATGCCGATTCTAGCACACGAAGCCAGTGCCGGCTTCGGCTCGGTTCTATCCAAGTAATAGAACTGACCAAATCTAGGACGGCACCAGGTCTGTCGATCTAGGCCAGCGTCGGGTCAACTCTGGGCAATCTCTCTTGTTTTGTTGCACTTCAATCCCTACTCATTTGACCTCCATTCCTTCCATTCTTTTCTATATGTTCCCTTGATCTTTCAAGTGAAATGTTGATCATTTTGAGCTCTTCTTATTACTCCTTTGGGCATTAATCCTTGTTTCAATATTAGCTTGATTCTACACAAGGATTGTAGTTCTTTTTATGTCCCATTTACAACTTCCTTCACTACCCATCTCTTGACAAACTTTTTGGCTCTTCGCTTATATACTTGGATGGCTTGAAAATCTTCCTGAAACTTCTAGAATATTAAATGTTTCTATAGAGATTTGAACTAAGCCTTGACTTTCCATCCCTTTTCTTTATATGTTACTTATTGCGTAGACAGATTCCTCTCATTTTCCCCTTCTTTGAGATGATTTGTTCTCAAATCGATGTGCCTTGTTACTTGTACAGATTTCCCTGCATAAGAATTCAAATAACAGTTTGTGTGTGAAAGTAAAATATCAGGCTTTTACTCCACAACTCCTGCCTTATTTCCTCTCTTCTCAACCTAAATTTTCACTATCACCTTACTTCACTCTTTTTCTTTCCTCTTGTTGTTTTCACCTCTTCAAAACTAAGTTGGCACTTTTATTTTACCTCCTCTCCCTCGTGTGTTCTCTCTCCTCCCTTGTTTTTGCTTGCATTTAGAGCTCTAATCTCTCTTTTTCTTTTTTTGTTCTTCTTTCATCTCTTGCTCTTATTTTTCCCTCTCTCACTTTTCCTTCTCTTTTTGTTCTCTTCTTTTTTTATCTTTCTCCCTCAAAATGTTTTAATCTTTTACAATCTCACTTGGGGACATAGGCAAAGTATGAATTTCCTTCCATTCTTGCGCAAAGAGTAAGCGTTTTTCTTTCTTTGATGAAGTACCTCCCTATCATATAGCCAAGGCCTCCCCAACAATATATGTCCAACATGTATGGAAAACACATCACTTCATATTTATATCCTTCCATGACAATTGTAACATTGATTTGTTTGTTCACCTTTACTTCACCACAATTGTTCAACCATTGAAGCTTATAAGATTTAGGATGTTTCCACCAATGTAGTACTAATCACATTTTTACAACTCCCTCTATCAATAATCAAGCTACATGATTTTTCTTTGATTTGACACCTTGAATAGAAAATATTTTCTCTTTGTAGTTTCTCTTTTCTTTCAACCACACAAGCTTCAACAATTTTTCTCATAACACCACTTAATACACATGGTTTCTCAAGTGTATCCTCATCTCTTCCATCTACTCTATCTCTTCCACTAGATTTAGTATCATTTTGTGAAGTTGAACTAGATACTTCAGTCTCACTAGTTTCACTCATTTTCATTTGCTTTTGCACTACCTCTAGCCAACTCCTCTTTTCTTCCTCTTGTGGATGTGAGCTTTCTCCCACTTAATGAGTACTTGAAGCAATTTGAGAACATTCATCTATAGCATGCATTTGCTTTCTTTTTACCTCATTCCTTGAATACATTTGCTCTTCAACAAATTCTACTCCATTTTATTCAACTCCTTCTTGCTCACTCTCCTCTAACACTTCCAATGGGTTTGACTCATCCTCTAGAAAAAAGAGAATGTTGTAAAATTCCTTAGTCACTCCATGTGTTGAACTCAATAGATCCACTTCTTCTTTTTCATTATCACTAAGCTCCTTATCAATCTCATCAATATTTTTCTCAACTTCTTCGCGTACTATTTCATCATTTTGATGAAGTATTCCTTGGCACTTGACCTTATTTTCTAACTTTTCCTCCTTCTCAAAGCTATGCAATTCATCTTGCTCAACCCTTTCAACCTTTTTTTCATTTCTTGCCCTTAGCTCCTCAACATTTACAACATTTTGCATGGTCACTTTAGTCTCAAGTCTAGCCTTTTACTTCCCAATTTGTCTCTCTTCTTCGCAATTGTGCACCTCATAAAATCTTTCATATTCTAATTTATTTGGACAATCAACTTTTGTGTGCCTTAAACTACAGCAAATCTTACAAGTCAATCCTCTACTAATCATTTGTTGCACCCCTTCTTTCGGTATCTTATGCACTATATTCCTTCCTCTTTGTTTAACTCCTTTTAGACGCTCATAGGAAATATGCTCAAAACTCTCACACATTTTGTATTCAAGCTCCCTCAAGTTCTTTTGTATCTCATGCTTTGTTATTTTTTGTGCTTCTCCCACATAAATTTTCTTATGCCAATATTCCTCACTCCCATGTTTTTCTTCATATTCCCAATTTTGTTCCTCAAAACTACCATATCCTTCCCCACTCGAATAAGATTCTTTATTATTTTCACTCCCCCTACTCTAACCTTCCATAGGACTCAAGTTCTCATATTCTTGATCATTTTTCCCTAGGTCTCCTTCATAGTTATCATACTCCATTCCCCTAGTACTTGGCCCCTCTGCATATTCATCACAATATTCCATGCTCTCATAATCATCCTCATCATATTCTTGCTTATGTTAATTATATACCCTATAATTACTCTCACTATAGCAAGACTCCTCATAATTGGCATACCCTTCACTTTCACCCAAACTAGCCATTGTGAATTTTCTTCCAAGAGAAGTACCCACAAAATTGAAGTAGAAAACACAAGAAAAATTCTTCACTTTACTCCATCACGTGTTTATACTCAATTTTTAGTGGTCACTCTTCACTTGTGTTTGCACTCTTGTTGGTATTTGTAAAATGAGTTCACTCTCTTGCCTTTTTTAATTTTTCAATTCCACACTCAAGTTCTTTCCAACTCTTTCCCACTTCAAAGGATTTAGTTCTACTAGTCAAGTCAACTAAATTCCAAGAGATAAGAAAGGAAGATGTCTTAAAGGAAATTTATCAAACATTTGGTAGGTGACACTAGACAAACACCACAAGGAGTTGAGTCAACAAATATCCCAAGAAATAGGATTTTAATAAGTAGACAAGCTAGTATATGATAAGATTTAAGGGTAGAAGATGATCAACAAGAGATTCAAAAGAAATGGTCGTACAAACTCAAGGATTTTTTTTTTCAAGTAGAATGAATATGATATCTACCAAATAACTTCACAAGGAATCAATTCAAAAGACTACAAGAGTAAAACTCTAAGATGAAAACGTTCAACAATTAATCCCAACTTAAGTAGCTAAAGAAATTTGCAACTATAGGACTTCAATCCACCAACCTCAAAGAAGTTATGGTATGTAAAACTAATGCAAGTGAACAATGCAAGCCAAGGACTCATACAATGAAGGTAAAGTCATTTAGGTATTTTATCAAACATTTGGTGTGCAACAAGGAAGATGCATGGAATCCAAAAAGTTGTTACACTAGGTGATGCTATCACAACCTTAATCACAAATTAGCAATTAACAATCACTTAAATACTCTTTACTAAATAAATTATTCATCATACTTTAGGAATGAAAGCTTTGGTCAAGTATGAGCATTCACAATTCATTAAGACAATATATCAAATTCATTGAATGCAATCTCGTAGCTCACTGTTGTATAGCAAATTTCAGCTTGATTTTAACCCCAAATCAATAAATTTTTACACCAAATGACTCCTCAAACATCAATATACCATATAGGGTCAAATTCACAATATTTTCATGGCACAATTTCAATTTTTTTACATCCAAAAATAGTAAGAGAAAAAGTAGCAAAAATTTAAAAATCAATATATCTTAAAGAAGATTGTACCTTAGCCCAAAGAAAGTTGGTTGATTATAATCAACACAATGCAAGCTCTGATATCACTTGATATGATCTTGGGAAGCTCCAAAAATATGGATTAAGCTCAAGAACAAGAACCCTAACAAACTCACACATAAGAACACCAAAATGCAAAGAAATTAACACTATTATGATAATGTGAATCTATCCTACTTCGAAGACACCTTAACACCCTAAGCTAACTAGAGATTAAAATACCAAGTATAGGAATTTGAAGGCACCTAACTCAATCCTATCAAACACACTAGGAAACCTAACACATAAAAATAGAGATAAAGTTGAGATTATCCCTTAAGATTTAGAAACAAGATCAAATGTGGGACTAAATCTTTTGATTTAATCTTGATGTTTATGGGAATCATCCAAGAGGATCACCCTCTCCAAAGCTCTCAAAGAGTTCTTGAACTCTCAAAAATTTCATATGCCTCTAAAAGTTGTTTTTACAAAGCTATAAGAGCATATTTATAGTTGCCTTGATCTAAACTACTTGGCAACTAATCCTAACTATTAAATGGCCTTAATACATGTTTTGAGACCCCATTACATATCTTAAAATAGATTAAAACATAATAAAAGTCGTGAAACTGAAATTACAACTGAAAAGGCTAAAAATAAGTGAAATTGCAAAAAGGTCAAAACCGACCTGAATAGGGTCGGTGCCAGCTCTAGCACACAGAGCCGGTGTCGACTCAGTTCTATCCAAGTGATAGAAACGAGCCAGATCTAGGCCAGCGCCGAGTCTGTCAATTTGGGCCAGCACCAGGTCAGCTTTGGGCAGCCTTTCTTGTTTTGTTGCACTCTAATCCCTACTCATTTGACCTCCATTCCTTCCATTCTTTTTCCATGTGTTCCTTTGATCTTCCAAATGAAATGTTTGTCATTTTGAACTCTTCTTATTACTCCTTTGGACATCAATCCTTATTTCAATGTTGGCTTGATTCTCCACAAGGATTTTAGCTATTTTTGTGTCCTATTTATAGCTTCCTTCACTACCCACTCTTAAAAAACTTTTTGGCTCTTAGCTTGTATGCTTGGATGGCTTGAAAATCCTCCTCAATCTTCTTGGATGTTGAATATTCCTATAGAGATTTGAAGCAAGTCTTGACTTTTCATCCCCATTTTTTAGATGTGCCTTGTTGCGTGGACAGATTCCTATCATCCTTCCAAGGTGTCATGAAGTGTGGTTTGTAGTTCCATGCCCCTTCTTTAACTTTAGCATATTGCTTGGATGGATTCCTATCACTAAGTGTTAATTTTCTCCTATGAACATCAATTAATGCTTTAGCAGTAGCTAGGAAAGGTCGACCTAGGATTAAAGGAACTTTAGAATATTCATCCATATCAAGAATAACAAAATCCACAAAAAAATATAACTCTATCCACTTTAACCAATACATTTTTTACTATTCTCCTAGGATATTTAATAGATCTATCCGCAAGTTGAATACTTATCCTAGTGGATTTGGGCTTGGGCTCACCTAAGCCTAGATTTTTGAAAGTTTTGTATGGCAAAAGATTAACACTAGCACCAACGTCTGCTAATGCATTACAAAATGTAAGTGTACCAAAAAGATAAGGAATAGAAAAACTCTCTGGGTCATTTTCTTTACGTGACAAAGTCTGTTGCTCTTGCAAGATGGTAGAGCATTCTTCATTTAGAACCATAGTGGATAATTCTTCAAACCTCTTTTTATTGATAAGCATGCTTTTGAAGAACTTTGCATATTTAGGTATGTGTATCAAAGCCTCACTGAATAGAATGTTTATGTGCAGTTGTTTGAACACTTTTAAAAACTTATCAAATTGCATATCTTTTCTTGCTTTTTGTGTTCGAGTGGGGTAAGGCACCGATGACTGAAAAACTGAATTTTTAACTTGCTTTTCAAGTGGCTCACCAAGAGGGGCCGGTGCCAACCTAATTTGTTAACATGGTGCCAGTTCTATGCTAGGATCGAGTAGCCCTTACCACTTCGTAATGTGATGGTAGCTGAATCTTTCGTTTCCAACCCTAGTGTTGACTTTATCCCTAGATCCATTTAAAACTAAATTTGCCTTTCTATGTTTTGAATCATTTCCTCAAATTTTGTTGATGTGTCATCTATCTCGTGAAAATCATTTGGTCACATGGGTAGCAAATTTTCCTAGGACCCCTTCTAAGGCAATGGAGTCGGATGGTCGAGGTATCATCTCTTGAGACAGGTTAGGATACTGTTCGATGTTCCAATTAGCTTACCTGCATAAGGTAGCTTGTTAGTATCATATAGGTATAGTACAATATTAAATCAAGTTAGTTTGCTAAGGTTCAGGTATACATACAATAAGATATGACACTTAGTTATACAAAGAACATATTTACATATTTATATATAGACATATAGACATATAAACATAGATAAATCAATAAAATTCAAACTTTCATGATATTGTTCCCCGGCAATAGTACCAAAAATTTGATGCATAAATTTTGGGTGTATAAAAATCATTTAAATTTAAATCCATCCCTAGTCAAGTTTTAATTAAAACATTAATCTCAAATTACACATACGAGCAACTCATTGCAAGAATAGTATAAGGAATTGAGTATCGATCCTTAAGGAAACAAATACACACTAATCATTTTTCGTTCATTATTTAACCAATCTAATAAAGTGATAAGATCATTAAAAATAAAGAAAAATATATACAACTCAAGGATGTAAAATATGCAACTTAGACAAATACTTTTGAAAAATGATAATGAATCACTTAGTAAATATCACAATCAATTATCATCTTGGTCTCATGAAGGATTTAAAATAGACCAACTTCATTTGCAATCCATGGAATCACTATCTTTTAGTTAAATTAGTGAATATATTCTGTCTCAACCAAATCACCCAAAAGATGCATTAAGATCAATCCTCATATAAACCTCTATATTCTAGGTGATTTAAAATATGAAATTAGTCAATGAATTCATATTCTAGCAATTATCAACTAACCTTTGATTATGCAAGTTCTTGATAATTAACCTATTTTTTAAGCAAGTTAAGAGATAACAAATATGAAATTAATTAATTGAAATTATTATCAACCCATTTTTCAAGCAAGTTAACAACAAAAATCAATTAATCAAATTCGTAATAAAAACAAGTAATCAAATCCCAAGACAAAAAATCAATTGATCAAAAGCGAAAATTATTTCAAGAAATCATGAATCAAAATAATGTCAAATTACAATGGAAACATTAATTAGATCATTCTTCTAGAAAAAGAAAATAAAGGCAAAAGAAAAAACTCATAGATAAGTCATTCTTTTTCTCCTTGAAAACCTTCTTGAATAATGTCCCTTGAACGATGAATCTCCTCTTCTTGTGAGTGATTGGCAATTTTAATCCTTAGATTCACACATTTCTCTTGTGTTTTTCTTATATTTATAAGCCTTATTATCACAAAAACTCATGGCTTGAGAAGTCTAGTCCAAGTAGAATTTCGAAAATACCAAAATCCTTTAGAAGATACTAAATTCACATAAAACCGCCTCTAGACATAATAGACTTGGCAGGTCACTTCAACCAACCTGGTGCCAGGTTCCTTCTGGTTTTCTCCTCAATTTTTGCTCTATTTTTGCTCTGTTTTCCAGAGTAGACCTAGTGCCAGGTTTGTTAGCTTGACCTGGCGCCAGGTCAAGTCTAGAATTACACATTTTTTGCTCAAAATTACACTTTCCACAAGAAAAATATCAAACATGAAGGAATATGTCTAGTTATTACATCAAAAGAATCTTGAATTAGCCTCAAATAACTACAAAATTAGCAATGAATTTAGCCCCTATCACCGTTAGTACATGGTACTACAAATTTCACAAGATAATTTTGACATTCGAGTTTTGAAACAAATGTCATGGACGATTGTGTGTATCATAAGTTTTATGGGGATAAATACATTTTTTAGTACTTTATGTGGATGATTTTCCTAACCTGTAACTATATAGCATTAACGCATAAAACCAATAAATTTCTCTCAAAGCAATTTGAGATAAAAGATCTCGGTGAAGTAACTTTTGTATTAGAAATCCAAATTTATGAGGATCATTCTTGAGGAATACTTAGATTATTACAAAAGACCTATATTGAGAAGGTACTACAATAATTTGGGATGTAAAATTGTAAACCATTTGATACCCCTGTGGCTAAAAGAGATAAATTTAATAACAAACAGTGCCCCAGAAATGCCCTTAAATCTAAGAAAATGAAAAGCATTCTTTATGGTTCAGCATTTGAAAGTCTTATGCATACGTAAGTCTACAACCGTTTAGATCTTGCCTTTATAGTTAGAATGCTAGATAGATATTTGAGCAATCTGGGCCTCGTTTATTGGCAAGCAGCCAAAAGAGTCATGAAGTATTTGCAAAGAACAAAGGACTACATACTCGTATATAGAAAGTCAGATAAACTTGAGATCATTGGGTATTTAGATTCCAACTTAGGTGATGTCAAGATAGTATGAGATCTACATCAGGATACATTTTTCTACTTGCTGGAGGAGTGATATCATGAAAGTACCAAACAGACACTCATTGCTTCTTCTACTTAGAAGCAGAATTTGTAGCGTGCATTTAGGTGCAAAATTTTATTATAGGACTATGCGTAATTGACGAGATTAGGAAACCACTTAAATTATTTTATGACAATAAAACAAAAATCTACGATTCAAATAATAATAGGAGCTTGACAAAGTCTAAATACATAGACCTTAAATTCCTTGTTGTGAAATAGCAAGCTCATAATGGTATAGTTAATATTGAGCTTATTGGGGTAGGCTCCGTGCTTTCAGATCTACTACCTAAAGCCCTAACACCGAAAGTCTTTATAGAGTAGACTGCCAGTATGGATGTTGTATTTCTAGAGGGTGTCTAAGTTCAATAGGAGTCTGTAATTTATATTTACACTTATTGCTCTTATTAATGTTTTCATGATGATACATTTCCTACCATTTGCTTATTAAGACAATAAAGTTCAATTATTCATTTCCATTTCAAATGTTATACTTAGTTAAATGAATGCATATGGACCAGCTGAAAATGCATATGGACAAGCTGAAATAGACACACACACACACACACACACACACACACACACATATATATATATATATATATATATATCACATTCACATCTAGTTTTCGTGTTACACATCCACACTCAATCTAAGTCATTTAGTTGAATTAATACATGTAATCAATGTTAGGTTTAGTTTCACTTTTAACGTTAATAGAAATAAGATTTCTATCGTACAACATAGTATCAACAAAATTCTTATATGAATTGCATAAGGAACATAAAAGAATAACAGCTTGATCCTCATCATCAATTTTAACCCTAACAATTTATAAATTTAGGATGTGATATGTAAATTTGGAGTGTATAAAAATCATCAAATTTAAATCCACCATTTACTCAAGTTTTAATTAAAACATTAATCCCAAAACACATATACGAGCAACTATACTCATCACAAGCATAGCATGGGGAATTAACGAATATCGATCCTCAAAGGAACAAGAATACATTAATCACTTTTCTTTCATTATTTAACCGACCTAAATAAAGTAATAAGATAAAAACAAGAAAAATAAAGAAATATATACAACTCAAGGATGTGAAAATATGCAATTTAGACAAAGCCCTTGAAAACATGATAACGAACACTTAGTCAATATTACAATCAACTATTATCTTGGTTTCATGAAGGATTTAATATAGACTCACTTCGTTTGCAATCTATAGAATTACTATCTTCTAGTTAAATTAGTGAACACATTCGGTCTCGACTAACTTATTCAAAAAATGCATTAAAATCAATTCTCGTTTAAACCCCTATATTCTAAATGATTTAAAACATGAAATTAGTCAATGAATCCCTATTCTAGCAATCATCAACTAACCTTTGATTACCAAAGTTCTTAATAATTAACTCCCTTTTCAAGCAAATTAAGAGATAACAAATATAAAATTAATTAATTGAATTCATTACCAACCTTTTTTTTGAGCAAGTTAATAACAAAAATCAATTAACCAACTTCGTAAGAAAAATAAGCAATCAAATACCAAGAACAACAACCAATTGATCAAAAAGGCTTAATTAACTCATAAATCATGAATCCCAAAAATAATGTCAAATTACAATAAAAACTTAAATACATAATTGTTTAAAAAGAAGAAAATAAAGATTAAAAAAAACACTCATAGACAAATATCTTTCTTCTTCCTTGGAGACTCTCTTGAACAACCCTTTTGATTCGATGAATTCCTCCTTCAATGAATGTTTTGAATTTTAGCTCCTGGATTCCCCCCCCTTTTTCCTTGTATTTTCTCTTACTTTTATATACCTTTTTTATGCTAAATTTTCAGTTTGAGAAGTCTTGGCCAAGTAAGATTTGAAAAATACCAAAATAATTGGAAAATCCCTAAATTCGTGCACAGGATTTTGGCATCCCAGAATGGGCCTGGCGCTGGGTCCAATTGACCCACCTGGTGGCAGGTGCAATCTGTTTCTCCTCTGAATTTTGTTCTGTTTTCCTCTAGCCATCCAGAATAGACATGGTGCCTAATCCACTTGCCAAACCTAGCACCAGGTATACTCTAAAAAATTCCCTATTTTGCTTGAAATCAACTTAAATCTGTATAAATTTGTCAAAAACACTTTCTATAAGCAAAATGTTATATAGGAAGGAATATGCCTAGTTATTACAACAAATGTATCTCAAAACAACCTTAAATTATTAAGAAAATAATGGTGATTTTAGCCCCTATCAGAATGATTTTGTTAAAATTACTTGTGCATAGAAATATAAATATAAATATATTATATTTGCAAAATATACAAACATTGCTTCTAATATAACCAATTCATTAAAAATTTCTTCTAACACATATTTTTCGACATTTTCCATAACCTACATAGTAATTGTATCATTGACTACTGATGAGTGCTCATTACATATATATATATATATATATATATATATATATATATTCTATGTAAATTATAATCTAGTTGTTTTAAAATTCATCTTACATGACTACTCATCCCACATTTCCATATTGTTTTATGTAGGAGTCATGTAATAAAGGTTTGATGAAGAATAAGGATGAAAATAGCTAAAAAGGAGTTTTGAGAAGCACAAATGGCGGCGTGCCTATCATATTCCACGACACCATGGCAACACCTAAATTTCAAAATCAAAGTACTGGGAACCGATATTGTCGTGCATATCATAGTGGACCTCACCATATAGGATTACAGCATATAATAAAGGTCACGCTTCAATACATCATTTGAGAGCCGATTCAACTAAAAGAACACATACACGTCGCCTTGCAGAACACTTTCCACAACGTCGTGCAAGTGCACAAAATAGATTTGTGGTTCTGCTCAAGCCTGATTTTTTGGGCATCCTTAGCCTTATAAATACATCTCTTAGGGACAATAAAGGGCAGCCAACCAAGAGAAAAAACACCCACACACTTGAGAATGGAGACTAGCGAGATTAGAGTGTTGATTCAAGGGAAGATTGAAGATGAAGGCAGCTTGTTTATAAGCATTTTTTATCTCCTTCCTTTATTTTTCTTTTATCAATTTGTGTTTATTGTTTTAATTATTCTTAAAGGGATGAACCCTAAGTTATTCTTGTATAAATCTACTCTTGATTTGTAGATTTTCAATTTCTATTAAATGATTATTTGATTTTATTGCGTTAGATTCGTTGTTTGGGTTACTCTCTTCTAATAAATTTGAGAGATGGGATTAGGAGTTGGGTTCCAATCGATTGGGTCCAATGTTTGTTTTCCCTTGATGAACTTGAGAAAGGATTTGAGAGATTAGAACTTGGTAATCAGTGGACATTTGATATCACATAGAAGTAGAGGTGTTGAGTTCTTTTGGAATTTTGAGGGTTTTGCACTTAATGCTTCTTTAGTTCAATTGGGGAGCTAGAGATACATTTTAATTTACTTAAGAATAGGAAATCCATAACTTGAGAGGGTGTGTGAATTTTTCATTTGTGACCTTTTCGATGTTAGAATTGCGAATTTATCTATCTTCTGCTTGGTTTGGTACTTGGTTAATTTTAGGGGATTCTTGACAAGTGCATGTCTCATTCTCTATTCCTTATCCTTAATTTTTCCATGGCCAATCTTTTGTGACGTTAAATTGATTCTCTAAGTTTATCTGTTGTAAGTAGTTTATTCCTTTAATTTGATTAGGTTAAACAAAAGAAGAAGAGTTAGTAATGGTACCTTTATTCCGTCCCCGAGGATCTTGGATACTACATGATAGGTATACTTGTCCAGTCGTGTATTTTGGCATTTTAATTAAAATTTGATTTTGTGTGTGTATGCTGGTAATGTTTCCCATACTCGAAAATGCTTAACAAATATTTGGCGTCGTTGCCGAGGAATAAGGATAGTATTATGAAAGCTTGGATTTTATTGATATAGCCATATATATATTTGTGAATATTATTAATTCTTTTGTATAAATACTTTTGCATATATTTGTGCATAACACTAACCATTACTTGAATATAGACTTCTTTTATTTTTATACCTTGTTTATGTGTTGTTTCGATTCATTATTTTTAATCATTGAGATCAATAAATTGTATTAGATTCTAATGTGTTGTATTATTATACCTTGTTGTATTATTGTTGTTGATATTTCTATAAGTTGTTTTCAGAAATTGTCTATATAATAGATTTTATTGATTTAGTTTTTGTTCTTGTAATTAGTTTTTGATGTTGCTATAGATATTGTTGTTGGTTGGAGAATTTTTTGTTTTTTTTATATTAATATTGGTAGGATGAAAGCGTTGTTGTTGTGAATTGTTATAGATTGAGAAGAATTTATTGTGGAATTTTTAGTCTAGCTGAAAGAGTAGTTCTCGTGGTGTTGTACATTTTTTAGGATTTTGGTTGATTGTTGTTGTTGCAGAGTTTCTCTTTTAGTCTTTTGTTGGTATTTTTGTGGTGTTGTACTACATATATTGATGGACGATTAAAATTTGATTGTAGTAGTGGTGAATAAATTGAGGAGCTGGTTAGATTGTATAGTGGTATTTTGTGTTATAGAATATTGTTGTTTGATTGGACATTTTGTTAAGCTTGCATAACCTCTTGTATAGTAGTCATTGTAGTGTTGAAGTGAATTGGAGTTTGTAGTGCTATTGGGAGTTTGTAGTATTCATTGATTGATAGTTATTGTGGCAATCTTTTGAATTTCTTCCCAATAAGTCTACTAAAGTTTTAATCATTTTCTTTCCCTATAATGCCTAAGAAGCAAAGTGGTTAATATCGATAGTTTGTACATATAATTAAGATGAGTTGTCCCTCTATTGTATATCATAATATTTGTTATTTTGTACATTATAAGTATTAGCACTAATGAATGTTTTTGTCTAGTTAATTTAATTAGCTATGGACACTACTTGTCTCCTTGTTGTTTATCGTTGTTTTTATATTGGTTTTCCTTATATATTATTTTTGTCTAGTCATTTTGTTATTTGTATTCCTTTTATGGTTATTTCTTTAGCTATTGCATACTGTTGTAGTTATTTTATTTTGCAGGAATGAGGCATACACGGCGATGTTCATATCATTTGAAATGGTGCTGAGTCAATCTAGACGACTAGAACAATGGAATATTTAACAACCTCTTGGATATATTTTGGACAATGAGTTTCAAGATATCTGAGGAGTATTGCTTTCCCTTTCCTCCCTATTTTATTATTTTGTATCGTGTAATATGTGTTTGCATCATATACTTTGGACAACGAGGATATTACCTTATCTAAGTGTGGGGAAGGGGTTGAGAAATTTTCATTTTCAAGTTTTTATTGATTCTTTTGGAAATTGCTTTTTTTTTTTGGGCTAATTTTCAAGGCTTTTTGGTATATGTGTTGATATTTGTTAGTTTGGTGGAGCTATTATTTATCTTTTGCTTGGGAATTCTACTTAAGATTTTTCTAGGAGAGTTGATTTTGTGTATACTTATATATTGGGCATGACATCTGCCAAGTTTTGAGAAGTAAGTTAAACTAGTTTATTCCTTTGAAACTATTGTGAAACTTAATCCTTTGAGAATAGATGAAAACTTTGTGATGAAATATAAAGTATGGATTGCTAGCTTATCTCTAGCTTCATGACAATTCCCATTCATTCATTCATTTATTTATTTTATATGTTGTATTATACAAATCTTTAATTGTATATTGTATACTCTCCATTGTAAAGGCAAGTAAGAGCAAGATAAGTTGCTCGATATACCTATCGAAGTGAGGAGAAAAAAGGCTCTAGGAATGCAAAGGCATGTCCTATGACAAAAAAACAACGTGTGATATATAAAAAAAGAATAAAAGCAAGGAAAGAAAAAGTAAAAAAGTAAAAATACAAAAGATGAAAAAAAAGCATTCAAGTCAAAATCATTATAAAATGCATTCCTTTTGTAAAAAAAATAATAAAAAAAATGAGAGGCCCCTACTTTGCTATCACAAAGTGTAATGTTTTTTTGTAATGTGATGTAACAATTGTAAGGTCTATTCTTTTTGTAAGCTATGAGACATGAGTGAGTTGATTAGTCCAATCTTATATAAAACATATTGTTTATATTCTTAACTCGAGAAGTAGAGTGAATCATATTGATGTCGTATAAGCTTATGTTTAACTTAATTTTGATATTGTTGGTCGTGTATTGGTTAATATATGGATGTACATGAAATTGACTTGGATAGATTGGTGTCAGGATAAATTCTAAGGTGGATTAAGAAACAATATCTTTACTATTTTGACCAAATTACATATGCACTAATTATTTCTTGTTAATTCAATAAGAATGCTATGTAGAATTTTTCATTTTTTGTAAGCTTGTTATTCTTTGTTTTGTGTGAATAAAAGTATTTTGCTTGAGGACAAGTAAAAGTTTAAGTGTGGGGGTATATTGTGTGCTTATCATGCATATATTTTCTATGTAAATTATAATCTAGTTATTGTAAAATTTAGCTTAAATGATTACTCATCCCATATTTTCACACTATTTTGTGGAGGAGTCAAGTAATGAAGGTTTGATGAAGAATAAGGATGAAAAAAGCTGAAAAGGAGTTTTGAGAAGCAATAGTGGCGGCGTGCCTATCATATCCCATGGTGCCATGGCAGCTGAATTTCAGAATCAAAGCATTGGGAATCAACGTCGCCGTCCATATCATAGTGGACCTCAGCATATAGGATTACAACATAAAATGAAAGTCTTGTTGAATTTTGATTATGCAATAACAATTAATGTGCAGTGAAAATTAAAACAAAATTTACTTAATGGAATTACTCGTATGTAATTAAATGGGTTAGGAGAGAGAAGAAAAATTTGTTACCTCTAAATTGTGGCTTTTAAAATCTTTCTTTGCACGCGGAACCCTTCCGTAATATTTGTCAAAACATGAACCACTAAATTCCAAGGATATGAATTTTTCTACTATTAATCCACACGATGATGTACTAAAGAACTACTAAATTTTTCTACTAGAAAAATAATATGGCGTCTAGGGTTTTAACTTTAGAAAAGAAACACGAGAGAGAAAGGCTTCTATAATTTTCTCCCAAAAGGAAAAAGGGAAAACTCGACTAGAATCATTCACAGAAGGACGGCGTGTGTTTTTGTTTATATTAGCCACTGCCTCTAAACTTCCTAAACCTTTTAGGAAACAATAAGGCATAAAACCTTGTTTCCTAATCATATTATGGAAAAAATTATTCAGCCCTTTTTTTAATTATAGGCTCTTGAATTTTTATAATTACAATAAGACCTCTTGAATTATAGCACAAGTCTTTCAAATAATTACAATTTCACCCAACTAATTGTAACACTTTATAATTAGCCCACAATTATAATTTCTTCTCACAAATTAATCTCAAATATTATCATATAATATCTTGAGTACCAATTCCTATATTGTGTGTGAGCTATTAGGGTTTTTGGTCTATTGGTAGCAAAATATGAATTAATTATAGTCGTTATAAAATTAATAATCCTTAATAATTAGAACTAACTTATTAATTCTGATTAAGATTAATTTATTAATTCTCTAATTATTAAATTCATATTTAGTAGATCATGAGTGGCATCTAGCAATGCATTATGACCACCCAAAAGCCCAAAAAGTCAAGTGGCTTGATATGAACCTTTCAACAATAAAATATCAGTGCAATAAACTCATTTCATCATAATATATCTCATTCGGTTTTAGAGTATGGAATTAGTGTCAACTCCTACTAAAATATAATTAATTCTAACTCGAATTTATTAGTATTTGTTCAAGAATCCATTACTCAATATGTGTACCAATTGGAACTATTTCCAATATATAATCGCCTTGGCTAAGACTTCTCGAGTAATGATTCCATACAAGTGGCCATGAGATATACGCCACTACTATTAGGAGTAATGAATCCTTTATTGACCATCTCAACTACTTTTATTTACTTTACATTGTACCCAATATCCATTTCATAGACGACTTTGTAGGGACTCCAAAGATTGGAATCAAAATACAACGCTCAATAAATAAAGTATCTTAGAGAACTTAAGTCTAAGGATACTTGCAAATTTGTTTTAATGAGATTCTATCACTAGTACTAATTAATTATCTATGTGATTACTTCATAATTAGGTCATCCAATGTATTCGTTCAAGTAACAAGCATCCACGTATTAACTTTGAGTATTACAATACTCACGGATGTAAAAATCACTGCTTAATCAAATCAAGAAGTATAACACATGTTGGTATTGACACATTAATGATGTCATATCTCATTAGTACTATACTTAAAGATAGTTTAAGCACAAGTACTACATAGTATAGTAGGAATCTCATATTATGATCTTTGGCATAATTTCCTTAACACTATGCTATGTGCTTGGAACTTTATCTAACAGTTTTATATAAATATACACAAATGATTAATTAAATTGAAAAATAAAGAATGTCATTTATTAATAAATATTTCATATAAAATGTACAAGTAATTGTCTCTAGGCATAACACTAACAGGTCACACTTCACGACATTGTTTGAGAGCCAATTCAACTAAAGGAATGCATATACGTTGCCGTGCATAATACTTTCCACGCTGTCATGCAAGTTCACAGAACATAACTGCAGTTCTATTCATGCCCAATTTTTAGGGCATCCTTAGCCCTATAAATACATCTCTTTAGGACAATAAAGGGCGGCCAACCAAGAGGAAACACACACACGCATACACATTTGAGAAAGGAGACTGGAGAGATTAGATTATTGATTCTAGGGAAGATGGAAGAATAAAGATGAAGGCAACTTGTTTATAAGAATTCTTTATCTCTTTCCTTTGTTTTTTTCTTATCAATTTATGTTTATTATTTTAATTGTTCTTGAATGGATGAACCCTAAGTTATTCTTTTGTTAAACTTACTCTTGATTTGTAGATTTTCAATTTTTATTGAATGATTACTTCATTTTATTGTGTTGGATTCATTGTTTGGGTTATTCTCTTCTAATGAATTCGAGAACTAGAGTAAGGACTTAGGTTCTAATAAATTGGGTTTGATATTTGGTTTCCCTTGATGAACTTGAGAAACGATTTAAGAGATTAGAACTTGGTAATCATTGAAAATTTAATATCACATAGAGATAGGGGTATTGAGTTCTTCTAAAATTTTAGGGGTTTTGCACTTAATGCATTTTAGATTCAATTGGGGAGGTAGAGATACCTCTTAATTTACCTAAAAATAGGAAACTCAGAACTCAAGATTGTGAAAGTTTTGCATTCATGACCTCTTCGATGTTACAATGGGAAATTTAACTATCTTGTATTTGGTTTGGTACTTGGTTAATTTTAGGGGATTCTTGATAAGTGTATGTCTCATGCTCTATTTCTCATTCTTAATTTTCTCATCATGGCCAATCTTTTGTGATGTGATATTGATTCTCTAAGTTTGTCCATTGTAGATAATTTATTCATTTAATTTAATTAGGGTGAATAATAGAAGAATAGTTAGTAATGGTATAGTTTATCCCTTCCCCAAAGATCTTCGATACTTGCCATTAAATTCTATACTACGTGATGGGTATACTGGCCCAATTGTGTGTTTTGAGTGTTTTGGCATTTAAATTAAAATTTGATTGTACTCGAAATCCCACAAGAACTACATCTTTGAAGATTTAGTTGATGCATTAATTTTAGGTGTATAAATATCATCAATTTTAAATTTATCCATTAGTCAAGTTTTAATTAAAACATTAATCCCAAAATACACATACGAGCAAGTATACTCATCATAAGTATAGTATAGGGAATTAACGAGTATTGATCCTCCAAGGAACAAGTTTACACTAATCACTTTTCATTCATTATTTAATCGACCTAAATAAAGTGAGAAAACAATAAAAATAAAATTAAAGAAATATATACAACTCAAGGATGTAAGTTTATGCAATGTAGACAAGTATCCTAGAAAATATGATAATGAACCAACTAGCAATTCTCTCAATTAATTATCATTTTGGCATCATGAATGAATGTATAGTAAAATTCAATCGTTATCAAGTCATGAATCTATTTAGATAAATTTCAATTCGTTTGTCAATCCATCCTATATTTTGATTCATATTAACAGATTTGTCAATCAAGTTAACATAACCAAAATATGCATTAAGCTCTTATAATTTGATTCAATTAGCAGATTTGTTAATCAAGCCATCCTAACTAAAATATGCACGAATCCAATTCCATAAAAATATGAAATTAGCTAATGACCCTATGTCAAGGCGATATCAACTTAACCTTTGATCACTTAATTCTATAATCTAAACTTCATCGTTCAAATCTATTAAGATTTAATAAATACGAAATCAATGCAATGAAACTCCTAACATCGTTTTCTCTAAGTCAATTAGAAGAACTCACATCCATAACCAATGGTAACAAGTAATCAAACACCTAAGATGATAAAGAATTGATCAAATAACTAAATCAACACAAAATCATGAATCCCAAAGTAGTATTAAATTACAATAAAAATATTGAATACATTATTATTTAAGGAAAAAAGACAAATATAAAAGAAAGCACACATAGACAAGCCTCTTTCTTTACCCTTGAAGACTCTCTTGAATAATCCTCCTTGATTGGGTGAATCTCTCCTTCAATAAGTGATTAGGAATTTTTGCTTTGTAATACACGTCTCTCTATGTATATCCTTCTTCACTTGTGTTTTTTTTTTTATGCTTTTATAGGCCTTTTGGATGCTAAATTTGTGGTTTAGGAAGTTTTGGCCGAGAAGGATTCAAAAAATACCAAAATCATTAAAAAATTCATAATTTTGTGCACAAAATATTCACCTTCCAGAGCATACCTAGCGCCGAGTACCTTTGACCCACCTGGCACTAGATACACTCTGTTCTTCTCCTATTTTTACTCTATTTTTGGTCTGTTCTCCTTGACAGACAAAATGAACCTAGCGCAAGGTACACTTGGCAGACCTGGAGCCAGGTCTATTTTGATTTTCTCTTGAACGTTGGCTTAATTTCTGCTGCTGACCAGAATGGACCTGGCACCTAGTCCATTGGCTGGGCCTAGAGCTAGATACATTATGGAATTGTTCACTTTCTACTCGATTTTAATTCAAATCTGCACAAATTTGCCAAAAATACTTTTCACAAGCAAAATGTCAAATAGGAAGGAATATGCCTATTTATTACTACAAATGTATCTCAAAACAACCTCAAATAACTAGAAAAATAATGGTAATTTTAGCACCTATCACATACCTTCACACGTGAACTTTTGCTTGTCCTCAAGAAAAACACTTTAACCAAGAAAATTATCAAGAAAACACAAGTCCTTTCTCATTCAAAAAATTCTTTATCATAGCAAAGATTATGTCTTCCCTTCAAACTTTAGATACAACTCTTATCATTCATACCCTTTGAAACTTTTGGCAAGATATCACAAAACTCTTGAAGTCAAATTAATCAAGTGTATACCTTAGTCTAAAAAACTTATTTCACTCTTCAAGTATAAATATAGATAACATGAATCACACAAGTCAAGACATCTACCAACTCAAGCATTATAAATTCAAAAGTTGCACAACTTAAGTCATGATGTAAGGAAAGCACTCCAATCTTTCTCTCTCTCTCTCTCTCTCTCTCTCTCTCTCTCTCTCTCTCTGAATGACTTAGGGAATTCATAACCTCAAGTGCATAAATTTCTCTTCACACACCGTATTGTCCCTTTTTTGTTATTATTCATCATTTTTTCAACAATATTCCTTTCTTTTGCTCTTGAGAATTCATAGTCTCAAGAAAGTAGATTTCTCTTCGCTATCCGTATTGGCCTCCATAATCAAGCAAAAACAATTTTTTTCTTATCTTCAAAGAGGAAGCAATCAACTCATTTTTCCAATCTCTACCTCAAGAATGTCTCACATTTTTTCCTACAATCTTTCCTCTCAAAGATCTTTTATCAACTCACATTCCTCATCACAACTAAAGCTAAGCAAAATTTAAACTTATAATACAAGAGTTAGCCAATAAATTTTACCCATATTTAAACTAGATGAGTTAAATAGTATTCAAACACCAATGCATAAACAAGATTAATCAAACTTCTCAGGTCTTGCAAAATATCCTATCCAACAAAAAAAAAAATTCACCAAAATCCACCTAATGAATGACAAAACTCATATCCAAGTAAGAAAAAAAAATTACAACCTTGCACAACATTGAAAACCACTGAAATTTTTGAAAAAATTTTACAAAAATGATATGGAAAAGTACTCATTCAACCATTCTCCCCCCCCCCCACACACACACACTTAAACTGGACATTGTCCTTAATGGCCAAAGATATAACAATAAAAGTATTGCCAAGAAGAGAAGAAAGAAGAAAAAGAAAGTGAAGAAGATACTTCCATTACATAATTGTGCCACCATATTTGAATTCACCACAAGGAATAG
Organism: Voacanga thouarsii; assembly: GCA_026120185.1. NCBI lineage: Eukaryota > Viridiplantae > Streptophyta > Magnoliopsida > Gentianales > Apocynaceae > Voacanga > Voacanga thouarsii. The sequence continues at coordinate 1,763,355 of JANUWF010000528.1, read as the reverse complement.
TCATTACAAGAGTACCTACTTAAAATAAAACAAAACAAAGAAAATCATAAAGCTAGAAAAAGAAAGAAAAAAGAAAATAAAAGAAAAGATACCTAAAACCTAGTAAATGTCATTAAAAGTCAAAAGAAAAGAAATAACAAAAAATAAAATAAAATACAAGAGAGTAAGTCAAGAGTTATCCTCATTCTCATCATTGTTATCATTGTTAGCTACACGACTGAAAGATGTACCAGTAAATTGTTGGATCAAAGTGACTAACTTTTGATCTTAAATATTCTAGCGGTGACGAATGTCTGCAATAGAATCACGAAGCTGGATGAAAATAGTCATTTGGCTCTCCAACTGAGCCTCCACTCATGCCCAAAAATTAGTACACGAATGAGAGCTAGTGGCACGATGGACAGGTCTAGTTGGTGGCATGATGGACAGATCTAGTAGGTGGCTCCTCTTCATCAGGGGGAAGCTCTTCCCGTCCAGGGTACTGCACCTCATATGGTCTCTTCCACCTCTTGGCCCTTTCATCATAACGATACCTACACTAAACCAAAGTATGCTTCGTTACTAGGTCACGGTCAGTAGTAGGCTCACTCAACTCTCCATCAATCCGCACTCCAAAGTCTCTCAAAATACGCATAATAACTAAAGAGAATTTGAGAGCTTTGGTTGCAATGTTAGAGGAAACAACCTCTCGCACAGAGTGAATGATAATTGGAGCAAGGGAAATAGTCTCACTCTTCCTCTTCTTATCCAAAATATAAAGGTCAAGGACTCTAGACTCATTGAAACCACTAGCCTTAGGATAGACATTGAAAGCAAAGATATAGACTATGGCACTCCATTAGGCCTCAAGGTCATTATTTGAGTAATAACCGATTTGACCTATTTGCCCTTTCCTCCACATACAAAAACTATCCCTTATAGCCTTCACATCCCATGTAGGCTCAGAAATTACCTTTTAGTTATTATGTTCCACAGCAATCCACTGCCCCATATCAGAGACTCCCAAAATTCTAGCTAGTCTAGTTCTCTCGAACTCAACGAAAATCCCTTTTACCATAGTGGAGATGATTTGGATGTTATTTTTCTTTTTGTCCTACATGTTGGCATAAAACTCTCTCACGCGCACAAGATAATAAGCACATTTCATTCTAATGATGGGCTCCCACCTCATAATAGGAGCCTAAATATAATAGAAAGCTGTAGAAAATTGTCTAAAGAAGGCTTTTATCGCTTTTCTACTATAATATTATTGTGCTGGTGCCGTCATACCAGATTTGACACATAGAATCAAAAAATTAGGTAGATTGGGTAGGTAAAGGCTCGAAAGAGGGTGTGGATGAAGATGCCTCTCGAGCTCTCTTAGCCCCCGGTGCTAACCCTATAGGACTTCTAGACATGATGGAAGGATGAATAAAAATGGTAAAACAGAAAAATATAATTCTCTCAACTCACTCTTTATAACACAATCAATGCTCAACTCTCAATCGCCTTGCTATTACAACACCATTCAACACCATCACCATCTCAACACAAAACTACAAAATAATCAATAAAATACCACTCAACCCCCTCCAATAAACATACAAGAAAGATAGCCATATACTAATCCAAACAACAATATCAATATTTTTTTATCAAATACACCATGCTCAATATTGATCAATGAATCAATCTACAGGTCAGAATCATAATGGCCAATTAGCCATGTCATTAATATCATTAGGTACATATCATAAGCACAGGGCTAAGCTAAACATGTATCCTTATATCTCAAAAATGCCTCACCAAGAATACATGCTCAAGACTTCTAAAAAGATGCAAAATATTAATAGCATTAATCATAAAACATTATCAAGTATATTCTTATGCTAGTAAAAGCTTAAAGCAAGTAATATGAGCAACCAAATCCTTCACCCAAAACGTATTCAAGAATTTTCGCCCAAAAATGCATAGCAAAATGCCTAAAATTCATAAGAAAAAATGGAACTGTAGAAAGTATAGAAAAATCATACCACAATGATCTCTAATGTATGGGTAATGATTCTATGGAAAAATATTGAAGAAATCGTGCTCCAAATAGAATGATCAAAAATTGGGTTTTAGACGAAAAGATTAGATTTTTCTTTGTTTTGATTCAAACTTTCAAGATCAAAGTGAGAATTTTATGTGTGGGAAGTGTTTTAGAGGTATAGAAAGTGATTCGGCGATGTTTTAGAGTTGAACCCGGCGATGAGTTGAGAGAAAATTTGAGAGAGATGAAAGAATTTTGAACAAAATGGCCAAGAGGGCCGGTTTTAGTATGGTGGTTGAACAGGCCTGGTGCCGGACCTATTCTGTCTGCAGTTGCTGTCAGGCAGTGTTGGCCCGGTGCCAAGTCAGTTTGGCCAAAATCACACTTTTTAAAAAAAAATTTAATGGAATTAAAGAAAAAGAACAGAAACTCATGAAAAGAATACAATCTAACAATTAAAAAGAACAACCAAATGAATGAAAATAAACGAGAATTAAAAGATGTCCAAAAATCAAATTAATTCAAAATCAGAATTTCCCACAGTCTTAGTCACATGGGTTGGTCTCCGTGTTGCCTGGAAGTGATCCTGTTTGACGATCACCATGGAGTTTGGCTAGCTGTCCAATTTGACCTTCAAGGTTACGCATGGATACCTCAAAGATTCTCGTGGTTGTATCGACTCCTTGGAACCGTGTTTCCAGTCCACTTACCAGTTAGTTAACTAGCTCCTCCAATGATGGTTTAGTCGGTGGGGCATTGTACAGCAAAGGTGGTTGAGTCCTGTGCATCCCAAAATTTGAAGAAGCTTGTTGATGTTGGTTTTGATTATTCCATGAAAAGTTAGGGTGATTTCTCCAACCTGAGTTGTAAGTATTGCTATAAGGATTATTACCTTGCCGACTATTACCTATAAATGCCACTTGTTCTAATGCTTCTTGTGATGACCTCATATTTTGGCACTCATGGTTTGGATGCCCTTCCCCACAAAAATTACAATTCACACTCATGACCCGCCCTTGGGAAGGAGGCATCACCAGTTGATCTATTTTCTGCATGAGTGCTTCCACATTGACCTCTAATGCAGCCATTGCATCCACCTTGTGTACTCCATGTACACGAGCTCTAGATCGTGAACCACCCTAGGCATAGTTATTCATAACCAAATTTTCAATCAAATCAAATACCTCTTCTGGAGTTTTAGGATTGATGGAGCCTCATGTAGATGCATCAACTAATTGCTTCGTAGCAAAGGTCAACCCACTATGAAATATCTGTATTTGCATTCCCAACTCAAATCCATGGTGAGGACATTTTCTCAGCATTTCCTTAAACCTCTTCCAACACTCATACAAGTTTTTAGCCTCTAATTGTTGGAAGGAAAAAGTGTCAGTCCTAAGTTTGGATGTTTTAGCTGGTGGGAAATATTTGGTCAAGAATTTTTCAGCTAACATATTCGAAGAAGTAATGGATCCGGTGGACAAAAATTTTAACCATGATTTTGCTCAATCTCTCAAAGAAAAGGGGGAAAGTCTTAGTTTGATGACATCCTCAAAAATACTATTCATTTTAAATGTGTCATAAATTTATAAAAAAGCTCGCAAGGTGGGCATTGGGAACCCATCAAACTGGACCATATTCTGGATCATTTGGATCATGTTGGATTTTATCTCAAAATTGTTAGCCTCTATCCTAGGCCTTGTGTGTGAAACCCCAACAAAAACAAACCTTAGAGTAAGGGGGTTGGGATGCATATCATATTTTCTTACATGAATAAATATATTTCTATATGATTTTATGTGCCTTAGATATGTGAATTGTAGCCTAGATGGCTCAATTGTAGTTGTTGAGTAAGAATGGCAAAATGGAAATTTTGCTTGAGGAGGAATTAGGGAGATAGATTGAGGATTAAATAGGAAAAATATTTGAGAGAGAAAATAAGAATAAGATTTGTTGTGGTTTAGTAGTTAGAGCTTTGGAATAATTCCTTGAGGTCTTGAGTTCAAATCCCATCAATTGAGCTTTAGCATGATTAAATTTTATTTTTGTTTAGAAATGCTATATTTCGGCCTTGCATGCTTTAGGGAGAAGTAGGAATGTTGTCCTAGGGGAGAGATGAAAGGAATGTCCTAATCCTACTCTTGTGCCCTACAAAAATTTCTAAGGGATTCATACCTTTCTTGATCTCTAGCTTTCCTTACTTCTTAATCAATTAGGTTGTTCCATTTATCTAAGCCATTTTATTTCCAGAAAATTTCCAGCAAGCTTCTTGGATCTTGGAGTGTCGAAAATGTCTGTGTGAGGATGTCTTCTTGACTGAAAATGGGGAGGAGTTGTGGGAGGTTCCCAAGGGAATTAATCTCCATGGTTGAACCTTCAAACTCTAACCTATGTGTGTTCATCTTCTTCATGTAATAAACTGGAAATTTTTCTAGCTTGTTCATCAGTCCAACAGTCGAAATTTTCATCCAGCATTCCCTCTCAAATGCTGCTAGAAAAATGACCATTTCATTTAGCTTGAGGACTGAAAATTCCAGCCAAAACCGGACTGCTCAAAAAACTATGCAAACCAGAAATTTTCTGGATAGTTTTCGCAGCTTGGTGAACCAAAAACCATGCTGTTTCTTCCAGGTTTTCAACCAGTAATCCAACCTTGTTTTTTCTCCATAAAAAAGGTTGGAAACCAGCCTTAGAGGACCCTCCAATGGACCTTCAAACCTTTTACAAACTGACTGAAAAATGGCAGCAAAATCTACCCAGAAATTTCCAGCAAACTTGCGAAAAATCTGTTCAAAATTTCCAGCTTTGTTTTCTTCTTCACCCTTGTCCAAAACTTCCTCAATTTTTCTGTACAAACTCACCTTGAACAGCCATAAGCAGAGCTTCATCATCTTCTCCATTGTTTTGCTTGAAAAACAGCTCCATGGCTGCTCCTAAAATCTCTCCATCAATCACTCCAATCAAACCATTAATTGAAGTCCAGAATTTCAACAAGATAGTTCAGCAAACTACTATAGATTAACCCTCAAATAACCAGAAAATTCCTTCACCATTATACACCATATTTTCAGCCACTCTAAAACTCCTTCAACCATTATTCATCTCAGCAAAAATCACAGCCAAGCAGCTGGCCATTGAAGCTTCCAAAAGCTCTCCATTAACCAAGATTTTCTTACCATATTTGTTTCCAAAATTGATTCCCTAAAATATTCTTTTTGAATTTCAAATAACCGGCCTTCCTTTTCCTCTCAAATCTGAAAATCCAAATACCAAAAACCATTCAAACAATTCGGCTACCCTTCTCCCACAGAATTTCGGCCAACTTCAACCAATTTTTCTCCATTCTCTCCAAACCAAGAATACCAAGAACACCTACTAATATTCTCATGCCTAAGACCACTCCAAACCTCTCCAATCTTCTCCAAAAACTCCAAATCACACCTACTCAACCCCTTGAAACCACTTCTATAATTTTTAACATCAAATACCGAAATCAAAGTCTCACTTTTGGATCAAAAACCAGAATTTTCTTGAAGGCTCAAGAGCATCTTCAAGGTAAGCATGAACGATCATTCATCTTCAACTCTTAATGAATACATACATACATACATACATACATACATACATACATACATACATACATACATACATACATATATATATATATATATATACTAATAGACTTCTCTCTCTCTCTCTCTCTCTCTCTCTCTCTCTCTCTCTCTCTCTCTCTCTCTCTCGGCCGAATGGTTAATCCAACCATGGCCAATTTTTTTTTCTCCCTCCTTGGACGAATCAAGCTGTCCACGCGAGAGGATTCTTTTGAAACTTCTCCAAGGTAGTCATCATTCAAGTAAGCCTCTTCAATATTCTCTTTAAACTCTAGATTCATGTCTCTTAGATGTAGTTGGATGAGGATGGAATATATTTGGAGATTGAGTATGTGTTTACATTATGGAGTTGAGATTGAAGCATGAATGAATATGTTTATATGATGGAGTTGGGATTGATGCATGATGATGATTGGTTTTGGTTAGATTATATGATGCTTTAGGGTTTGTTACATGTCTTCATGTCGTAAGTAGTATGATTGATCAAGCATGTTAGAGATTATGTCACCTTTAGTGAATAGGGTTTATGTTCTTATATTCTTGTTGAGGCCATGCATATGATTATGTTTAGTGGAGTTGAGATCATGTGTCGGTAAATTTACATCTATGCTTTTATTCATGATTTGGATGATTTGATGATTGGTGTAGAGTATATGTTCATGATTATGATTAGCAATGGAAATTATGATCATAACCTTGTTGTCCCTAAGCTAATTAAGTTAGCCAATTTTATTTCATCAATAAAAATTATCTATGCTATAATTTCTCCTAGTGATTTCAAAAACCCTAGGAAAATATGGTTTTGAACAATTATATAAACTAATAATATTTTAGTCATGATAACTTTTGTTAAAGAAATAAAATAATAGATATTATATATAATAATATCATTTAATCAAGCATTTTATATAAATAATCATAATAGGTAAAATAATAATTTTGAAAGTCATATATTCATAAATACTAATAATATTTAATCAAAACATAATAAAATTTACTTGCTATTAATTTTATTTACCAATTATTTTCTAACCATTAGTTATTATAAATCATTACTTTAAATAATACCATCTAGGACCTAGGATCCTTCATCAAATAAACCCTGATTTATTTATGGCAAGATTTAAACCTACAACTTATTAATGGCTATTTCACAAACCTTAGTATTTTAATATCAAGTTAGATTTATTTTATAAATCCTTTTATCTTCTCTTTTCTTATTTTCTTTATTTTTTCTCATTAGGATATTTGTTAATTATTGGATAGCAATATTGATGATAATATGGCACGCGAAAGTTTAAAAAAAATCAAGAAATAATATCAATTCTATTAATGCCATTAATTCAAAGACTTTTTTTTTTCCTTTTTACATATTGTTGGATTTAAAGTGATAAATTAATATTAATGAATCATCATCTCAGAGATGAGTATTTGGAAAGGGAAGGGAAGGAGTGGATAGGAGATGAGAAAGAGAATAAATATTTCATTTAGGGAAAGTATATGTTTATTTATTTATTTTACTTCTTTTTGTTTAGAATGAGTAGACGGGGTTAAGAAAAATAAAAAAAATTATTAGATTATTTTACTATTTTATCCCCCATTTTTCCTTTTATTTAATTTTTAAAGTATAAAAAATAAAGTGAATGTATCATTTTTTTAGTCACGTTCTCTCTCTCAATCCCTCCAACATGGAAGAGAAATAAATAATAAATACTTTCGCTTATTTAGTAAACACCTTTTATATATATATATATATATATATATATATATATATATATAATCACCTATAATATCATGGTAAATATAGTTCCTTTGAAAAATGAAGGAAAAACTGATTCATAATCTTCCCATTGTTATGAATATCTTAAAATTATTGGAAACTCCATTAATTAGTAGATGCTCCACTAATTATGGATTTATGTGAATAATTAGAGAAGATTTTTATGGATGTCCACCATTTAGTGGAGACACCACTAATTAAGATTAGTGGAAGATGATGTATGCCATGATGTAATCCACTAATTAGAGCTCTATAAATAGAGCTATTCTCTAAGCTTGTAAGACACCATTATTTTGTGAAAGAAAGATTAGTGAAAGAAAGATTAGAGAAAATTGTGAGAGAAAAGAAAGAGATAAATTCTTGTGCAAAGAATAGTTAGCGTTTTATTAGTGTGTAGTGTGTAGGTTTTATTCTAACACTACCCAAATTTTATAACACGTTATCAGCAAGAGTCTCTACCATTATCAAAGCCAGAAGACAGGTACGCATTTATTGATCTCTATGGCTAACTTCTCTAAACTCGAATTTGTAGCCCTTGATATTTCTGGAAAAAATTATATGTCATACAGAAATGCATCTAAATGCTAAAAAAAAAGAGATCCATATGTCATGTGGATAAAAAGAAAGATTTAACCACCTGAAGATGGTCGTACTACCAACTGCACGATATAAATGATTGCACCTGAAGTTGCAAGATTTTAAAAACCGTGAATGAATATAGCTCCGCGATGTATAAAATTACATCTCAGTTAAAATTATGTGGAGAAAAAGTTACTGATGAAGTATATTGGAGAAGACCTTCTCCACCTTTCATGCCTCAAATATTGTCCTGCAGCAACAATATCGAGAAAAATGGTATACACAGATTTAATTACTACCCTCCTCATTGAAAAAAAAAATAATGAGTTATTATTGAGAAATCATGAAGCCAGACCAACTAGTTCAACAGTACTCCCAGAAGTGAATGCTGTTGGCTCTAGTAGAAGCCAGCGTTATAGTCGTAGTTGTGGCAGTGGCCGTGGTTATGGTTATGGACACACTCGATATTTCCCTTATCACAGAGAAATACTGGCCACTTGAAGGGGAACAAAAAGGATAATAAGGGAAAAATATATTTTCATTAATAATAAGCATCACATCTTTTATTCATATCACTAGTGTTCATATGAACTTGAGGATATATGCTTATAGTTGCTCTTTTGTAATTGAGCTGACAAATTTAAGATGAATGTTTGTAATTGTTCTTTTTCAATATTTACATTAGAGGAAGACAAACAATTAGTAATTATGGACTTCAGCTCCTCTTTTTCGGCATCCTCCTCCTTTTCTTTCCCTTTTGAGCTAACATTTAGATTAGTAGCAGAATTAGACGTGAAGTTACTGTGAAATGAGTCTTAGGATTTTATGATCCCCTTAAGTTTATTATACTTAAGTTTCTCATTATATTTGGCCTTGAAGCATGCTTGTCTCCATTTCTGTGTTTAGTCATCCAACTGCGTATCAGGATTTTCTTCCACCAACTGCTTTTTACATTCCATTCAACTTCTTCTTAGCCATATGTCCTCCTTCTTCTTTATTTTGCATCTCCTGTAAATCAAAGTGATATCATTGGTTATTTACTTATAAATCTTTCATAGTTTCATACTTGCAAAGTATAAGTGTGTGTGAGAGAGAACCTGAACATTCTGGATTAGGGTCTCCAAACTTATCAACTTCCTATGAAGCCATCGATGAATTCCTAACTCCCTACATCTTTTCTTAAGACGGGTTATGCCAATATTCAGTTCTTTAGCCGCGCTCTTGAATGGCAGGTAAAAGTACTGCGAAATGGTTTCTCTTGATAGTATTTGGGAGTTATTGCCCTTCTTCTCTCTCTGCCTCTTAATCCTCTTATTCTCTATAGGAATTTCGTCTGAAATAATATCTTGAACTTCGATATTATGCATTTCATGAGTACTTACTCTGACTTCGTTGCCAAGACCACTCATTATTTCTCCTAGAAAAAGAAAATAATATCAGTAAAGGTAATACCATTCAAAATCCATGTTTAAATGTATAATAACCTGGAATCATATTCTGGCTTTGTTCAAAATCCATTAAAGAGTAGAAAGGATCATGTACAAGCATATTCTCATTCAAAGGAATATCATCAAGAGGAACAGCATCAAAACAGTCTCTTGCATGGGCTGATTAAATTGGTTCAAAGCAATATGTTCACTGATTTACAAAAAAAAAAAAAAAAACAAACCAAAAGAGAATTTAATTTTATTATCCAACACAAAAAAAATGGAAGCCCTTAAAGGTATCTCACCTGAAATTAGGAGGAACCGGTTGGTTTGGAAAGAAAAAGGTATCAAAATCTTCTGCATTAGAATTAAGAGGAAGCGGTTAGCTTGGACAGGCAAATACATCAAAATCTGCTGCAGAAACCAAGTCAAAATTTGACTATGTCTCAAATGAATTACGAGCTTCCATATCTGCTTTGTAGTTTTTATTTTTTATGTTTACTAATGACTGATGACTGAAATATATATCAATACATATATATATATATATATAAATAGATATATATATATATATATTTGTATGAGGAAGACGAAGAGGTAGATGGTAGGAGGAGAAGAAAAGACAAGAGAGGAAGAGGAGCAGTCAGTACCGAGAAGAGTAAAATAAACCCAAAAAAAAGAGATATTTTTCTTGGCATTTCCTGCTTGTCATCATTTTCTTATATTTCTTTTCTTATTCTCTTGTGTAATCATTATTCTCTTGTTATCATTTTCTTATATTTCTGTTTCTTTTCTCTTATTCTCTTGTGAAATCATTATTCCCTAAATTAGGGGGAGAACATAAACAGTATAAGAAAGATCGTGATTGGACAACATCATTAAATTATCTTGATCCGTATACAAGCGCGTGTGAACTTGAAGTTCAAAAGATAATTCATTTGTAAAGCATTGCAAATCAAATGCCAGACGCTTTTGTTGACTCTAAAAGAGTAACAAAATCGCATATGCCAGCTATAAATACTCCTATTCTAATTGAAGTTCCAGCAGAACAAAAGATTTTACATATAGTTGCTGAGCCAAAAGCATGCCAGAAGCATGGCCGACCTCTTGGTTTTAAAGATAAAATCCTCGAAAGAAGAGAGGATTAATGATCCAGATGATCATATTAAAGCAAAGAATGATAAAGGCTAAGAGAAAACTTATGACAAAGAACTAGACATAGATGAAAGTAACACTGAAATTTCTATCCATTATACCACTTCCGGTAGAAGTTAGAATCGGATAGAAACAATTATTGATCATATGTTTGCATATAATATCTCTTGATGTTATATAGGATAATGATGTTCTTGAACCAATATCAGTTGATGAATGTCGACATAGAAAAGATTGGCTGCAATAGAAAGATGCGATTCAATCGGAGTTAAATGCACTAACACAACGTGAAGTCTTCGGACCTGCAGTCCGAACACCAGAAGGTGTAAAACCTGTTGGCTACAAATGGATATTTGTACGAAAGCATAATGAAAAGAATGAAATCGTACGATATAAAGTACGGTTAGTAGCCCAATATTTTTCACAAAGACCAGGTATTGATTATGATGAAACTTATTCTCATGTTGTTGATACTATTACACTCCGATATCTTATCAGTTTGGCAGTATATGAAAAGATAGATATGCGCCTATTAGATGTTGTCACTGCTTACTTGTATGAAAATTTAGAAAATGATATTTACATGAAAATCCCCAAAGGATTTCATATGCTAGAAGCATATACACATTTTCCTCGTGAAAATTACTCCATTAAATTGCAAAAATCATTATATGGCCTGAAGCCATCTGGCCGCATGTGGTTCAATCATCCTAGTGAATATTGATTGAAAGCGAGATTTAAAATGACCAGGTATGTCCATGCGTTTTTATTAAGAAATCTGGTTCTAAATTTGTGATATTAGCTATATATGTTGATGATTTTAATCTTATTGGAACTCTTGAAGAGCTGCAAGAAATAATTGATTATTCGACATCAAGGATGGTCGTAAAATTACACTTTGCCTTGGTTTACAAATTGAACATTTGGCAAGTAGAACATTTATTCAACATATACAGCAAAAGTTCTAAAAAGATTTGACATGGACAAAGCACATCCATTGAGTATTCCAATGATCGTCCGGTCCTTTCCGACCTCAAGAAGACGTTGAAGAACTTCTTGGTCCTGAAGTACCATTACCATATCTCAGTGCAATTGGTGCATTGATGTATCATACTAACAATACACGACTTGATATTGCCTTTGCTGTCAATTTATTAGCAAGATTTAGTTCTTCACCAACATGACGACATTGGAATGGAATTAAACAAGTCCTTCGATATCTCCAAGCAGCTACTTCTTCAAATCATGCTTGAAATTATAGCCATTCATGAAGCAAGTCGAGAATGTATATGGCTAAGATCCATGATTTATTATATCCGAGAAAGTTGTAGATTATCATATATCAGAGATATTCCAACTCCTCTTTATGAAGATAATGCAGCTGGCATAAGCGTAATTACGAGGAGGATATATTAAAGGAGATCGGACACAACATAGGTCACCAAACTCCAGAAGAAAGGTGAAATTGATGTACTATAAATTCGGTCATGTGACAACCTCGCAGATATTTTCACGAAGACTTTACCGACTGCAACATTTGAGAAGTTGAGATATAAAATCGGTATGCGTCGATTTAAAGATTTAAAGGAATCATCTCATCAGGGGGAGTAATAAACAGACATATAGAATAGTGTACTATTTTTCCTTCACTAGATTTTTTTTCCCACTGGTTTTTTATCTAGTAAGGTTTTAACGAGGCATATTAGTGTTAGAATAAAATCTACACACTACACACTAATAAAACTCTAACTGTTCTTTGCACAAGAATTTCTCTCTTTCTTTTCTCTCACAATTTTCTCTAATATTTCTTTCACTAATCTTTCTTTCACAAAATATTGGTGTATTACAAGCTTAAAGAATAGCTCTATTTATAGAGCTCTAATTAGTTGATTACATCATGGCATACATCATCTTCCACTAATCTTCATGACCGAATTTGTAGCACATCAATTTCACCTTTCTTCTGGAGTTCATGAGTAAAGAAGAATTTTGGTGAAATATGTTTTGTCCGATTTCCTTTAATATATCCTCTTCGTAATTACGCTTATGCCAGCTGCATTATCTTCATAAAGAGGAGTTGGAATATCTCTGATATATGATAATTTACAACTTTCTCGGATATAATGAATCATGGATCTTAGCCATACTCATTCTCGACTTGCTTCATGAATGGCTATAATTTCAGCATGATTTGAAGAAGTAGCTACTATAGATTGTTTTGTAGAACGCCATAATATAGCAGTATTTTCACATATAAATAGATAGCCCGTTTGAGAACGTGCTTTATGTGGATCAGATAAATAAGGATGGACATCCAAGGGGGAGTGTTATGAATATCTTAAAATTATTGGAAACTCCATTAATTAGTAGAGGCTCCACTAATTATGGATTTATGTGAATAATTAGAGAAGATTTTTATGGATGTCCACCATTTAGTGGAGACACCACTAATTAAGATTAGTGGAAGATGATGTATGCCATGATGTAATCCACTAATTAGAGCTCTATAAATAGAGCTATTCTCTAAACTTGTAAGACACCATTATTTTGTGAAAGAAAGATTAGAGAAAATTGTGAGAGAAAAGAAAGAGAGAAATTCTTGTGCAAAGAATAGTTAGAGTTTTATTAGTGTGTAGTGTGTAGATTTTATTCTAATACTACCTAAATTTTATAACACCCATTTCTTTTTAATGAAAAATAGAAGGGAAAAAAAATGAAAAAACCGTCTCACGATCTTGCAATTTATTTTTAATTAGAAGAGCAGAAACTGACTCACAATCTTCCAATTCTGTTTATTAGGAGGGAAAAAAAAAAAAAAAAGACTCTCACGCGCGCCTCTCCCTACCCACACTTCCTCACTCTTCTTCCTTCTGTTTTCTCTTCACTTTCTAATCTTCGGAAGCCTACCTAGCAAGTCCACTCTCCGATCTTCAAAAACCTACCAAACAATACAGGACAACATAAATGGGACATCAAAGCACAAAATTGTGACCAAATAGTTAAACTATTCATAAGCATATAATCACCTTTCTTCCTCTCCATCATCTTCAGTTTCATATGTTTTAGTTTCATGTTTTAGGATTTGATGATTTTTTTTTTTTTTAATAAAGCTATGTTCCAAGATTTGATATATTTTGGGGCAGCCTTTTTTCGAGAGATTGAAGGTAAGATGGGTCTTGGATCAATTGTTAAAGCAAAGTTTAGAAGAGGAATCCAAAATCGATAGCAGGGGAGAGAGCAGAGAAAAAACTAGTGTGTATATGAGGGACAGAAAAGGAGTTAGACGAAGGAGAATTAGTAGTGAGAAGGAGAAAAATGTCAAAATGAAACAGTGAGGAGGAGAGGAAGTTCTAATCCACCCAAAAATAACAGGGGCTAAAAATCCCACGTGTATGAGAAGCTCTTTCGTTCCCTATTTACTTTCCATTCCGCTTACAATCTCACCAAACAATTGTATATTTGTCCATTTACTCCCATACATGCTTCCCCCCGCCCCGCCCCCCACCCCCCCCCCCCAAATATAGTGTTATTTGACTTTCACATCACACTCTAACCCACCGATATAAATGATATTATTTACATTCACATTTATTTTTATTTTCTCTCTCTTCCACACCACTTCGACCAAAGATAGTATAAATTGAAGAAAAATATTCTATTTGTTGATGATATATGATTCGTATGGTTGGACCTGAAGTATTAAATTCATGGAATAAGTGAGAAGTCTAGATGAGTATTTACTAAGTACTTGGATTTGGATCTTGAAATATATTCAGCTTTTTTTTAATAGAAAAATATAAATATGATTTTAAATTTTATAAAGAATTCTAAAATATCAACATGACGATTTATTTGGAATGAATAATAAAATTATTAATATTTTTATATAAAAATTTTTCATTTGCATTAGATCAATTTTTTTTCATTTAAAAAAAAAAAGTGTCAAGCAGTATTATTTTGATAAAATTTCCAATCCAAGTGTACCCAGGATAAGTAATCTTTTTTTTATTGATGGTATATAATTAGAGAAAAGTAATCTATTTATTGATGATATATGATTCGCATTGGTGGACCTAAAGTATTAATTTCACGCCAATTAATATTTGTTAATTAGAAGTGTATTTACTAAATTGTGGGGAAGTAATCTTTATTTACTGATGGTACATGACTGCGGATATATTGGACCTAGATGCTAATAATTGATCATTCTACACACGTTAAATTGGAAGAAGAAAACCTTTAGTACAGGTCAAATATAATTTTAAATAAAATAGATAAAGTATTAATATTTATACGAATATCATATCATTATATATGAATAATTGCTAAATTGGAAGAAAAAGAATTATGTACTTCGCACTTATTAAATAAAGTCATACCCATATATAGAATATTAACCATGAAAATTAGAATAATAGCTTTAATGTGGATTTGCTAATTCTATAGCACATAATCACTATACAATTTGAAAAGTGAGATCCTCCTTGGCTTGGATTTGGTATGCTACAAGGAAACATTTGTTTGGAGTTTTTTTTTTTTTTTCTGTTGGTAGATTTTATCATTTTAATCATTAGAAGGGTAAAACAAAATGTGCAATTTTGAAGGATATATAATATAGTAGATGGTATATATTATTATTTTAATTGGTTAATGATATATAATGGATGTGGATAATTGTGTTCTTCTGATTAAAACAATTTGGTATGAAAGTATTGGAAGAATTGGCAAGACCTAGAACTTAGCAGCACATTGTAAAATTTTAGTTAGGAGTAAGGAAAAGAGAAAAAATTTCATAAAAAAATAATCTTCACTCTAAAATGCTCACATGACTAGTAACACCTCTGAAATATGTAGCCTAAATGGTTAGGCATTTTGTCTCGTCCTTTGGACTAGGGATATTTATAACGCGGTAGAAAATATTCATAGGAAAGAAAGTTAAAGAAAAGGAACAAATCTCTGGTGCTTAAACTTAAATTAAATCTTGAAAAAATTCGTCACGATCGATAAAATAAACTCTAAGTTTGGCCCAAAAGAAAATCTAATCATTCAACTAGAATTAAAGATAATAAATGTATCAAGACCTATCACTATTACAAAATAGAACTTCAAGTCTGAGTCTTGATAAACTTATATTCCCCTGAAAACATGATTAGAGAAAATGTGTGAGATTATAAATAATCTCAATAAGTCCGGTGTATGTGGTCATGGCACAATTTGCGAAATAAATGTCATGATTCATGAATGAAAATAAGTTGACCAGTTATGCTCATAGTAAAATTTACACACATGTGAAAATTAATTTTTGGGGAAAAAAATAATGAATATATTGTATTATACTATTTAAACCAAATCCTCAAAATTTACACACATGTGAAAGTTAATTTTTGGGAAAAAATAATGAGTATATTGTATTATACTATTTAAACCAAATCCTCAATGGATAAAATACTTATTTACACAACACAATTTCTGGAACAAGTTTGTTATTTATATAAAGTCTTGGAACCCAATTTTCCACATTAATCCCAATAGGTCTTGAGCAGCTAAGACATCACCAAGCCAAAAATTAATGCATAGGGTGTACCTCTCTACCGAGAGAATACCCCCAAATATTTCTCTTGTCTAGACTATCAAGCAAATGTGTCATGTCCATCCTCCAGTTTTACTTACTAAAAACCATGTTGTTAGCTAAAGACTCAGCTTGGTCACCTAAGACTAACACTTCGTTTGGTAAAAGACAGACATCCAGAGATGGCCAATCTTTCGATAATTTCTTCTAAACTAACACAAGCTAATCCTAGTACCTCACTCGTTGAGTACTCAATGTCTAAATTTTAATGTGGTTCAAGAAATTCTCATTCCGATGTGGTGTATATAATTTCATTTCTAAAGGGAAATTATTGTTCCAGTTGTAGTTAATCCATTTCCCAAATTTAATCTAACTCAAAACTTAAAACTGCATTTTCCCCAAGATTTCCAAAACCAAATCCGTTTATCCGTTCTAGACATTTGCTTAAGGCATAATGATTCATTAAACACCATAGCTTTGTAGAAAGCAATAATAAATGGAGCCATTTGAATATAGTCCGTACCATGATTTTCACAACATTTGCATGTAACACCCCACTACTTATGTACCTAAATAGGGCGGGGATGTCGCTCCGTCCAATGGACCAAAGGCCAATATAACGAGGTATAAAAGAAAAATGACTAAATAAAATAAAAACGATAATCTTATTACATCCGAAATCAAAACTTATACAAGTTTGAAAATTAAAAACTAACAATTGTCTCTCAAAAGAAATATAGAGAAAAATAAAATAAACTGAATGATCATCTCTTATTCCTTCAACATGTTCAATAAAAGCACTCCCCTAAAAACATGATATAAGAATTGTGTGAGATTGATATCTTAGTGATGTCACATTTAAACATTTCTTGCATGTAGGTTTATCAAAATCATAAAATATGTTTGCAAGTTAATTTTCATCAATAAACAGTTTTTGATGGGAGCAATGCTCATCATATTCAAAACAGCTCTCAATAAATCAACCACTCATCATTACCATTGATTTATAAAGTAAGAATTAGCAATGATTCAATAATAATATCAAAGTCCTATCATAATTACCATCACGATAGCGTCCCAATGTAACCATTCAACATTGGGCAGTGGGTGATCCGCCCACTAGGGTGAGTTCCTCCTCCATCTCTACACCTAATACACCAGTTGTCCAACCTAAAAAAATAGAGTCTACGTGGACCAACATGCTAACTCGGACCAACCTGACTAAATGGTATTGTCGCCTCTTTACGCTGAGCTCATTTTCTAGAGGTAGCCTCCTACCAGAAGACTCACTCTAACTCTCCAAGACTAGTACTACTAGCCTACCCCCGCTGAGTACTCAATGCTCACTATTGAGGTGTAGAATCATTTCCCTTTTTTTCGCAACCATTGATTACCTTGTCATTGCAAATGTGGTTTTTACATCAAGCTTTTCAAAATGTTTTAGTGATAAGAAAAAGGAAATAGTTTTCAGTTAAAAGTTGAGATTTGAGAAAATCATTTAGAGAATAAAATATACACGTTCTCAATCCAAAGTATCAAAATACCACAATAACAATTCATCATGTTCAACCATCATTTCAATCATCATATCAACCATCATATTGACACCATTTCAATATTATTGTACAAAAGACTTGCAAACATGTAACATTTAGTAAAACAATTATGTAGGAACTTACTTGAATATACTCTCAGTAATCAACCACAGTAATGCTTGCCCTCTCTTTCACTTCCTTCTTTATCTAGAACCATTGATTCTATAATTAGGATCCAAATGTTATTCCACTATCATCATACATCATGAATTTCTATGATCATACTAATATTCTAATTCATCCATAGCATCTAGATAGACTAATTCATTAACTCATCGCTATAGCTTTCCATGATCATGTATCTTATTATTATGCATGCTTAAAATCAAATCAACTCATTTATGCCATGACTTAGAATATTCATCTACCAAAAATCTCATATACTGAACATATTTGCTTCTAAAGATCTTATCTTTAATTACCATGCAATAGATCTTGGTCATCATAGCATTATTTAACCATGCTCTACTCCTTATACACTCCGTTCACAATATTGCACCATCAAATCTTATCAATTCTATCTATTCATGCTTTTCATGCAAGACTTCATGTGTAATAGTACCACTATAAAGTCAACCTTATCTAAATCAGAGGAGTTAAATCTCAATTACCTCTTTGATGGCACAACAAGAGCAAAGATAACGCTTTTGGTGCTTGGTTTAATTTACTTTGGAAGGAAGAGTTGTTTGGTGGCTCTTGGACTTTTGTTCAAAAATCTCCAATAATAGGGGACAAGAATCAGCCCCTTGATGGCCAAGATTTAGAAGAAAAGAAGAAGATTAATTGAATAAAAGTTGGTAGGGGTTGAAGGGGTACTCACTTTAGGTTTAGTTTTCACTTTTGGAGAGGATTGGAGGTTGCAATGGACGAAATCCATGGAGAGGGTGGCGGCTGGAATTTTCCAGATTTAGGGAGTGTTTAGAGTTTGGTTTTTGGCTGGTTTGATGAAGAGAAAAGGTTAGGGTTGGATGTTTTAGGGTTTAGAAGAGTTGCACTTGCCTTGGACTCTTAATCACAACAAGGAAAAAAACAGCTTTTGGCCTTTCTTGATGCAGCCGATTTTGAGCAATTTTTTGGGAGGGTTTTATGGCTGATTTATGGTTGCCAAGATGACCGAAATATGGAGAGAAAAGAAGGAAAAGAAAGGCTGAATTTTGGTCAAGCCTTGCATGAAAAGAGAAGAAAGAAAAATGAGGTCTTTTGTGTTTTGGTTTTAGCTAAACAAGAGAGAATTTTGAGAGCAATGGAGCTGGGATTTTCGTGAGCTTGTGTGTGTGCTAGGGTGGCCAAAACTAGGGTAAAGGATTGAGGAAAAATCTGATTGGTTAATTGGCTAAAAGGATTTTGATTGATTAAAACTACTTAAGGTAAGTTTCTCCTATAATTAGGGAATTTGAATGGAATTAAATATCCATCAAGGGTGGTGGCTAGGCTTTGTATTTCTCTAGAAAATTCAAGTAATAAAAATGAAATATTAGTCCAAGAAATAATTTAGTTAATGTCCTAATTTATTTTAGTAAAAAATAATTAATTAAGAAATAATTATATTTGGTGATAAAATCTAGTTTTATGGAATAAAGCTGAATTTTCTTTTTTCTTAAATACTAGTCTTTCGAAAGGAAACAAAACTTGGAGAAAATATTTATTTCCATTAAATATTGGACAATATCTTTTAATTTCCAAATAAAACTCTTTATGGGAAATCAATTTTGGAGAAACTTTCCTTCTTTTTAAAATAATTAATCAACTTTCCTTCTATATTTTTCTTTCCATAATAAATCCTTAAAATAAGATCTTAAGAAAATTCTAGATGTTGAAATATTTAACTTCCTAAAAGATTAGAATAAAACATTAACTAAAGAATAATAGGAATTTGATTTACTTTAATTCTTTTTTAGCAAAACTCAAAATAATCACATTCTTATATTTTAGGGATTGGGAAAACAAAGTGGCGGCTACCCTAGGGATTTCAGCCAAGAGGAGAGAAAATAGGAGAAAAAGAATTTAATTAGAAATAAGAAGGAGAAGGTTTGCAAGAATTGAAATTTGAACTTAAGTTACCAAAGGATACACACCAAGCTCTAACCATTATTCCACAATAGCTCTTGTGTTACTATTCATCAAATAAATTCCCATAAATCCAATTCAACTCTCTTCATTCTTCTTTTATTAAATTCTACTCCATAAGAACAAAGCTCTACAACAACTATATCCAAATAAATTACTCCATAAAATATCAAACCCATAAATCACAAAAACTTCATAAAAATGCTCAAATTTATCAAATAAAATATGATGCTAGGCGATGCATGACTTTTCCCATGAACTAATGGTGATTCAAAACGGGGTATTACATTGCATGCATGGAATGCATAAGCGTATGTTCATGGATAGCATATATTTGATGCGAGCTCCAAAATTATAATACTCATGAAGCTTTGCATAAATACTTAAGAATAAATAAACCATTATTTATGATAGGCATCATTTACATCCATAAGTATTTTCCTCAAGTGATAGGCTCATAAATTAGGTCATAATTTTTACGCTATATGCATAAACGTTTCATGAAATTAAGCTTGCATTATATATGCAAAATCTTGCACAATTAAAATCATGGTATTTAGTATGGATTTCGCATTTCATAATATACATTTGCGAAAATATGCTTTGGGATGCAAAGACTTATTTTGTCCTAGTCAAAAGTCTTCACTAAAGCAAGTATTTGCTCCATTTTCTCCTCCTAAGTCCTTCCCATCTAACATATATATAACATATATGAATTAATTCCTATCTATATTGTTCTTAAACAAAGTGATAATCGAGACCCTAGAATAATTAGTGAATTACTTAGATCTTAAGTAATCTAAAATGCTTAGCGACAAAACTTTATCAATTCTAATCCCATCAAGAAATTCAATAATCTATTAAAACATCCACAAATTCACATAGCATAAAATTCTCCAATTTCCTTATTAACACTATTGACCAAACAAAGCCTTAATTAACATGAAAAACACTAATTATCCAGGCAAACCCTAATTAGTCACACAAACCCTACACTATAAGAAAAATGACAATTAGCGACGGATATTTGCGATAACTTCTGGGCTGTCACTAATTTGCAACGAAACAACGGCGAGAGCAAAAAACTTGAAAAGAAATTTATCTTTTTAAAGTTCGTCGCTATTATCGACAAATTAGCGACAACTCTATTTTAAATTATTTATTAACACTAATTAAATTGAAAGTCGTCGCAACACTGTCACTAATTAGCGTCGGCTTTGCGATGACCTTTTTTAAAATTTAATTAATACTAAAATATTAAGGTGCCGTCGCAAATCCATTGTTAATTAGCAAGGGATTTGCAATGGCTTATTTTTTTAATTTTTAAAAATAAATTTATTTTCAAAATTTGAAAGGCCATCACAAATTTGTTTCTAATTATCCAACGACTTGTTTTTTCAAATTTTAAAAGAATAAATTTATTTTTAAATTTTGGATGGTCATCGCAAAGCCCTCGCTAATTAGCAACAGACTTGCGACGGTTTTTCAAAATTTGAAAATAAATTTTAAAATTTTTATAAAATGAGCCGTCGCAAATCCCTCGCTAATTAGTTATAGATTTGTGGTCATCGCAAATCTATTGCTAATTAGCAACGGATTTGTGACGGCTCATTTTTTCAATTTTAAAAAAATAAATTTATTCTTAAATTTTGAATGGTCGTTGCAAAATTGTTGTTAATTAGTAACAGATTTGTGACGGCCATCCAAAATTTGAAAATAAATTTGTTTTTAAAATTTAGAAAATGAGCCGTTGCAAATCCCTCACTAATTAGCTACGGATTTAGGACGAAAAATTGGTTCGTTGTAGATCCGTCTTAAATTCCCTGCAAAGTTTTTGTTATTTCACAAAAAAATATACTATATAATTAATATATAATACAATAAATCACAAAAACATTAATAGCTTAACGGTGAAACACGTGTTCCCCCACAACAAGTATGCAGGTTGGCTAGTCGGGTCATGCAGATGGGCAGACGAGCCGGGTCGGGGAGCTAATTAATTTTTCTTAAATAAAAATTTTTTGACGTAGCAAATCCATCGCTAAATTAATCAATTTTTTAAAAAATAAAATTTTGTGCCGTCGCAAATCCGTCGCTAAATTAATTAATTTTTTAAATAAAACTTTTTTGCCATCACAAATCCATCGCTACATTAATTATAAACTTATATTGTCATCAATTAAATGACCGTTGCAAATCCGTCGCTAGTTGCAACGGATTACGACCGTCACTAATTTGGTTTTTCTTTTGTACTGCTAATCAACCATGCAAATCTAATTAATCATATAATATTTCAATTAATTAAGCAGCACATATGCTAAATTATACACCAAGCACACTAAGAAATCAAATAGCTTTGCAAAAATTAAAATTCTCATCAAAAGTCTCTTTTTATAATGGTGTAGGTATCATTATCCAAAATCATATTATTCAGGAAAATCATCAAAATCTCAACTACTATATTCCCCATAATCCTAAATATCTCACAAATTGTATTGAATCCAATTTTCAAAACATTTGTAGCTATTCCTTTGTATAAATTCTTTTTCCCATTTCAAGCACAAAATTCTACGCTTAATACAAAACAAGAGCTAAGATCATCCACTTGATTAATCGAGGAAACCATTTTATTTTTTTACAAAAACTTCAGGAACAATACTTTGATATGTTAGGTGAATTACCATGTAATTATTTCCCTAAGATCCCTCAAAAAAATGGTTCAAATGAATTTTATAAAATAGTGAGTCGGAACAGTAATCAGCCTTGTGCAGTGATTTTGAAAACAAATGAAGATGAAAGTGCAAGTGCATGCTGTCAACCGCAAGTTGCATTCCTAGAATAGACCTTGAGGTCTCATTTTAGGAATGCGACCTTAAAGCTTTATATTTTCTTTTAAATTTTAAAATTTTCAATTTCTACTAAACCATAAAATATATTTAGTCCCATGTGGTCGCATTTTATTTTTAAATGTTCTTATTTTCAGAATGCAACCTCTCTAAAATGGGAAATTCTGTAGGGCCGCCCCACTATCATAATTTTGTTAAAAAATGGCACCATTGGATGGAATTTATGGTGATCCTGGTAGGGTAGGGTTGCATGGTGGGAATCTAAGCAATGATGATATTGGATTAGAGTTTGCTACTATGTAAATTGAGGGTAAAATGGGTACCTATCAGACTCAAATAAAGTGAATGTTGATCAGGTGGACTGCAAGGTTGAATATTGGTTGCTTTCAGAGTTCTTTGAGAAACTCAAACAAGATCGATGGCTTGCAGAAGAGAAGACGAGTAGAGAAAAGCCAAGGAAATTAGCCTTGTCTTCAACTCCTACGGTGCTAAAGGACTAGTCAGGAAAAGAAAATGGTTAGTAATTCCACATTTGATGGAAAGAAAGTAAGAATTTTAGGTGATCTAACCCAAAATAACTCCTCTAAGATCTATCATACATGTTGTCTCTCTCTTTATTGTTTTTGTTTCACAATGCATTTGTTAATTTGGAATGCTAGGGGTATCTCTAATAAAGCTTCTTTAGCTAAGGTCACCAGCTTGTTAAGAACAATCATATCCAACTGGTTATGTTTATTGAACCCTTTGTGAGGGACATGTGATACCCCAATCCCATATGAAATTGGGATAAAAAGTGTAAATGGTATATAATGATGGGCCTAAGTACCCATTATCAACTTGGGATATTCATTTTGACCCAACGAGGATGGCAACCAAATAGTTGACAGTGGGTGCTGTTAGGCTTATAGTCGCGCTTTCAGGTCCGCGGGCACGGGGCGTGACATTTGGTATCAGAATAGGTAACCAGCCCCCGATATGGGAACTTAGTGTTATACCGTGCGCGGTGGGAGCTACCTCTAGAATCCCATACCGCCTAGTTAGTCTTGGGTTTTGGCCCTTAAAGTATGAGCCTAACAAGGACGTTTGAGCCTAAAGGAGGGGTGATTGTGATACTCCAATCTCATATAGGATTGGAATAAAAGTGTGAATAGTATATAAGGATGGGTCTAAATACCCATTATTAACTTGGGATATTCGTTTTGGCTCAACAAGGATAACGGCCAAGTAGTTGACAGTGGGTACTACCAAGCCATAGTCGCACTTTCGGGTTCGAGGGCACGGGGCGTGATAGGGGCGTGATAGGACAAAAGAATTCACAATTTGAGGTTAAAGCTAGCTTTTGACGAATGTGTTTGTAATCCAAACAGTAAATATGTTTTTTTTTTTTTTATATTAGAAGCTGAAGGCACATATTATCTTCTGCTTAGATCAGCTTGTCCATATAGCTTTGTTCTGCCTTGGTTAATGATCTTATTTACTACTCTTTTTCATATGTGAAGTTCTCTTACTTGAGACGTAAAATTTCTTAGGGCGGAATTGGCTTTGTTCAATAGTTCTGACAGAGGACCTTAGTTTGTGGGTGGATATTTTGATGTTGCCCTTTTGCTTAAGGAATGTCTTAGCTTATCTCCACATCTCCACCCTATTTTAGATTTTCTTTTTATTACATTCAGAATGTGGACTTATGGATTTTCCCCTTACTAGAAATATATGTATACTTGATGTAGGGATACTGCTACCGCTTTATGGAGACTCTTGGCCCGTGTTCTATTAAATACAGAATGGAATGTCCTTTTTTGAGCAACCAATTTGGAACATCTTAACTGTTAGTGAACTAGGGTACCTACGAGCACAGACAGACAACTCAACTGAATTGAACAAGCACCGCCTATACCCGACCATGGCTCTAACAATTGCAATTATCAAATATCAACAATGCCGGCAAGGCCACACAGTCCAAACGTAATGTAACTAGACAGAATTCACACTTAATAAATAAATCAATAGTATACCTGATTGACTTCCTCGCGGTTCTACCAGAATGTACCTAGCGCTGGCACTCCTCCGGACAAGTCGCGCCGCAACGCATCTGTATCGCTGACCGAATCACCAGCCTAATATCGGTTTGCCTTCAAGAAGCTATTCGCCCCACTCCGGTGCGATGGGTACAGCGACTCTTCTTGCGGGATAAGACGGTCTCGCATCATCGTTGACGCACACCAACCGTGATCACCTCGAAAATCCCCTCAGTTCGCCGGTCCTGATAAGGTAAAATTATGGATCACGGAGAGAGAATCGAAGCGGCGAATTTTCTTGCAAGAAGCAAAAAAGCACGAAAAGGGGTTCTCCCTAATGGCGGCTCTGTTCCCCCTTTTAATGTCGCCTTAGGAAAATTAAAACCCAATTCGGATTAGGAAGTCCTAATTCCTTTACCAGATTTTATGTTTCCTATTCTTTTTCAAGTTAGAGTTAATTAATTGGGCCAAATAAAAATAGAAGATCGTGAAAATATGGCCCAAGCCCAACTTTAACAATATTTAATTATGGATTCCCACCATGAAAATGGCTTCTACCACAATCAAAACAATCTCTAACATGTCAAGAACAATTCCCATTAATTGTTTTAGGCTAACTAATCATGAGTTAAAAATTATTAACTCCCAAAGTTGCCATTTTCAACAATCCCCCACAAATCCATAGTTAAAGACTATTCAGGATTCACATAATCTGCTTTCGATAATGGTACCTTCCGGTTTGAACCACTACCTAAGTTATCCAACTTATGCCCCCACAGGAACAGATGGACTTAAGCCTTGAATCTGAACCTTGAATGTGACGGCGTCCATTGGTAACAACAGACTATCGGCTATGGAGATAATCTTTAGGGTTGACACGTTATGGCCATGTGTCCTGATCCTGTCTCATGAGTGTATTCAGAGAAAACTCAATTCCCTTTAGTTGCGGCCACACAACAACACCTACATAGTTGGCGATCTCCAAGGATGGACTGCTAGCATCCTGTCTAAAAGACTTGATCCCATTCAGAGTCAAAACTCTTACTTATTGCAGTAAACACACCACAGGCTTTCAGGGAAATGACCTAGATACAAAAGTATCAAGAATTGGTGCCAGATTCACTCAAACAGCTTGTTTATACCATAATGAACTGCCTTGCGGGATCTCCACTTGGTCAGTTGGGTTGCCACTGTAGGTGAATAATTTCTGGGTTATCAGTCCCATTCCCAACCTGGATTTAAGGAACAATGATGTTTCAAGTCCCTTAGTTAGGGGGTCTGCAATGCTATATTTGGATCCAACAAAGTCAACAGACACCACCCTTTCAGACACTAACTCCCTTATAGACTTAAGTCTAACTTGGATGTGTCTCTTAGTCTTTTGATTATACTTGGTACTCTTTATCTTTGCAATTGTGGTTTGACTGTCATAATGCACAGATATAGCAGTAACGGACTTGCTAATCATTAGCAAAGAGGACAATAGTCCATACAGCCATTCAGCTTCTGTTCCAGTAGTATCCAAGGCACATAACTCAGCCTCAAAAGTTGACCGAGTTATCATAGTCTGCTTACAAGACTTCCGTGCAATCGCATCACCACCTAATGTAAACACATATCCAAGTGCATCCATTGCTACCGTAGTTCTTGGCTATCCAACTTGCATCACTATACCCTTCAAGTACAAGCAGGAATTTCCCATAATGCAGCCCAAGGGACACTGTTCCCTTCAAGTACCTTAGTACTCTATCCAAGGCCTCCCAATGAGTCCGATTTGGACAACTTGTATATCTTGCCAGCCTTAGATACGTAAAATGAAATATCTCGGTCTTGAGCCATTCGCAAGATATTGCAAGCTACCAATAATTTGAGAATATCTTAATTGAGACACAGGAACTCCACTTTCATTTTTGAACAAAGCTACGTATGGGTCACTTGGAGTTTTAGCAATTCTACAATTTTGATACCCATATTTCTCAAGAACACTCTCAACATAGTGAGTTTGAGAAATGGTTATCCCCTCGCTTGAGCGAATCAACTTTAGGCCAAGAATCACATTTGCTACTCCCATATCCTTCATTTCAAACTTACTTTTCAAAAATGATTTAGTCTCATTAATTATCTCAATATTGGACCCAAATAGCAAAATGTCATCCACATACAGTGCATAGAACAATACAAGTATTACCTTTAACCTTACAAAGAAACACACTTGTCATTCTCATTTATGTTGAAGCCAAATGATAAAATTGTTTTATCAAATTTTTCATGCCATTGTTTGGGTGCTTGTTTTAGACCATATAGGGATTTAATAAGTTTACAAACTTTCCGTTCATTTCCTTTGGCCACAAATCCCTCAAAGTTGATCCATATATATCTCTTCTTCAAGATCACCATGAAGAAAAGCTGTCTTCACATCCATTTGGTGGATGGTGAGACAATATATGGAAGCCAATGCAATTAGCACTCGGATTGTAGTCAAACGAGCAACAGGAGAGTATGTATCAAAATAGTCTATTCCCTCTTTCTGTCTAAACCCTTTGGCAACTAATCTGGCTTTATACTTATCTATGGTCCCATCTCGGTTTAAGTTTCTTCTTAAATATCCATTTACATCCAATTGTACTCGCACCCGTGAGGGAGATCTACCAATTCCCATGTCCCATTGGAGACAATGGAATCCATCTCACTCTTGACAGCCTCCTTTCCAATGCCCTCGCTTCCGAGGAAGCCATAGCCGCTTGAAAAGTCAAAGGTTCGTCCTCAACATTGTAAGTGACAAAGTCACTTCCAAAGTCCTTGACAGACCTTAGCTCTCTTACTCCTTCTAGGTTCTTCCAATTCCTCAATTTGAGTATTGGGACTATTTGGACTTGCCCCCACATCTTTCATCCTTTCCACATGATCGGGAATGGAATCGGACGTTAAGGTCGAATCTAAAGTAGAAACATCTTGAGGCAAACCAGTTTTCATGGGAAACACATTCTCAAAGAATGTAGCATCACGGTATTGAATGATAGTGTTACAATCTATACCAGGTATTTCGGACTTAATTACCAAAAACCTCATGGCATAGCTTGTTTCCACATAACCAATAAAGATGGAATCAACAGTCTTTGGTCCTAACTTCTTCCTTTTATGTTCAAGGATTAGAACTTTTGCAAGACAACCCCACACACGGAAGTATTTTAAGTTAGGTTTCCTACCTTTCCAGATTTCAAATGGAGTTACCTCTTTATGTTTATGAGGGACTCTGTTCAGAATATGGCAAGCCGTATTCAAAGCCTCACCCCACATATACTTAGGCAATCCAGAATTTAAAAGTAAACTGTTGATCATATCTTTAAACGTTCTATTTTTCCGTTCAGCAATCCCATTAGACTGGAGAGAATAAGGGGGTGTCTCCTCATGAATTATGCCATTGCTTTGGCAATATTCAACAAATGGATTAGACCCATACTCTCCACCTCTATCAGATCTTAACCTTTTAAGTTTCTTGCCGCTTGAGTTTCAACTTCATTTTTAAATATGAGAAACTTTTCAAGTGCTTCATCTTTATGTTTAAGTAAATAAACATAGCAATATTTATCGCAATCGTCAATAAAAGTAATGAAATATTTCTTATGATCCCTAGTCAATAAGCCATTGAATTCACAAATGTCTCGTGTGAACTAAATCAAGTATTTCGAATCCCTTTCAATTGAATGATAGGGTTTCCCGGTTGTTTTAGCTTCCACACACACTTGACATTTATTTTTCTTATCAATTGAATGTTTAGGGATCAAATCTAAATTCATCATTCTTTTAACAGAATCTAAATTTAAATGTCCAAGTCTACTATGCCAAACATCAGTGGATTCAATAATGTGTACCATAGGATAAACAGAATTCTCAATAGAAGAAGCTTTATTCAAATCAAAAGTAAAAGGTTCAACTCTTAATTTAAATAAACCATCTGACAAATAACCTTTGCCAACAAAAGAATTGTAGTGCATAATCACTACTTTATTATATTTGAAAGTAAGTTCATAACCCTCTCTAACTAAACATGAACCACTAAGAATATTCCTACGAACTGTTAGAACATGTTGCACCCTATGAAGAGAAAGAATACGCCCCGAAGGAAACTTCAAGTCCACGCGTCCAATCCCTAACACATTGGCTGCAGTTGAGTTCCCCATCTTCACAGTTTTTCCTTTAATAGGCTGGTAAGATACAAAAAGTAATTTATCAGCACAAACGTGCACATTTGCTCCAGTATCAACCAACCATTCAAGTGGCTCATAAATAGTAAAGACTTCTGGGTTAACAGAAACATACCTTTCATCATCATTGGAAGTAGTGATGCCAGTCTCAGCCTCAATGGTACAAACCTCAGTAAGGTGAGTACTCAAATCAGCCTCCGCTTGACTAGTATCCTCTACCACCACATTGACTTGTGCTTCAGAATTTGATCCTTGTTTGACTTTGGGCTTTTTAGACGGACAGTCCTTAACCCAATGTCCAACCTGACCACAATTCCAGCAAGGTTTGTTTGCTTTCGGTTTCTTCTTGGCCTTGCCTTTTGTCTTGTTTATGTTTTTAGTGTTTGAGTTAACCCCCATATTCCTCTGATTATTGCTCTTCTTCCCAGTAGTCACAATATGGACATTAGACTCCATAGGTACAATATGACTATTCTTTCTATGTTGCTCCTCAATGGATATTGATTTCATCAGATCGTTTAGAGAAATCTTCTCCGTCTTGTGTTTAAGGGACATACCAAAGTCCTCCCAAGACTTAGGAAATTTCTCTATCACTGACATCACTTGAAACTTCTCAGGAAGTTCCATATCCGATTCATGAAGAGAATGAATAATCAATTGTAACTCTTGAGTCTATTCAGTCACAGACTTACCCTTAACCATCTAAAACTTCAAGAATTTGGAGACATAATACCTTTCCAGACCTTGATCCTCGATATTATATTTCCTATCCAGTTCATCCCATAGCATCTTTGCTGTGTATGACTCAGAACAGTAGACATTAAAGAGAGCATTTGTCAATGCTGACAGTATTGCCCCTCTCGCCTACATTATTCCGTTCATCCCACGCAGCAATCTCAGCTACTCTAGAATGCCTTTCAGTTGGTATAGGCCTATCTACCTGCACTACTGATAATAAGCCCCTCATGGTCAACCAAATTTTCATGCGTTGTTGCCAACGCTTGAAATCCTGCCCTGGACCAAACTTGTCCGGTAAACCATTCAAGTCAACCAAAGGCTTATACGTAGCAGATGCAGTACCGACGAACTGGCCATTGCACACACACAGATAATTGCAGAATAGCTTCTTGAAGATTGTTAGTTAACTAGGGTACCTACGAGCACAGACAGGCAACTCAACTGAATTGAACAAGCACCGCCTATACCCGACCAGGGCTCTAACAATTGCAATTATCAAATATCAACAATGCCGACAAGGCCACACAGTCCAAACGTAATGTAACTAGACAGAATTCACACTTAATAAATAAATCAATAGTATACCTGATTGACTTGCTCGCGGTTCTACCAGAATGTACCTAGCGCTGGCACTCCTCTGGACAAGTTGCGCCGTAACGTATCGTATCGTCTGACCGAATCACCAGTCTAATATCGGTTTGCCTTCAAGAAGCTATTCGCCCCACTCCGGTGCGATGGGTACAACGACTCTTCTTGCAGGATAAGACTGGTCTCGCATCACCGTTGACGCACACCAACTGTGATCACCTCGAAAATCCCCTCAGTTCGCCGGTCCCGATAAGGCAAAATTATGGATCGCGGAGAGAGAATCGAAGCGGCGAATTTTCATGCAAGAAGCAAAAAAGCACGAAAAGGGGTTCTCCCTAATGGCGGCTCTGTTTCCCCTTTTAATGTCGCCTTAGGAAAATTAAAACCCAATTCGGATTAGGAAGTCCTAATTCCTTTACCAGATTTTATGTTTCCTATTCCTTTTCAAGTTAGAGTTAATTAATTGGGCCAAATAAAAATAGAAGATCGTGAAAATATGGCCCAAGCCCAACTTTAACAATATTTAATTATGGATTCTCACCATGAAAATGGCTTCTACCACAATCAAAACAATCTCTAACATGTCAAGAACAATTCTCATTAATTGTTTTAGGCTAACTAATCATGAGTTAAAAATTATTAACTCCCAAAGTTGCCATTTTCAACATTAACTACACTACTTCGGATCATAGTTCCATTCTACTCAAATTGCAAATGGCCAATTCTAAGGTATCTACAAGATTCTGGTTTGAAAGTATGTGGATTCGACACTTGGCATTTCTATCAATTGTTGAAAAAGAATGGAAGATTGAAGTGCCGGGGAATGGTATGGACATCCTTGCTAGAAAATTGAAGCATCTGCAAAGCATCTTTCGAGACTAAAATATTAATATGTTTGGGAATATCCACAACAATATTAGCCAAGTGGAAAATGAAGTAAAAAACGTTGAAATGTAGTGTGAGTAGAGACATCCCCCTCCAATCAGGAGGACTTCCAGAAGGCTAAAGCGAAATATATATCCCACTATAAGAACAAGGACATTTCCGGAAGCAAAAGTGTTGGATCAGATGGTTAAACGAGGGAGATGCTGACATAATATATTTTCATTCACTTTGCATGAATAGACAGAGCAGGCTCCATATTTCAAAGATTCACAATCTATAGATGCTTGGCTATCATTTGAAATGGAAATTGAAAAGGAGGGTGAAATTCTATTCAAACCTTTTTTCAAAGAACATTTCTATTTGCAATATTTCTTATACTATTGGCACAATTTCAGCTTTGATATCAAAGGATAGTATCTTGCTACTTTACCATCCATGACTGAGATAAAAGCTTTTCTCACTTGAAAGAGATGGTGCTCCAAGCCCTAATGGATTTTCAGATAGCTTCTTCACGCATTGTTGGGAAATAGTGGCTCAGGATATTACCCTTGTAGTTCGAGAGTTTTAGGTAGGCAACTCCATGTGATATGTGCTTAATTGTTCTATATTTTATGATGAATTTAATGCATTTTTTCCCCTAAACTTCTTACGTAATTTGGTACTTAATTGTATTTGTATTTTGATTTGAAAATTTATTTGGATAAACGGGAAGCTTATGAATGTTTTTGGACAAGTTTGAGCTAACTGAAATGCTGAAAGTCACAAGTTATAGCATTCTAGGAAGCACACGACCATAATTTGAGGCGTGTTTGTGACCATGATCAAATAGCGACTGAATAGAGCAGAGCATAGTAAGAAAAATCAAGAATGTAAAGACAACAAGAGCGCCTACACAGCCGATTACTGCCACCGCCTCTTTACTTTCCAAATTCAATGTTTCTAGGAGTGCACACACCTTGCGTACATAGGTATGTACCAGGATGTGTCCTACCAAAAATCGACTTTGAAGTCTAAATTTTATCTATAAAAAAAGAATTTTGAAGAGTTATCAAGGATATAACTCTAACTCAATACAAGTTGGACACCCGACACCTATCCAATACAACTTTTGGAGGAAGAATGGAGGCATTTTCAAGGGTGAATCCGTCAATTCCAGCCAAGAGAATTGAAGATCAAAGAAATTTCATAAGGATGAACTCTTTGTCTTTATGTTTTTTTTTCTTGGATTGTTATTTTTTCAATTTAACATTTTGTTCCAAGTTCTTTTAAGAATCAGATAGGATGAACCCTAGACCTGATGTATTGAGTTGATCTATTTTGATCTAATGAGATACCCATATTTTTGTGAATTAATCATCATTTATTTTGCTGAATTGAATTGTTGTATTAGCTACTTAATTCAATTCCTTGATTTCATATATTATATTGATAAATCAATTATGTAAATAGATTGCTGATGAATAATAAGAAGTGTACGTCATTATGAAGATATGACAACATAAATCTTCTAGGTTATGGTGAAACCTATCTATGTGAATTTATAGAGTTTTAATGCA
Organism: Voacanga thouarsii; assembly: GCA_026120185.1. Taxonomy (NCBI): domain Eukaryota; kingdom Viridiplantae; phylum Streptophyta; class Magnoliopsida; order Gentianales; family Apocynaceae; genus Voacanga; species Voacanga thouarsii. Next base: position 1,730,731 of record JANUWF010000528.1, on the reverse strand, counting down.
TTCTTAAGGGTTTTGTTTAAGAAGATATTTAACTTAGGGATATAAATTATATAACTCGAGAGTTAATATAATTAATTTCAGAATTCACCAGCTCCAAGATACTACGTTGATCATTAAATCCTGAATTGACTCAACATTGATAATTTAAATGGGTTTTACGTCTAGGTCTTAGTCTTCATTCATTGTGTATCTCTTGTTGTGTTGTTGGTTAATTCTTAATTAAGTTGATTTTTATTTACTTTTGTTGTTTAATTATTTCATTCAAATTTTTTAATTAGTTAAAAGAAAAAAAGAGTTAGTATTAATACTTCTAGCCCATTAGGGAATGGTACTTGATATTTTCCAAGCTATACTACTTGAATGATATTTGTACTCGCCTATGGATAAAAAAAAGCTTTATCTAAATGTACATTGTTACAGCAAGGGGGGGAAAACAAAGGATTCTCTTTTTTTTAAAAAAAAAAAATTAATACAACAAAGAATAAAGATATGAACAAAATTGATTGGTAAGAAGTATTTTAAATATTTTTTAAAAAGTCGAGTTCATGAGACCTTTATACAATTCAAACCAGCCAAAGATTAAACCTCCCAATTTCATTTCCTCCACTTGGTCCAACCTAAAACTAACTATCGGATATATTAGAGAAACCCTATTTTGATTTCATAAAAAATAATTAGGTAAAACAATTTCTCATCAGTTGATGACCAATTTTCGCATGTCCAAATGTAAGTTCGGGTCAACAACGGTTTTGTCCCTAGGGCTTCATTAATTTGCACTCAATCGATATTTGTCCAGATGATCCAGTTTCCAGTTCTTAGGAGTCCATTGAGTGGAGGGACCTTTCTCCAATTCAATTTCAAGTCAGTTGGCTTTCCTGCATTATTGGACCGAATAGGGTTGAAGTCACTCCGGTGTGGATCCTCTCCCCCAAATCCTTCCCTCATCCTCTCAGCCATTCTCAAATATTCACAGAGTGTCCCTCCTATTATTTTTATATATTTTTAAATAAAATATAAATTTTTACGATCTAAATAATAAATTTTTATTTAAAAATAAATAAATAATAAATCTAAATAATAAACTTAAATACATAAACCTAAATAAATTAATAATAAACTTAAATAGTAAACCTAAATAATAAAACTAAATAAATAAATAAATAACCCTAAATAATAAACCTAAATAATCTAAATAATAAAATTTTGAAAAAATAAATAATTAATAAATTTAAATAAGTAAATAATAAACTTAATTAATAAAACTAAATAAATAATAATAAACCTAAATAAGCTATCAAATAAAACATAATAAACTTAAATAATCTAAATAATAAATTTTTATTTGAAAATAATAAATAAATAAATATAATGGAAAAATACTTGATGAATCGTTGAAAGTGAGGCATGGAAGAAGAGAAATTTTGAAGAAAACATCTATAGTGATTGTAACGCTGACACGACAGGGTTTTTGCAAATGCCCCATCTTCAAGCATCCTTTACAAAATTTTGGAAAGTTATCATAAGAAACAATCTTCATTTAATTAGGACACATTTGTACAGTGAGTTCTCAGTGCATTGCATGTCGAATATTAAGTTTTATTTGTTGAGGTGTTCCACAAATGCCTCTTTATTAAACGAGGACACATCATGTCATTTCAGACTTTCCTTCAAAAAGGAGGCCAATCAATTCTTTCATGCCCAAAATGAGTCATTTTGAAGAAAACCGCCTTGGCCACCGCTGCAGCTACCCGCGCTACCTTTATCTTGCCACTATCTTCACCCTTTTTCTAGGACCGGCTTAGTTAAAAAAGTCTCGCACATGTCACAAACAACCATTATCATCCCAAGTTATAGAGAATGCAATTCAAAAAATAAGAATCAGAAATGAAGAAAGACAAGAGATGAAGGCTTCAAGGCATCTGGGGAAATTCGTTTCCATATTTCAAAGTTAAAACACCTTCCCTTCTGTTAGAGAGATTACGGGGAATGACTTACTCTTCCATTCATAAGGATAATTTCGAGGTAGAAGGCTAAAGTAGAGGAAATTAATGCATTAACAAATCTATTAAGAAGTACCAATCTATTCCTTACATGTATCGTAAGGTTAAAAAAAAGGAGAGATTTTAACACACATTTTGAAGATTTTTTCCATAAGAAAAGGTAGACTTTCCCTCTTACTCGGAAGATTGAAAGGTGCATGGAGTAGCTAGAATTTCGTAAAATGGGGTCATTTTACGTTGGAATTACGACAGTAGAGTGGCTTCACCAGAATTCTCATTATAGCAAGGTCACATTCAGAAAATGCGACCACATAAAATAAGGTTTAACTAGAATTTTGCGCAATGAAATATGCGAGCATATGAAATTTTGAAAAATTATAGGTCGCAGTAGGGCAATGCGATCTTATTGCATTAATGTGACCTCAGCTTCATACTCACCCTACAAAAGCATTCTGATATGCGAATCAAGTCATCACAAAGACTGTACAATTCCCACATTAATAACATTCAATATATAACAATATATGTAGTGTATGGAAGCATTCAAAATACAAATTCCAATATCACAAGTACCATAGAGAAACCATAGTCAAAAAACAATAAAATAGAATACGAAGGAACATTTGAAGAAATTGGCTAATCTCTCAAAATAGTAAAAGTATTATTATTACAATTTCTCCTCATATGTCCACCCTTATGACAATTGCTGCATCTTTGAGGAGAGTTGGGTGTCTAATAATCCATATCACAAGGTATCCTCAATGTTCGCGGATGACCAAGAACTTCATTCCTTATCATTTCTTCCACAAGTGCAAGCGTAAAAGTTAAAGGCCTCCAATATTATTCATCTGACGTAGGAAAAAACTGACTCTCATATGTTAGCTCGTAATTCCTTTTAGTATAGAACTCCAAAACAAAGTCAAGGGGGTTCCAACCTCTATGACGATATACTGCAAACCCATGCGAACAAGATATACCATATGTACTCCACTTTTGGCTGCTGCATGATCTCTCCATCAAATTAACACTGTAAACATTTGGACTTCTACCCGCTTGTTGGACAGGCAATTTGATCCTATATATACCGGCCTATGCATTAAATTCAGTCACAACATGCCCTTTGGATTTGTCCTCAATATAAGAATACAACTTCCACATTTCAGATGGTAAAAGGTGTCTCAAATTAGAGGTCTCATCTCTATATTTATTAAAATACTTAACTAACTTAAGAAATGAAGTTTCAACTAAAATTTTCAGTGGGAGAGATCTTACTTTCTTCAACACACTGTTCATGCATTCAGACAAATTAGTAGTCATTGAACAATATCTATACCCTTCATCATATGACAAAGTCCATTTCTGCAAACTAATTTTCATCAAATATTTAAATGCATCTTCTTTTCGGATCCTTATTTCATCCAACTATGATTAACACTTGGTCCCCTTACGCTCTAAACCCGCAGCATACATCAAATTTGTCAAATTAGCGTCCTTAAACTTGGTATGAAAATTTTCCTTAATGCGACCGAAGCAATATCGATGGATAGTCAAAAGTTTTTACCACTCATTCATATGGCGTACAGTATTGATTATGCCTTTATGTCTATAAAAAATCAAACATATATGTCTTTCCAAAATGACATGTAGCCGGAGGAGCTTTAAGAACCAACTCTAACTCTCCAATGACTTGTCGTCCACGATAGCAAATGCAAGAGGGAAGAGGTGACTATTTACATTTCAAGTGGATGCTACCCACAATTTGCCTCGATATAATCCCCTTAAATGGGTTCCATCAATGGATACCACTGTACGACAATATTTGAACTCAATAATTGAAGGTTTGAATGCCCAGAAAAGAAAACTAAAAGTTTTCAAATCACACACACTAGTCCAATGGTATCTCCATTTCATAATAGTCTCAGGATCGGAATCCTACAATACAAGCATGTATTTTGGTAGGGCAATCCAGTAGAGGACCAATCACTATATACAAGTTCCATAGCTATTTTTCGGGCTTCCTAAGCTTTCTTATAAGAACAACCCGTCCTCCACAGTTTCTGAACTTCAGCAATAACATCACTCACATAGCATTCAGGATCATTTAAAACCAAATGTGTCACATTACATGCTATAAATCGATTATCTATATTTCTATACACATTGTTCACAACTATAATGACGCATGTGTGTTCTTTGTTCAAAATTATTATCTGCCATTATCCATAGGTCTTCTTATGTATAATACGAATATGTCAAGAGTAAGGATTGCGAACAGTTGCATATTTACACTTAGCATACCAACAGTTTTTCTTACTCTCAAAGACTTTGAATTCTTGGCCTGCTTGAAGAGACCACTTTCTTACTGTATATATAGCCTCCTTCTTTTTTTGAAACCTCATGTTTAGTTGCAAATCAATGTTTAGTTGCAAATCAATGTAAATGCGACCTTAGGGCATATTTTTTTTCTTTTTTTTTGAAACATATAAAGGGGTCAATAAACTTTCTACATATATAAAAACATATAACATATCCTATTTAATAAATACCAATCTCCAACATGTCAAACCCACTCAATAAATACCAAATGCTATGTTATACTCCACATGTCAAAACCATTCAAACACCATCAACATTATACAACCAGACTACAACTACTCAAATCAACACCTAACAGTTCTAGTCTTCAAAATATTGGAGTCCTCAAAACTTCTCTCCAATGCTCCAACTTATTAGAATAACCTGATAGTAGTTAACAAAATAGGAAACGTTTGTTATGAATTAGCTGTAACACCCCACACCCTAGGAACCTAGATAGGGCAGGATATCGACCCATCCAAAGGACCAGAGGTCTTTATAATGAGGTACAAAGGAAAAAAAATTGCTAAATAAAATTAAATGAATAATTTTCATTACATCCGAAAGCAAAACTTATATAAGTTTGGAAAGTCAAAACTAACAAATGTCTCTTGTAATAAATTCAAAGCATAAATAAATAAATAAGCTGGAGTTCATCTCTTAGTGCTTCACCCTGCTCAATATAAGCAATCCTCTGAAATCATGATATAAAAGGTATGAGATTGACATCTCAGTAAGTCCCGTGTGTGCAAGTGTCAACTAAAACCATTTCATGTATGCAGGTTTATCCAAATCATAAAATCATATTTGCAAATCAATTTAATCAATAACAGTTATACAAAGGAGCCTTACTCAATAAATCCAAGACAGTTAACAATAAATCACCATTTCACCACGTTCATAATTCATTAAGTAGGGATTAGCAAATGATTCAACAATATAGTAACACAATCAATATCATGGTTACCACCATGATAGCTTCCCAATGTATTCTTTCAACAATGGGCAGTGGGGGATCCACCCACTAGGAGAAATACTCTTCCATCTCTACACCCAATACTCCGGTTGTCCAATCCGGATAAATAATGCCCATATGAACCAATATGCTAGCGCGGACGGCATGACTAAGTAGTGTTGTCGCCTCTCCAAGCTGAGTTTATCTTCTGGAGGTGGCCACCTGCCAGAAAACTCACTCTTGCTCTTCAAGACTAGTACTTCTAGCCTACCCTCACTGAGTATTCAACGCTCCCCGGTTAGGGACAAAGTCATTTTTCCTTTTTCGAAAGTCTTTAATTAATTTGATTGCAAAACGTGATTTTTCGTAATAGCCTTTTCAAATCGTTTTGACAATAGTGTAAGAAATCGTTTTGGAGTTTGAATAATTAAAATTTAGCAAATTCGTTTTGAAAATAAAACCTCCACGTTTCCAATTCAAGTATCACAACAATCCAGTATAACTCATCATTTTTAGTCAAATCTCAATCCTTGTGTCAAAACTTCATATTGACATCAAGTCTAAATGACATTGTGAAAATTGCTTGCAAACATATGACTTGTATCAAAATAGTTATGCAGGGACTTACTTGGATGAATCAACTGCTAGACCCAACTCAATCACTTACTCTTATTTCCACTCCCTTCTTATTTAGAGCAAAGAATCCCACAATTAGGTTTCAATCATTCCATACACTGTTTCATACAATATGACTTTTCATAATCTCATTAATCACCTAATTCATCCATGATATTTAAGTACTTTAATTCATTAATTCACATGCATAACTCCTTTCACTATTTTATTGAACCTAACCATGCTTTGGTCTAAATCCATTCATCATATGACAACCCCTATATTCAACTAACATAAAATTATCATAAATAGCCCCATAAACATTAAAAGATCTCATCTTTGCCTATTTAGCATAGATCTAGATTCATCATGACAAGATGCATCAATGTCCTATCTCATCCATGCTTTGTCTATGGCGTACATCAATATATTCATCAATCTAGTTCATTCATCCTTTCATGCTAGTCTCCATAAGCATTCTTAAGCCAATGCTTTAAATATTAAGACCATTTAAATCAGTAAAGATAGGATCTTGATTACCTCTTAGCGATCTAGACTTAAAACACAACTTCTTGTTGACTAGTTTGAGTTCAATCGATAGTTGAAGAGATTGATCCGTTTAGATGACCTTGATCGAGACTCACCAAGAAAGGGATGAAATCAGTCCCTTAAGGATGTGATTTAAGGAAGAGAAAAGGAAAAGAATGGAGTAAAAGTTGAATAGAAGAGTTGATGATCAATTACCTTGTTGAGGGTTTCGGTTTTAGCTTCGTTTTTGGAGTAGGCAGTCCGAAATTCTGAGCAGGTGGTAGGCTATTTGTTTCGTGTCATTGAGGGCTGAGAGGTGCTGTATTTTTGCAGCTTAGGATGGTGAAAATTCTGGTCAGAAAAGAGGAAGAAATCTGTAAGGTTTTGGTCTTTATAGTGGCAAAAATAAGAGAAGGAGAAGAGGTCTTTGTGTAGCTGTTTTTGTTTGACAACTAGAGTCGTTTTTTGTGCAAGTTTTTGGCTGGAAGTTTCATGCAAAATAGGGCTTATGTTGGCCAAAATTTTGGAGGCAATGGAGAGGAAATTTTGGTATTTTTCTTTTGGCTAAAACCAAGTCCTAATTGGTTAAGGTTTTCTTAGTTAACCCTAGCTAGGTTTTGGAGAGTTTTAGGTAAGTTATCTTTACCCTATGTGTGGCGGCTGCTATAAGGGAATTTTCCAGAAAATCATAGAAAAGAATTAGGTCATTTATTTAGGAAAGAGTTTAATTAATTTTCTATATTAATTTGAGCAATTTTTAAATAGTTATTAAATAGTTATTTGGTAAGGAAAATTCTGGTTTCCTAATCCTTGTAGCTACCGAATTTTTCCCTCCCTTTTCCCTTCAAAATTTCGAAAATCTTGGCTTAATCCAAGAGATAAACATCTCATTTAAATGCAGCTCTTTCCCTTCTATTTTCTAAAATATATATATATATTATTTGAAGAAGATTAAAATATGGAGATTTATCTCCTTGAAAACAATACCTATATAATCTCATATATTTTATCTCCTAATATATTACTTGGATATAGCTTTTAAAAATCTAGATTAGTAATCTTTAAAATTCTCTAAATGATTATGATAAGATATTAGGATAAAAATTTTAATTTACTCATTTTGTAAAATAATTTTCAAGATAAATCACACTCCTAATTTTTTAGGAAATTGGTTTCCAAAACCTTAAGGATTTTGGCCAAGCTAGGGAAAATTAGGGAAAAAGGAAAATAAAAAGAAGGAAAGGATTTGAGATAGCTAGGATTTGAACTTAAGCCCACCAGGAATTAAGTACTAGACTTTATCCACTAAACCACATTAATTCTTGGTAAATATCCTCCTAATAAATTCCTTTGATCCCTACTCACTTGCTCCATCCGTTTTTCTAATAACTTTTCCTCAATAAAATAAAACTCAACTAACTCAAATAACATAACCACTTCAAGAACAAATTAATTCATGCAATAATAAACTGATGTTTTCATGAAAATAATTCAAATTATCAAATATAGTATAAGACATTACGACATGCATGACTTTTTCCCACATTCTAGAGGTGGTCTAATACGGGATATTACATCCTCTCCTCCTTAAGAGAATTTTGCCCTGAAATTCAGGGTGCTAACTTCTAAAGCAAATTTGGATACTTCCTCTTCACCCACTCTTCAGTCTCCCGTGTTGCATCCTAAGCACCATGATGCTCCCATAAGATCTTTACCATAGGTATCTGCTTATTCCTCAAAGTCTTGACACTACGATCTCAAACCTTAATTGGTTTCTCCACATAACTCAAGTCAGGCTGACTGATCAAGGGTTCCTCATTCAATACATGCTTTGGGTCAGGGTTATATTTCTTTAATTGGGACACATGGAACACATAATGAATTCCAGTTAACTTTTCTGGCAGCTCCAAGCGGTATGCTACGGGTCCAATCCTTTCAATCACCGGAAAAGGTCCTAAATATCTAGGATTCAACTTCCCTCCCTAAGGATGCTTTAGGATTCCTCTGCTAGGCGTTATCTTTAAGAATGTCTGATCTCCCACTTGAAACTCCAACTCCATTCTTCTATTATCGGTATAACTCTTCTGTCGGCTCTGAACGGCTTTCAACCTCTCCCTTATTACCTTCACTTTGTCGACCATTTCCTCAATATTCACTTCCCCAGACTTGCTGATTTGACCACCCTCTGACCATCCCCAATACAAGGGTACCTGGCATTTTGATCCATACAATACCTCATAGGGTGCCATTCCAATTGATGCCTAATGACTATTATTGTAGGCCAACTCAGCGTAAGGTATGCAGTCCAACCACTTATCTCCGAAATCTAGTACGCAAGCCCTAAGCATATCCTCCAAAATCTGGATAACTCTTTCGGATTGTCCATCTGTCTTCGGATGAGCAGAAGTACTAAGCTTCAGAGTCATTTCCAGTGACTCTTTAAATTTGGTCCGAAACCTAGAAGTAAATCTGGGATCCCTGTTGGATACAATACTGGTCGGCACTCCATGCAATCTAACTATTTTGCGAATATACGTCTTGGCCAATTTTTCCATAAAATCCCTCATATTTACCGGAATGAAATGAGCTGTCTTAGTCAATCTGTCAACCACAACCCACACAGCATCCTTCAAAGTCTTAGACATCGGTAATCCAGTAACAAAGTCCATTGTTACCTCTTGCCACTTCCACTCGGGAATTGGCAACGGCTGTAGCAATCCAGCTACCCTCTTATGCTCCACTTTTACTTTCTGACACGTTAGACAAGTAGAGACATATTACGCCACATCCCTTTTCATTCTTAGCCACCAGTAGGCCTTCTTTAAATCCTGATACATCTTCACTTCTCCCGAATGAATGGAATACTTGCTCTTGTGAGCCTCATCCATTATCTTTCTCTTCAACCCTGGTTCATTCAGTACGCATAGTCATTCTCGAAAATACGTCACTCCTGCTTCATCCATCTGAAACTCCTTATTTCCTCTCCTCGCTTCCTTAGCCTTGAAGGTCTGAAACTCTTGATTATTCCACTGAACCTCACTAATCTCTTACCTTAGCTCAGGCTCCAATTTCAGGTTGCTCAAGCTAATTTTCCCGTCTCCTACTTGCGCCTTTTGTCCTGAGAACTCCTGTACTATTTGTACCTCTTGCACTCTCAGGCTAGCCATCCTCACCTTCTGACTCAGCGCATTAGCTACCACATTCGCTTTCCTCGGATAGTAGTTAATTGGACACTTGTATTCCTCTAAGAACTCCATCCACCTCCTATGCCTTAAGTTTAAGTCTTTTTACGTGAATATGTACTTTAGACTCTTATAATCCGTGAAAACTTCATATTCCGCTCCATACAAATAGTGTCACCATTTCTTCAAAGAAAATACTATCGCTACCAACTCCAAGTCATGTGTCAGATAGTTTACCTCGTGCGGCTTCAACTTCCTCGATGCGTAGGCGATAACTTTCTTGTCTTGCATCAGCAATGCCCCTGGACCTTCCTTAGACGCATCTATGTACAAGGAGTAGGCCTTACCTTCTTCAGGTAGGCTCAACACTGGAGTTGTCATCAATCTCCTCTTAAGTTCCTGAAAGCTCTTCTCGCACTTGTCATTCCAGACGTACGACACATCCTTCCTTAGTAATCAGGCCATCGGTGTCGCAAGCATAGAAAAGTTCTTAGTAAATCGGCGGTAATATCCTGCCAACCCAAGGAAACCCCTAATCTCGATTTTGCTCTCCGGTTGCTTCCAATTTGAGATAGCCTCAACTTTCGATGGGTCCACCTTGATTCCATCTTTAGATATCATATGTCCAAGAAATGCCACTGAATCCAATCAAATCTCGCATTTGCTAAATTTAGCATAGAGTTTATGCTCTCTCAATTTCTCCAGTACCAACTTTAAATGCTTCACATGCTCCTCGAGACTTTTAGAGTAGATTAGAATATCATCTATGAATACCACTACGAACTTATCCAGGTCCGGTTGAAAAATCCTGTGCATAAGATCCATGAAAACAGCGGGTGCATTAGTTACTCCGAATGGCATCACCACGAACTTGTAGTGGCCATATCTAGTGTTGAAACCCATCTTGGGAATATCTTCCTCCTTGATCCGCACATGGTAATAACCTTGCCGGAGATTTAACTTAGAAAAGTAACATGAACCTTGCAACTAATCGAACAACTCATCAATCAAAGGCAAGGGATACTTGTTCTTGATCGTGAGGTTATTCAGTCCTCTATAGTCTATGCACAACCTTAACGTCTCATCCTTCTTCTTCACGAACAACACCGAGGCTCCCATGGCGATGTACTAGGTCTTATGTACTATTGCTTAACCAATTCTTCTAGTTGTTCCTTCAATTCTTTCAATTCTGCAAGCGCTATTTGATAAGGAGTCTTTGACACTGGCTCCGTTCCAGGAACTAAATCGATGGTGAACTTGACTTCTCGGGAAGGTGGAAGAGAAGTAAGTTCGGCCGGAAACACGTCTGCGAAGTCCTTTACCACCTCGGTGCTCTCCAAAGTACACTAATCCTTGGGCTTATTGATTAGATAAGCCAAATATACCACACAACCCTTCTTCAGCATTTTTCGCACTTTTGCTCCTACTATCAAGAATTTCAACTTCCTCACATTTCTTCCGTTAAACTCTAATACCTTGCATCCAAGTCTAACAAACTGCACTGTCTTGGCCTTGCAATCCACTCTTGCTCCATGCTTTACTAACCAGTCCATATCCAGAATCAGATCATAGTCGTCGATGGGTAGAATTATAAGATCCGCCTTCAAAATCTCCTTTCCAACCACAACATCGTACTCTTGAACTACCTTACTTGCACATCTCTGCCTCCCAAAAGGTGTACTCACTAACATAGTATAAGGTAACTCTACCCCGTTCCAACCCAAATGGCAGGCACAGTTATCGTTCACATATGAATGAGTCGATTCGGGGTCTATTAAAATTGAAATAGAGTGACCTTGCACAGAAAGTGTACCTTCAACTACCGCTGAATCAGCTCCAACCTTTTCCCAATTTAGCACGAAAACCTTGGCTTTCACTTTGGGCTTTTGGGTTCCTCCCCCAATTGTCCCAACAAGCGCTCCTCTGGCAGCCCCAGCTAGTTAGGTTGTAGCTCCCTATCCTATTCTGAGAGGTCTTGGACAGTTGTTCCTCAAGTGGTTCGGGTCACCATAGTTAAAGCATCTTTTCGTCACTCCCCGTGACCAACAATCCCTCTTGGCATGACCACGCTTCCTGCAATTCCGACACATCAGTGCACTTGACATCAGACCTAATGGTACCGTCCTGGGCTGCTTCCCCTTATTTCCCCACTGCATCGGTCAGCAGGTCACCTGTGAGCCAGGGGTCTCATTGGTGGTCAGCTCGGTTGGAATGGTCGGTTCCTATCCTCGTTTTCCATTCGAGTTGCTGCATCTACCGTGGTCGTGTATGTCACCGGAGGAGATGGTACCAGTGCCCTCCTCAAATCTTGCTTAAGTCCCTTTATGAATTAACGTGTCCGCTTCTGCTTGGTATCTACTAAACACTTGCAGTACTTAGACAATTGAGTAAATCGTGTAGCATACTGAACCACGGTCATTCCCCCTTACTTGAGAGTCTGAAATTTGTCCTCATTTTTCTCTGTTATCCATCGCGGTATATTTTCTACTTGGAAAGCCTCCACGAAATTCTCCCATGTCCAATCATTATTCTCTCTCTCCCAGTCTTCCTGGACTCGTTGCCACCAAGCTTGGGCAGGTCTCCTTAACCTAAATGCAGCGAACTTCACTCTCCTCTTCTCAGAGTACTGAAGAGTCACGAAAATATCCTCCATTTATTCAATCCATTGCTCAGCCTTTTCATCTTGCTTCACATCTCCCTGAAACATCGGAGGTTGGAACTTCAGGAATCGTTCCAAGGCTTCATCCTCACCCCTAGGTGCCCTTCTATCCATATTATCCACTTTCTCAGTCAAGTTCTAAAGAATGGCAGCCATCTTATCGAAGGCCTGCCCCATGGTCACTTCTTTGGACCCTCCCGATGTCAACTCCTGCTCCTGCTCGGAATCCCTTTCCACCTCTGGTGTGGATCACCGTGCTTGCTCAGACTCAGGGGTCGATGACTCACTCTCTTGAGCAGCCCTACCTCGTCCTGTAGCCCTACGCCTTGGTGCCATCTATTAGCATCCCATACAAGGTTCATTAGGGAAAAAATTCATGACATGCAATAAATTGGCTTATGGATTGGAAAGAATTTGCAATTCAATGAAAAATAAATTTTGCGAATAACACTCCAAATGGTATAGAGAAATCAATAAAATCATACTTTCATTAACCAAATCCAAATTAGTATAAAATAAGGAAGTATCTTACTAAGTACTTCTTTTATTCTTGTGAAATGAAATTCAAAATATAAGAGTAAATGCTAAATCAAATAAATAAATGAACATCTCTTCATGAAAGTAAGAGAATAATCACTAAGGGTCCTATAAACTCTAAGCTTCACTAGAGTCACTGGAGTCCTTAAAAGTCTCAGAGAAAGGTTCCACTATTCATCCTGCACTGCTATTGGGATGATCTTGGACACGATCCTTAGCGAAACCAAAAGATCGAGGCTTCTTCTTAAGCTGACCCGAAATGTACTTCTCATCATCCCTACCCCTTAGTTTGGCTCTCAACTCTGCATCCCTAAGCTTTTCCATGGCTAACATCACTGCATTCTTAGGCTTCCCAGATTCCGATTCGTATGACTCACTCCCTAGAAGCGTCGGGATTCCTTCCTCTATGGATGGGGTCGCAGGTGTACCAATACTACCTTCCCCCTCAATTACTTCTGCCTCGCTCTTGCTCTCTAGCTCTCCTATCCCCCCTCAATCTGAAGTTCCCCTAGTTCATCTTTACTCTCATCATCCATTGCTCCTCCCTCCCCTATCTCCTCCTCATCATCTCCCTCATACTCTTCCATATCCCCATTCTCCTCAAATGCGGGCATCTCAAGTATTAGATCCTCGGGTTCTTTCTCTACTCCGAAGTCTTCTATCATAGGTGATTTATGGTTGATCTCATCCTCATTCGGGATCCATCCACCCTCAGGTTCCATCTCAGACTCGGATGATGAGGAATTTGGTATATGGGCTAGATGCTCTACCACTTATGGGGCCGCACATAAAAGGCCAGTCACCGGTTACAGCTGCAGATCTTCTAGACATCCTATAAAAGAAACACAAAGAAATCAGAACTAAATCTCAACTCTAAGAGGTCAAACACTATTCAATGAATCTCAATTCCTAAGGTTCAGGTACCACTTAATCAAGTTAATTGCCTAAACCTAAGCTCTGATACCACTTGTAACACCCTACGCCCTAGGTACCTAGATAAGGTAGGATGTCACCCCGTCCAAAGGACCACCAAAGGACCAAGGGTCTTTATAACGAGGCACAAAGGAAAAAAAAACTGCTAAATAAAATTAAAGGAATAATTTTCTTTACATCCGGAAGCAAAACTTATACAAGTCTGGAAAGTCAAAACTAACAAACATCTCTTGTAATAAATTCAAAGCATAAATAAATAAATAAGCTGGAGTTCATCTCCTAGTGCTTCACCCTGCTCAATATAAGTAATCCCCTGAAATCATGATATAAAAGGTGTGAGATTGACATCTTAGTAAGTTCCGTGTGTGTAAGTGTCAATTAAAACCATTTCATGTATACAGGTTTATCCAAATCACAAAATCGTGTTTGCAAGTTAATTTAATCAATAACAGTTATACAAAGGAGTCTTACTCAATAAATCCAAGACAGTTAACAATAAATCACCATTTCATCACATTCATAATTCATTAAGTAGGGATTAGCAAATGATTCAACAATATAATAACACAATCCATATTATGGTTACCACCATGATAGCTTTCCAACGTATTCTTTCAACAATGGGTAGTAGAGGATCTACCCACTAGGTGAGACATTCCTCTACCTCTACACCCAATACTCCGATTGTCCAATCCAGATAAATATTGTCCACATGGACCAATATGCTAGCGCAGACAGCCTGACTAAGTAGTACTGTCGCCTCTCTAAGTTGAGTTTATCTTCTAAAGGTGGCCACCTGCCAAAAGACTCACTCTTACTCTTCAAGACTAGTACTATTAGCCTACCCTCGCTGAGTATTCAACGCTCCCCGGTTAGGGGCAGAGTCATTTTTTCTTTTTTGAAAGTCTTTAATTAATTTGATTGCAAAACGTGATTTTTCGTAATAGCCTTTTCAAATCGTTTTGACAATAGTGTAAGAAATCATTTTGGAGTTTGAATAATTAAAATTCTGGTTTCCTAATCCTTGTAGCTACCGAATTTTCCCCTCCCTTTTCCCTTCAAAATTTCAAAAATCTTAGCTTAATCCAAGAGATAAACATCTCATTTAAATCCAGCTCTTTGCCTTCTATTTTCTAAAAAAAAAATTATTTGAAGAAGATTAAAATATGGAGATTTATCTCCTTGAAAACAATACCTATATAATCTCATATATTTTATCTCCTAATATATTACTTGGATATAGCTTTTAAAAATCTAGATTAGTAATCTTTAAAATTCTCTAAAAGATTATGATAAGATATTAGGATCAAAATTTTAATTTACTCATTTTATAAAATAATTTCCAAGATAAATCACACTCCTAATTTTTTAGAAAATTGGTCTCTAAAACCTTAAGGATTTCAGCCAAGCTAGCGAAAATTAGGAAAGAAGGAAAATAAAAGAAATGAAAGGATTTGAGATAGTTAGGATTCGAACTTAAGCCCACCAGGAATTAAATACCAGACTTTATCCACTAAACTACATTAATTCTTGGTAAATATCCTCCTAATAAACTCCCTTGATCCCTACTCACTTGCTCCATCCGTTTTTCTAATAACTTTTCCTCAATAAAATAAAACTCAACTAACTCAAATAACACAACCACTTCAAGAACAAATTAATTCATGCAACAACAAACTGTTGTTTTCATTCAAATAATTCAAATAATCAAATATAGTATAAGACATTACGACATGCATGACTTTTCCCCACATTCTGGAGGTGGTCTAATACGGGGTATTACATTAGCAAAAATGCAAATTAATGTACAGGACAACTTATAAAAAAAAGCATGGCCAGTGGAAAAGCATTAGCGGAAAAGCATTAACACATACAAAATACCTAGCATACATGTCAATAAAGGACAACTAATGCAGTGAGAGTACATATAGCCTGCGAGATTTATTCTTTCTCCTCAGTCTCCTAGCAGCATTAGGTTGTGGTTCTTCATTTGGAGAATGGATTGGCTCTGCTTCTTCTTAGGGAGAAAGGGTAGGCTATGGTTCTTGTGGTAGAGAATGGGCGAATTATGAGTCTTCTTGCTAGGGAGGATCTGCAACTCATCTTCGCCGCCTGCTACAGGCTATCCCATGGACTGGTCGAATACGTAGGTCATTAATGCGTGTAAAATGCTCCTCCTATCCATCAGTAGCAGGGAGATCCTCAACTACTAGAATGTCTGCCTCTGCTATATATGGAGACTGAACAGGTATTACCATGGAATCATCCCCCACCAACTCATCCAGGCTAATCTCAGGGTGCAAACCATCCCCTACCTCCTCATCAATCCCAGTAGCGACTTCCTAGTCATGATGGTCCGGTGGAGGATGTGCTCGAGCTCGTGGTCTCCTGCCCCGCGCCTTAGTCTAGCATGTGCATGTCCATCAATAAGCTTCAAAGTACACTGACTCACTACGATAGTAAGCTCACTTGCATCGATTGGACCAACATATCTATCTTGTGGCTTATGACATGTTGTGAGTCCTCGAACGCATATATCTCATATCTCTATAAATGCCCTTCGAGAAATTGAGTCGGCATTAGGAATATGGTGATCTGCCACTGCCATAGCATGTCATATAATATCGGCCTGAAAAATACATTTAAAATTTTGTTAGATATTTAAAGATGTTGCAACTTATTAAATCATATTTTATGTGGGGGGAAGAATTACATACCAAGACAATTGTACTAGACCCGGTAGGCTGATATCCCGACTGTAATGAACTGTGAGAAATGGGGTTCCCGATCCAAAGCTAGGTATGGTCCTTATACCACCGCATGTATCTAGAGCAATCGAGACACCCATCAGACTGATCTGTATATACTCTATTCGTTATGCCCACATCTGGAGATATGGCATGATATTATTAGTGTTGTGCCCTATAGGCAATCACTTTTACATTGTATATGACACATTTTATTTTAATAAAAGGCATTTTTTATCTTACAGTTTCTTTTGTTTACTTTAAGTAATATAACTGTTCGATAAAGTCCCTAGTACAACAATGTGTTAAGGAAATTATGATAGAGATCATAATATGAGATTCCTACTACATTAGATGGTGTTATTACTTAAATAGTCCCTAGTCATAGTATTAATGAGACAGGACATCATTAATACGTTAAGACTAGCATGTGTTAGACTTCCTGATTTGTTCAGGCGGTGGTTCTTATAACCATGAGTATTGAGATACTCAAAGTTAACGCATGGATGTTTGTTAATGGAACAAATTTATTGGATGATCTAGCTTTGAGATAATCATATGGATAACTATTTAGTGCCAGTGATATAATCTCAATATAGCAAACGTGCAAGTATCCTTAGACTTGAGATCTCCAAAGTACTTTGTTTGCTGAGCTTTGTACTTTGATTCCAATCTCTGGAGCTCGATCGAGGGCCGCCTATGGGATGGATATTGGGTACATTGTGAGGTAAACGAAAGTAGTTGAGAGGGTCAATAAAGGATTCACCACTCCTAATAGTAGGGGCGAATATATCACGACCACTTGTAGGAATTACTACACAAAAGTCCTTAGCCAAGGCAATTGTGTATTGGAAACAGTTCCAATTTATACACATCTAGAGTAGTGGGTTCCTGGTACAAGTACTATTGTATTTGGGCCAGAATTAATTCTGGAGGGAGTTGGCACTAATTCCGTACTCCAAACCGAATGAGATATTGTATGGTGAAAGAAATTAATTGCACTGAAATTTGTTATTGAAGGGTTCATGTCCACTACTGGAAACTGGCCTATCAACCACGACAAATTCCGTGGCTGATCGGACAAAATCCGTGGCTGATTGAACTCAGCTACGGAACAGCCACGGAAATTTTTCCGTGGCTAAAGTCGACGTGGCTGATTAGCCACGAAATATTTCGTGGCTGATAAAATAAATTTCGTAGCTGATTAATTCAAATTATTTAAAAATTATTTAATTCAAAAATTAGAAATTAGCCACGGAATACTATTTCGTGGGTGACTAGCCACGGAAATTGTCGTATTTGATAATAAAATTCCGTGGCTGATTTAATAAATATACTAATAATTTATTTAATTTAAAAAGGTGATCAGCCACGGATATATTCCGTGGCTGATTTTGGTTATCCGCCACGGAATATTCCGTGGCTGAATTTGGAAATCAGCCACGGAATTTCGTGGCTGTTTATGTGGTAGAATTGCCAAAAAATCAGCCACGGAATTTTCGTGGTTGTTTCCTGTCTGATTTTTCATCCTATTTACAGAATATACACATATCAAGGCCTTACCAAAATCCCATAAACATATACCCAACATATCAACAATCAAATTCCTGTAACCATACACCCATCATAACAGTCACTAAACTCCTGTAACCAAACACCCAGGCCACAAAGTACAAAATAGAATAGATTAACAAATAAAATAAAGTATAATAATATCCAACTCCCACTAGCAAATAAGGCATCACAAAATGGTCTCCACCATAGAATAGTAATAAGTATGTTGTGACAGTCGATAAAAACTAATCTATTATATAGATGAGTTTTCTATATCTACAATCATGCATCATCATGAGTCCTCTCATTGTTTGTGGTTCCTCTAGATGAGCACGATTCTAAGTGCATCCGCATTGTAGCCATCATCTCATCCATTTGACGACGAGTCTCAAGTATGAGTTGCTCCTGACGCGACATCTCCTCAGCATGATTTGCTTGCATCTCTTGCATTTTGCGACCATAATCCTCATGCAGCTCGCGAAGGACTCTGTGATCAACATAGCTAGTACTCACAGATGTGCTACACTCGCACCTTGAACTCAAGATAGGCCGACATGCTCGAACCAAGTCCAGGGACACGTCCTTTCCTTACACCCCCACTGCTGTAAGCATAATGCTATCATAATCAACCACCGGAGACTCGAAGAGCAGCACTGTGTTCAAGCAGATGTCGAGGTCGTAGAGGAGACTTGTGTCTCTATCTCCTCAACCATCCTAGTAGCTCGTTCCTAAAAATTAAGTCAAGATTTTACAAGGAACCAATAAGAATTTAATGAAAAATATTAAGTCAAATATACTATAATAATAACTTACATGAAGATCTCGATGATATGGTGTGATGAATTCCGTCCTCCCTTCAACCTCGTGTTGATGTAATTCTCTCGTGAAGCTCAAGAGTATTTGGTAGAACACCACCATTCTTTGTCGCCTCGCAATAAATTTGTAAAGTATTAATTTCTTTATGATTTAACTTACTAAATATTCATATACCTAAAATTTATTCGACACTTACAATGCGATATGCATGTGCGAGATGTGGAATGGGCCCGCCCGTGTGCATGCATGAGGCATTCTCTCCCCGGTTTCGACGATTACGAGAATTTTGCTCGATTGTGCTAGTGTCTCCGGCTTCGCCAATATGCTACCATAGCATCAAACACATCCTCGTGCATCCATGGAAGTTTAACTCCATCTTTCAACCATGCCTTTTTGGTCGAAGCAATAATCCCTCGAATAGCTCCCCGCCTTGGAGTTCCAAGCTTTTCGGACCATTTCACTATCCTCTCGCCCTCCATCTATATCGTTTCGCAATAAAAATAAATAAAGTAAGATACTTCAACTCGAATCTTTATAAGAGAGCAACAAGATCAAGGGATCACGCTTAATTATTAAACACTTGTCTCGAATTCTTGAAACCAAGTATTCTTCGTATCAAAATCCACATGCAACCACCTTTTGTGCGGGGCATCAAATTTCAACTTGATGCGATCCGAGATGCAATTATGAATTTTATACTCGAATCTCTATAGGTCCAAACCTAACACAAAGACATTGATCAAAACTTAGAGTTATTCAACAAAAAGTATTGAAAATATAGTTTGAATTGTGGGTAAAACTTTATATTCTTTGTAAACATATATGGTATACTTACACATTATCACTCCCTGGAAGAATGTGTATCATGGGTCGCTGCGACGAAGAAGGAATAGAGTAAGGGATAACAGAAGTAGTAGCATTATTCGTAGCAGCAATACTCCCATCTGATGAAGGATTCCATGGAGTCTGTGACGCTGGAACATCGGAGGTAGATGGGGCGGTGTGCTCAGAATGCAAATATGAACTACTCCGAGGCATATCTGCAAAGCAAATGATTTGTTAGTTTGCAAATTAAAAAAATAATATACAATAATATATGTAAGAAAAGTAAAAGATATGAAAATGTAAAAAGGAATATTTTACTCATCCTCAATTTCAATCGATTCATCGGCATCATCTCCCTCATTTTCAGACTCATATTCAATCTCTTCATCGGTGGTGTCATCATTAGCGTCACTCCCAATGACATCCTCTTCTCCTGTAGCATCCCAATCACGTAGAGGATCAAGTTGATCATCTTGAATTTGTAATGGTGTGCTAATAGAATAGTCATTTTGATAAGCGCATTCAACTTGTGGAACATCAAAAATCTCTCTCGCTTTAACGTGAAAAACAGCCCACCAGTCACGCATATCACGTCTTGTACTCGGATATGGAGCGTAGTATACCTGAATTGCTTGATGGGCTAGCACAAATGGTTCGTATTTTGGCCACCTTTTTTTATGATTTATTTCCACTAAACTGTACCTTGGATGAACTTTCATACTGTCACGAGATCGTGGATCAAACCATTCACACTTAAACAATACAGTGCTCTTCTCTGGCAAGCCCGGATATTGCACTCGAAGTATTTCTTGTATTAATCCGTAATAATCTCCTTCAATTGTTGATTGAGCATAAGTCGTGCCTCGAATGCACACCCCATAATTCATTGTTGATCTTCCTTCTCCATGGCTCATGGTGTGAAAACAATATCCATTAATATAGTAAATGGAATATGCTTCAACTGCCATTAAAGGGCCTCTTGAGAGGTCCTTTAAAAGCTGATTGTCAATATTATTCTCAGTATCCAAAACCTAGTCAAATAATTTAATATTAGTACAATAAAGAGTAGAGACGTGATAATTTGCACAAACATGACATTACATACATGGCTACGGAACCAGCTAGCAAAGTGGGTCTCGATCTCCTTGTTAATGTCACAATGTCCGATTTGTGGATGATGGGTGTGCAATTGACCAATAAACATACTGAAGTGATAGCATAAGGGAGTAACTTAGTATATATTATTATCGCACTAAATTAAAGAAATCATCTATAAACTCAGCTTTTAATTCACTTGAAAAACGATTCCATCTCCGAACAGTTCAGCAACACATAAAGATGGGCAGCTTTGTATTCCTCATCGCAAGCCACCGCATATAAGATCTACTCCGTCGACCGTCCCGTAAACCGAAAATCGATAAATTATGTATAGAATGGCTTATGTCACCGCCATCGTCATGTCGACTTGGACGCCTACTCCTTGTCACCACATGCGGCTCAAAATAGTATGTTGTAAAGTTAGAAGCTTCTTCAACCAAGTAAGCATTGACTATAGATGCTTCAACTCTTGCCTTATTTCTAATCTTCTTTTTCAAATGGTAGAGGTATCTACATATGGTAAAAGTAATTTAAGCATTGATCGTAATATGAAGAGATAGAATTAGAAAATGAACTTTTTAGACAACAAGTGCCTTATGAACTACCTTTCAAAAGGAAACATCCAACGGTATTGAATCGGACCGCACACACGAGCTTCATATGGTAAATGAACCGTAAGATGCTCCATTGAGTTGAAGAATGCGGGTGGAAATATTCTCTCCAACTTACATAATATAACAGAAATATTTTCTTCTAGCTCTCTCATCTTACCCACAGTTAACTTAGTGGCACATAAGTCATTAAAAAATATGCTAAACTCAATTAAAGCATTCCAAATCGACTCTGGCAGCATTTGTCTGAAAGCAGTAGGCAACAAACGCAACAAGAAAACATGGCAATCATGACTCTTAGTGTTTATCAACTTAGACTCCTGGATATCAACACATCTAGATAGGTTCGATGCATAGCCATCGGAAATTTTAGATCCTTTATCCACTCAAACAAAATGCGTTGTTCTTGTTTGGAAAGACAATAAGTTGCCTTTGATCTAATGCTCTCTCCGGGTCCAATGCTAATTCCTTTCTTCGGCATAGTTCTTTGATGTCATAACGAGCATTTAGGGTATCTTTTGTTTTACCTTTTACATCCATTACTGTGCTAAAAATATTATCAAAACAATTTTTAACTATGTGCATGACATCTAAGTTGTGTCGGACAAGCAATGAAGACCAATAAGGGAGTTCCCAAAATATACTTTGTTTTGTCCAATTGTGATCGTCGAGATACCCTTCGGGAGTGCCGTCACCGCCGGTATCAGCAACCTTGGGTATATTCCGAACTCGTTGCCAAATTTCTTCACCCGTGAGCCTAGGTGGTGGCGGATCATTTTCGACACGATTTTTCAAAAAGTTGATCTTGTTTCTTCTATACGGGTGATCCCGTGGGAGAAATTGGCGGTGAACATCAAAGAAACATGTTTTTCTTCCATGCCGAAGTTGAAATGCCTTACTCTTTTCCATACAAATTGGGTAAGCCATGTGCCCGGAAGTTGTCCACCCGGATAACATCCCATATGTAGGAAAGTCTCCTATTGTCCACATAAGCGCAGCCCGCATATTAAAATTACGCTTTCTAGAAATATCATACGTCTGAATACCCACACGCCAAAGTGATTTAAGCTCCTCAATAAGTGGTTGGAGATACACATCAATCATCTTCCTAGGATCTCTTGGTCCCGGGATTACCGCTGCTAGAAACATATAAGGGGTCTTCATGCACATCCAAGGTGGCAAATTATAAGAGGTGATAATGACAGGCCAACAAGAATATGACTTGCCGTACATACCAAAAGGTGCAAACCCATCCGCACATAATGCCAATCTTACATTGCGTGGCTCATGTGCAAAGTCTGGATGTTTTAGGTCGAAATCCTTCCATGCTTCGCCATCTGATGGGTGATTCATTTCATCGCCCTGTTGCGTATGGTCTTTGTGCCATGTCATATGCTCGACTGTTTCTTTTGACGCATAAAGCCTCTGAAGCCTCGGAGTAATGGGTAGGTAATGCATCTTCCGATATGGAATAGGTTTGGATTTTTCCAAAATTCTTAGCTTGTATCGGGGATGATTGCGGAATTTACAGCTTTATTAACTCCTCATCATCTTTCCAAAAGAGCATACATCCATTGACACATACATGAATCTTCTCAACTAGCAACCCAAGAGCTTTCACAAACTTCTTAGTCTTGTAGAAATTATCTGGCATTTTGTTCCCATCATCTGGTAGAATTTCATTAATAAGACTGGCCCACTGGTTGAAATGAATATCTGGCATATTCTGCTCTGACTTCAAATGCAACATTCGTGACACAACTGACAACTTTGAATGCCGTACACAACCTTGAAACAGTGGCTTGTCTGCCTCATGTAATAGATCATAAAATTGTTGTGCATTAGGATTCGGTGCTTCCTCCTCGATATTAGACGGACCCGCGGCCCAATTATCATTGAAGGAATGACCCGCAGCATCATGTACCATTTCTCGATACCTATTTGTGGTTTCATGATGGTCTGATACTACATGAGGTAGTTCCTCTTCAGGGGTTTGATACTCTTCTCCATGGGACGTCCAAGTAAAATAATTCGGCATAAAACTTTTGTCTAGAAGGTGAACATGACAGGTTTTACGACTTTGGAATTTTAGAAGCTTGCACCTAGAACATGGACACCTTGTCGTTGCACTGCGAATGAATTATGGTTGCGCACATGCAACCCGGATGAACTCGTCGAGCCCTTGTGTAAACTCCTTTGTTATGCCTCGACGTCCGGGTAGGAGTCGATTATACATCCAACTTCTATCTCCATTCATTTTAATAGACTGTAAGCCACCTATTTGATTATGATTTATAAATTTCGTAGCCATAAGTTTAGTAGTTTAACAGGAAACATTAAACTAGTTTTCAAACATGATAATAATTTTAAGATGCTTAGAAATATTGTAACTAATAAAGTGCAAAATATTCATGCATAAACACACAAAGAAACACACTAATAAACACAGTAAAATGGGCTTTACTCCTTTTTCATAAATGGATACCATATCACAGAAAACATTTTAACTTACTTTGATTTTCAACTGATTTTTTTTAAAGAATTTTTTTATTAAGTATTTATTGCACCATGGGATGGCCTGCTACTTTCTCAATCCGGCTTTGACTCAAGTTGACAAAGTCCTTTTTTAATTTTTTTCCCCTACAAAATGACAAATTCTTTTAACTTGTAACTATAATCAACTCGACAATACATTGAGTTTTTGTCTTTCATTACCTATAATCTATTAGGTTGAACACCACAACAAAGCATTGACCGTACTTGAGACAATTAGGTAAATTCGATGTATTTCTAAGAAACACTTTAAATAGAAAATATCAATGAACTCATAATTATATTACATAAAATAAAATGAAGGTGAAATTATTACAAAATGAAATTATAATTGAACTAGTTATGACTCGTAATGTTTTTCAAGAAATGATTACAACTAAGTTGTTAAATTTTTTTTATTAAACAATAAATATGTTTTTCTTTATATTAATAACTAATTCTCAAACATCTTAAGCTACAATTTTGCACTCAACCATTAATTATTAGCTCAATGTTAAGCAGTTGATCACGGTTTGATTGTCATTTCCAAAAAGAAAATGAATTCACTCCCTCTACGTTACTCTCACCGTTAAAAGCCATATGCCTATACCTTTCATCCTTCATATGCAAAACTACATAATATGAATATGTATCTTCGTAATGACCATATAAAATAGTAAATATGATATACTCATGGAATATAATATATTTGTAGCTATGCCTAACTTCGTATATGTGAGAATAATATAATATTTTATCCAACCTCTTCATACATCATTTAAAGTTCCATTAAATGAAGCTTCCAATATAGTAGAATTTACCTAACCGAATTCAATTTCTTGTCCAATATAGTAGAATTTACCTTTCCCCCTCCTGTTCTTTTTTTCTTTCCAATCTGCTCAAATTTTGATAAGCATCACTGGTGTAGTGAAATAGTAGTAACTTGTTTTAATGCAGCTTGGGATGATTTTCTCACAGGGATAGGGTGGATATTGATGGACAGAAAGCTTCTATGGAAATTCCTTAACTTAGTGCAGAAAGACTTCTATGTGCAATATTTCTGTTAAATTTGTTAAGCAATAGCTTTTTGCGAGGGAATTGCTTAGTCGAAAGAAGTTTAGTACAAAGAAAACTATGATGGGCCTTTTATCTAACTGCTTTCTAAGGAGTTTGAAGTTGAGACGTTTCATAACAAGACATTAAAAAATTCATATGCAAAAATTTCATAGTTAGCCATGATCAAATATTGGTGAATTGCACAACATGGATATCTTGTGAGGTTGTCAGTATGATATATTTGAAATGGATAAAATCTGAACATATATCCCCTTTTCAGTATGAAGGCTTGGATTTTGTGGATCAATGAAGTTGGTATAAGATAATCAGCTTGGCAAGAAGAAAGAGTGAGGAATCTATGACTGTCAATGGGCTGGCTTAGATGAGCACGATATGGTTGGTTTTCTGTTTACTTAGAACAAAGGAAGGGAAGAAATGCATGTTAACAGCAACTACATCTAACGGGCTATTAAGCCAGTTTTCCTCTATGGGACAAAGATAAAGTCTCCATGTGACAAGACAGGTAAAGTCTCATGACTGGGGAGGTTGATGACATGGGAAATGCACATACCATAAACTTATATAAAAGATCAAGTAATGGTGATCATCAAAGCAATTATGATGAAGAAGCTGAAATTTGATTTTGAAGTTTCTAATGCAAACATTTCTAATATAATTCTGCCTTTCTGCTACAAGAGGCATTCGTGTCAATTAATCATATGGAGTTGTTGCTCCATTTGGCTGCGTCTAATCTTTGTATCCAGCAATCAACATATTCTACTTAATCTCCATCTATCCACATTACACACTCTAAATTGCACACTTCAAACACACATAACACACACTGCTCACACGAGCTTAGTAGGACATTTTACCGACACAAATTACCCACAAAAAAATCAGCCTACATCAACTAACACACATTACACACTGCTATGGAAATGCCGTTCAAAACAGAAAAGAAGAAACCTTCGACGGGTTGGTCATCATACCTCTGCGCGCAGTTGCGAATGGCTGAATGGGACTGTGACGACGACAATGACAGAGACACGGAGTACTCGTGGTTGTCGCGAGAATGGCAAAGACGAAAAGTCGGTCGTGAATCGGCGGATGGGGATAGCAACGGAGACACAGGAAACAAAGGGAAATGATCGTAGCGAGAAATGGTGAAGAAGAAAGCTATGGAAATGGTGTGATACAAACCAAATCGTGTTGAAGGAATTGGGCACAATCCGTGGCTATTTTGTATCTAATATAGCCACGGATCACCAACGACATTATTAAAACATTTCCAAAAAATCCGTGGCTGATTCGTAGCTGATTTGCTACGAATCAGCCATGGCTAAATTTACAAAAAAAATTTCATTTGTTAAAAAATTCCGTGGCTGATTCATATCACATCAGCCACGGATCAACCATGGTTAGTTTTAATGAACATATATTTTTTTTAAATATATTTCGTTGCCGATCCGTTGCTGATTTTTGAAATTTTTCCGTGGTTGAACCACAGTCGAGCTCACATAGATGAAACACGATTAATTTTGCTAGTGTGGAAAATTTTCATGGCTGATTCGCAGCAAATCAACCACGGATTAGCCACGAATAATTTTCATATTTTAATGAAATTTTTTAAAAAATTCCGTGGCTGATCTGTATGTGATTAGATACGGATCAGCCACGGATTTATGGTTCAACAGTGTTGACTTGATTCTCCCACACATCAACCACGAATCAGAAACGAAATTTAATCCGTGTCTGATCCGTGGATGTTATGTTGGTAATCAGCCACGCATAAATTCCGTGGCTGAATTCCGTGGCTGAATTCCGTGGCTGATACGCCAGTTTCCAGTAGTTCAAGCCACTTAACTTCCTGGACTCTTGGGTGGTCATAATGTGTTGCTAGATACCGCTCATAATTTGGGAATATGGTTTATTAATTGATGAATTAATAAACCAATCATGATTAGAATTAATAGGATTAATTCTAATTAATTATGGATTATTAATCTCAAAGACGTTTGGATTAATTCATGTTCGCTACCAATTGACTGGGAAACCTAATAGGTCACACACAATAGAGGATTATACGCTCAAGGTGTTATTTGATAATATTGTGGGGTTAATTGAGAGAAAGAAAAGTTGTTGTGGACAAATTATAATTAGTTATAATTTGTAGTCTAAATTGTAATTGTGAGAACTTGATATTTCCAATTATAATTAGGGAATTCTAATAGGATTAGAATTCTTAGTTTTAGCAGGGTTTTAGTTATATATGTATGATGATATAACCGAAAACCCTAGCTGATGTTGAGTCACACGAAATCCAGCCAAAAATAGCTGAACAACACACAATTCTCTCTCATTTGTTCTCTCTTTCTCGTTTTTCTTCTTGAAAGAAAAACCCTAGCCGCCATTAATTTTTGCTAGCACAGAAATTTTGATACTTGAGTATACCTCTGTGTGGATTACTATTAGAGATAATCACACACTGTGATTATAGCGGTTTGACATTCAACTCACGTGGAGTTGATCACGAGGATCGCTGGATCGCGCCTCAACTTGAAGAAGAAATTTTTGTTCTTCGGACGATCACGCAAAGATAAAAGCTGTTACATTTACCCTCATTATGTCTTATTTTCCACACATAGATGGGTCCTGGGATGGTATCTCATTTTATTTTCCGCTGCGCCGTATAGGATATGAGCTTGAGATACCCAACAGATATATGACATAATCTCTAGCAGGATTGCTCCACCTATCAATCTCATGCAGGTCAACCCGTGTATCATAGTCTATTGGTATAGAATGAAGTATCTCAAATTGCCGCATCACCCTGCACAAAAGGTACAGCTCGACCACCTCCTAGCTGATAAGCGTTGTATTTGACCTCCAGATATCGGGTCTATCCAAATAATGCGGGGGGAGGAGGCTCACCAAATCTGACTGATATGGCTGCCAAGTAAGCTATAATGCACACAACACATATAAGCATTGCGTACACATAGATGATGTTATAAATAAAGCATTGATGTGTCCGGACTTGGGTATAAAAATTTTACAAAAATTAAACACATTCCCAATCAAGTTTAAATTAAAACGTTAAACCTAAATCACACATATGAGCAAGCGTACTCATCATTAACTAAGCATAGAGTTCAAACGAGTGTTGATCCTCAAGGAACAAATAGACATTAATTACCTTTCTTTTATTGTTTAACCGACTCGATAAAACAAAACCGAAATAAAATAAAACAAAAGAAAATAAAAGCAAAAATATATACACGTCAAGGATGTAGATTTATGTAATTCAAACCATTGATTAGATAACCATGATCTTAAAGTACCCAACCTCTATCATAACTAATTATTCTCTTGGCATCGTGAAGAATTAAAATAGACTCACTTCTTTCTCAATCCATGAATCCCTATCTTCTAGGTAACTTAGTATCACATACTTTGTCTCAACCAGTCTTACCCAAAATATGCATTAAACACAATTCTTTCGATTAAGTCCCATTCTCAGGCAAACTTAACCCATTAAATTAACCAATTGAATCTATATTCTGGTAGACATCAATTAACCTTTAATTACTCTGTTCTTGCAATTAACCCCATTTTCAGGTAAGTTAAAAGGCAACAAATATGAAATCAATAAATTTAAACCATCAACCCTATTCTCAAGCAAGTTAACGGCACAATCAATTAATCTCGCAATCAACCCAAGTAATTAAATATCAAGAATAACAATCAATTAATCAAAAGATCAAATAACTCTAAATACCATGAACATCTAATCCAATGTCAAATTACAATAAAACAATTAAAACATCATTGTCAAGAAAAGAAAACAAAGTAAAAGAAAGCACTCATAGACAAGCCTTCCTCTTCTTCCTTTGAAGACCTTCTTGTACAACCCTCATTGAATTGAAGAATTTCTCCTTGGATTGAGTGATTTTCTGTAATGAATAATGAATTCTCTCATTTTCCCTTGTGTTTTCCATCTATTTATAGGCTTAAGAAGTGCTTAAACTCGTAAGTACAAAGTTATTGGCTGAGTAGAAGTTGAAAAATACTAAAACTCCTCAGGTTTCCAAAAACGCGTAGAAAAATCGCAGCACCGTCTCAAGGACAGAACACAGCCAGCGCCGCCTTGATCCTTCGGAGCCGGCGCCGCCTGTGTTATGCTCCTGCACATGTTCGCCGATTTTTCTCCAAATTTTGCGCATAAGTTCCAGAATTCAGCCGGCACTGGTTCCAGCCTTACAGCCGGCGCCGCCTCTGCTCTATTTCGTGACAGTTTTGCTCCGTTTTACCTAAAAATCTGAAATAATGAATAAAATACCTTTCCAAGGGTAAAATCTCAAATATGAAAGAATATGACTAGTTATTGCACAAAATGTCTTATAAAAGAGCCTCAAATAACTAAGTAAAGTATGACTAATTTAGCCCCTATCAAGCATGTATACAAACTATATATACTCATATCCTCATCGGAGAGGGTGTCAAGTTGGGAGTGATATGACACCAAAACATGTGTGGATGTGCAATAGAGATATAAACCTACATCCCATCGAGCTCCATATGGTGCAATTAGTGGTAGCTCGTTGCGGGGTCTACTCCACTCGGGTCGTACTACTAAAGACGCTCCTAGGCCCATAGCTACAACATAGTCCTAATGTATTAAAAATAATACATATGTTATCAAGAAGTAAAAAAAAAAAAAAAAAGATCATATCACAACTTACTTGAAGTAAAACCATTGGGCCACAAATCTCTTAAGCGGACCCAGTAGCAACTTAGCACAAACACCTATACAGGTATGCTAAGACTGCGTTACCCTAACTAATCGTGCCACATGCATCAAAATCCTTTATAATAGGTAGATATCTCAAGTTCAGTAAATTCCCAGACTTATCAGAAAATAATAATCCCCCAATCAACAAGAAGATAAGACAATAAGCACGCTACTATATAACGTCATCACTCGCATCATCTGGCAGAGGAATGTCTAAGTGCTCCTTAATAGGAGCCTTCCTAATCCTATTCCCCTGAATGTGCTCTAGTTGTGATCTAATTCCAAGTAGTCTATCACAAAGATCAATCTAATCAGATTTACTATAGTGAAAAGGTGCCACCACAACTGGATCACCGTCTACTCTAAAGTCCCATAATATCACTACATCCTCTAATGTCATAGTAGCATCTCCTACTGGTAAATGAAATGTATGGGTCTTCTGCCGCCATCGTTCTACTAATGTGGTAATGAGGGCGTGATCAACTTGTATATGTCCAACTCGTCCAATTCCACCAAAACCAACCCTATCCACCAACTCTATGACTCTGCCTGAAAGGGGAGTGTGCTCCTAAAATACTGAATCATATCGTTTAAATACCAATAGAGTCTCACAAGCACACTGATCACCAGACCATACCGATGAAGAATGATGATTCGGCTGAAGAGAAAATAAACCATCTACAAGAGGGTCGGGATGGATATCTATGTCCATGTGATCCATCCTACCTATTTAAAGTAAATTGAAACAATTAAAGTAAGATCTTGAAAGAAAAGAGTTGGAAGGTGGAAAGGTAAAAGAAAATGAAAGAAAATCATGGAAAAGAAAATGAAAAGAAATGATAGAAAAGGGAAATTGGTTTTCATTTTCTCTACATATTTCACAATACCGAACTTAAAATCCTAATCTTCACCAATCAATTAATTCAACCACTTCAACCAATTAAAACAAACCACTTAAATCAACTCAACCACAAAACAATTCAACACAATAAATCATGCATATTGTGTGTAGTATAAATTTCAAATCTTGATTTTCCTCTACAAAATCCATGATTCACTAACAAAACAATTACAGTATCTTTAAAAAAGGAAACTTTTCATATCACAATGCTTACTTTTCATGAATGATAACTAAATATGTTCTTTAACCAGTAAATCATGTTCTTTAACCAATTAATAGCCAAGATATTTGATAACTAAACAAATGTTGATGTCCATACTATTTGATTAATGCTGTCGTTTGGAAAGTGATACCTATAAATTGGAGTATTTCGCAAGTCAATGAATCTTAAATTGCGCTAAAACGTCCCGAAATAGGAGGAAGACAGAGAATTGAATCCAAGAATTTCAATTGCTACTTCTTTCAGCTCAGTCTAGTGCTTCAACAACTTGCCATCTAAGTGGGTTCCTTCGATCGAATAGACTTCGCAGAGATGGTGACACAACCGAACAATTCTCGTCGGCGATGGCTTTTACAGGTTGCAGAGATCATGTGTGGGAAGAAGAAATATGCAAGAATGGGTTGCTGGTTGTGGGTGATTAGTTAAGTAATGCGACCTTGAGGTCGCATTAAGTTACATTAGTGGAATGTGACCTTAAGGTCGCATTGTACCCTCATTAAAGAAATACCCTTTTTTCAAGTTTTCAAAATTACCATTTTCTTCCCGGAAAGTGATATTCTGGTTGCATTAGAGAAATGCAACCTTATTTTATGTAGTCGCATTTCTGAACTACGACCTTACTACAATGGGAATTCCGTGCGTAGTCGCCTCACTGTCGTAATTCCAACGTAATATGCCCCCATTATACGGAATTTCCAATGGAGTAGCCATAGGCAAGAAGAGAGCAGTAGCCATAGGCAAGAAGAGAGCAGCTCATGGAAAGAGAAACCCAATTTAAAAAAAGAATTAATCTTTGTTGAGTTAAATTTATGCGTTTTCTTGTAGGTTTTAATTCTTTGATTTTGGTTTTGGTACACTTTTAGAAGAAGTCCTTTTTTTTTTTAATTTGAAAATTAATCTATTTGGTCCCTAAATTTTTGAATTTGTAATGTTTTCGTCCTTAATATTTTTTTTTTACCATTATGATTCTTAATGATTTTTATTGTCATTATAGCCCAAAATATTTTATTTTTCTGCCTAAAAATAAGCTATTATAGTCTTTAAAAACAAAAAATTAGGGATCAAAGTAGCAATATATATATATATATATATATATATATATATTGAGGACTATAGCAATAAAAAAATATTAAGAATAAAAATATTACAAACACCAAATTTTAAGGATCAAATAGATTAATTTTTATTTTTGTATGGAGGAGTGCGACTGGTATTCTTTGTGATCGTAATGCACCGTTGAATTTAAAGGGAAAGTTTTACAAGGCAGTCGTACGACCTGCTTTGTTATATGGTACGGAATGTTGGGCAGCTAAAATGTGTCATATTCAAAAAATGAAAATAGCTGAGATGCATATGTTACGGTGGATGTGTGGATATACTAGGAATGATAGAGTTAGAAATAAGATCATTAGGGAAAAGGTGGGTGTGGCATCTATTGAGGAAAAGATGAGAGAAAGTCATCTGCGTTGGTTTGGACACGTTCAGAGAAGACCGAGGGATGCTCCTATTAGGGCGATGGAGAGAGTGAGGTAGGATAGGTTAGACAGAGGTAGAGGTAGAGGTAGGCCTAAAACGACATGGATAGAGGTAATTAGGAGAGATATGTCTTTATTAGATTTGGATGAAAGTATGAAAGAAAGTGACGAGAGATGATTCATGTGGATGACTACACGTTACCTGACGTTGGTTCATGTAACCGACTCCAAGTTACTTGGGATTAAGGTTTAGTTTGTTGTTGTTGTATATATCCTCAAGAATTTTCTATCAATTTGCATGTTCATGTTTATATCTTGTTGAACATAAGATTTTATCTGTTTTAGCTTATTGCTCCAAGAGAGCTTGATTTGAATGCCCAAGGAGTAAAGGAAGTCGACAATTTTTTTCTATCGAGGATAATTTAATCTTTTAAAAAAAAATTATAAATTTTAGTATTTTTTATGATTAATTTGTGTAATAATAATCCTTGTTTTAAAATAGAAAAAGTATATATCTTTTTTTAATCTTTACTAATTGGGTCACATGAACGATTCATAATTCACCTTGCCAAAGAAATATGCGAGTGGAAGGACAAAAAAGATGAGCAACAAAATATTAGGGACAAAATCCACCCTTCAGTGTGTTCTTTGTTGAAGCTTTTAGTAATTCTATTTTTAACGTTTTATATATAATCTCTTTTTGTCAACATTTTTATACAAAAGATTGCGGATTCGTCAATGGCGGGACCAGCGTAGAGCAGCGCCTGCCGGGCTCTGAATTTGCGCAGAAGTAACGAATTGCCAATGGCGCCTATTGCTCGCCGGAATGCGTTGATGCCATCCACCAATTTCTGCAATTTCATAGTAAGACTTTAGAGCAAGCTGTGGGTTGTTTATGGCCATCCGAGGAGCCACCATTTTAATTATCGAGGCTGAGACGTCACCGGATATGTGATACCTTGCTGGAGATTAGGAGGCGCTGCCGGCCGCCGGGAATGAGAGAGGTAAAAAGTGTGCCAAATTTTTGTGATTTCGTTTGTTTCTGACCACAAAATTTACCCGAAACAAACGTATACATATAATTTATTTTCGAACTAGATGGTGTCGAGTTGACTTGAAAAACCCGCATTCTTCAGTTAGAGATTTCAGCGATTTGGTGATTCAAAGTTGATTCATTTGTATTTCATGGTCTGCTTCCTATTCACATTCAAACGTATGCAGTTGTTTTAGCCTGTTCATCACGAGTCGAATTGATTTTTCCCAGGACTATCCTTGCCTAGGAATCAAATAGGGAAAGAAGAAGGAATGATTCAGATTTCAGTTTATTCACTTCAAGAACTTACTCGCTTGAGGGAATATTTAGGCATAACTTCTCAAATGAAGAATCAAATTCAGACTATTCAATTGGAGTTGGGATTCTTGTAGATGTTTTTATGGTGCTTGCTCATCAAATCTGCAGTGAGGAACTCTTATATCAAGGCCACAATAGTGAAGTCAAGATGGGGGCTTTATGATACCGGTACTTGGGCCGTTAGTATAAAAAAAATTCAGAGATTGGGATTATGTGACTTCAAAGTTGCTAGAAAAAATTGAGTATGTGAAGCCCAGGATTAGGAAACATTGTCTTGATTTGTTAGATGGATCGTTCAAGTGGAAGTGGTACACCAGGTTTCGGCTCCTTGAGTTCATGGATATTATACTCAACAATCTCAGGGGTCTTGTCAGGTTGAGATCTGGTGAACTTGTTGCTGTGAAGGTGCAAATCAATGTCCTGGAAGAGAAACTAAAACTGTTTAGAGATCTTGTTGACTTCACAACAAAAAGGTGCACTAGTCCTGGGGAATTGAAAAGACTTGGTATTTATCTTCAAGCTTGGAATTACAAGGCAGCATCTCTATTGTTTCTATATTTTGTCGATGGAAGGCTAGAACAAATGGCTTCGAGATTGAATGGTAAGCTTTTTGATCTGCTATAGATGATAAAGCCTTCCACTCCAGAAGTCATAGGTATGTACCTCGGAGTTCTTAAGGCCTCACAGTCAACAAATTCGGACAATCTTTTGATGGGTGCAACTGTTGCAAATGTTGTCGATTTTCTTATAGGGTTGCCGGTAGTCACTACAAATCGTTCTATTAGAACTCTTCGTGATGGTCTAATTATCTTAATAACATTTCTTATGAATCCACCTAAGTCTGCAAAGCATCGGAGATTGATTCGTATTCAAAAACAAAGTGATGCTATTGTGACTTATGCTGTGTCTGTCATTTGTTCACTCTTTGCCCAGGAAGCAAATGAGCGGACTGGCAAAGAAAGTCATATCCTTCTTTAATTATTGAATAAGATTGACGAAGTCAAGGCAAGGATAAGCAGGTTTTATGTCCATATTGCTGATTCATCGAGTTCTAGTTTCCCTAGGACCAATTTTCTAGGCTTTGTTGATTTCCTTTTGGAAAATCTAGGAAATTTGAGGGAGAAGTTGAGATGGAATTCCAGTTTTATTTCCTTTTCAAAGCATCAAATTGTTACTATCCAAGAAGAGCTAACGTCTCTTAGGCCCTTTCTCAATGACATTTTTGCAACATAATTTGAACATATAGATCTTTGGATGAAAACTATAAATGTGGTATACCAAGCAGACCATGTCATTGATTCTTGTCAAATGATGGGTTTTCCTATTTGGCATACAATGATAAGCCTTTTCCATCTCATAAATACAATTAGGTTTATAAAGAATAAGGTTCAAATCATCCAAGTCAAGGATAGTTAGAAGACAGAAGTCTCTAGTGTTAAAGCGTGTTTGAGTCATACCCACCATGCACAAGTAAGCATTTCAAGAATTGATGAAGTCGTTGTGGGTTTTGAAGATGAGGCACTTAGCATATATAGTTGCACATATTTAAGAATTATAGCTATAATATTCCTGTAATTGTTTCTATAATTTTAATGTATAGTTGACTTACCTTAAATAGGTCTAAGTATCTTGTATAAATACCTTGAGATATATGGAATAAATATAAGAGTGTTTTTTAGCCAATTGTTAATTTGGTATTAGAGCCTACAAAAGACTTCTGCTACCTCTTTTTCAAACCCTAGCTGTCACCTCCTTCCAGCCGTCACCTTCTTCCAGCCTAACCCTAATTTCAGCCGCTAGCCTAACCTTAATTTCAGCCGCCACCTTCTTTGGCAGCCGTCACCTTTTTTGACAGCCACCATCTCCAACTCCAGCATCCTTTACGCTGGTTATCATCAATCATGGCTACTAAAACTGACAACGAATAGATTCCTGATAGCAAGAAACTCTCGACGGTGACCATTCATGAAACCTCTTCTCTAATCCACATTAAATTGGATGGTACTAATTATCGTGTTTGGTCGAAGATTTTAGAGATGTATATTGCTAGCAGGAAGAAGAAGGGTTATATTACTGGCAGAAAGACTGCACCTACAGAAGATGATCCGGGCTATGATGAATAGGAGGCTGAAGATGCTCTTGTCAAGTCTTGGCTTATTAATTCCATGACTGACAATCTGATGTCACACTTTGTTCAGTGACATCTAAAAAAGTTTGGGATGCGGTTAAGAGGAGCTATCTTGATGTTTCTGACTCTTCTCAAGTCTATGAACTGATGAAGAGGTCATTCCAATTGCGCCAAGGTGGTCGTCCTCTCCGGGAATATTACAACGAGTTGAATTCAATTTTCATGGAGCTTGATTATCGTTGGCCTAATGACATGACATGTGCCGCTGATATTGAGAAACAAAGGAAGTTGCAGAGGATCGCATCTATATGTTTTTTGCAGGTCTTGATCATAGTTTGGATCAAGTTAGTAGTCGTGTTTTGGCTACTTCCCCTCTACCAAGCTTGGAAGAAGTCTACTCTTTAGTTCGTCGTGAAGTGCAGAGATAGGTCACCATGGGAACAGAAAATCATTCTGAAGCTTCAGCTCTAACGATCCAAAAGAGCACCTCTCAGTTGACTCCTTCTATTCCTGTGAATTCTGCCGCTTCAAATTCTCGCTTCTGCACTCATTGCAATAGTCTCAGGCATACAATAGATGTTTGTTGGAAGAAGCATGGATATCCGGAGTGGTATAAACTCAAGCAAGCTGAGAAGAAAAATAAGAAATCTGCTCAGATTGCTGTTATTGATACTTCTCCACCTTCTGCTTCTCATGTCTCTCAAGTATCTCCTCACTAAGGTAATTCTAACACTTGGGTTATTAATTTAGGGGCCACTGACCATATGACTAGTAATTCTTCCATACTTGCCTCTCTAATGTCTTCACCTGTCAAGTCTGTACAGGTTGCTAATGGGACCTTTATGCCAATTACAGGAGTCGGGAGTGTCTCAATTTCTCCTACATTCTCCATGTCATCTGTCTTACTTGCACCTGCTCTTTCTAATAGTCTTCTTTCCATTAGTAAGATTACCAAAAGTCTTAATTGTTCTACAATATTTGATTCCACTCATTGTGTCTTTCAGGACAAACGTTCGAAGAGGACGATTGGCATTGGTAAGGAAAGAGGAGGTTTTTATTACTTAGAGGGGTCTACGTAGTTTCACTCTGAACCTAGCCATGACCTTCAAGTAGAGAGTGAGTCGGTTGATAAAGAGAAGATTCTTTTATGGCATTGTCGTCTGGGGCATCCATATTTTCCTTACTTAGAGCGTTTATTTCCAAAATTGTTTCGCAATGTTGCTATCTCTAGTTTAAGATGTGAACAATGCATTTATGCTAAAAACCATCGTGTTCCTTTCAAAACCAGTTTCAATAAGAGTTCTATTCCTTTTTCGTGTGTTTACACTGATGTATGGGGTCCTTTTTCTACTCCATCTGCTTCAGGCCATAAATACTTTGTGTCTTTTATTGATAACTGCACTAGAGTGAGCTGGGTATATTTGATGAAACCTAAAAGTGATATTATACAGGTGATTCCTCAATTTTACAAAATGATTGTGACACAGTTTCATACACAGGTCCAAGTTTTTCATTCTGACAATGGCCGTGAGTTTGTAAATCAATCTCTTACTCAGTTCTTCCTAGAACATGGCATTCTCCACCAAACAACTTGTGTCTACACACCACAACAAAATGGTGTAGCCGAGCGTAAGAATCGTCATATCCTTGAAGTTGCTCGGGCTTTAAGCTTTACTATGCATGTTCCTAAACGTTTTAGGGCTGAGGCTGTCATGACTATTGTCTTCCTTATTAATCGCATGCTTGCTCGCATCCTTAATTTTCAAACCCCTTTAAGGATGTTGTCACAGTTTCACTCTATCCCTTCCGCTCTAAATCTTTGTCCTAAGGTTTTTGGTTGTATATGCTATGTTCATGTCCACTCTATATATAGGGATAAGCTTGATCCACGTGCTCTTAAATGTGTTTTTCTTGGTTACTCTAATTCTCAAAAAGGCTATAAATGTTTTCATCCTCCTACAGGTAAATATTATGTTTCCATGGATGTTCAGTTTTGTGAACACGAGTCTTATTTTTCTGGGGATGTCTCTATGATTCCTCTTCAGGGGGAGATTAGTAGTAAGGAAGAGGAATGGAACGGTTATGGTTAGAAGAGAAGAAGTTGTGGATGTCGAGTAAGGGGGAGAACTCAGCTATTGTGGAGACTACGGACTCTTTAGATGATACTTGTTCAGCTGAGGTTGAGTCTGAATTTAAGGAGGCAAAGGATGAAAGACCAACTAGGTTATTTCAAAAAAGGCTATACGAGAAGAAAACAGAATACCCCTGTTATGCCTCCTCCTCCTGGTTCTAGTGCCCCTCTTGATAATACTACCATGCATCGGATGACTCTTCTACTGTTAACCCTGAGGTATGTGTTCCTTCTCCTCCAACTTCAACTTTAGAGATAGATTCTACTATTTTGAATCCACCAATTATGGATCACGATCATAGTAGGAGATATCCCCTTCATGAACGTAGAGAATCTATCAAGAGAACCTGATAGGTTGGGTTTCTCCAAGTCCTCTTTTATTGTCACTTATCCCATTTCTGATTTTATCTCTTATCATCGCTTCTCTAAGGCTCATCTAGCCTTTGCTCTTCAGTTGTCTTCTGTGTCTATTCCTAGTCATTTTCAGGAAGCCCTTGGAGATCCTAAGTAGAAGGTTGCTATGGAAGAGGAGATGAAGGCCCTTCAAAAGAATTCTACTTGGGAGATGGTTGAATTGCCACAGGAGAAGAAGACAGTAGGATGTAAGTGGGTGTTTACAGTGAAATACAAGTCAGATAGGACAGTTGAAAGGCATAAGGCAAGACTGGTGGCCAAGGATTACACTCAAACCCATGGGATTGACTATCATGAGACTTTTGCTCCTGTGGCTAAGATGAACACCATTCGAGTCATTCTATCTCTTGCAGTCAATCTAGACTAGCCATTACGCCAATTTAATGCAAAAAATACTTTTCTCCATGGTGATTTGATTGAGGAGGTGTATATGGATCCTCCTCCAGGATTTACACTAGGGGAAGGTAAGGAGTGTAAGCTGAAAAAGGCATTATATGGGTTGAAACAATTGCCAAGGGCATGGTTTGGCAAGTTAAGCTACTTGATGAAGGAGTATGGTTTTAAGCAAGCTTTGGCGGATCATATTTTGTTTTATAAGAGGGAGCATGATAATATTACCTTGCTTATTGTTTATGTTGATGACATGATTGTTACAGGCAGTAATGCTAGTGAGATAGAGAAGCTTCGACGCTATTTGGCTAAGGAATTTGAGATGGACTTGGGGGTTCTGAAATACTTCTTGGGTGTTGAAGTATCTCGGTCCAAGCAAGGACTTTTTCTCTCTCAATGAAAGTATATTTTAGATCTCTTAGCTGAAATTGGTAATTCTGCCTTTGAACCTGTAAATACTCTCATCGAGATGAATCATAGTCTAGCTATCTATCCTGATTAGGTTCCAACTAACAAGGGGAGATATCAGAGACTAGTGGGGAAGTTGATTTTTCTGACTCACACTAGGCCTGATTTATCGTATGCAGTTAGTGTTGTCAGTCAGTTTATGCACAATCCAAGTGATAGACACATGAATGCAGTAAATCGTATTTTGGCTTATCTGAAGTCCTCTCCAGGTAAAGGTATTATGTTCTCCAAACATGGGCACTTGGATATTGTTGGTTACACAGACTCTGACTTTGCT
The DNA here is from genome assembly GCA_026120185.1 of Voacanga thouarsii. Lineage (NCBI taxonomy): Eukaryota > Viridiplantae > Streptophyta > Magnoliopsida > Gentianales > Apocynaceae > Voacanga > Voacanga thouarsii. The sequence goes on along the minus strand of JANUWF010000528.1, from coordinate 1,691,178 downwards.
AGCTCTAAGATAGATAGAAAGTCTACTTCAGGCTATGTGTCGTTTGTTGGAGGTAATTTGGTGACTTGGAGGAGTAAGAAACAAAATGTGGTGTCATTGTCTAGTGCAGAAGCTGAATACCGGGCTCTTCATCATGCAACCACAAAGCTTGCTTGGTTAAAAATTCTCTTAACAGAACTCGGGTTTGGTCCAAAGAAACCTATGGTACTGTATTGTGATAACACTGCAGCTATTGAGATCGCTAACAATCCAGTTGAACATGATCGAAATAAGCACATTAAACTTGACAAGAATTATATCAAGGATAGTCTGGATTCTGGTATGATAGAGGTTCCGTACATTAAGAGTGCAGATCAGCTAGCTGACATAATGACTCATGTTGTTACTAGTGGCTCATTTTATGCATCATTGTCCAAGTTGGGCATGTGTGATATCTATGCACCAACTTGAGGGGGAGACTTAGCATATATAGCTGCACATATTTAGGAATTATAGCTCTAATATTCCTGTAATTGTTTCTATAATTTTAATGTATAGTTGACTTACCTTAAATAGGTCTAGGTATCTTGTATAAATACCTTGAGATATATGGAATAAATATAAGAGTGTTTTTCAGCCAATTGTTAATTGAGGCAAAAGCAATAATTGAAAAGCTTACAAGAGGATCTAAACAGCTAAAGGTTGTTTCTGTTGTTGGTATGCCAGGGATAGGTAAGACAACTTTGGCCAAAAAAATCTACAATGATGCTTCAGTTCAGTCTTATTTTCACAAATGTGCCTGGTGTGTTGTTTCCCAATAATTTAAGCGTAGAGAGCTATTGCTTGCCATTTTAAATGATCTGGTAGCTGACAAGGTATCTAATATGAAGGAAGATGAATTGGCTGAAAAGCTTTACAAAAGTTTAAAGCAACAAAGGTACCTCATTGTTTTGGATGATATTTGGGATACTAGGGCATGGAAGGAATTAGAAGAATCATTTCCAAATGACGGCAATGGAAGTAGGATTATTTTCACAAGTCGAATTCATAATGTAGCGTTGCACTCCAATTCTGGTTATTATGTGCAACATCTTAGGTTACTCTCTTTTGAAGAAAGTTCAAAGTTGTTGCAAGAAAAACTGAAACTAAAAGATGGCATGCCTTCAAATTTGTCATGAGTTGCAAAGCAGGTTTTGGAAATTTGTAAAGGGTTGCCTTTGTCCATTGTTGTGGTTGCAGGACTCCTTGGTAGGGAAGCTAGGAATTTAGATTGGTGGAAAGATATATCTGAACGGCTAGATTCAAAACTTGCTAGTGAAGGAGGGGTGCATGGACATTTTACAACTGAGTTACAAGAACTTACCAGACTTCTTGAAACCTTGCTTTCTTTATTTTGGAGCCTTCCCTGGGGATCAAGTAATTGAGGTCCAGAAGTTGACCCAATTGTGGATTGCAGAAGGGTTCATCCAAAAGAATGGGATGAGAAGCTTAGAGGATGTGGCAATTGGGTATCTAATGGACCTCATCGACAGAAGTTTAGTAATTGTTGCCAGGCGAGGTGCCATAGGTGAGGTCAAAGAATGTCGGATTCATGATCTATTGCATGAATTGTGCTTGGAGAAAGCTACAGAGGAAAAGTTTCTGTATTCACTTCATGTACATGATAATAGTTTGAATTCCGTAAAGTATGACCAACATCGACTGTGCATTCATGGCAAAATGCAGTCTCCCCTTGAGTTAAATTTCACTACTTGCTCAAGTGTCCGCACTCTACTAATCTCCTCTTGTGATTATAAATTAATCCCTAGAGTTGTTAGTTCATTTAATTTTCTTAGAGTGTTGAACTTGGAAAACATTTATTTGGGTTGGGACTTGCATCCAGAAATTGTATCATTAACTCATTTGAGATATTTAGCTGTCAGCTGTAAAATAAGCAAGGTTCCACCATCAATAGCCAACCTTGAGAACCTAGAAATGTTACGTGTGTCAGGCAGCAGACTTACAATATATTTTCCAGAGAGCATTTGGATGATGAAAAAGTTAAGACATGTAGCTATTGGTAGTGGTGGTGCAGTTATTGCTTTGAGTGATGATGAGCCTGAGGAGGCATGTCAATTAGATTGTCTGGATAGTTTTTCCTGGTTAGCTTTTCGTGATAATGGAGATGAAGCAAAGATGTTAAGAAGGTTTCCTAGAGTTACAAAACTGAATATCAAATCTTCGAAATGGGGTTGTTATCAAGGTTGTATGCAGATTCCAGTAATGGACTTTCTTAGCCAGCTTGAATCATTAAAGATGTGCTTTGGTCGGGAAGTGTTCCATACATGTCAATTCAGTTTTACATCAACTCTGAAGAAACTGACCTTATCAAAGTTTTGCCGTCCATGGAGTGAAATATTGGCGATTGGAATGTTGCCCCATCTCGAGGTTCTGAAATTGCTGTCAAATGCTTTTGTAGGACCAAAATGGGACGTGGAAGATGAACCATTCCTAAACCTCAAGTATTTAAAGTTGAGGGATTTAGACATAGTAGAATGGAATGTACCCATTGATTCGTTCACCCGTCTTGAGGGACTTCTTGTGGATGACTGTTTCCGACTTAAAGAGATCGCTTCAACCTTTGGAGACATATGCACTTTGAAGATCATAGAGATTCGTGGTTGCTTCATGGCTGAAAGTTCTGCTACAAAAATTCTAGAAGAACAACAGGATATGGGAATTGAAGGTCTTCAAGTCTTGATAAAGGACGGCCATCTATCATGGATGAAACGGTAATTAAACTTGCACCACTTTTAGCATATTCTTTTCCTCATTGAATATGGTTAATAATAGGCACACATGATCCATGCAGATTTTTGAAAACCTCATTACATCAGTGCCTATTTTGAGCAACAAGCGTTTTGAAACAGAACCTAAAGAAAGATAAAAAAAATGGTTTAAAGGGTAATCAGTACTAACAAACAAACTGAAATGGTTTGTAGTTTCTGCAAAATATTGTCTAAATTTGGATGTCAATTTCTACTCCTATTTGTTGAACAGCATTGTATACTTCTATCTAATCAATTATTATGATTCTCGAAATGCTAATGAATGTAAAGATGAAATTGGAGTAACATAAAAATGTCTTATTTTCACTGCTTGCTAGGTTTATGAAAGATCAGGGAGCTTTTGCATTACCAATTCCATACCTGGCAACAACTTCTGTTCTTCTTAGCTATTGGTTTAATATTATATTTATCATGTGTTTCACTAAAACATCTGCTACTTTTCTTTGCTTGTGTCTTAACTCCTAAATTTATATTTTCAGGTTTTCTGTTGTCAGAAAATTTGGGAAAATGTATAACTATCTGCCATCTCAAAAATGTGTTTCCACTTTGGCTACTTCTGGCAGATGAAACTGAAAAATTAACAGCAAAATTGAAATGTCAACTAATATTTGTCGTACTTTACTTTTGAATGTATTCAAGCTGTGGGCTTTACAGTTAGTTTTCTAATGTTGGTTCTCTAAGGTTAATGTTGTTGTGCTGCCTTGAGTCTTGACTCCTATCTACAGTGCAGACAACTAACTGAGTTTCAGTTTAGTCAAGCTTCAGACTTAAACCTTAGCTTGTTTGGATTTTCTCCGAGTTAGAGGTTGGGAAAAAAAATAAAAAGGCAGCTGGGCTTGAAGTACCAGTGACGAAGGCCTATTCCAATCATATTTGGCTCAGACCAAATATGTTAAAGTTTTTTTTATCCTAAACTTTGTGCTAGAAGCCTAGTATTTGTCTGAATTGCCCCTCTTGCATATCATCATTATTTAATAAACCTAAAGTTAACAATTGTTTGAACGCATTTGCAGAATAAACTTTTAAAATAAGTTTCAAATTGTCATCTATATGTGAAAATGTTTTAGGTAATTAACATTTCTGATGTAAAATCTTTTCAGCCTATATTACTAGCTTCTTGGAACCCCTTGAAGAAGTATGTTCAGCGGAAAGTTTGCCACCAGGATATCTTTACATATTCTACCATTCATGATAGCGTTAAAAAAACCAACTGCACAAATGTTGAGAGCAAGAGGAGAACAAAGATCAGGTGTAAATACAATTGTCAATCCCGCCAGTCCATTGTAGCAAGACGCCTTCACCAAGGGCTGAAATGAGATGGATAGTCTTCATGCACAAGACCCTTGTGAGTTTTTCAAAAGCAAAGGTAAATAAGGAAAAGTGTTTTCAGGAGGGAGATATTGTTTCAATCAGATGAGCATGATGCATGAATGCTAGTGATTTATGTTCATACTTGAAATAGGTATCATGCTGCTACTTTGTACTTTTGTAAAGAAACCTGTATGATTTAGTCTACTTCTATGTAGAAGAAAGGTTCTTTTGCTTGAGGAGATAATGGCTTGTACTGTTTGTTGGAAGTTATGTTACATAATAGGAAATCGTTTTGAGAAACACTGATAGCCTGTTCTGCTGATAGCTGACTTGGTAATATTGTTTTAGGTTATATATCAACTCACAGTCTCTTCGATTTTTCCCCCATTATTATTGACCATTTAATTGAATATCTATATCGTAGCTTGAGAAACATGAGAATCTATGATGCATGTGCATCGATGGATTCAGATTTAAGCACAAACTGATTTTAAACTTTTAAATACAAATTTATTGAACTTACACTAGCTTATTTTTAGAAAAACTATTTCACTTTTCCTACAGGAATTTCAGAACAATAATGAATTTCAAAACTACAGATTTCAAGAACCTCACCTAATGGTATCCAAACATATAATGAAACGTTGAGTGTATGCTAGTAATCGACACACATATCAAGATGATCGTATCTCTTGGCCCTTGTTCTCATGTTTTTTCTACAAATAAGCAAATATCCATGGGAAACTAGACTTGGAGGCTCCCCACCAAAGAAATGCAACGTGACTTCGATCTTGATTTTACCACTACTACACTTCTTGGTGTTCGAGAATGAACGCCTGGTGTGGAAAAAATGGAGCAGCAATTGACCAAAATTACAACACTTGCAGGAGACATAAACTAAGCTAAACATGCAACAGACATCAAAAGTTTCATGGTGGAAGTTCGAATAAATCTATCAAGCACGCAGTGGCTAGGAAAGTTTCTCTGGATTGTTTTATTTTGAATACAAAAAGTTAATGAAAGATACTACACTTCATCCATTATTCCAGGAAATTCTAGATTTTGCTTATAAGATTTCTTTGTTGACCGGAATACAAGCTGACAAGTTTCTCCCCAATCATTGTTTCTAAGTAAAAGATCATCTACATGATTGAGTAGCCTGGGCCGCCACCCCCTTCTGGCACTGTCCATTCAATGTTCTGCTTTGGGTCTTTAATATCGCAAGCCTGAAAAAGAATTACAATCTGTAAGTTCTGATGCTGCTGCAAATGTAACTAAAACAAAGGGGAAATGGTAAGCACCAAGACAGCTGCATTATCTATCGTTTGGAGTAGATAGGTCTGGTTAATTAATCAACTATAAACCAATACATATATGCTACGCCATGAGAACAGAGAGGGAAGATGCTAGCAGTCAGTACAGTTTTACTAAGAGAGTTCAAGAGTTATTCACAATATGTGTATTATTTGAAGGCATTCAGAGAATAAAGTTAGCATTTTGCTTTACATAATTATAGTTTCAAAGCACCGATTAATAATTTTATAAGGGTCACATGCAATTGAGAGTTGATATTTAGCTTTAATCTGATGTAAGAGTTAACAAGACAAGAAAGATTATAAAAGGAAAGTTTTTAATATATTTTCTAGAATGTTTTTCTAACTGGGGGTGTCACTAAAATTTCAGTCATTGAAAGATATGGACCTGTTATCTAAACTTGGATTCTTTTCTCTTTAAGCAGGTGAAAAAAGAAATTACTGAATAGATCTTTTTGAAAATTTGAAAGAAATGATAATTATATTTGAGAAGTTATCATAAGCAAAATTTTTAGTGAAAAAGAACCTCAATAATTCTTTTCCCCTTCCTTCTGGTAAATTATTTAATTTGTTTATCCAGATTACAAAATATTTATATTGTCTTAGACTGTTTATGAAAAAACAAGCTGAAATAGACTTCAGAAAAGAGCCTTCATGAATTAAAAACAAAAAAAGAACAAATTTTAACTTTGGTAAAGGAATTTCATCCACTAAAATTTTTAATTCCATTAAAATGTTGTTTTAGATGGGTGTTCGGGGGAAGGAAGTGACCAGTAAGTACAGTGTTTTTATCCAACTATGCAATATGTTTCCTATAGGAGCATTTGCAAAATTATGTCCCATATCATGCTTTCAATTTCCCTGTATACCTTGCAGTGGACGCAATTCTGAGCATTGATCTGCAGCTTTGCCTGACCATTATCATCTGGTACATACCTATGATTTATTCCAACAGAAATTATACAATAGAACAATGTAATTGACAGACAAATAAAAATTGGTAGAATATAAGACGTGCTAGACAAGCATATTACTCATAAACACGTGCAGGGCAATATCTTGATTCGGGTCCAGCATATATGGGCAGGTTCACAAGTTGAGGAATTTGAGGGTCTCTCAGTCGAAGATGAACTGGCTGATCATGATCATGGTTTGTATTGCTCCTAAAGAATCCAAAAGAAAAAAATCAAAGTAAAATAAATAGCAACAGCAATTAAGGTGTGCAAGCAATTTCCTTTGTACGTTATAAACTTTCACTCTAATTCTTCAACCTAGGTCCATAAAAGCACCATCAGGAAATTGCTTGACCTTCTTTCTTGCTTGGGACATCTAGGGGTGGCAATCGGGTTGTGTTCGGATTGGCGGGACATGTTAACTTAGGATAATTACATACGACAAGTTAACCCGAACACGACCCGATTAATAAACGTGCCATGTCGTGTCAACCCGTTTATTTTCATGTTGTGTTCAAGTTATAAAACGGGTTGACATGACATAACATGACATGATTATATACAAAAATTAAATAGTTAATTACTAAACCCGCCAACCCGAATACCTACTAAACTCACCAATTTGTTCACTCATTATACAAAAAAATTTAAAAAATCAAATTAAATCATATGAAATTAAAAAAACTAATAAAATAGGCTATAAAATCATAAATAACTAATAAAATAACAAATCATCCAATTAAATATCTAGAGATATCAATAAATTTATAAGATTTAATCTTAAAAATCTAAACAAATATAATTTTGCAATAAAACTGGATTGTTCAAGAAATTATTTTCTCTAGCTAAAAGTCATTGTAATAATAATATTATGATAAATACTAAATAATAATTAATTAAGAATGATTCATTTACCATATATCAAGTAAATAGACACATTAACATCATTTATTTTCCTTAAGAGATCTCATATAATTAAATAAAATAGACACACAAACAATTCAATTAATTCATATAATAAAATTTAATTCAATTAATTCATGTAAAAAAAATTAAATTACCTAATTTTCTATAGTGAAATTTGTAGGGTATTATAAAAAGTATTAAATATAAGTATTAAAAAAATTAAACGGGTTCACGGGTTGAAACAGATTGAATCCGTTTATGACTCGAACACATTTAAAGTTAAACGGGTCGACCTGTTTCAACCCGAACCCGCGAAATCTTAACCCTAACCCACTATAATTGTGTCGTTTTCGTGTCATGTTCGATATTACTAGCCCTAGGGACACCTTTCAGTTTCTTTGCCAACTAATCAATTATCATAGCAGTGTGGACACGGGTTAGGTGATTAACAACTTTGTGTTTCATTCTTTTTAGAATAGTCTAACATAGCCTTTGGAATTCATTAGCCATTCTCTAATATGCCCTTGGAATTTATGGAACAATTTTCCAATTTTTAGTTTAAATATGGGGTGGTAAAAATAAAAGTTATTATCTAATAAAATACACTATACCAAATACCCAAAGCACCAAAGTCAAAGGTTTGTCCTATTTCTTTCCATAGTGTGCTCCAACTAGTTCGATACTTGGTTTAGTTTCTTGGTTTGTTACTTTGATGATTTTTTTTTTTTTTTAAATGTTTGTTGCATTATATGAACCAGTGTTTTCCGGTTGCATAAGATGAAGAAAATGCACCTATTATGAAAAACCATTATCTAATGCAAACCATGAATTAGTTTTTTTTAAAAAAAATATCTAATGCAACAAAAACTAATAAAAATTAATTAAAACAACAAAAATTTAAACACAAGAAGCAAAAATCAATAATAACATCATATCCAAAGGGCAGCAACCAGCATGGTTTGGCAAAATTCTCAATTCAGACCGTAACACTTTGGCTTAAGATTTCATATGTTTAGTCAAGCTATCAAAATTCCCCTTACCAATCTACTGTTGTTTATTAGTCCACATCAGAAATTCATTATAATCTACATTTTGACAGCATCTACTTATTCAAAAAAAAAAAAAAAACTTATTTGCGATAATATATTAGCTACCAATAATGGTCAAGTTTGGCATTGTCAGATTCAGGAGTCCACATGTTATCAGAAATATAAATGTAAAACCATTTGCAAGGAAATAAATCAAACAGAGACCTTGAGACTTCAACCCACCAAGCCAAGCAGATGCATAAAGATTATATACCTGTACAAAGAAGTTGGTACATCAAAAGATACCAGTCCGTCTGGCTTTGGGTACTCTATTGGTGAGCATAATCGTGCTTCCTGGAAACATATGAAAACCACTCAATAGGTATTGGGAACCAAATTATTAACTCTCAAACCATTCCTTGATAGAATTTACAGGATAAAACACGTTATAATAACTCTCATTCACTCCTAGTTTTTCTGCTTCAAAGGTTTCTATTCCAGCTAGAAATGTTAAAAATATATGCAGACAGTATTTGCAGAACAAGTTTGGAAAGAAGCTAACATACCCACTGTTATGACAAATTTCACACATCTAAAACAAGAAATCCAGAGTAATTGGGAAAGAAGAACTTGGGCATCTATTTGCTAGATCATGTGCAAAAGCAAAATTACACCCCCCCCCCAAATAATAATAATAAATTTTATCAATGCATGTTCCTAGAAGCCAAAATACATCGCAAGAAAATGGCACCAAAAAAATGGATTTTAACAAAGGAATACAACTCTTCTAGAAAGTTAAATTCATTTAAGTGGAGTAGTTCTGTCATCTATTATTAACTCATATGAAAGAGGAAGATAACAATTAACATGTCTCTAACTTATAGTTCTTAGCCACTAATTTCTCACTTTTGTTGCTTCATGGTCGGGTTCTCCATGCTTCAGTGTCCAAGGAGATCTTCCTCTTGTTATGTAGCTGCCAAGTAAAGAACCATATTTGATGTTGCAGTATATAAAATCAAAATCCAAAGAACTAACTGAAGCATTAAGAAATTCATTTGAAAAACCAAAAAGAGAAAATGTCATACTGTTCAAATGCATTTATAGCCAAGCCTGGAAAGAGTCCATACTCAAATGCCTGCAATGCAAAAGGACAAAGATTACATGAGATTTGGACTTTGTTTGGGTGCACAGTCTAGTTTTTTATTCAGACTGTATTCTTTAATTGTTGTCGGAAATTATAGAGAAATTATTATACACAGGTGTTGTGTAAATGTTGTAAGTTATTGGACTTTCTTTATAAGACTTAGAAACAATTTACTACGTCGTGTATTTCTGTGAATAGAGTAGTTGACCTTGAACAAGAACCTGGAAAATTAGGGTGAATAAAATTTGGTGTCTTCAAATGATGTTGTATCTCTCATGGGATCAAATCTTATTATTAAATTTTATTTTAGCTCTTCCTTATTTTTCCTCTCTTTTTCTCCTATGTTGTGAATTTTAGAATTCTATTATTATTATTTTTAACATCAATAAAAAGTGGTTCATGTAGCCGACCCCAAGTTTCTTAGGACTAAGGCTTAATTTTTTGTTGTTGTTGTTGTAGTAAAAAGTAAAGGTTTTGAATCTTTATATTTGAAAAATTTTCAAATATTTTTTATCCCATATATACATATATGTCTGGGATGAATTCCAATGTTGAAATCTTTTTAACTCTTTTCTCTCATATTTTTCTCTATTTTTTTGTGGTAAATCTTTTCACTCATATCTTTAGAATTGCTTTTTATTTATCATTTTTATCTCTTCGTATACCAGGCCTCCTATGGAGTTTATTACTCCTTTTTCACGTGTATATGTATCCCTCACAAAATTAAACTATATCCCCAGAACGTTTCCAACTCTATTTTAATTTTTGAAAATTGTCTTCCCTCATGGGACTAAATTTATTACTCAAAATATTGACATACTATTCACGGTTTAGTTCTTTCTTTTAATTATATTTCCCTTTCAATCACATTTTCATCGAACTTCTATTATTCTTCGTGCTATATGTACACCTTCAAAAGTACTGCAGTTTTTTTTTTTTTTTTAATAACTCATGCATATTTTATTTGATATATATATATATGTTTGTGTGTGTGTGTGTGTGTGTGTCCCCTTATATTTTCAAATCATCCAATTCTTTCTTTACCATAATTTTATATTATCATACATTGTCTTCACCCAATGTTTAGTTATGCATGCATATCTTGCTTAGTTGTTAAATTAATGTTTTAATATCAAGATTATAATTGTATTTAGAAATTATTTAGAATTAAAATTTTAACAAAAAGAAAAATAAGCTACATAATGCACGAGGCAGCAACTATAGTATTTATAGTATGCATCTCATCCAATGCGCCTCTTGGCCTTGTACAAGGGAAAATCAGATACAAAAGGGCACAATGTGCAAATGGTTACGGAAGTGCAATACGCCTCCCCTCAATGCCATCCAATAAGCCTACCAAACCAAGTGAACTTACATATCTAACCCCAGGAGTCCACCCACTAAAAGTGGTGAACAATACCATTATTTGTTTACGAAAAGAAAATCTTAAAGCTTGCTACTATAGATAAAAAACTCTTTTCTAATGCATGTTCAGGACAGAATTGAATATCTTTTTATGCTTTCCATTGTTTAAAACATCCAGTTTGCTTGGTTGATCAACCCAGTTGCTTTCAAGACAGCCTAGTTGACTTTTTGATAGGAATCCACCCAAGAAACATGGCACATCTAAGGAAAGGGGATGGAAGGTTAAGGCATCAGTCAAGGTTCCTTGGGAAACATCAAGCTTCAAGAGGTATTAAGGTGGTTTTCAAGCTAACAAGTCAAGGGCTAAGAAGGTTGTCGAGAAATGAGAGATCAAAGGAGATCCTAAAGAAGCCAATTGTGACCACAAATCCATATGGATGGCCAAGGAAACTCATTGCAAGGCTATGGAGATCAATGGAGTTGAGTTTGGAAGAAAGGATATAGAGAATGCATGGCTTGGAGCATGGGCATGCACCAAGCCGTGCAAAATGCAAGCCAATACACAACTCTCAGTGGTTGTGCACAGCATGCTGCATGGCAAATCAAATGCTGCACAAAGCTGGAACAGCCATGCAACATCCTGAAGGCGTTACCTAGCTTTGTTTTGTATTGTTTTGACTTTGTTTCGATTCTGTTACATTTCCTATGGCTTCTATTGACTTTCAAGGCCAATTTAACTTGTTTTTAAGCCTCTTTTGACAATAGTTTGCAACCCTAATAAATTAGGGCATGGCATCTACATATATGCCATTATAACACTCGTGTAGCCAACTTGGATATTAGTGTGAGATGAAAATCTCTTTGTGAGTTGATTCCTCTATGGTTCTTTCCTGAAAAATCAAGACTATTTTTAAGGTCCAGTCCTTCTTTAAGATTCAAGTCTCTAAACTAACAAGGATAATTCAATTAGTTCTCTAGGTTAGGTCCTAGTTGATTGGTTCTTCTAGGATTCTCTCTAGGAGTCAAATTGGATGCCTAAATCTTCTTATCCCACATGTTTTTGATCCCTTGCTGGGTTAGGAGTGTTTGGGTGTTGATTTAGCAGACTTAATTAATTAGATTTAGGGTTCTAGGTTGCTTAGTTTCCTAGGGTTCTAGACTTTGGATTCTAGTATTGTTCATTCTTTAAGTTTTAACCATAGAAAAAAAAAATTACTGTTTTGAGTCCCATTTGTGATTTTTTTAATGACTCTTTGAGCCACGAATTTCATGTAAGATTGACCCCCTCAAGCTCATATCAAATTGGTATCAGAGCAAGCAAGAGTTTTGATTCTAATCAAAGCATGGAACACAAGAAGAGAAGCCAAAAGAACAACACAAAAGCGCAAATCTCGGAGCTGAAAAATAGGCTACCAAAAGATCAAGATTTCTTTGATTTTTCTTGAATTATCCATGTGAAACTTGTTCCTTGATGTTGGGTTGATTATTGGGAATGAATTTCGCATGTGAATGTGAAGAAATTGGGCTTGTATAAGGGTGAAATTTCTGATTTGTCTTGAGTTACGGATTTGTCTACCAAGTGTTTGAATAATGATCAAGATGGAATGTGGCTTATAAGATCATCTACGACCACTTGTTTCCATTCCATTGAGGATTATATCTTGATTTCATCTCTCATTAGTGAATTTCTTGCACATATAAACCATCTAATTGTTGCTACCTAGTGATCAAGCTATTGTCATCTTCTTTGTTCATCTTCTCCAATGAACTAGTCTTCATTGTTTCTTTGTTTTTTGTCTATAATTGCTATTTCCTTGCTTTATTTGCTTCCTTACAATCTTCTACTTGCTATTTCTGGTTGTTGAGCTTTCTTTCTTTGAATTCTTGATTGAACTTGCCTTGTTCTTTAGTGCCTATCAAGTGTTCGATTACATTCCCCTGAGACCCCTAGTTGAATTGTCTTTGGAGGATTACATTAACTTGTCTAGTCGGATTAATTCCGAAGCAATTGAAGAGATTTTTGGGAAGAAATCGCTAAGGAATTGATTGTTTGGGGAAAAAACAGGAGGGTGAGATTATTGTGAAAAGAGCCAAAAAGAGCATACACAAGTGTAGAGTGAACAACCAATTGAGAGTATACACTAAGGGAATGAAAGAGAGGAACAACTACTTTTTCTCTAACCACGGTGGCTTTTTTCTTTCACAATAAGACCTGGTATTTTGCAGGTTTAATACTCTCTGAATTCTCACAACAATGGCACAAGGAGAGGATGTATCTAGACACCGCCAAGTTGGTACAAGTACTAAAGAAGGACCTGTTTGATGCTAGGGCATTTCATGAATCCCTTCAAGAGATGATGAGAACTATGCCAAGTAGTTTGGATGCAATAAGGAAAGACGTGACGGACTTGCACACTCATCGTGGCCAATTCTCAACCATAGCTCAAAGGAGAGGTCAAGAGCAACAAGACATTCTTAACCCTAAAATGAGGGATGACTTGAACACTCCATTGAATGCACAACAAGGTGAAGTGTGGAATGAACACTTAATTGGAGGATTTCAACAAGCACTAATGAGAGGGAACGAACATGGGTTGAGGGGTGGTAGAGGAAGAGTACAAGGGAGATATGAGGGAAACAACTTGAGGGGCCAGGAGGGCGATTTTTAAAGGAGTTTTGATTGCGATGAGAGAGTTCAAGTGAGGATTATAAGGTGGCAAATAGGGAAATTGGGTTGAGAAGTAGGAGAAAGAAAAGACGAAGAAGAGGGAAGGGAGTTGAAGCACATCAAGAGGAAAATGCCTATATTCCAAGGTAAAAGTGATTCGGAATTGTATTTTGAATAGGAGAAGAAGATGGAGATTCTATTTGATTGCCATTACTATAGTGAAAGAACAAATGTGAAATTGGTCATTTTGGGCTTTACAAAGCATGCACTAGTTTGGTTTTAAAAAAAAAAAAAAAACAATTATTATCACAAACTGGGGGAGAATGGGAGAGCAAATGGTGGCCACATGGGATCTCATGAAGAACTTGATGAGAACTACATTTGTACCCTTATATTAGTATAATAAGCTTTATCAAAGACTCCAATTGCTTAAACAAGGGAGTAAAAGTGTGAAGAAGTATCATAAGGACTTGGAGGTTATAATGATGAGAGCTAATGTGGTTGAAGACCTAAGAGCTACAAAAGCTAGATTCTTGAGTGGTTTGAATATAGACATTCCAAACATCGTTGAGCTTCATCTCTATGCATGTATGGAGGAAATGGTGCACATGGCCATGAAGGTTGAGAGGCAACTTAAAAGAAGGGCATACCCTAAGGAAACCATATACACTTATCCAACACAAAATCAACCACCAAGCACGAAGGAAGAGGCCCCAAGGCCATCAACAAAAGAAATCAACAAGCCTAGAGAAGAATGGAGAAGAGACAAGGGCAAAGCATTGGAGAGGCCACAAAGAAGTAGAGACATCAAGTGCTTCAAATGTCTTGGTTATGAGCACACTTCTCATGAGTGTCCAACCAAGAAATTGATGTTCACAAATGCTCAAGGTGAAATTTCTTTCGGAGAAGAAGATTGGGATGAAAGGCACGAAAGTGAGTTTGAAGATGATGATGAGGGAAGTGAAGATGGAATTATGGTCGGGAAGATTTGTTCATTAATTGGTGTTGTTCGAAAAGTCATGAGTTCCTGCGATGTTGAGGATGGGGAGGACCAACAAAGGGACAACATCTTTCACAGAAGGTGTCTTGTTCAACAAAAGCTTTGTAGTGTGATCATAGATGGGGGAAGTTGCACCACTGTGATAAGTGCTACCTTAGTGGAAGAATTGGGAATGGAGACCATGAGACATCTTAAGCCATGCAAACTTCAATGGTTGAATGATTGTGGTGAAGTGAAGATAAACAAGCAAATTAAAGTTCAGTTTGACGTAAGGCATTACAAAGATGAAGTGCTATGTGAGGTGTTACCAATGCAAGTGGGGCATATTTTGTCGGGAAGATCTTGATAATATGATAGAGAAGTCATGCACAATGGTAGAAAGAATATTTATTCTTCGATCAAAGAGAGCAAGAAATTTACACTACTTCCACTACCTTCAAGTGAAGTGCACAAAGATCAAAATGTCATGAGAGGGGAAGAAAATAAAAGAAGGGGCTAAGAAAGAAACAAAAGCAAGAGAGTGAGGACAAAAAGAGAAGAGAGCAAAAAGAGAGCCAAAAACATGAGAGTGAAGAACAAGGGGTTGAGGTAAAAGACAGTGGAGGTAAAATTGAGGAAAAGAATGGAAGTGGAGGAAAAGTGAGAGTGACTTCTTGGGCTATAAACAGTCAAAACATTGAAGTTGTTGAGAGTCACAAGCCTATGCCCTTACTTTCACACAAACTCTTGTTTGAATTCTTATACAGGTATTGATTCAAGGATGAATCTTTTCAAAGTAGGGGGATATGATAGGAATTTGCCCAAGCATCATAGCACATCTAAAGAAGCGGGATGGAAGGCTAAGGTATCATTCGAGTTTCCTTGGGAAACATCAAGATTCAAGAGATATCAAGGTGATTTTCAAGCTAACAAGCCAAGGCCCAAGAAGGTTGTCAAGAAATAGGTGATCAAAGGAGATCTTAAAGAAGCCAATTGTGACCACAAATCCATATAGAGGGCCAAAGAAACTCATTGCAAAGCTATGGAGATCAATGGAGTTAAGTTTTGAAGAAATGAGATAGGGGATGCACGACTTAGAGCACGGGCATGCACCAAACGTGCAAAATGCAGGCTAATGCACAACTCTCAGTAGTTGTGCAGCCATGCAGCATGCCATGTACAAGCAAATCAAATGCTGCACGAGACTGGCACAGCCGTGCAAGCTCAAATGCACGGCTGTGCAACATCCTGAAGGCATTATCTAGCTTTGTTTTGTATTGTTTTGACTTTGTTTTGATTCCTTTACATTTCCAAAGGCTTGTAGTGACTTTTAAGGCCAATTTAGTTTGTTTTTAGACTTCTTTTGACTAGGGTTTGCAACCCTAATAGATTAGGGCATGGCATCTATATATATGCCATTATAACACTCATGTAACCAACTTGGATATTGTTGTGAGATCAAATTCTCTTTGTGAGGTGATTCCTCTAGAATTGTTCCTGAAAAATAAGACTATTCTTAAGGCTTGGTCCTTACTTAAGATTCAAGTTTCTAAACTAAGAAGGAAAATTCAATTAGTTCTCTAGATTGGGTCTTAGTTGCTTGGTTCTTCTAGGAATCTCTCCAGGAGCCAAATTGGATGCCTTCTTATCCCAATTGTTCTTGATCCCTTGCTGGTTTAGGAGTATTTGGGTATTGATTTAGTAGACTTAATCCATTAGATTTAGGGTAGGTTACTTAGTTTCCTAGGGTTCTAGACTTTAAATTCAAGTATTTTTCGTTCTACAAGTTTTAACCATAAAAAACACTATTTTGAGTCCTATTTGTGTTCTTGTTTTAAATGACTATTTAAGCCACAAATTTCATGTGAGATTGACCCCCTCAAGCTCATATGACTTTTCAACTGGGCAGCTTTTAGGCCTGGTTTAGCTTTAAAACAGTAAGGTTGAAAAATTGTTCGTTTTTAGTTGAACTGGTAGAACCACTAGTCTAGAGAGCATGGATCATTAGGTTGCAGTTACCACTAAAACTATAATTGGAAGGCATTCAGAATCTTCCCTTTAACAACTAGGAGTTTAGCTTTCAAAGCTGGAAAGTTGAAGAAACCATCCGTTTCAATTGAACCAAAATAACCGCCCGATCTGAATTGATGAGTTGTCAAAACAACATCAACCATTATGTTGCTATTGCAACTAAAAGTGTCATCAATGGGGTGTCAAATTCCCTTAGTTAATTAGGATAAACATGTAACTGAAAGGGTTTAGACCCTTTTAGTTGGCATGAGGACCAAATCCCACACCAATAACAAATAGGCTAATGCTATTGATTTGATTGCTTTTTCCAAGCAATCAATTTATTACATTTCCTATCGTCAAAACTAACAATAAAGATAAGATCAACTACACAATTTAACATTGTCAATCAATTAAATTACACAACGTTATTTGATAACTCAAAACACAAGTTGATTTCAAGTGATGTTTTGATGGACAAATGTACACTTCAAAATTATAATGGATGTGTGTGCGTGTCTGCACAATACAATGAAACTATTTAATTGAAAAATAATTTCAAAATACTAGATATATAATCTTTCCACAGTTTGCACCAAAAAAGGTGCAAAAGAGGAAACTATTTTATTAAGAAAAATATATTCAACATTGCATAAATATAATTTTCATCTTAAAGCAAAATTTTCATTTGATATATTCAATTTGTGCCTTCCAAATTTCTTTAGAGAATAACTTACACACAATTTTAATTTGTAAAATACTTGGTTAACTTGATCTTTGTACAAAACATATATAAAGGCATGCATTTTTCTATGATGTAAAACTTAAAATGCACATGGTACAGACATTCAATGCAATGATATGTGAAAATCAGGTCTACTTAAGGTAGTTGTTGTTATTCATATTCCTGCATGGTCAATAGAAGGAAGTGGAGAGAGAGGATTCATGTGGATGACTACACGTAACTTGGTCTTGGTTCATATAGCTGCCCCAAGTTTCTTAGGATTAAAGCTTATTTTTTATTTATTTATTTTTTTTTTGTAGAGTTTTTTGGTACAAATTTGAATTTACCTGCTATAGAGATGGCAAACCTTTAATTTTTAGGTGAAGCATCAATAACTTCTTTTCAATTATTTTTAAAGAATATATTTTAAAGTACTTTAGGGGTGTTCTAAATACTCTTAAGTATTCAAGGAATCAGCCATTCAGTTACCAGTTAAGTACTGTGCAACAACCAGTTGAACCAGTTTACCAGGATAAAGGTAAGTTTTCAGTTCAAAGACCTGATCAAATCCTTGAAGTGTCCAGTTACTATAACGAAATCATGTCCATCTACTCAGGCATACTTCCTGCTATACGCTGCAAATCAGATCAGCTTCAGAACATACTATCCTTAATGTCGATAATCCCCCACCAACTAATTAGTTAAATGCTCATGCATGGTCTGATTATCAAAATATCTGATGTGAAGATGCAGAACATGCTACAAGAAAGGAATAAAAAAATCTTTAAGTGCCGAGTCATTATAACTTACAGGACGATAATTTCTTGCTTTATAGAGCTCACTCCATATCCATGAATTTCTCAAGTTTTCCCAAAAGGCTTCCATTGAAGAGCCTTTGTGGAGCATGTTAAATGCAGATTCTCCTGCCAACATCCCTGTAATAGATTCAGAAGATCAGAAAGTGCACAGATATCTTCTCACTTTTTTCCTTCACCCATGGTAGGCAAAGGCAGCTAACAGTTAACAGGTACCAGCAGTACATAAACATATTTGCATGTGGCAATTATAAGCTATTAAACCATGTCATAAGAGCCTTTATCTAGTGACGAATATTGGGAATAAGCTTCTCAGACAAATAAGTTAATCATCTCAGGCACATCTATACTCCAAATCAAGATGCCTCTTGCTACGAAGAAAATCTGCTGGATGAAATACCTGATTACTTTGTCATCTACTTCCCATAAAGTCTTTTCTTTGTGACTCCCTCTCTCCTAAGTCTATTCGTTTAACTTATAAGAAGCATCAGTCCTTCCCCACTTTGGCCGCCCCATCCCCCCATCCCCCCACCCACCCAAGCCTGCTGATGGTGCACCAAAGAGAAAAGGGATCACACAGGATAAATTATGTACCAAATGATCCTCAGTAAATCCCAAAAGAAAAAGTGAAAACACCAAAAACTCCCAAAATTACTTTACCTACAAATTCTTTTAACATGCCAGATTTGCATGTTTTTGCAGGGTAGAGCTATAAAGTTTATTTCAGCTAGTCTTCTTGGCTGTTTCTATGAAAAGTCCATTTCAGTTTGGTAAGAAAGTATTCCAATTTTTCATTTTAAGCCTTCACTTGAGAATACAAAAGATATCCTCAAATTTCCATTTTCCCACTCCTTATTCTTTTTCTTTGTTTTCAATCATAATATGGGGTGGGGGGGGGGACAGCAAGCATATGTTTTTTATGATTCATCTTGTCATACCATGGCTAATAAAATAAATAAATAAACAAAATAGATTCCAACTAATCCTCAAATGCTCACTGAGATGTAAAGTGATATTTGCAAGATGGGAAAATAGTTCTAGCATGTGAATATTGTTTCCTAACAGCATGCAACTCTGCTCACCAACAAATATCGGACAAAGACCAGACAAATAAACCAACGATCCAGGTTTCCGCCGACAGAAAGGCATTTCAGCTAACCAATTGTTACTGACGATCACTATGAACTGTCAGCTAATGCAGAGAAAAAGGACTTAACCACAGCAAGTGTTCCAATCCATTTCAAACTGCAATTGTCTAGATAGGATTAGATGTCTGATGGGAAGCTAACCTTTTATATAAATGTCTATGCTTACATATTTGTATATTGTACATGATTTAATTTTTAAAATTTGAAACTTACTTTAGAAGTGTTGATTAACATTCCCACATGAAAGATCAATAGGAAGAAAATAGGAGTGCTGACAAGTTACCTGATTTCATAGCAGTATGTGTTCCCTTTATTTTTGGTACATTAAGGAAGCCAGCTGAACATCCTATAATGGCCCCACCAGGGAAAACTGGATATGGAATAGACTGAAATTTTAACTGACATCACATTTGGTTTTGCATAATTGATAATAATAATGAAAGTTCACTGAATCCAAATATGTCAAAAGTAAAGAGCGAAATGGAAGAAATAGCCGCAAAAAGTGATTTTACTAAACTTGACTGAAGCATATGTCAACTGGAAATTATTTGACAAGTCAAAATAAATGTTGCTTGAAAAGGGCATTCATTGAGTGCCAGGGCACACTATAGTCTCCTAGCTGCATTTTAATTCATTAGCAAATAGTTAAGCTCTGTGACTAATTGATTCAGGGTGCTAGATTGGTGGCAAAGGTAAATTACAGGAAAAAACACTCATGACATACCTGATAACCACCTTCATTTAAAGCTCGAGCACCATATTGAAGAACAGTTCCTCCCTGAAGAAGAGGTTTGATTGCAGGGTGGCATTTAAATTTCTGAGAGAAAAAGCAAACAGTTAGCAAAGAAAGTTAGGTTGATTTGACATTCTAGAATGAGAACAAAAAGCAATGACAAACAGCCATATTTTGATTGGAGACTTTTTTCAGAAAAGATGAAATAAAACAACGAGACCAAGAAAGTTGTTGAGGTGTAAATGAGATGTAAATTGATTAGGAACGAGCTGTAAATAAATTAGGATGATTAGTTTTAAATTCCTTAAACGACGGTGTGGGAAAATATGGCTAAAGGGTGTATTTTAAGAAAGTAAGGCTGTAAATATTGTAACACTAGAATTAGAGAAGTTTGACCCTTAAATTAGGGGATTTTGTAATCAGTGATTAGGAGATTTTTTAAGGATTGATTAGGAGATTTTGTGAATCAATTTATTAGGATAGTTGTTATATTTGTACCGTAGGCAGCTTGTATATAATTAGTTCATTGTAATCTTTGAGAAATATATGAAAAGAGATTATTCTCTCTCAATTTCTTACATGGTATTAGAGCTGTTCATCCTGATTTGCTTCTGATTTTTCTGCTTGCGCCTATTCTTTGCTTCTTCTTCTTCTGCCGGCCGGCCTTAATTACTAGTGGTGTTTCATTCATTCTAATTCCTATGACCAGCCAGCCTTAATTGCTGGTATTTCTCCTCTATTTTTCTTCCTCGTAGGTGCTATATAGCCGGCCTTTATTGCTGGTGTTGTTTCCAATTGTTTTGATACTGATTTGTACCGAGCAGACTTCATTGCTGTTATTCTCTCTTCGCTTTCAAGCAGTCTTCATTACTGCAGTCTTCTCTTTCGAGTAGCCTTCATTGCTGTCATTTTCTCTTTAGTTTTCCTATTCAGGCAGCTTTAATTGCTGCAAAATATTTTTTTTACCATGTCAACCTCCCAAACATGAGTTGTAAGCGCAAAATGCTGGACGCTTCATGGGAAACCACCCAGTTAAGAATGGGAACAAAACGGGGGACAATCCAAAAGTGGACAAGCCAATGTAGCAGTTGGCCAAAGTGCTCAGGCACCACAGTCGGACATTGCTAGTCTCAACCAAGATGACTTGGACAGGGTGAGTGCACTCATCAGTAGTTTAGAAAAGCCCTCAGGTACTTGTTCTGTGGCATATTCAGGGAAGTTTCCACTTTCCATTGGATTAAATGTTTCGGATACACCCTTTTCCACCTCTTGGATCATGGATTCAGGAGCTACCAACCATATGACCCCTTCACCAAATATCTTCACCACCTATTCTCCGTGCCCGAGCAGTAGGAAAATCGCCACTGCAGATGGTTCTTTGACCACTGTGGTAGGAATTGGAAGTGTTCAAATTAACCCATTGTTAACTTTGAAAAATGTTCTCCATGTCCCGAAGCTAGCTACCAATCTGATATCCATCCAAAAATTTGTCCATGACTTCCAATGTATGGTTGTTTTTCATCATAATGGTTGTGTATTTCAGGACAAGAGTTTGGGGACGATAATTGGACATGCTAGAGAACGGGGTGGCCTCTACTTTCTTGAAACAAGTCAACCAACCATCCTCAAGGGTAAACCGTTAGTGTCATTTGTTTCCAAGTCTTTGTCATCTAATACGGAGAAAATTTGGCTCCATCATCATTGACTTGGACATCCATCATTTCAAGTTATAAAACTCTTGTTTCCATCTTTGTTTCAACATTTAGTTATTGAGTCTTTTCATTGTGAAAAATGTGAACTTGCCAAACACAAACGTGTACCCTTTCCAATGAGCAATAGCAGAAGTTCCATTCCTTTTCATTTAATCCATAGTGATATCTGGGGTCCATCTACTATTCTAATATTTCTGGGGCACGATGGTTTGTTTCCTTTATTGATGACTGCACTCGTGTTTGCTGGGTCTTTCTTCATAAACAAAAATCTGATGTCAGTATTGTTTTTCCAAATTTCTGCTCCATGATTAAAAATCAGTTTGGAGTGACCATCAAGAGAGTTAGGTCTGACAATGCACGAGACTATTTCAATCAAACTCTAAGTCTATATTTTCAAAAGGAAGGGATAATCCATGAGTCATCTTGTGTGAATACCCCGCAGCAAAATGGAGTTGCAGAAAGGAAAAATAGTGATCTCCTTGAAAAAACTCAAGCATTGTTATTTGAACATCATGTACCTAAAACCTTTTGGGGGGAGGCTGTTCTTATAGCAACACATCTCATAAACCGATTGCCATCTAGAGTCTTCGAATTTCAGAGTCCAATGGATGTATTGTCCATTTTCTATTCTAACTTCCACACCACAAATAATCTTGTTCCTAGAGTGTTTGGATGTACATCCTTTGTACATGTTCACAGTCACAACCAAGAAAAATTGGATCTAAGGGCTCTAAAATGTGTATTTGTGGGATATTCCTCAACCCAAAAAGGATACAAGTGCTATCATCCACCCTCCCGAAAATTCTTTATTTCTATGGATGTTACTTTCAATGAACGTGAATCTTACTTTCCAAACTCTTATCTTCAGGGGGAGAAGTTTGTGAGAGAAGATGAGAGTTTGGGTTTTGACTTGTTATTGGATTTTTCAACTTCAAATCATCCTACTTCCTCATCCACTAGTGATCCTGTCCCAGTTCACTCTGAACTATCTAAGTCTGTCACAGTCTCATCTGAACCTGTATTTGCTCAATCTAACACCACTGAGTCTGTTTCCAAGGATGTTAGATATGGCAAAGGAAAGATGTATACAAGGAAGAAGACGGCTGCCCCCAACCCTACGCAAGTCCAAGAGTCTGATCAGGTAATAACTTCTGAACCCACATTACAGATTGAAACAGAACCAAAGGTAGAGAGTAAGATCCATAGAGGTAGTAGTAGTGACATAGACTTACCCATTGTATTGAGAAAAAGTGTGAGAGAGTGCACTAAAAGACCTTTATACCCCCTTGCACACTTCCTGTCCTTTTAGTGTTTTTCTCCGTTACACAGAGTCTTCCTCAATAACCTAAAACCATTGCCATTCCTTCCAATCTATCCAAAGCTTTATCTAATAAAAAATAGAAACAAGCTATAAATGTAGAAATGGAGGCACTGGAAAAGAACAAACATAGGAAGAAACCAATAGGGTGTAAATGGGTGTACACAATAAAATATAGAGCTGATAGTTCAGTAGAAAGATACAAGACAAGGCTAGTTGCCAAGGGTTATACTCAGACGTATGGAGTGGACTATCTAGAGACTTTTGCCCTAGTTGCAAAATTGAATATTGTTAGGGTATTATTGTCTTTGGCAGCCAACTTTGGATGGGATTTACAGCAATTTGATGTAAAAAATGCTTTCTTACATGGAGATCTCCAGGAGGAGATATATATGGAGATACCTCCAAGTTATGGGAAATGAGTTACTGATCATACAATCTGTAGGTTAAGGAAAGCATTGTATGGGCTTAAACAATCTCCTCGAGTATGGTTCGACAGGTTTGCCAAGGTTATGGTGATGTTAGGATACAAGCAAAGTCAAGGAGATCATACTTTGTTCATCAAGCATTCGTCTTCAAGAGGAGTCACGGTCCTCTTAGTTTATGTGGATGACATTATTGTTACAGGAAATGATGATGAGGAGAGACATTCTTTGAGTGAGTGCTTAGCAAAAGAATTCGAGATTAAGACACTTGGGAAGCTAAAATACTTCCTTGGAATTGAAGCGGCACATTTAGAGAAGGATATTTTTCTCTCTCAACAGAAGTATGTAACTGATCTACTCAAGAAGATAGGAAAAACAGCATGCAAACCAGTGAGTTCTCCAATAGATCCAAATATAAAGCTTGGATTAGCAGAGGAAGATGCTATGGTGAACAAAGGGGTATATCAACGTTTGGTGGGAAGGCTCATTTATTTGTCCCACACACGACTAGATATAACTTACGTTGTGAGTGTGATTAGTCAATTTATGCACAGTCCAAAAGAGGTTCATCTTCGAGCAGCACACAGGGTGTTGCAGTATCTTAAAGGTACACCAGGAAGAGGACTTCTTTTTAGGAGAGGTGGGGGCCTAATGCTTGAAGCCTATACAGATGCTGATTATGCTGGGTCATTGATTGATAGAAGATCGACTACTCTATATTGTACGTTCCTTGGTGGAAATCTTGTGACATGGAGTAAAAAACAAAATGTAGTAGCACGGTCTAGTGCAGAGGCTGAGTTTCAAGCGATGGCTCAAGGAGTATGTGAGTTACTTTGGTTAAAGATCATTCTACAAGACATAAGGATCAAGTTGGAGGGCCCAATGAGACTTGCGATAATAAGTCTACAATTAGCATAGCTCACAATCCTGCACAGCATGATCGGACAAAGCATGTCGAAATTGACAGACATTTTATCAAGGAGAAATTGGTGAGTGGATTGATCTGCACACCTTATGTCTACAAATGATCAACTCGCTGATGTGTTAACCAAAGGATTAAATGGTCCAGTGTTTGAAAATATTGTATCTAACCTAGGAATGGAGAATATCTATTCACCAGCTTGAGGGGGAGTGTGGGAAAATATGGCTAAATGGTGTATTTTAAGAAAGTAAGGCTGTAAATATTGTGACACTAGAATTAGGGAAGTTTGACCCTTAAATTAGGGGATTTTGTAATCAGTGATTAGGAGATTTTGTGGGCAATAATTAGGGGATTGATTAGGAGATTTTGCGAATCAATTTATTAGGGTAGTTGCTATATTTGTGCATTAGGCAGCTTGTATATAATTAGCTCATTGTAATCTTTGAGAAATATATGAAAAGAGATTATTCTCTCTCAATTTCTTACAGACGGGATATGATTAGATTAGTTTAAATGGAGGGATTTGATTAAATAGATATTCAGATTTAGTAGTGATCCTTTTTTGTCTTATAACCTACCATATAATACCGTGTAAAGTCAATTCATAAGAATCAGAATTCAAAATCCTTTTCCCATACTTTATCACACGGTATCAGAGCCCAAGGCTTTTTGGGATTCTTCATCCTCCTCTATAGACCAGCCTTCATTGCAGCATTGTCTTCCCTTTCAAGCAGCCTTCATTGCTGCATTGTCCAGCCTTCATTGCTAGTCTATATCACCATCAACCTTGTGATTTCAACCAGCCTTCATTGTTGATTGTTGATTAGTGACCAGCTTAAATTGCACAAAGATCGCATTTTTAATTAGAGATGATGTTGAAGATTGTAAAGACAACAACTACAACACAATTAGTAGAGATACTCCAATCTAAGCCATCGGATGGTCTCACCCATAAAGAAGTCGAGAGGCTAAGGTGCCTATCAGCAACCTAGACAAACCCTCGGGTACTTGTTCCTCAGTATACTCAGGTAAGTTTCCATTCTCAATTGGTTTAAATGTCTCAGGAACAACCTTTGTCAACTCTTAGATCATGGATTCGGGAGCCACCGACCTTATGAACTACTCACCAAACCTTTTTCTCACATACAAACCATGTCCAAGTAGTAATTGCCACTGCTAACTGCTCCTTGACCACTGTAGCAGGTGTAGGGGACATCAAAATCAGCCCATCTTTAACTTTAAAAATGTTCTTCATATATCTAAATTGTCTACAAACCTAATTTCTATCCAAAAACTCAGCTAAGATTTAAATTATCATGTATTTTTCATCCTAGTTATTGTAAACTTCAAGATAAGGATTCAGAGAAGAGGATTGGACATGCCAGAGAATAGGGTGGCCTCTACTTTCTTGATACACCAAGCCTATAAAACAAGATGGGTAGTTTCGCTCACTCCTTTCTTTCAAAATCTCTCTCATCTAGTAAAGAAAAAGTCTAGCTTTACCATCGCTAACTTGGTCATCCATAAGTTGTCAAAGTCATGTTTCCTTCTTTGTTTAAGGGTCTAAATGTTGAAGAATTTCATTGCGATGTGTGTGAACATGCCAAATACAAACGAGCATCTTTTTCGATTAGTAATAATAGAAGTTATGTTCTATTTTATCTTATTCATAGTAATATTTGGGGTCCTTCTACTGTTTCTAATGTTACTGAGGCAAAATAGTTTGTTTCTTTTATCAATGATTATACTCGTGTTACTTGAATATTCTTACTCAAACACAAATTCAATATGAGTACTGGCTTCCCAAATTTTTTGTTCCATCATCAAGATCATGATTGGCGGCAAGATTACTACTGTTATTAGTGCGTATGCACCACAAGTGGGACTCGATGATTCGTTTAGGCAACAGTTTTAGGATGATTTAGATGAGATTGTTCAGAGTGTACCGTGTGCAAAAAAGCTTTTCATTGGTGGTGATTTAACGGACATGTGGGTACTGATAAAAGCGGGTTTGAGAGTGTTCATGGAGGTCAGGGTTTCGGAGCTTGGAACAAAGCAGGAATTGCTATTCTTGACTTTACCTTAGCTTATGATTTGACCATAGCAAACACTTGGTTTATAAAGAGAGATTCTCACTTAGTGACCTTTAGAAGTGTAACACCCCACACCCTAGGTACCTAGATAGAGCAGGATGTCGCCCCGTCCAAAGGACCAGGGGTCTTTATAAAGAAGTACAAAATAAAACAAAACTGTTAAATAAAGTTAAAGGAATAATTTCATTACATCCAGAAGCAAAACTTATACAAGTCTGGAACTCAAAACTAGCAAACGTCTCTTGAAACAAACTCAAAAACACAACTAAATAAATAAACTGGAGCTCAACCCTAGCTTCACCCCGCTCAATGTAAGCAATCCCCTAAAATCATTATATAAAAGGTGTGAGATTGACATCTCAGTAAGTCCCGTGTGTGCAAATGTCAATTATAACCATTTCGTGTATGCAGGTTTATCAAAACCACAAAGTCGTGTTTGCAAGTCAATTTCATCAATAATAGTTATACAAAGGAGCCTTACTCAATAAATCCAAAACAGTTCACAGTAAATCACTGTTTCATCACATTCATAATTCATTAAGTAGGGATTAACAAATGATTCAACAATATAGTAATACAATCCATGTCATGGTTACCACCATAATAGCTTCCCAAAGTATTCTTTCAACAATGGGCAGTGGGGGCACCACCCACTGGGTGAGATACTCCTCCATCTCTACACCCAACACTCCGGTTGTCCAATCCGGGTCAACAATGTCCACATGGACCAATATGCTAGCGCGGACCGGCCTAACTAAGTAGTATTGTTGCCTCTCCAAGTTGAGTTTATATTCTGGAGGTGGCCTCCTACCAGAAGACTCGCTATTGCTCTTCGAGACTAGTACCACTAGCCTAGCCTCGCTGAATACTCAACACTCCCCAATTAGGGGCAGAATCATTTTCCCTTTTCCGAAAGTCTTTAATTAATTTGACTACAAAATGTGATTTTTCGTAATAGTGTTTTCAAATTGTTTGACAATGGTTTAAGAAATTATTTTTGAAGTTGGACCATTAAAATTTAGCAAATTCGTTTTGAAAATAAAACATCCACGTTTCCAATCCAAGTCTCACAACAATCCAGTATGACTCATCATTTTTAGTTAATGCTCAATCGTTGTGTCAAAGCATCATATTGATATCAATTCCAAATAACATTGTAAAAATTACTTGCAAACATATAACTTGTATTAAAATAATTATGCAGGGACTTACTTAAATATACTCAGCAATCAACCACAACAATGTTTGCCCCTTACTTCAATTCTCTTCCTTATCTAAAATCAATGATTCTCTAATTAGAATCCAAATATTAACTCTCTATCATCATGCATCATGAATCCCTATGATCATATTACTCATCTAATTCATTCATGGCATCTAGATGGATTAATTCATCAAATCATCTCTATAGCTTCCCATGATTATGCGTCTCATCATTATGCATGCTTAAAATCAAATCAACTCATCTAGGCCATGACCTCCAATATTCGCCCACCCTTAATATCATATAATGAACATATTTGCTTCAAAAGGTCTCATCTTTAATCACCACGCAATAAATCTAGGTCATCATAGCACTATTTAACCATGTTCAAAGTCATACATGCCTAGTTCATTCCATCGCTCTTTCAAACTCATCAATCTAGTCTATTTATGCTTTTCGTGCTAACTCCATGCATAATAATACCACCATAAAATCAACCTTATGCAAGACAAAAGGGATTGAGACCAAAAATACCTCTTGGCGAGACACCCTAAGAGCAAAGGTGACGCCTTTGGTGGTTGCTTAAATTTGCTTTGGAAGGAAGTGTTGATTGGTGGCTCTTGGACCTTTGTTCGGAAATTTCCAACAACAGGGGAGAAGAATCAGCCCCTTGATGACCGAGATTTAGGAGAAAAGAAGAAGATTAATTGAATACAAGTTAAAAGGGGTTGAAGGGTTACTCACCTTTGGTTTAATTTTCAATTTGGAGAGGATTGGAGATTGCAATGGACGAAAGCCTTAGAGAGAGAATGGCGGCTGGGATTTCCAGATTTAGGGAGTGTTTAGGGTTTGTTTGAGGGCTGGTTGATGAAGGAGATAGGTTAGGGTTGGGTGTTTTAGGGTTTGGAAGAGGTGGTTCTTGTTTTGGGCTCTTAATCACAAGAAGGAAAGGTGACACCTTTTGATCTCCTTGGTTTGGACGAAATTGTGTAAGGTTTTAGGAGGTTTTTGGTGGCTGTTTCTGGTTGTTATGGTGGCCGAAAGTAAGAGGGAAAAGAGAAGGAAAGATGCTGATTTTCTGGCTACTCTTGGACGAGATTAGGAGGGAGAAGATTAGGGTTTTGTGTAGCTGTTTTTGCTGGACTGCTAGAGGAGTTTTTGGTGCAAGCTTTGGGCTGAAAATTTCATGAGAGTGTGTGTGTGTGAACAGTGACGAAATTCTGGAGGCAATGGAGCTGAAATTCTGGTTTCCTTTTGGCTGAAATCAAGTCCTAATTGGTTAGGGTTTTCTTAACCAACCCTAGCTAGGTTTTGGGAGTGTTTTTGGTAGGTTGTTTCTCTTCATTGTGGCGGCAGCTTTGAGTGAATTTTCCAGAAAATCTTAGGAAAGAATTTGGTCATCTATTTAGGGTATAGATTAATTAATCCCCTACATTAATTTGAGTACTTTTTAAACAGCTATTAATTAGCTATTTGGTAAGAAAAATTCTGGTTTACTAATTCTTGTTTCCTAATTCTTGAAGCTGCTGAATTTTCCCCTTCCTTTTCCCCTCAAAATTTCGAAACTCTTGGCTTAATCCAAGAGACAAACATCTCATTTAAATCCAGCTTTTTGCCTTCTATTTTCTAAAAAAAATATATTATTTGAAGAAGATTAAAATATGGAGACTTATTTCCTTGAAAACAATACCTACATAATCTCCTATATTTTACCTCCTAATATATTACTTGAATACAGCTTTTAAAAATCTAAACTAGTAATCTTTAAAATTCTCTAAAAGATTATGATAGGATATTAGGAACAAAAATTTAATTTACTAATTTTATAAAATAATTTCCAAGATAAAGCACACCCCCAATTTTTAGGAAATTGGTTTCCAAAACCTTAAGAATTCCGTCCAAGGCTAGGGAAAATTAGGGTAGAAGGAAAATAAAAAAAAGGAAAGAATTTGAGATAGCTAGGATTCGAACTCAAGCCCACCAAAGAACACACACCAAGCTCTATCCACTAAACCACATGATTTCTTGGCAATTATTCTCCTAATAAATTCCCTTATTTCTTACTCACTTACTCCATCCCTTTTTCTAATAAATCCCTTTCAAATAAATAAAACTCAACTACCACAAATACCACAACCATTTCAAGAATAATTTAATTCATGCAACAACAAATTGATATTTTCATGAAAATAATTCAAATCATCAAACGTGGTATAACTCAATATAACATGCATGACTTTTCCCCACTTACTAAAGGCAGTCTAACATGGGGTATTACAAGAAGTGAGTTAAATGCTAGTCAGATAGACTTCTTTATTATGAGGCGTAGATTTCGTAGTGGTTGTACGGATTGTAAAGTTATTCCAGGCGAGAATGTAGTTACGCAACACAGGCTGTTGATCCTCGATTTTAATTTTAGGAAAAAGAGTAAGCAACGGAATCTTCGGGTTGACCCTAGGATTAAGTGGTGGAGACTTCAGGGGAATGAAAGAATAGCCTTCGTCAATAAGGTAGTTGAGACGGATAACTGGTCTTCTTATATGGATTCGGATCCAGATACTAAGTGGAGAAATATGACTTAATGTATTAGGACAGTAGTTAAGGAAGTACTTGGGGAATCTAAAGGAAAAGTACCTCTCAACAAGGACGTGTCGTGGTGAAACAACGAAGTGAAAGAAGCCATGAGGAGTAAAAGAGAGTGCTATAGAAACTTAGGAAAGTGTAGGAGTGATGAGAATTTTGAGAAACATAAGGTCACGCAAAGAAAAGCTAAAGAAGCTGTTAGAAAAGCAAGATCCATAGTCTATAAGGATTTATATGAAAAGTTAGATACTAAAGATGGGAAGAATAATATATATAGACTGGCGCGTTACAAGGAGAAGAAGAAGAGAGATGTAGGTGTGGTGAAATGTGTAAAAGACGACAACTACAGAGTTTTAGTTAAGGACGAAGAAATAAAAGAGAGATGGAGATCGTATTTTGATAAGTTATTCAATGGGAGTCAAGTCCAAGTTCCGAGTGTAGGTAGCCTGGCGATTTTGAACAAAGAGGTTAACCGTGCGTGGATTCGTCGTATTCAAAAGCATGAAGTCTGAGATGCCCTTACAAGGATGAGTCCAAAAAAACTGTAGGACCGGATGGTATACTGATAGAGGTTTGGAAGTGTTTAGGAAACATAGGTATTACGTGTCTGACAAGTCTGTTCAACAAAATATATAAAATTAATAAGATGCCTACAGAATGGAAGAAGAGTACTCTGGTTCCTCTGTACAAGAATAAAGGGAATGTTCAAGATTGTGCCAATTACCGTGGGATTAAACTCATGAGTCATACTATGAAGCTTTGGGAGAGAGTCATTGAACAGAGATTACGGGGCATTATACAAATTTCAAATAGTCAGTTTGGTTTTATGCCTGAGCGTTCCACTACGGAGGCAATTCATTTATTACGACAGATGATTGAATATTATAGGGAAAGAAAGAAAGATTTACATATGGTATTTATTGACCTGGAGAAAGCCTATAACAAGGTGCCTAAAGAAGTAGTTTGGTGGGTGCTGGCCAAGAAAGGTGTATCAATAAAGTATATTACTCTCATTAAAGATATGTATGAGAGAGCATGTACAAGTGTAAGGACTTGCGCCAGAGTGACTGCAGAGTTCCCTATTACTATCGGGGTGCATCAAGGATCAACGCTTAGCCCTTTCCTCTTTGCAACCGTTATGGATGAGTTGACCTACACTATACAGGAGGCTGTGCCATGGTGTATGTTGTTTGCGGATGATATTGTGTTGATCAATGAGACTAGAGTCGAGGTTAATGCTAAATTGGAGTTGTGGCGGCAGACATTGGAATCCAAGGGCTTCAAAATTACTAGGAGTAAAACAGAGTATATGGAATGCAAGTTTAGTGGTAGCAGAAACATAGCCCAGAGTGTAACTTTGGAAAGTAAAGATATACCGTTAGCTGATTGTTTCCAATATCTAGGATTTATTATTCAGAAAGACGGAGAGCTCGATAGCGATGTTACATACCGAGTTAAGGCGGGTTGGTTGAAATGGAGACTGGTATTCTATGTGATCGTAATGTACCATTGAATTTAAAGAGAAAGTTTTACAGGACAGCCGTAGGACCTGCTTTGTTATATGGTACGGAATGTTAGGCAGCTAAAAGGTGTCATATTCAAAAAATGAAAGTAGTTGAAATACTTATGTTACGGTGGATGTGTGGATATTCTAAAAATGATAGAGTTAGAAATGAGACCATTAGGGAAAAGGTGGACGTGACATCTATTGAGGAAAAGATGAGAGAAACTCGTCTGCGTTAGTTTGGACATGTTCAGAGACTGAGGGATGCTCCTATTAGGACGATGGAGAGAGGGAGACAGGATAGGTTAGACAGAGGTAGAGGTAGGCCTAAAACGATATGGATAGAGGTGATTAGGAGAGATATGTCTTCGTTAGATTTGGATGAGAGTATGACGTTCGATAGAAGGAAGTGGCGAGAGAAGATTCATGTGGATGGCCACACGTTGCCTGACGTTGGTTCATGTAGCCGATCCCAAGTCACTTGGGATTAAGGCTTAGTTTGTTGTTGTTGATTAAAAATCAATTTGTGGTCAACATCAAAAGATTTAGGTCGGACAATGATAGGGACTATTTCAATAAAGTCCTGACTCTATACTTTCAAAAAGAGAGATCATACATGAGTCATCTTGTGTTAAAACTCCTCAACAAAATGGAGTAGCAAAAGGGAAAAACGGTCACCTCCTTGAATCAACCCAAGCATTCATTTTCAAGAAAAATATGCCTAAATCCTTTCGGGGGAAGCTATTCTTATAGCAACTCATATTATAAACCGTTTCTCGGGGCTCAAGAGTCCAATGGAAATTCTAGCAAAATTTCATCCAAATCTACAAATTACAAATAATCTTGTCCCCAAGGTGTTTGGATATGTGTCTTTTGTTCATGTTCATAGTCAAAATATAGGCAGGTTGGACCCAAGAGCACATAAATGTGTCTTTGTAGGTTACTCGTCAACTCAAAAAGGGTACAAGTGTTACCATCCTCCATAAAAAAAGTTCTATGTCTCAGCAGATGTAATGTTTAGTGAACATGATGCTTTTTTCTCCACTCCTTATCTTCAAAGGGAGACCCATTTTCTAAACTTGTGCCTAAGTTTAATTCTAACCATATGCAACCCTGTATCTAATTCTATGCTCCAGTCTAACCTTATGTCTAATTCTATGCCAGAGTCTAATTTACCTCATTCTAATCCATTGTCTAAATCTAATTCCATGCCTGAGCTTGAAAAGACAATTCATGTCCTTGAAAATGAGAGATTTAGCAAGGTCTATTCAAGGAAGAAGAAGGCCATTCCTGAATCTAAGCAAGTTCAAGCCTCCAATCCAGCTCCTACGAATGAGGTAACACTTTCTAAATCTTCATTGCATGATGAAACTAAATCTCATCAAGACCTTCCAATTGCTATTAGGAAAGGGAGTAAAGAATGTACCAAACAACCACTATACCTCTTGCTTGCACAGTCCTTTCTTCTAAGAAAATTTCACCTTCTCACAAAGCCTTTCTTGATAGCCTAATTGACAGCTGCTAATCAACTGCTAATTTACAGCAAATTAGTCAATTTACCGTACAGCTAATCTACTCTATAAGGAAAGAGTACAATTAATTTACAGCGAATATACACCTAATCAGAGAGAGGAAATCTCCCAACACAAAATAATTGAGTGGCAATAGGAAGCAAAAATTAAAATGAAATGAAAAGAAAAATGAACAATTTAAAAAACTTAAAATGAAATGAAAAGAAAATGAACAATTCAAAAAACTTCGGAGTGTAGAGGCCTGGGGGCTAAAATACCTGATTAAGGAATTGAAAAAATTGGGTATAAGTCCAAAAGAATGCAAACACTGTGATATAATTTTGCTGTAATGTGAAACAAGAGAGAGACAGAGACAGAGGCAGAGGTAAGGAAAGAAAAGAAAACACAAACATCAGACTATTGCACCTACCTGGAATTCCTCGTAAGGGTTCAAGAAAGGGTTCTTATAATTCAAAGCAATCACAAGGCCAATAGCAACCTGCACAAACAGTTAAACCAATCAAGCCAAAAATGAAATAGCTTTCCTTCAAAAATTTTTGGAAAAGTTAAAAAGCAAGAGGTGGACATCCCAACAACAAGACTAGGACTATATATTAGGCTAAATAATTGGATGTGTGAAACAGCAATCTAAAGAAAATTTATAGCATCAATACATCTGTCATTAGATGGATACTTAAATAAAATTCCATAAAAACTACTGCTTGCCTTCAATAATGAATGTCCAGAATTCCTTCTTAGTCCATTCCAAGTAACCAATTTCCTTGAATGAAATATTTAACCATGAAACATTTTACTTCACTTCCAATATTTCAAGTATTCAAATAGATAGTGTCTCCAAATGTTCATTGCTTTCTTTTAAAATCAAATTAACCAATACACTGGCGCAAAGTTCCAACTTCTAAAATACCATATATACCAACTCTTCCTATACTCCATTGAAATCAAACATGGACAAATGATTTAAGACAAAGAAGTATATACAATAATGAACAATGAACAACAAATATTAATGAACAATGAACCACCCATTCCATCTCCCACCCTTCTCCATTTTTATTTACAGTTTAAATGACCAGTGACATCCAAAATTATTAACTACCCAAGGACGGGACCTAAAGTGTTGGAAAATTTTTAACTTCAACCATTTCTTTGGCAAACTACCGGCAAGCCCTTGAAGCTATACTCAAGGAGCTGAGTACACTAGCTAATACCCCATTATTGTTCATCACAGTTCACTTTAACCAGAAAGAACTTGAAACATAGTCAGTGTTATCTGCCATACTTATCTAATCATTGACACCTTATGAAATGCTGCTAGGATAATTAGCAAATACAGGATTGAATTCATACGTCCGATATCATCACTTATGCGTATAGTAACGATCATTCTCCCAACCCATATTACACTTCTAACAAAAGATTACAGATCAGAAACATAAGGATTAACAAATTAAATAAATAAAGCAGAAGACAAAAAATACCTGTCTATCTTGCATATGGTAGAGGAATGAACCCCCATAGGTCTGGTGATCCAAGGGCCAACCTACTGTGTGAAGCACTGAACCTGGTTTGTGCATATCAGCACTGATTTCCCAAACCTGAAAAGAATAACTCAAGAATTTGGAGCAAACTAAATGTTTCTTCAGAAAATCAAGATCAAGGAGAAAGATTAACATGAAGGACAAGATTCTATACAAGCAAACCAATTAAAATCTCACCTCAGCCAGTTCTCAGACAGATAACCTCCAGATAGACCCACATGATATCATATTAGAGAAGAAAGCAAGAATTTAATTTCATGTGACCCAAGAAAGTGATGACTTTAGTTAAGGTGAGGTAATGATGGAAAAGTAAAATTCTTGAATGAACGTGGCAGGGTTAACCTCCTTGATGCCTAAAGCATAAGTTTGATGCTGCCCCTGTCCTTTATCTCTCAATTTGTATTTTCTGATTATTTTCTGAAGACAGAACATGTAGGTCCCAGATTGGTTAACGAGAAAAGAACCATAAAGATCATCAAATACTACAAACTTCAGTTAATTCATTTGCCTGAATGCTAAATTTCTGCAAACCTCTGATAACGATCCTCGACAACCCTCAGCAAGAAGAATAACATGTCCTGCAGAGTATCGTTGGTGTAATAAGTACAAAGTTGAAAACTGGTTTACAACTAAAACAAGGTGAAACAGATACATATATTCCTCCTTTCTAAGTGTTGAAGCCAGAAATACAAGTGTTTCAACGTGTTATGAGCTACTAGATATAAATGAATCACATTTTAGTAATATGCACCCGAATGAGGAACATATCAAAACACACATATATTCCTTTATTGGAATTTGGTTTCATATTAGCACATTTTACCATACAAATTGAATTTCTAAACTAAGCAGTACACTTTAATACCATGGAACTTTTAGAATTATTCTAAACCTCGTATTCTAGTCTGCATACAAACAAGGAAAGATTTTCAAAAAAAGAAATTTCATTTCAATCATTGCAAAGTAACCGTGCTGAGAAGTATCTGCAAATGCTCCACTTGGGGCTCCTAACTGAAGGAACAAGAAAAGACGAAACAGCCAGTCAATAAGCTTACCTCTCAATTCTACCCCTTGTTGGAAATTGTCCTTTCGACTACCATCTTTGGCCACTCCCATATCATTAGTTGCTATGCCAATAACCTTGTCACCATCATCATATATAATCTGACAGTAAAACTAATACATTAATGCATAAAATTGGAATATAGAAAAGAATGGCAGAAGCATATATATATTATGCATATGAATACCTCACTAGCTGCAAAGCCCGGATATATTTCAATACCTAATTCTTCGGCCTTAGATCCCAGCCAACGAACTAGTTGACTCAAACTGCACCATTACACTTGAACAAGTAAAATGACCAGAAAACTTCAACCATCTACTTCTGAAAATTTAAAAAAATCCAAGATCATTCTGTTCACGAATATGTTTCTTTTTTTAAATAGATAATAACTGGGGGGGAAAAAAAAGAACATGCAAACTGACAACATATGCAAGATACATACAGGAGGATTGGTAGAGAATTAGGAAGTTCAAAGAACACAAAATCCTGCAGCTTTCAGAGAGCAAAGTTCTCACAAGTGCATATTAGATATGAGAACTAAATTAGATATGAGAATATACAATGTAGAAGGTCAATTTCTATACCTTTAAACACATTGAGGGAAAATTTCATAAATGGAAACTCATTAGGAATGTGAATTGACATCACTGTCACCTACTCGCATAATCATCTAAGAGTTGAATATGAATACAGTCCAGGAAGAAACCAGAGAAAACGTTGATGCAATTAAATATACATGGGAACGG
Organism: Voacanga thouarsii; assembly: GCA_026120185.1. Classification (NCBI taxonomy): domain Eukaryota; kingdom Viridiplantae; phylum Streptophyta; class Magnoliopsida; order Gentianales; family Apocynaceae; genus Voacanga; species Voacanga thouarsii. The sequence goes on along the minus strand of JANUWF010000528.1, from coordinate 1,654,628 downwards.
TGGAAGCTAGAATACTTAGCTTTCCTTTTGTTGATCACTGATAAAGCACTTCACCCCCCCCCACCCCCCAAGACAGTCACATAAGAGCGAGTTTATACTCCACAATTTAAATGCTACTATTACTAGTTCATAGAAAAATTACAAATAAAAACATTCAAACCGAAATGCATTTAACATCAAGTGATGTCAAGATTACGAATCTTTCTGCAAATACTTTACTACCACATTCCAAATGGTATCAGAAGCACGTGCAATTACCTTATAACATAGTTTCCTTTGTTATTAAAAGGACTTGGCAGGGAGAAGGTGTGGCTCTTTGTAAGCAACCAAAACTTATCAGAAGAAACAGGGACATGAATTGGTGCCTGTGAAGAAAATCACAAACAACGAAATGGTGCATCAGAAGGCACATAATGACAACTGGACACGGCACAAGAACTTCAAAAAAGTATATCAATTGAAGATTACTGGAAGACGAAGTTAAAATTTGACTGCACTTCTTCCCAAATGCATTCAATTTGTGCACAATAGGCATAACCTCGTTTGAGGTAGAAAATGAACAAAAATGAAATAGAACAAATCACCTACAGGTTTATACATTTGGTAAAATGCTTTGCAATTGTTACAAGCCAGTATAGAATGAAGACTGTTCTACCTGAAGTAACGAATTTGCTATTTCTGGTACTTCTCTCCCAACATTAAGGTCATATACCTAGTGATCAAAGATGATGGAATAAAATGTGCTATCTCCTTCAACTTAATCAAAGAAGAGACATAATGCAGCTTCACCGAGGCACATGGTGTCCATCCATGAGCAATTTCTAGAATGCTAATGTACATCAAAATGGAAGAAAACCATCACCATTGTTCAAGTCATTATTAACTATTAGCAATCATCAGCATGCAATAAACTGAATAAGGAATTCATTTGTTCATTCTCTTTTGAGAATATTAGATGGTGCTTCCTGCAGGCACAGGTCCCAAAGTCAATATATAAGTAGGTTCAAGATATAACCCTTTATTGGAACAGCATAGCAGTTGTATAACTACATGCGCGGAGCGGGGGGTGGGGTGAAGGGACCGGGTTTAAAATTTGGAAATCCAATTTCTGCATCTAATTAAATACCATGAGGCAAGTTCTGCAAGGTTCCTATGACTACATGAAAGCTTGTTGGAAACAAATTTCAGAGACACTCTTAAGTCAGATTATCTTCAAACACAATGACGGAATTAGGGGCGGGTGCCCCCCCCAAAAAAATTTTTAAAATATCAAATTTTCATTAAGAAAATTAAAAAAAAAATTTAAATCCTTTAAAAATTTCCGTTTCGTCCCCCCAATTTTTTTAAAAATTTATAACATTAGCTTGTAATATAATTCTTTTGTGTTGTCCCCTCCACCCCCCACACAACAAAAACCCAACTTGCTAGTTCCGTCCCTGTTCAAACACATAACCTGCATTCTTTAAATTCTACATGGAAATTCAAGAAAGTAATATAGCAAATTCATATTGAAGTAAAGTGCTATAGTTCTTCAAGTTGTCCACTTTATACATTTGCTAGATATCTTCTTTTCCTCTCATCCAGAAGACATATATTATAATCTCATATCATACACATATATGAAGCCACATTGTTAAAAGACTAACTTGACCCACAATCAAGCAATGGGAAACATGGAAGAAAAGAAAATGAAGGCCATACCTCTTCCTGTTTCCACTGTGGAAGAAGTTCATCCAATGCACGAGGTTCAAACACATTTCCTGACAGGATATGACCACCTAAAAGATCAAATGAAATTAATAAATAGTTATTTAAAAAGTGTAGGCATTTATAAAAGACTCTCTCTCTTAACCAACTATGAGAAAGCAATAACAGACGGAGTGTACTAAGTTACTAGTTAACAAATGAATAGCCAAGATGATGTTTAATTCAGGAAGAGAGCTTGAATTGATATCCCGGTAATTTAGGCATGATAGCTTCACGTTCACCCGCACCACCACCTCTACTCTCCCAGCCCACATCTTTTCAGTCAGAATTCCGTCCACATTAATGAAGAATAAGGTTAATTGGACTGAATACAAAGAGTTAGCAGAAACATACCAACTTCAGCGCCTTTCTCCACAACACAAACTGACAAATCAACATCCTTCTCACGGCATAATTGCTTCAACCTTATAGCTGCGGATAGTCCAGCAGGGCCAGCTCCAACAATAACAACGTCATAATTGATAGACTCTCTGGTGTTTTCTGATTCACTACTCAAGCTCCTTTTCTGCACCGAACTTGAAGACCCCAAAATCCCACTTCCAGTTTTATTGAAAAATGCTATCTTTGAATAATTTAATGAAAACCCAGATGACAAATTTGAGGAAAATCTTGAAAAATGACAAGAAAAGTTGTGAAAAAACGAAAATCCAGCTTGATTATGCTGTGAATTTGCCGTTGAGTTAGCCCAAATGGTGAGATAGGTTGAAGAACACGATAGTATCCTCGAAGATAAAATCAATTTGGATTTGGATTTGCGGGAGGGAAAGATAAATCTATGCATAATTGATCAGCTAAATCCTGAGTTTAAGCAATGGTACTGAAGTTTGGATTGTTCATATACACTTCTGAATGCATAGCATTTTTCAATTTGTAAAATAAGTCATGCTTATCTGAGCCTCCTTGCGCCAACTCACTCCCATTTTTCTCTCCCTCTTGATACAATTGCTAATTCCCAATTTTCCAATAATAATAAATTCAAATTTATAAATGTAAAGATTATCAATTCCTCCCTTGATTTCAAAATATATCATTTTAAAGACTTTTTAAATTTCAAATTTATTTGTCATTCTATAAAATTTAAAATTGTTATAAAATTAGGGTAATGTTAGAATAAAATCTACACACTACCCACTAAGAAAATTCTAACTATTCTTTGCACAAGAATTTCTCTTCAAACTTCTCTCTTTCTTTCTCTCACAATTCTTTCTCTAATATTTCTTTCACTAATCTTTCTTTCACAAAATGATGGTGTATTACAAGCTTAGAGAATAGCTCTATTTATAAAACTCTAATTAGTGGATTACATCATGGCATACATCATCTTCCACTAATCTTAATTAGTGGTGTCTCCACTAAATGGTGGACATCCATAAAAATCTTCTAATAATTCACATAAATCTATAATTAGTGGAGCCTCCACTAATTAATGGAGATTCCAATAATTCATAACAAAAATATATTTATTTTTAATTATAACTTTATCATTTATTATTCTATTAAACTATAATTTTAATTGATTTTTTAAATTTCAAAACAATTTTTAATAAAGACATTTCAGTTCTTTTTTTCCTAAAAATTCTATAAACATTAAAATTTTATTGATTTATATGATTTGCATAATAGTGATAATTATATTAAAATGAAGTGAGTAATAATTTACTCAAAAAAACTTCAATCTCAATCATTACTAAGGAAAGATTGTATTATGCTCTGGGGTCCCTAATAATTTTACATCCCCCCGGGGAAAATTTGTAACTTTTGTAATCATAAACCTCTTATTTTAAACTTTCAATTTGCAAGGAAAAGTTATATTATGATTTAGAATCTTTAACAATTTTACCATTTAAAAGTTGTAACTTTTGTAACTATAATCCTCTTTTTGTAAAGTTTCAATTTTACTTTTGTCAATACCTTTGCCACTTTTTTTATGGTCAAATTTTTTCTTAAACCATTATCCAAAGCATCTAAAACTAAGGGACTTTATATATATATATATATACTTTTGTTGTCCTCCCATCTCCACAACCAAGAAGCCTTCATGGCCTTCGCTTTCCTTTCTTTCTCTCCTCATCTCAAGATTATCTTCCCTTCTTTTCTACCCTAATTGTAATTTTTTTTTCTCTCTTTCTTCGCTTTCCTTCTTCTCTGACAAAATCTGAAATTGAAATTTGATTATTCCTAATCAAAATCACGACAACCACTCCAAAAAGTTTGCAACAATTTATTTTTTTTTTCTTTAACGTCTAGAAGTATTAGAAATTGCAATTGCTACTGGTGGAATCTGTCATAATTAGAAATTCAAGAAAATAAGTTTGGCCTGGTTTGAAGCTGAGCAAAATAAAACAATCATCCCACTTTTCAGGTAGAAACTCCATCCTTTGTAGGATCAAGAATCCCACAAGTACAATGAAAAATAAAAATTAAATCAGAATTTAGGATTGCATGCTTACTTTTTCTTCTATGATTAGGAGAAACTATGATAGTAACTAGATTTGTTTTACCAGAAGGCTGTCATGAACTTGATTAAACTGTGACCTCTGAAGTTGGTAGAGCTGTCAAATGTCTACTCTATTGTATAAAAAGCTTTATAGGCTGGAGCTTTTGACCTTCTAAGATATTCTATCAACTTCACAAATTACACTACCGGTAAGAGTATGTAAGGATTATTTTTCTGAGGAAGAATCAAGAAAGAGAGAGAGAGAGAGAGTACAAGATGGCAGCTAGGGCTTGCTTTAGTTAACGCTAACTAGCCATGGCCTAGTCCAAACTGGATTAGGGTTATTTTCTGTCAACTAGGCCTTTTTGTTATTTGTCTTGGATCTTTTATTATAACCACAAATAATAAAAATTTAGCCCACCTTATTTATTACTTTACTTAGACCTTTTATTTAATTAAAGTCCAAAATAATAGATACATAACCTTTATTCAAGCTCATATATTACCTTGGACTTTCTAGAGTTAATTAATTAATCAAGTCCATGAGTTAATCTTGGACTTAATTAATTATTCCAACTTAATGGATTTTCTATAATAAAATAAATTTTCTTATTTGTCAAACAATATAAATAATTTGTATAATGATTAAAATAGCTATTTGAATTTCTAGAACTATCTTAAGAACTAAAAGACATATTATCCTTGATCGCTAAAAAGACCAAAATGCCCATACTAAATAAATTGTTTTATTTTACATTTTAAATATCTCTATTCATCACTATATGAAGATATTGACCCCAAAAATAATATTACATAAGCGTTGTCTTTGACCTATAGGTGTAATAACGAAAATATTCCTTTATGTAATACTCATCATTGAGATATGATTGATTGTTACTATCACATTTCTCAATGAAATCTAACATTCTTTGACTTCTAGTCCATAATCTATAACCTGCAAAAATATTACTGCTTATCTAAAGGGAGCGACCCTTAAAGTAACACTCTTACTTATTTCCTAGGGCCCTAGATTTTCACAAATGATCTTAAACTGTCATAAGGGAGTGACCACTCCTTTTAAGAATAACGGCATAGAAGCTCTAATGTACAAGTCCGTTTTGATCAAACTAAAGACATATATCCAACATACAAAAATATTGATTTCATGGAGGAAATTTCACCTATAGTATATCAAAACACATATATCAAGCCTCATCAGACCGCCAACTCATACCTAAACCATAGAGTACTCGTATATGCAATAGCAACAATAGTCCAATCTTTATTTATCATAATACTTTTATAAATATTACTATCATGTGGTCTAATTTTAAGTATTCCAAATATACTTAAACTATTAGTTTGAGGGGACTACTCACAATTTAAAGGTAAACAATTCCCCAACTGAATACCATAGTATAATAATTTAAACATTGATGAAGTGCGTAACTTCATCAATCAATCAAGAACCTTTTTACCTGTATGTTAAGAAACCATGATCTGCACCTTACTGTGAAGCACAACTTAACACGTAGATCATTTAGTAACATACTTAGACTTTCATATATAAAAAATATGGATATAAATTTAATAAAAAAAATACCTTTATTATCACAAAATAAACATATTTGCAAATTTTTTTGTCTTTGAGGGCATATTTCTAGCAACCTCCTACTTGTATGATAAAAACTAAGATAACTCATATGTGTCTGTCCTTATGGCATCTAAGTGTTGCCGAAACACCTTCTCTTCTAAAGGCTTGGTAAATGGGTCCGCTATATTATTCTCTGAGAAAATTTGATCCACCAGTATCCCCGTCTCTGAATGAATTTCCAAATCAAGTAATACTTCCTCTCTATGTACTTGCCCTTCTTATGGTTTCTAAGTTCTTTACATTGTGATACAACTTCAGAATTATTACAATACATAATTAGTGGCTTGTCCATGTTAGACATAACTCCAAGTTTTGTTAGTAATTTGTTAGCAATTTCCAAAGCTAAACCGCTTCTTTGTATGCTACCAAAGCTGCCACATACTTAACTTCTATAGTAGAATCAACAATACATAATTACTTAATACTTCTCCATGAGATTGCATTTCCAGGCAAGTGAACTCGTATCCACTAATAGATTTTTCCTTCATAATCATTTTCTTTGAAATCTGAGTCTGTGTATCCGATTGAAACCAAGTCATTGGTCCTGTAAATAAACACATAATCTTTTATTCCCTTAAGGTGCTTGAGTATATACTTTATAGCTTGCCAATATTCCTCCCCAATGTTTGACTAATATCTACTAATCATGCCTACAACAAAATAGATATCAAGCCTTATACAAAGCATAGCATACATGAGACTTTCTACTGCCGAAGTATAAGGAATCTTTATCCACCGGTGTCTTAGGACACTACTTGAAAGATAAAATCAATGTATGTCTAAAGGATATTAGTGCCCTTTTATACTGATCCATGCTATACTTTGATAATATCTTATCAATATAAGTTGCCTGAGATCAATCAACATTCTTTACTTCCTATTGTTAGCCTTAAGGGCATTCTCTTGTGTTTTGACTTATGACAAACATTGATGAGGACTAATTTGTGTGATCTATATGTGATAGGACATGTTTGACCTCAATTCTTCCAAGGCGTGCAAATAAGATTGTTAAGCAACTTTTGAGCAATGGAATCCAAGAATGAATTATCAAGGAAAAGACTAAGCTTAAAAGATTGTATACCAAGAAGTCCTTGTGGAAGAACCTTAGACTAGGAATCATTTTTAAAGTATTACCTGTATAAATTCCTATGTCTTCTTTACCTTATCATTCAATTTATTTCTACATTAGAGTACACAAACAAAAAGATTTCAAAATATTAAGTCTTCAGAATTTTGGATTGAATAGTTTGGATGGCCCTGCATCTAAAAGCTTCGTCCAAAACTCTGTGAATAGTGTCAAAATATTTCTGCCTAAAAAAGTGTCATTTGGATGCACCCTCGCCTGATCCTGGAGTCCAAAACTCTAAAAAATCCGACAGCGAGAATCTAACCGTTTCTAGCCATTGGAGTTTTACTTTTTTCTTCTATAAAAGCTTTCAAAACTCAATTTTAAAGCAAATTTTTGTCCTATATCTCCTAGAAGCACTCATACACTCAGAATACAAAAAATCTCCCTTTTCGTAAGTGCTTCAAAGTGAAATCTAATTATTTCAAAAGGTAAAGGCTGTTGGTGCTTATTTATTTGCACATTTGCTCAAAAGTGTGAGCTGTCTCTGTTTCATTTCTACAATCCTTTTTGAATATCAATGTTGTGGTGTAAAACTGATTTGGGGTGAGCCTTGATTTATAGTTGATTGAGAAGTTTTGGTAAAATCACGTGTGATGATCCTCTTGTATAATTGATGTAGGTAAATATCATTGAGTTGGCTGAGTTTATAAAGATTTAGTTTAAAATTCTTAAGTGTGAGCTTAAGGTAGTGGATGTAGATCTTGGTAGATCAAACTACTATAAATCTCTTGTTCTTCTTCCTTGCATTTAATTTTGATAGCTTGCGAATTTCTTTACTCAAATGCTTTCAATCATTCAAAAGAAATCTTTATGATTCTAATAAACTCATCTTTGTTTTTGTATTAATTGCACATCTTTTGTCTCATTTCATTCAGATCCTAGTTACTTCCTTAAGGTTGCACAAAACTCTTCTTTGCATATCTAGCAAACTCCTCGATTTGAAAAACAAAAGGAAGACTTCGAAAAAATAGATTCTTTTTGAAAAGTATTTTAAATTTGCCAAAAATCTTATTCACCCACCCTCTAAGATTTTTTATTTAGTACCAAAGTGTTGGTCTATTCTTCTTCAGCTAAATAGCCTTGTAAAAAAGATCCTTATGGCAAATATCTCCTCTCTACCTTATGTTGAGGGATCTTCGACAAATAGTCCTCCTTTGTTCTTTGGAAGTAATTACACTTTTTAGAAAAATCGTATGAAGATCTATGTTTGCTCAATTAATTTTAAACTATGGAATTTAATTAAAAGAGGAACTTATATGCCTTCTAGAAGTGTTGAAGGTCGAATAGTTCCAAAACAGAATGATGAATATGATGCTGAAGATAATGCCAAAATGACATTGAATTTTCAAGTTATGAACACTTTATGTTGTGCTCTTGATGCCACTGAATATAATAGAGTAAGTGGCTATGATTCAGCCCATGATATGTGAAGATTACTTGAAGTCACCCATGAGGGGACAAATTAAGTGAAGGAATAAAAGTTGGGGCTTTTGATTCATGATTATGAATTATTTACTACGAAGACAAATGAGAGCATAACCATATGTTTACTAGATTCACAAATATTGCAAATGGACTTAAAGCTTATGGGAAAAGCTATTCTCTTAGTGAACAAAATAGAAAAATTTTGAATGTCTTGCCAAAAAGCTGGTACCCTAAAGCTCTAGCTGTAGAGGAATCAAAAGATTTGAAAACATTACCTACTGAAGAGCTAATTGGTTCTCTCTTAACTCATGAAATGAAACTCAGAAGATTTCAATAATTTGATGACAAAGGCAAAAGAGGATAGCACTGAAAGCTGTTGATGAGGATGCTGATAGCAACTAATCTGATATTGATGATGGAATTGAAGTAGATACCGAAAAATTGGCCATGATCGCAAAAAAAAATCAGAAAGATGTTAAAAAAAGGAAACTTCAAAAGAGGAAAGAAGTTCATAAAAAGGAAGGGACAAACCTCATTCTTTAAGCCTCAATGTTATGAATGCAAAAGTATGGAACACTTCATTGCTGATTGCCCAATAGCCAAAGAGAAAGAAGGCAAAATGCTCAAAAAGAAAAAGAAGGATCTGAAACCAAAAAAGGGAAAAGGACTAATAGGAATTTGGGATCAAAACGAGTTCGAATCTGATGAGAATAGAGATTCTGAAAATAAAACAGCTAACATATGCTTCATGACAGCAGAGGATAAGGTAAACTCCTCTTCATCTAATCTCGTAGCTGAATTGTATGATTCTACTTGTGATAATATTGGTGATCCAAATGCACTTCTTATTGATATGTTCCATGAACTAAAAAGACTATCGAAAAGGAATAAGGAAATAAAGGTGAAAATTGATTCCTTATCAAATGAGAATGACAATCTGGTAAGTGGGAAGAGAACTCTTCTTAACTTCATGTGCTGCTTGAATGTTGAAAAAGAAATCATTCCTACTTTCTTGAACTGTGCTACTCTTGAGAATAAATGTCCGCATGATAAAGTCTCATCTCTTGAAGTCATGATTCGTGAGTTTGATAATATGAAAATAAAAGTTGTTGATCTCACTACTTGTATTGAAAAATTCACTGATGGCCGAAGCAACCTGAATAAACTTCTTGGAGCTCAACAGATGGCTAGAAACAGGAATGACCTTGGCTACGGTAATATACACAAAACAGGAAAACACAAGTCTTATTTTGTGAAAGTAAGCTCCTCAAACAGAAATTACACATGTTGCACTTATTGTGGTAAAAATAGACACAATGCATCTAGGTGTCATATTAAGAAAAGTATTGGATTAGGAATGAAAACTGATTAGAGAATTAAAAGAAGCACTACTAACCCCTATGGACCCAAGAAAATATGGGCACCAAAAATCATTCTCCCATCTCATGATAGGTACATTCACTGGAGAAAATAAGCTTCATGAAGTGGCTCTTGGATAGTGGATGCTCAAGACACATGATCGGAAATGCAGCCCTATTAGAAGATGTTCAAGTTACAAATGATGGGGGTTCGTTACCTTCGGAGACAAAAAGAAAGGAAAAATACTTAGCATATGTAACATTGGTAAAGGATCTTCAACTATTATCAAACAAGTTTTATTGATTAATAAGCTGAAATACAACTCGCTTAGCATTAGTCAATTATATGATAATGGTTGCAAAGTTACTTTTGAGAAAGATTCTTGCTCTATTATGGACAGTTCAAGTAATAAAATAATTTTTATTTCTAACCGTGCTGGGAATGTATATGTATTCTCTCTTGATGATCTTATGGCTCATGATATTAAATGCCTTTCTATGCATGACAATAATGGCTATCTTTAGCATAGAAGGCTAGGACATGTATCATTTGATTTGCTAAATAAATTGTCTTCAAAAGAGCTTGTTAGGGGACTCTCCAAAATAAAGTTTGATAAAAGCAGAATATGTGATGCATGCCAATTTAGAAAACATATCAAAACCTCTTTTAAGTCCAAGAAAATGGTTTCCACATCAAAACCCTTTAAATTAATACATACGAATTTGTTTGGACCGATGAGGACCACTAGCCTTTGTGGTAAGAGGTATGCTTATGTTCTAGTAGATGATTTCTCAAAATTTACATGGACTTTGTTTCTCGGACAAAAAGATAGGCATTCTCTGAATTCTCTAAATTATTCAAGCATGTCCAAAACTCTATTGGATGCAAATTGATTTCTATTAGGAGGGACAATGGTAGAGAATTTTGTAGCAATGAGTTTACACATTTTTGTGATGAAAATGGAGTTTTTCAAAAATTTCCAACTGTTAAAACCTTTCAACAAAATAGTGTTGTTGAAAATAAAAACAGAACTTTGCAAGAAATGGCTAGATCCATAATTTGTAAAAACTCTCTTTCAAAATACTTTTGGGCTGAAGCAATCAATACAGCATGTTATATTGTTAATTGAGTTATGCTAAAATATTTTCTAACAAAAACACCCTTTGAGCTTATGTTTAACAAAACTCCATAAATTTCCTATGTTAAAGTCTTTGGTTACAAATGTTTTATTCTTAATACTCGAGATAATCTTAGAAAATTTGATAGCAAATTTGATAAAAGCTATATTCCTTGGATACTCTTCCGATAACAATGCATATAGAGTGTACAATAAGAGAATTCTATGTGTGGAAGAATCCGTACATGTTGTCTTTGATGAATCTAATATTTATACATCAAGAAAAGATGATGATGATGATGTAGGGATTTCAAAAGAAAAAGGCAAAGATCAACACAAAGCTCCATCGCTTGACATTCATGCTAAAGAAGAAGAATTGGAAGAACAACAAGTTGAACAAAGTAAGCAAGAAAGTGAAGAGCTCACTGATCAATGACTACCAAAAGATTGGAAGTATAAAACTGGTCATCCAAAAGAGCAAATTATTGGTGATCTAACATGTGGAGTCAAAATTAGACGGTACTTTGTAAATAATTTTGTCTCATTTTCTAGTATTGAACCTAACTGTATTGATGTGGCTTTACATGATGACTTTTGGATCCTAGCTATGTAAGAAGAAATGAACCAATTTGAGAGAAATCTAAGTTTGGAAACCCTTCCTTAGACCACTTGATTATTCAGTCATTGGTATCAAGTGGGTTTTTAGAAACAAACTTGATGAACATGGAGTGGTGATTAGAAATAAAGCTAGACTTGTTGCCCAAGGATTCAATCAAGAAGAGGGCATTGACTATGACGAGACATTTACTTTTGTTTCTAGAGTAGAGTCCATAAGAATGTTACTTACCTTTGCGATCTTTCAAAAATTTCATACTTTATAAAATGGATGTTAAAAGTGCACTTTTGAATGGTTGTATTGAAGAAGAGGTATATGTAGAATAACCTCCCGATTTTATTCATGAGCACTTTTCAAATTATGTCTTCAAACTCTCAAAGGCTCTTTATGGTTTAAAACAAGCCCCACGAGCTTAATATGAAAGGCTTAGTGGATTCTTACTCTCAAAGATTTTTCAAGAGGCTTGATTGATACTACATTATTTGTTAAATTAGAAAATTGTGATGATCTTCTTATTATCCAAATTTATGTTTATGATATCATTTTTTGTGCTACTAATGAATCCTTGTATAAGATGTTTGCCAAGACTATGCAGCAAGAATTCGAGATGAGCGTGATGGGAGAACTCAACTTCTTTCTCGGATTGTAAATTAAACAAGCCAAGGATGAAATTTTTCTAAATTAAGCTAAGTACGCTAAAGAGCTACTCAAGAGGCTTGGTATGAATGAAGTCAAAGAAATCAGTACACTTATGAACACTTCTTTAAAGCTGGACAAGGATGAAAAAGGTAAGAAAGTGGATGAATCAAAATGCAGAGATATGATTGGGAGTTTGCAATATCTTATTGCTAGCCAACCATAGATTATGTTTTCAGTGTGTCTTTGTGCTAGATTTCAATCGTGTCCAAAAGAATATTACTTAAGTGCAGTAAAACGCATCCTTAGATATTTGATTGAAACATATGATTATGGATTATAGCATTCTTGTACTAAAACCTTTGATCTTATAGGCTATATTGATGCAGACTATGCAAGCTGTAAAGTTGGGCGAAAAAGCATTAGTGGGCATTGTCAATTTCTTGGACATTCTCTAGTATCATGGCATAGCAAAAAACAAGCTTGTGTATCCTTATCCACAACCGAGGCTGAATATATTAAAGTAGGGAGATGTTGTGTGCAAATCTTGTGGTTGAAAAACACATTGCTTGATTTTGGTCTTAATTTCGATTGTGTACCTATACTATGTGATAATACAAGTGCAATCAATTTGATAACAAATCCTATTTAACATTCTAGGACTAAGCATATTGAGGTTAATCATCATTTTATTAGAGATCATATACTCAAAGGTGACATTTGTGTAGAATAGATCCCCACAAATGATCAACTTGCAGATATATTCACAAAACCCCTAGCTGAAGATAGATTCTTCTTTTGAGAAGAGGATTGGGCATCACAAAAATTATGTGACTAAAATTTTGTTTGGAAAGATTTGACCGTTTGATTTTGCAGATTTCTAAAGAAACATAATTCAGAAAAGGACTTTAGATGCAGTACTTCGAAAGAGTAAATCCAAAACTCATCTTCCAAAACACTCACCTCAGAGGATATTTTTTTGATGAACATTTTGGATGAATCCTCAATCCAAAATAAAAACAACCTATTACTTCGTATGTTTTTCAAAAATAACTGCTTCCAGATTATTCTTTTTGAAATTCAAAATACTAGCACTTTTTTCAAGATAACTTTTGAAATCTCTGATGAAAGCTTCTTTCTAATGTACTTGATTGTACTTATCTTCACAACCTCCTAGGAAACGTCAAAGAGTTTTTCTCTCTCTCTTCTCTCTTGGATTATAAAACCAACAGAGAACACTATTCTTTCTCTTCAAAATTTCTCTATTTTCTCTTTGAAAAACTGAAAGCCCAAGCCTTTTCCTTCTAATCATAATGTTTAAATCTTCAAAATCGACCAAATCCAAGTCAAAGAAATCCTAGAAAATCACTACAACAATGAAGAAGAAATTGGCCGCTAAGACAAAATCGACTGTAAAGGAAAAAGGAAAGGAAGTCATTCCTGAACTCCCAGCTTCTTAGACCGATTCTTCAAAAGCAACTCTGGAACAGGAAAGTTTTGACACCCGGTACTCTGTTTGCTTGATTCTAAAAGTGAATTTGATTTTAATGACTGGGTTTTAAGAAATTGAACTATGATTGTCAGTTGCCACCTTAATCTAGAGCCCTTCCTAAATTTTACAAATGTTTTGGATATGTTTGAGTCTTTTGGATAGGGAGCCCTGTTATCTGTTGATGAAAAATTATTCACTACTCTTGTATGAGAATTTTATTCTAATATGAGAAAGGGTCGATTAGAGAAGATTAGAGGGGATTTTATGGTCTGGTGGTACACTTCAAGAGTTGGAGGAAAGGACATTGAGTTTGATCATCGCCTATTAAACAGAATATGTGATGTTAAAGATAGAGTTATTCAATTTTTTGAACTGAACAAGTTCCCAGAGGGAACTGACTTCTTTGATTTGGGGAAGTTTGAAAGAACATTTACTGGTGAGAAGAGTTTTAAGAACTCAAATGGAAAGAACACTAAGTAGTTGAATGGACCCAATAGGATTTTGCACCATATGATTTCAATCATGGTGGTTCCAATGTTTGGTCATAAAACATCTATAAATATTATGCAGATGGTAATTATATTGGCACTATTTGAGAATAGACAAATAAGCTTTGGGTATCTTGCAGCGAAATTGATGATGCAAACAAGGAACACCTCAAGCAAAGTATAGCCCTACAAAAATCTATTAACTAAAGTGTTCAGATATTTCAGTGTTGATTTGAGTTCGATCACCCCTACTCCTTCAAAGATGAATGTTTACAAATTTGAGTCTTTTCAAAAAATAGGATACGTGGGAATAGAAAATGAGTGGAAGCTGCTCAGAGATGCCTCCGACAATGAAAAAGAAAGACTGTTAAAGGTTAAGGCCGAAAGAAAAGGAACTGCTCAACTTGCAGGAACAAAAATAAAGGGTAAGATAGAAACTCAGGAAGAGTCCTCTAGTAAGGGAAAATAGAAAATTTAGGACACATGCATCAATCAGAGCATTTTGGAAGCCATAAATCTGTTGGCTGTTAAGGTAGAAAGCCTCAGTTCAAAAATTTAGAATTTTAGGTACAGGCTAGTTGCTGTGGAAGAGAAGGATAAAAAAAAAGCTACCATGCTTGAAAAATCAGTACCATCTCAAGAACAAGTGCCTAAAGAACAAATTGTCCAAGAGAAAGGAAATGACAATGCACAAGATGCTCTGAAGGAGAAGAAGAATAAAGAAATCAAAGCCACTTAGACTGACGAGCAATTGAAAGATAAAGACATTGGTTAACAGCAGACATTTGAGGAACATGAACAAGGAAGGCACACACCACTTGCCCCTATTGTCGTATCTCCCCGCAAGTCGATCATAGCTGGCAGCTCCATTGGTAAAAGGTAAAAACATGTGGTGGTTAAAAGAAAGTCTAGTCGCCTTGCTGGGCAGCACTCCAAAAATAGTGCCGGGGCTAAATCAGCAACCATCCACATTTCCTAAGTGACCATTTCTGCGGACTGCTTCTAAGACTTTTTTTGCTTGCACACTTTTTTCCCCTTCTTTTCAATTGACAATCGCCTTTATAATTTCTACACTAGTTTTTGAACAATTTCAATTCTGCATTTCTCCTGCTCTATTTGCTGAATATATATCTCTTCTCTAATTGATATCTTTATTCTCCTTATTTTCTAATTCTGCATTTTGATTGATGACAAAGGGGGAGAAAAATACAGATTGTGGATATTAGATTGTTGTTGATGATTATAGATTATAGATTGTTGATGATTATTGTGGATGTACTATGGATATATACGTATATTATGGATATATAGATTGATTATGGATTTGTTGGGCGATTGTGTGATGATGTCAATGTGATGATGTGAATTATGAATATATACTGATTGTATATCATGGATGTATGTTGGTCTATGAAAATCAGTTATTGATTGTGACTATGTCCATTTATGGTCATAGTTTAAAAATGCGGACTGTGAAGATATGGGTGTTTTGATGGAGACTATATTGAGTTGTCATTGCTGTTGTGAACAAAGGAGATTGAAGTGTGTGTATGAGTCCATTGTGCATTCTAACAAATTTAGACTTAGATGGTTGAATGATTTGTGTTGAAAATGATTATGATATGCCTATATTAAAAATTTCGGATGATGAGGATACTTACGCTTATAACATACTTTTTTTTTTTTTTTGTTGCTCAGAATATTCCTTGTGTTTGAAACATCCTGAGAAAACTAGGTTATTTTAAAAATTTTTTCCTGATCTACTTTTTTGTGAAAATTCACTTTTACCCTATACATACACGGGGGGAGTTTTGGACTCACATTTCCTCAATCCAAACAACCAATCCAAAAATGATTTTTTTTTCAAGGCTAAGGTTCTGCCTAACTTTACCCTATTTTGGACACATGATTTGGTCGTCCAAAAATAATCCTTCAAAAGAATAGCTCCTGCGGTATCTTACCATATTTTGGATGCACGCTTTGGAAGCCTAAACTTTTGGAATCTAGTCTTACTCTCAAAACGCACTTCATGGCTTTACATCTTATGTTTATATATGCACATATTAAGGGAAAGTATTACATCTTATGATCTATATTCTATACCTCCTTGCGTACATATCTATACATTTTTTACTAAATGCAGCTATTTTCCTGTAGAATAGTTGTGTGATGGAAGGAAGGTGGATAAGGAGATAGGTTGGACCATAGGCTCATTGAACTATGTTTATGAGTACATGCTTTGAATTTTCTATCTTAATCTCATAAGCACTTTTTGAGTCCTATAATGAGAGATTGCATTTCAATGTAAAATATTCTTATTTCTCTCGGTCAAACATGTCCGTATTGTACATATCATTGTTTTTATATCACAATCCCATCAAGTTTGTCATCACTCAAAAAGGGGGAGATTGTTAGCCCTAAGGGTATTCTCCTGTGTTTTGACTTATGACAAACATTGATGAGGACTAACTTGTGTGATCTATATATGATAGGACATGTTTGACCTCAGTTCTTCCAAGGCGTGCAAATAAGATTGTTAAGCAACTCTTGAGCAATGGAATCCAAGAGAGGGTGATCAAGTAGAAGAACAAGTTTAAGAGATTGCATACTAAGAAGTTCTTGTGGAAGAATCTTAGACTTGGAATCGTTGTTAAGGTATTACCTGTGTAAATTCCTATGTCTTTTTTACCTTATGATTCAATTTATTTCTATCTTGAAGCCTACAAGCAAAAAGATTTTAAAGTATTAAATCTTTAGAATTTTAGATTGAATAGTTGGATGGCCTGCATCCAAAAACTTTGTCCAACACTCTATGAATAGTGTCAAAATGTTTCTGTCTAGAAAAGTGCCATTTTGGAATCACCTTTTGGACGCACCCCTCGTTTGATCCTTGAGTTCAAAACTCTAAAAAATCTGACAGCGAGAAACTAGCCATTTCTAGCCGTTGGAGTTTTAATTTTTGCTTCTATAAGAGCTTTCAAAACTCGATTTTAAAGTGAATTTTTGTCCTATATCTACTAGAAATAATCTTACATTCAAGAATACAAAAATCTCATTTTTCATAAGTGCTTTAAAGTGAAATCTGATTGTTTCAAAAGGTAAAGGCTGTTGGTGCTTATTTATTTGCATATTTTCTCAAAAGTGTGAGCTATCTCTATTTCATTTCTATAATTCTTTTTGAATATCAAGGTTGTGTATAAAACTTATTTGGGGTGAGCTTTGATTTGTAGTTAATTGAGAAGTTTTGGTAAAACTAACTGTGGTGATCCTCTTATGTAATTGGTGTAGATAAACACCATTAAGTTGACTGAGTTTATAGAGATCCGGTTTAAAATCCTTAAGTATGAGCTTAAGGCAGATCAAAATAAGTGCGAAGAGAAGAAAAGTTGATCCAGGGAGGGCTAGGTGGTAGGCCACGTAAGAAAGATTTGTTTGTTGAAAAAGCTCAACCAAATGAAGAATAAATGGTAAAAATTGATAGTCAAGATCCCATATTAGAAGAGAAAACTGAAGTACCTGAGCAAAAATATGAAACCAATGAAGAATTGATTGAGGTGTTTGAGGAGCACAACCAATCACAAGGAAAATAGAAGTAGGGAAGGATATTGAAAACCCTGGACCAATTCAAAAGAAAAGAAACGAATAAAATAATGTAATTTAGTAATGGAGGAGGAGCCACAAAATGATAAGGCCACCGAAGCATATGATGAACAAAAGGAACATGACTTTCTAGAGTGTAGAAAAAACTCAACTGGAAGAACCTAAGACAGTGCCTAAGCAAGACAAGAGGAACAAAGAACAGAGAAAAAGTCAGCTGCTTGATAGAGGGGCAAAGGGAAGAAAAGTTCATTTGAAGAATTCTTGTGTACTAAGAAGGGGCATAGGTGGGCCATGTAAGAATGATTTTTTTTTTTTTTTTTGTAGAAAAGACTTGAGCGAATATTAAACAAATAGAAACAACTGATATTCAAGATCCAATGTTAAAAGAAAACCCAGAAGTATCTGGCAACAATTGTGAAATCAACAAAGAATTTATTAAGGTGGTTGAAGACTGCAGTAAATTAAAAGAAAGTTTGCTTGAAACTCTAGAATGGGGTTAAGTAGGGGAAACCAAAATGGTGAAGGAAGTTAGAAGGCCTGAACCAGTTGCAGAAGAAAATTTACCAGTAACACAACATTGTTTTGTGAGAGTGGGAGAATAGCAAGAAGATTGGGGTGTTAAAGGATTTCATGAGCAAAAAGAACATGAAAAAGCATTTGATGAAAAGAGCAAAACCAATTTGCAAAAGAAAAGAATGAAATGACTTTTGGGGAAAATCAACCGAAGAGATAAGAAAATGAGGAGCAGGATCAACAGTTAGAAAAACATATGAAATTAGTTACTGAAAAAGAAGTTGAAGTGCCCGAAATGCATGGTCAAATTATTCAAATTCAAGAAAATATTCAACCTGAAGGACAATATGAAAGTATAACTAAATCACTTCCATCGATTGATGTTGTTTAGAGAACTAGGGATAGTAAAGCAATTGTTTTGCCCAAAAAATCATTTGGTGCAGTGCTTGAAGAAGGTAAGGAAATTCAAAACAAAAGCAAGGAACAATAGAAGGAGACTCCTGGGAAAGAGATTTTTGGAGATTAGTGGTAGGTAGATTGAAGTCATAGAACAGAAGCCAGAGTTTTCAACTGTAGGTATATTGTAACACCCTACTACCGAGGCCCAATAGGGCCGGGGATGTCGCCCCGTCCAAAGGACAAGGGGTCTTTATAACCAGGTCACACAAAAGAAAATAAAGACAATACTTTAAAATTGAACTTATTACAACCCAAAAATTCAGGAACAAATCTAAAATAAATTGATTACTATCGCCTCTCAAAATAACACATAAAATGAATAACATAAAGTCTTCAAAGTAGGCAACAAATCTAGCTACTCATCTCCACAGCAGAATCGACCTGAAAACATGGCATAAAAGGTGATGAGATAAAAAATCTCAGTAAGCCCGTGTGTGCTTTAAGTGTTTCAGGTAAAACAGTTCATGTATGCAAGTTAAAAAAAAATTACATAAGAGAAAGTTCTGGTAAACATTAAATAATGTTAAAAATAAAGAGTGACGTTTTGCTTTTCAAATCATACATGTGCACAATAAAGACAACCACTCAAATGGGTAGCCATGGGTTACCACACGTTGGGCCCCATGACCATATAACGGTCAGAATGCCACACTTTATACAGACTGACAAAAGGTAGGTGTACGGCCTATCGGGTGAGATGCTCCTCCTTCTCTACATCCAAACTTACTGGTTGTCCATTCTGAAAACACACAGTCCACACGACTAAAACTTGCTAGTTCGAACCGGTATGACTTACTGAACTGGCATCCTATCCGGGATGGACTCACCCCTCAGAGGTGGCCACCTACTGAGAGACTTACCCTAACCCTTCGAAGACTAGTCCTAGTAGTCTACCCTTATTGGATACTCAACGTCGATCGTCCCACTTAGGAGAAAACTGATAACACATTGCTTTATTTGGAAATAGCAATTAAGGGTTTCTGAAATTCTTGTTAAAATTGGGTTTTAGAAAGAGTTTAGTATTTGTGCAAAACTGCTTGTTTTAATTTTCAAATGATTTGCTTGAATGAAATAAAAAGGAAACAGTCCTTAATTGTCTTTACAAAATGAGTGTCCATACACTTCGCATTTGGCTTGCCATAGTAACCTTTTATCATTAAATAAGTTTATGCAGGAGCTTACCTGATCATTTTCTTGATCAAATTCAAAAATCTTCCAAAGATGACCTAACCCCACCTGGGGTAAACATAAGACATAGGGTTATACTCGAGTTATATTTGCTTACATAAATAATCCTAGTTCAACTTATTACAATTATGGCCCTAATGTCCTAAGCTTTAAGGCTAAATGACAAAGCATTTTATAAAATAAGTCTAACTTGAAGAGTTAAAATAACTAGTCATAAGTTAAAATAATTAGGGGTTGTAAAATAATTACTAATAAATTATAGGTTCAAATAATAAATTTTGAGTGCTATAGGTAATAAATAAACTAGGGTTTAAATGTTAAAGATTAGTAAATGGTAATTTAAAAGTAGTTTTATTATAAATAAATAATAAATTACAATTAATTTTTTAAATTAATTTTTAATAGATAATAAATAATTAGTAATTAATAATAAATGAATTATATTAATTTTTTTTAATAAATAACAAATAAATTTTAATATAAATAATATTTATGAATATAGGTAAAAGTTTGAACTATGGTCTACAAGGTCATTAATATTTTATTTATTAGTATTATTTATATAAAAAGATCTTATTTAGTATTATATATATATATATACATATATTATTTTTAATGAAAGATATTATTTATTTGACTAGTAAAATATCACTATTTCATTTAATATTCTAATTCCAAAATTTCCTAAGAATTTCGAAATCTTTGGAAGAAAATCATAGTAATAATTTTAATTAGGGTAATAAAATTTTCTAATTAAAATAGCCTAGGATCAACAAGGTCATGATCATAATTTTCCTATTGCTAACAAGATTCATGAACATATACTCTAACATCAATCAACAAACTATTCTATTTATGAACACAGGCTTAAATCCATCCTACTATCACATGGCCAAATCCCTACTAAGCATAATCATACTCACGGCTTCAATGAAAATAAGAACATAATATCCTATTCACCAAAGGTGACATAACATCTAGCACGCTTAAATATTCATAATCTCTTAAGTCATGATGAACATACATTGATTCTCAAAGAATTTCATATAGCTTAATCATGATCAACCATTCTCATGCTCTAATATCAACCCCTTCATACATATGCATATACTCAATCCCCATTCATTTTCTATCCTCTCAATCAACATCTAAGAGACATAAATTTAGAATTTAAAAGAAAGGTTAAGGAGAAATACTTGGTTGATGATTCTTTCGATGGAGATTTAAGAAGGTTCACATGCTTGAGAGCCTTGAATTGTCCAAGAGAGGAGAAAGAAAACAGCCATGGTTGTAGCAACCATTTCGGCCTAGAGAGAGAGAGAGAGAGAGAGAGAGAGCGCATTAGTATGACATGTTAAAGGTTGAAAGGAAGAAGATGAACAAAAGTTGTTCTTGGTTACCTTGATGATGTTCTTGAGACTTCAAGGAAAAAATTGGTTTTGATTCGATTGCAAATTTTTGTTTTTGAGATTTAATGTTATGAATTCCAGAAATGGACTCTAGGGAGTATGTAGACGCGTTCTGGAGTTTTTGAGAGGAATTGAAGGTGTTTAGAATGGTCTTTGGCTTGAAGAAAGGTAGTGTGTGTTCTTGGTGAAAATGGAGAGGATTAGAGGGGAATGCTGGACGAATTTTCTGAAGAAGATTGGCCGAATGATTGAGGGAGTTTAGGGATTTTGGTTTTCAATTTAGGGAGGAAAAGAAAAATCTGGTTGTTTGAAATCCAAATGGAAGTTTGAATGGAGTGATTGTAGGAGCAATTTGAGGTGTGGTTATGGAGTCCAGTTATGCAAGGCAAGTGGATGGGGGGTTGAGGGACGGGAAAAACAGAGGAGCATGCACTCATGGGAAAAAAACCAGAGAAAAAAAAAATCGCAAGCCTTAAAGGCCACACGGAAGCGTAAAGATTAGGGGCGGCAATATTGAATACGACACGCCAACACGACACGAAAACGACACGGTTATAGCGGGTTAGGATTGGGGTTTCGCGGGTTCGGGTCGAAATAGGTCGACCCGTTTAACTTTAAATGTATACAGGTCATAAACGGGTTTAACCCGTTTTAACCCATTTCAATTCGCGAACCGTTTAACTTTTTTTTAATATTTATATTTAATACTTTTTGTAATACCCTACAAATTTCACTATAAAAAATTAGATAATTTAATTTTTTACATGAATTAATTGAATTAAATTTTATTATATGAATTAATTGTATTGTTTGTATGTCTATTTTGTTTAATTATATGAGACCTCTTAAGAAAAATAAATGATGTTAATGCGACTATTTACTTGATATATAGTAAATGAATCATTCTTAATTAATTATTAATTAGTGTTTATAATAATAATATTATTACAATGACTTTTAGTTAGAGAAAATATTTTTTTGAACAATCCAATTTTATTGCAAAACTACATTTGTTTAGATTTTTAAGATTAAATCTTATGAATTTATTAAGATCTCTAAATATTTAGTGGGATAGTTTGTTATTTTATTGGTTTTTTATGACTTTATGGGTTGTTTTATTAGTTTTTTTAATTTTATATGATTTGATTTAATTTTGTAAATTTTTTTGTGTAATGGTGCACAGATTGGTGGGTTTAGTAAGTATTCAGATTGACGTATTTAATAATTAGCTATTTAATTTTTGTGTCTAATCGTATCAACCCGTTTTATAACACGAACACGATACGAGAATAAATGGATTGACACGACACGACACATTTATTAAACGAGTCGTGTTTGGATTGGCCTGTCGAGTGTAATTATCTCAAGTTAACATGACCTGCCAACCCGAACACGACACGATTGCCACCCTTAGTAAAGATCATACCTTTGCACGCTTTAAACCTACTAGGTTGAGTAGGAGTGGATTGAACGACAGGAATCACTTCGCCTTGCCCACTTGAAGAAGCTTCCGGTTGAAAACCCGCTAGCCTCCTACTTCACCTTGTTTGCATGAACGCCAAGCCTTTCAGCTCTCAGAATATGCCACAGCCCAACCTCTAGTCGGTGAACATAACGGAAAAGAAGAACGGTCTCAAATCTCCTTGGTTTTCTTGCTATTGGTTAGCAAAACTCCAAGAAGAAGACACAGAGGACGAAGAGACGTGAGAGAGAGAGAGAGCTGCTGAGACACTGTTTGTTAGGGAGATTAGGGTTTTTCTTCTACCAGAGACTTGTTTATTGGTCGGCCAAAACTAGGTCTCTTATTATTTGATAAACATATCCCCGGGATATCATATTTCAAAATATCCGGATGTTATCCTGAGAATAAGTTTGGCTTAACCCTAAACTCTTCTTAACCGTATCTGGAAAAAACCCTACGGTCCAAGCTATTGGGCCGAAATAATGTTTATTATTTTTCTTGGACCCAAAAGGCCCAAAATAATAAGCATTAATTATTTATTTCCTGGGCATATATAAATAACCCAATAAATAATTAATGAGCCCAAATGAACCAAAATAATTAATCTTTAATTATTTATTTCTTGGGCTTATATAAATAACCCAATAAATAATTAAAAATTAATTATTTCCCCTAGTTTAAGCCCAGGTTAATTTCCTAATTATTCATACTGGACCTAGGCCCTGAATAATTAATTAACCAATTAAACTAGATAATTAATTTCTCTCAACTCCTATTTTATTTTATTTATTTATTTTATTCCAGTCTAATAATAAATTAGACATCCTGAATAAAATCAAATAAAATAAAATCCTCTTGAACTGAGACCAATTCCTCAACCCAAAATTAGTTAGGACTTACGGGCTATTCCGAGGACCAAAAAGACACATCGCCTTGGCTGCTAAAATGATCAAAATACCCTTGCTATATAAATAGTTGTATTTTACATTTTAAATATTTCCTAATATCACCATAAGGAAATATTGACCCCAAGGACAATACTGCATTAGCAAAGTCTTCAACTTACAGGTGAAATGACTAAAATACCCCCTACACATCGCCGTATATTTAGAGAAGAAGAAGTGTACTAACACCCCTCGAAATGACATCTACCGTCTTTAGGCTTCTAGTCCAATGATCCACGACTTCTTGGAGTGTTTTCGCTTTCCAAGGGAGCTACTCTAAAGCAAACATCCAAATCATGTTTCCCAGGGCCCTGGACATTTTAGACCATTCGGACAACCACAAAGGGGCAATATAGTGTAGAAACTATCTTGTGCAAGTCTGTCTTAACTAACTAGTTATATATACCCAATACACAAGTATATTGGTTCTACTATAGAACCTCAACTATAGCATATCAAAGCATATGCTTCCAACTTAGTCAGACCACCAACTTATACTCAAGTCGTAGAGTACTAGTTCACGCTGTAGCAGTAGTAGTCTAGGTTTCTATCATATAGTACTTTGAGAAACCACTACTACAGGTCTTATCCTACTATTCGAAATACGCTTATGTCATGAAGTGAGTGGACTACTCATTGGCTAAAGGTAAGCCATTCCCCATTTGGAATTCATAATATAAACCTAAACATGATGAGATTCCCAGTCTCATCAATAGGTTAAGAACAAATGTTTTTGTGTTAAATAACCCGTGATCCATACCTTACTGTGAAAGACCACCATTCACATGGACCACTTATTTAAACACAATGGATTTGTTCCAAACGAAAATTGTGCACAAACAAAAAGTAAATTCACAAACAATTTCTGAAAGTAAATTCTTTTATTAATATATTCGATTTTACATTAGAAACCTAGTCTAAGAGGGCTTACAATCCAACAATCTCCCACTTGCACTCTAAGACTAGATAAGTCCATAGGTGCCCACCCCTATGGTGTCTAAGTGTCTCTTGAAGACTCTCTCAGCCAAAGGCTTGGTGAATGGATCTGCTAGATTGTTTTCTGAGGCAATATGTTCCACCACGACTTCCCATCTCTGGATGAAATCCCGGATCAGGTGGTACTTTCTCTCGATGTGTTTCCCCTTCTTGTGGTTCCGATGCTCCTTAGATTGCGATACTGCTCCAGTGTTGTCACAATACATCACAATCGGCATGTCCATATGTGGTACGACTCCAAGTTCTGAAAGGAACTTCTAGAGCCAAACTGCTTCCTTGGACGCCTCTGAAGCTGCCACATACTCAGCTTCCATGGTTGAGTCAGTAATACAAGACTGCTTAATACTCCTCTATGAAATTGCTCCTCCAGACAAGGTGAAGACATATCCATTAGTGGATTTTCTCCCATCCTTATCCGCCTGGAAGTTTGAGTCTGTGTATCTTGTAGGAACTAAATCATTAGCCTTGTAAACCAACATATAATCTCTCGTTCCCTTGTGGTACTTGAGAATATACTTTACAGCTTGCCAATGAACCTCCCCTGGGTTTGACTGATATCTGCTAACTAAGTCCACTACAAAGCAGATATCTAGCCTAGTACATAGCATGGCGTACATGAGACTTCTTACAGCCGAAGCGTAGGAAATCCTACTCATTCTGTCATTTTCTTCTTGAAACTTAGGACAGTCCTTTGAAGAAAATGACAACCCATGTTTGCAAGGGATTAGAGCTCCCTTGCATGAGTCCATGCTGTACTTGGCTAGCATTTTGTCAATGTATGTTGCTTAGGATAACCCTAATATTCTCTGCTTCCTATTTCTAAGAAGCCTAACCCTGAGAATGTAGTTGGCTTCTCCCAAGTTCTTCATACTGAATTGACTAGACAGCCAAACCTTTGTAGATGACAATGTCCCTACATCATTTATAATGAGTAGAATGTCATCCACATACAGGACAAGAAAAACCACATTAATGCCTTCAAGTTTCCTGTACACGCATGGTTCATCTTCGTTTTGAATAAAATCACAAGACTTTACCATCTCATCAAAACGAATGCTCCATGCTCTCGATGACTGCTTAAGTCCATAAATGGACTTTTTAAGCTTGCAAACCATATGTTCCTGGCCTTCAGCAATGAAGCCTTCTGGTTGGGACATATAGATGTCTTCGCTAAGATGGCCATTTAAGAATGCCGTCTTGACATCCATTTGCCATATCTCGTAGTCATAGTGACATGCGATGGCAAGGAGGATGCGGATGGATTTAAGCATGGCTATCGGGGAAAAGGTTTCCTCATAGTCGATACCTTCTTTCTGAGTATACCCTTTTGCCACAAGCCTAGCTTTGAAGGTTTCCACCTTTCCATCCACTCCCCTCTTTCTCTTGTACACCCACTTGTACCCAATGGGTTTTATCCCTTCAGGTGAAGCTACAAGATCCCAAACCTAATTGAGGTACATAGACTCAATCTCAACTTTCATTGCTTCATGCCAAAGATTTGCATCGGCATCAGCAATAACCTCCTCGTATCTAGTGGGGTCTTGTTCCTGATGGTTAGAGACTAGCTCAAAGGC
Source organism: Voacanga thouarsii (assembly GCA_026120185.1). Taxonomy (NCBI): domain Eukaryota; kingdom Viridiplantae; phylum Streptophyta; class Magnoliopsida; order Gentianales; family Apocynaceae; genus Voacanga; species Voacanga thouarsii. The sequence continues at coordinate 1,628,363 of JANUWF010000528.1, read as the reverse complement.
TTCTCCAATCCATCTATTCAGAAACCTAGACACTCTCCCACTACGACGAGGCTCCACTTGCACAGGCTCTTGAGGCTGCGCCTCTTCTTGTTCCACAATCGGGTCAGAAGAAGTTGATTCCGTAGATAACTTCTCCTCAAGTTCCAACCTCGTAGAACCTTTAGTGGAAGTACTTTGATCATCTTCCAAGTATCTAGTATTGGTACTGACTAGCACCTTCTGCTCCTTAGGATGATAAAAGTAACATCCTTTTGTCCCTTTTGGATAGCCAACAAAATAGCATAATTCTGATCTTGGTTCCAACTTGTCTCTCTTGACCAATACATAAGCTGGACAACCCCAAATCCTGAGATGATTCAGACTTGGCTTACGCCCAGTCCACATCTCATAGGGAGTCCTAGGTACTAACTTGGAAGGCACCAAGTTCAGAATATATGCTGCTGTCTCCAGGGCATATCCCCAAAAGGATATTGGAAGAGTAGCATGAGACATCATGCTTCGGACCATTTCCATCAATGTCCTATTCCTTCTCTCAGCTACTCCGTTTTGCTGGGGTGTTCCTGGCGCAGAGAGTTGGGATACTATCCCACGATGTACCATGTAGTCCTTGAATTCACCTAGGAGGTACTCTCCACCACGATCCGATCGTAAGATTTTGATTAATTTACCTGTCCGACGCTTCACTTCAGCCTTAAACTCCTTGAACTTGTCAAAAGAGTCAGACTTGCGTCTCATTAGGTAAATGTAACCATACCTCGTACAATCATCCGTGAAAGTGATGAAGTACTCAAAACCTCCTCTAGCTGGTGTAAACAACGGACCACACACATCAGTGTGAACAAGACTCAACACCTCCTTGGCTCTATCCGCCTTTGGTGTAAATGACCTTTTGGTCATCTTTTCCATCAGGCAGGATTCACACTGAGGCCAACTTTCCAATCTCAATGAGCCCAAAGGCCCATCATGGATTAGCCTCTGAATTCTGGTTGAGTTAATATGACCCAACCTTATATGCCAAATGTATGAATCATTGATATTGGTCTTTCTCTTCTTAGTTAAAAGTTCAAACTGAGCGTTATTTGATTGGTTGTTAATAGGGTTTAAAAAGAACAAATTTCCATACATGTGCCCAGTACACAAAATTTCTCCATCTCCACTGATAGAAATACCAGAATGGAAAGATACAGAATATCCTTGATTAATAAGTTTTGCAACTGAAATCAAATTCTGACAAAAACTAGGTAGATATAAAATATCTTTTAAAACCACTATCTTATTACAATAAAAAATAAGATCCAGCTCTCCCACTGCAAGGGCCCAGACTTGTGCTCCATTACCCACTCGAAGCCCATGTTCGCCCTTCTTGAGTCTTTTTATCTTTTCAAACCCCTACAAGGAGTTACATATATGATTAGTGGCTCCTGAATCAACAATCCAAGTGGAAGTTGATCCTACCATTGATATGGACTCTAGATAAAAAAACATTACCTGTGGGGTTTTTCTTGGTTTGAAGATCTGGACACTCCTTTTTCCAGTGTCCCTTCTTCCCACATTTGAAGCACTTGTCCTTTGGTTTGTCCTTGGGCTGGGTCTTGGGCTGGGCTGCTGCATTCCCCTTCTTCCTCTTGAACTTTCTAGGTTTAGGCCCAGTTCTTGAGGAAGAAGCCTTAGCAATCATGGCCTTTGACTGTGGCTTCATGACCTTCTCCGCCATCTGGAGCTCCTTCATCAATTCAGTCAAACTGATGCTCAGTTTGTTCATGTTATAGTTCAACTTGAATTGAGTGAAGGAGCCCGATAGAGATTCGAGAACCATGTCTACTTGGCTCTCGGGGTCAATGACAGCCCCTAAGATTTTCGCCTTCTTGAAAGCAGCAATCATCTTGAGCATATGCTCTCGGACTGATGCTCCCTCAGCCATCTTAGTGTTTATAATAGTTCGAAGAGCCTCCTACCTTGCGGGCCGGCTCTTGTCTGCGAACATAGTAACCAATGATTGACTGATGTCATATGCAGAAGCCATGTGCTCGTGTTTTGACTAGAGCACATTAGACATGGAGGCTAACATATAGCAACGTGCCATTTCGTCAGCCTTCTTCCACGCCTTCTCAGCCTCTAGCTCTTCAGCGGTGGAACCTTCCCCGATAACAGGGCAGGTCTCGTAAAGGACATACTTATACTCTTCGGCTGTGAGTATTATGTCCAGGTTCCTTTTTCAGTCCACATAGTTTGGACTCGTTAACTTATTCTCCCTGAGAATAACGGCCAATGGACTAAAAGAACCTCCCACCATTTCTGAAAATCGAAAGAAAGAATTTAGTTTGTGAAAACAAAATAAAATTTGTGCACTAAAAATAATTTGGCTCTTAGGAAAACTGACATAGCTTCTTGGGAAGATTAATAGTTTCCTAAGCTAAGTGTATTAACTACCACAAATTAATTTCCCTTCTAGGTAATGATCTAGAGGATAACTCCATCGTGGGATGGCCATTTCCTCTCATTTTCTATGGACATACCTCACACTATGACCTCCAACGTGGGCTGGCCGATCATAGTATGTGCCCCGGGTTATTAATTACATCATTTCATTAGATCTAGATCCTTGTGGTATTCCCATCCTATACGGGTTCACTCCCAGGGTGACGCGAGGGGACCCACGATCTCTAATGAGGACCGTGATGGAAGCCGTGGGGCCGTTAGAACCCCTCTCCCACTTAGTCTTTTAAAATAAAGGTTTTCTGAAAAATATCCTTTTGAAATTTCCATTAAGTTTTTCTTAACTCAAAAATAAAATATCTAAGTCCATTAAAATCTCTATGTCAAGGCTTATATCCTTTGAGAGATTTCTCCATGGACTAATTTTATTTAAGTTAAAACTTAATGATTTCAAAAATTTTCCAATTAAAACTTTCTAGAGACTTTGGTCTCAAGTTTACTTGACAAAACAATTTTTCTAGTCCAAAACAAAACAAAATGGCTCTCCATTTTAATTTACAAAAATATTTAAATCCAATATATTTTCTATGTCAAGGATTAAATCCTTTAAGAAAATATTCAAGGATTAATTTTTGTACAAATTAAAATAACCATTTAATTTTTGAAAAAAACTATTTTTCTTGTCAAAAATATTCCCAAAGACTTTGGTTTTTGAGAAAAAGCACACATAGGTACACAAAAAAATAGCATGCTCGAAAACAGTAAACGTTTTCATACTTTTCTATTTTTTAAACCTAAGTGCCCAAATAATAGAATTAAACACATTAATTAATTAATGATCTTGTTTAATCCTAAAATCTCTTACTAGTATTTTTCATGCAAATATATTCCAAGAATATAAAATATTGCAAAAATATTAACTTCACCTAGTATGGGACCCAAAACGAAAAAAATAAAAAATAAAAATTGCAAAAAAAAATAGCTAGCGGTCCACTGCACCGGCCGCACTGGATCCGCGCCAGAGTGGCCTGCGGACCACCGCGGCCGCGGTGCACCAGCCGCACCGGATCATCAGCTGCCTCAACCCGCCAAGCCGCCCGCCCGCCCGAGAACCCGCGCCCGAACCGCCCGCTGACCCTCGTGTTTATCCGAATGGCGGCTCCGACCCAGTTGCATGACCCGAGCAGAAGAATTGCAATTCAATTGCATATTTTGCAATTGAATTTGGCTTCCAATTTCATGAATCAAGCCGGCTCCAGTGGCTCCAACGACACGGCTCCTCTCACAGAAACAGTTCGAGGCTCGGCTTAGGCGGCGGCTTATGAATAGTGCCTCCTTCTTCGTTTTTCTTCTGTTTCGCGCGAAAATTGCAGAGGCTTCTTCTTCGTTTTTTCCTTATTTATTTGGCTTCTTTGGACATTTTTACTTACAAAAACGCATCCAAAACAAAATCACAACCGCCTATACCCATTTAAATTGGGTTTACATGATCAAACATCAAAGCCAAAAATTTTACAGAGATACCTATGCTTCAACGGTGAAGCTTATAGTGATGCTAACCCATACCAAAACAGTGAAGGATCACAGGTATAATTATCTTCTCCATTTTTATTTACTACCATGCTCCCTGTATTGATCAAAGAACCTGTCTCTGATACCACATTGAGGGATGGGAAAAACAGAGGAGCATGCATTCACGGGAAAAAAACCAGAGAAAAAAAAACTGCAAGCCTTAAAGGCCACACGGAAGCGTAAAGATCATACCTTTGCGCGCTTTAAACCTACTAAGTTGAGTAGGAGTGGATTGAAAGACAAGAATCACTTCGCCTTGCCCACTTGAAGAAGCTTCCAGTTGAAAACCCGCTAGCTTCCTACTTCGCCTTGTTTACATGAACGCCAAGCCTTTCAGTTCTCAGAATATGCCACAGCCCAACCTCTAGTCGATGAACACAGCGGAGAAGAAGAACGGTCTCAAATCTCCTTGGTTCTCTTGCTATTGGTTAGCAAAACTCCAAGAAGAAGACACAGAGGATGAAGAGACGTGAGAGAGAGAGAGCTGCGTGAGACACTGTTTGTTAGGGAGATTAGGGTTTTTCTTCTACCGGAGACTTGTTTATTGGTCGGCCAAAACTAGGTCTCTCATTATCTGATAAACATATCCCCGGGATATCATATTTTAAAACACCCGGATGTTATCTTGAGAATAAGTTTGGCTTAACCCTAAACTCTTCTTAACTGTATCTGGAAAAAACCCTACGGTCCAAGCTATTGGGCCGAAATAATATTTAATATTTTTCTTGGACCCAAAAGGCCCAAAATAATAAGCATTAATTATTTATTTCCTGGGCATATATAAATATCCTAATAAATAATTAATGAGCCCAAATGAACCAAAATAATTAATCTTTAATTATTTATTTCTTGGGCTTATATAAATAACCCAATAAATAATTAAAAATTAATTATTTCCCCTAGTTTAAGCCCAGGTTAATTTCCTAATTATTCATACTGGACCTAGGCCCTGAATAATTAATTAACCAATTAAACTAGATAATTAATTTCTCTCAACTCCTATTTTATTTTATTTATTTATTTTATTCTAGTCTAATAATAAATTAGACATCCTGAATAAAATCAAATAAAATAAAATCCTCTTGAACTGAGACCAATTCCTCAACCCAAAATTTGTTAGGACTTACGGGCTATTCCGAGGACCAAAAAGACACATCGCCTTGGCTGTTAAAATGATCAAAATACCCTTGCTATATAAATAGTTGTATTTTACATTTTAAATATTTCCTAATATCACCATAAGGAAATATTGACCCCAAGGACAATGCTGCATTAGCAAAGTCTTCAACCTACAGGTGAAATGACTAAAATACCCCCTACACATCGCCGTACATTTAGAGAAGAAGAAGTGTACTAACACCCCTCTAAATGACATCTACCGTCTTTAGGCTTCTAGTCCAATGATCCACGACTTCTTGGAGTGTTTTCGCTTTCCAAGGGAGCTACTCTAAAGCAAACATCCAAATCATGTTTCCCAGGGCCCTGGACATTTTAGACCATTCGGACAACCACAAAGGGGCAATATAGTGTAGAAACTATTTTGTGCAAGTCTGTCTTAACTAACTAGTTACATATACCCAATACACAAGTATATTGGTTCTACTATAGAACCTCAACTATAGCATATCAAAGCATATGTTTCCAGCTTCGTCAGACCACCAACTTATACTCAAATCGTAGAGTACTAGTCCACGCTGTAGCGGTAGTAGTCTAGGTTTCTATCATATAGTACTTTTAGAAACCATTACTACAGGTCTTGTCCTACAATTCAAAATATGCTTATGTCATGAAGTGAGTGGACTACTCATTGGCTAATGGTAAGCCATTCCCCATTTGGAATTCATAACATAATAACATAAACATGATGAGATTCCCAGTCTCATCAATAGGGTAAGAACAAATGTTTATGTGTTAAATAACCCGTGATCCATACCTTACTGTGAAAGACCACCATTTACATGGACCACTTATTTAAACACAATGGGTCTGATCCAAATGAAAATTATGCACAAACAAAAAGTAAATTCACAAACAATTTTTGAAAGTAAATTCTTTTATTAAAATATTCGATTTTACATTAGAAACCTAGTCTAAGAGGGCATACAATCCAACAGGGGTAATGGTGTTCAGTTCATGGCTGAACAAGGATTAACTTACAGAGATTTGAGGGTGGTTTTCAAACAAGGCTTGAAGGGAACAAGGCTGAAATTTTTCTTGTTGTGGTTCGAATAGTTGCAGAATTTTCTGTGCAGTTTTTTTCTGCAATATTCCAGCCGATTTGCAGAGGGTTTTGAGAGGTGTTTGAGGATCCTTTAAGGCTGGTTTCTAGCCTTCTTTATGGAAGAAAAGTAGAGGTAATTTACTGGTTTGAAGGCAGTAGAAACAGCTTTGATTTTAGGCTGCCATGCAGCGAAACTGCCCAGAATTTTTTTTTCTGGTTTGCGCAGTTTTGTGCAGTCCGATTTTTGCACAAGAATTTCAGTCTTCAAGGTGAATAAATTGGCCATTTTTTTGGTAGCAATTGAGTAAGAAAGATGGCTGATATTTTCGAAGGTTAGGCTACTCAAGAATCTGGAAAAATTTCAGATTTCTTTCATGGAGGATATGAACATTATGAAGTGGAGTTTGGAGGCTCAACTATGGAGATTAATTTCTCTTGGGAACCTTCCTTACCTCCTTTCCTATTTTCAGTCCAATCTTCAACCTCTAAGAATCATTTTCGAAATTCAAAGGCCAAGAATCCTTGCTAAATTTTCTGGAATTAAAACATGGATTTGGATAAATTTTGAACAAATTTAATTGGTGAAGAGGTTAGGGTAAGCTAGGGAATAAAAGGACATGAGTCCCTCAAGAATTCTTTTTATGACATAAGAATAGGATTAGGACATTCCATTCATGTCTCTCCTAGAACAACATTCCTACATATATATTTTTTTGGAATGCAAGAAACAAAAATCCAACCTTAATAAAAAAAATAATCATGATAAAAACTTAAATGATGAGATTTGAACTCATGACTTTAGAGATTAATTCCAAAACTCTAACCACTAAATCACACCAACTCTTGTTCTTATTTTCTCTTTAAAATATTCTTCCTATTTAATCCTCAAGCTATCTTCCTATTTTGACCTCAATAAAAATTACCATTTTACCCTTCCTACTCAATAAGCATAACTAAGCCTTTTAACCTATAAATCATAATTCTAAAGCACATAAAATCATTCAAAAAATATATATATTCATGCAAATAATATGATACGCATCCCGACCCCCTTACTCTAGGGTTGGCTTTAGGTGGGGTTTCGCATACATCCCAATTGAAACCAGTTGAAAGATCATCTTAGCCACGTTGTTTATAGCAACAGTAGCTGCAGCATGCAGAGGAGAAGCCACAGGATGGACAATTATATTATCATTCACCCAAATCCTTTAGCTTATGTGGCATGTTTTAGTTACTATTATGTTGATAAAAAAAACATGGAAAATGGATCACAATTTTAGTAGGCTATGTTATATGTTAGATTGGGAAGATGGAATGAAAGACCGGCATTACCCCTAGGACCTTGGCCGCTTCAAAATGGGAAATCATCTTGAGCATATACTTGCAAACCGATGCCCCCTCAGCTATCCTAGTATCCATGATTGCTCTAAGAGCTTCTTACCTTGCGGGGATGGCTCTTGTCAGCAAATATGGTACACAATGAAACATCGATATTGTACGTAGTAGGCATGTTCTCGTGATTAGATTGGAGAATATTGGACAAGAAAGCCAACATATAGCATCGAGCCATTTCATCAAATTTCCTCTATGCCTTCTCCACCTCATGATACTGGTTATTTTAGGACAGAGATTGGTTAGAACACACTTGTACTCTTCTGCAGTGAGCACTATGTTCAGATTCCTTTTTCAGTCCATGTAGTTATGTCCAGTTAACTTATTCTCTTTGAGAATAATGGACAAAGGACTAAAACTAGATATTTCTATTGATTGGAAAAAAAAAACTTCATTCAGAAAAATGTTTGTTTGGAAAAACATATATAAAAATGCACGTTTGAAACGTCATATTATTTCCATGATATGGTTAACCTATTAAAACTATTATAAAAAAAATATGAATAATTTGGCTCTTAAAAAAATTGATAGAGCTTCGTAGGAAGATTAACAATATTCTAAGTTAAGTGTATAACCATCACAAATTAAACTTCCTTAATAGATAATGATCCAGAAATAGTTTCATCGATAGGATGGCCACTACTCTCACCATCTACGGATAATCCAACATTAATGCCTCTAATGATAGGCTGGCCGATTTTAATATTTATTCTAGGCTTTAATTATAATTCATCCGTTAGTTCTAAATTCTCGTAAAAATCCATCCTATAGGGGGTCATGCTTAGAATGACGCGAGGATAACCACAATATCTAACGGGAACCTATGATGGAATCCGTGGGGCTGTTGAAACCCCTCTCACACTTAATCTTTGGAGAAAAATAGGTTTTTAGGAAAAACATTTCTTTCAAAAATTAATTGATTTTTATTAACTATTCAAAATCCAAAAAATTCAACTATTATTTTCTATGTCAAGGATAAAACCCTTTAAGAAAATAAATTATGAATTTTAATTTCACTACTTAAGTTAAAACCATTTTCTAGGAACTAAATTTAAAATACTTAAATTCAAAATTATTCTCAATGTCAAGAATAAAAACCTTTGAAAGAATAAATCATTAATTTATTTTTAAATTACACAGTTCCAATTTAATACATTTTCCTTAATTGTTTTATCTAGAAAAAAAAATAATTTCTCAAAAACCTTTGTGTATTTAATCAGAAAATTAAATATAATAGACATGCTCAAAAAAAAAATAAATTTTTTACATGCTATTTCTAACATTTAATTCATATGTGACCAAATAATGGATTAAACATCATAATAGCAATAAAATTAAAATGATCTTATTTAATCATAAGGTGGTTCCCCTTTACTAACTATTTTCATGCAAAATTATTTATCACAATAAATAAACCATTTCAAGAAAAATAATCTCATGTGATACGGGCCCCAAAAGAAAAGATAATACAATAAAAATGAAATTAAAAAAAAAGAAGAAATGACCCACAAACCGAATCGTTGAACTGCTAACTAAGTCCTGCATTTTTGTTTTTTTTCCACCATGCAAGCCTCCCAAGGATCAAGGCATTTTGGCCTTGGTCATGGCTCCTAGGAGCTTTAGCCATGCGTGCCAACGTGGCTCTAGGGAGACTAATCTCCCGAGCTGAGCGCGGCTGGTCTTCTCAGTAGCTCTTCTATATTTATTTTTTTTCTCTGTACAATCTCCATCTTTCTTCAGGGGTTTTGCGTTCATGCACCAATTAATTATTTTTTTGTTACAGAAAAATCATAAATAAAATGAAATACAATTTCAAACGCCTATACCTTTCAAAACGAGGACAATTTCTATGAAAGCGATTAAAAAATAAATTACAGGTGTCTATCCTCCATGCGTGAGGCGTACACAAAATCTACCCATATAAAAAAACCAAGAGGGATTCATAAAATCGCAAAGATTATATTTTTATTAGTAAAGGAACCACATTTTTCGGTTATTAACCCTAAGCATGCTCCTAGATTTAAATAAGTCTCTGATACCACTTGAAAGATCGCGAGAAAAATAAATATGTAGCGGAAGACATCAAATTAAAATTTTCTCCAAGCTAAAGTTTAGGAATACTTACTTTTAGGGCAATTAACTTTAATAAACGGAGTCGGATTTGGGTTCAACGGCGCTTGTTGAATAGAAACATCTACTTGTTCCACAGGGACACCAGCTAACCGTTAGCTCATTCGTATTAAATGCTTATCACGTTTGCAAACTCTTAACCTTTCAAAGTATTTTCTAACCACTATGGACCTTTACTGGTGAAAGTAGAATTAGGGCGAATAAAATTGGAACAAAAATGAAAGAGTTAAATGTTAAGGAAAAACGAAGGATAACCAAAACAAGAAAAACCGGTGGCTTCAACTCGTTTCAAAAGAAAAACGAAAGCTATTTTCAATTTCCAATTTTGGTCAACCTATTAATGGCACATGAGATGCTTATATAAATATTATTAGCTTTCCTTTTCTTTTTAGAAACAAAATCAGCCATCTCAATTTCTATGTTTCCTTTTTCCTCTTTTTCTTTTTTTCCTTTTACATGGCTACTTCCATAAAAACCCTGATGGGCCATGCTGTCTTAATTAGTCCAATGACTAATTAAATAGCTTCCTTATTAATTAATTAATTAATCCACTTGGGCCCAATATTAAAATTATCAAAGATAATAATTAATTAATTAAACTACTTGGACCCAAATATAAAATTATTCAAGATAATTAATTAATAAACTAATTAATTAAATTGTCCTAATTAATTATTCTGGTCCAAATAAATAGATAATTGGACTTCTAAAATAATTCTTTCAATAATAAATTCACTCAATAAGTCCACATAGTAAATAAATTTACTAAAGTTATTTGAGCTACTCTGGGGACCAAAAGACATTATTCTTGGCTACTAAAATGATCAAAATACCTCTGCTAACAAATACTTGTATTTCAATCATTTTAAATATTCCATTTATTATCATATGGGAATATTGACCCTGAGAATAATATTGCAAGTGTTGTGTCTCTGACTTACCGGTATAATGACTAAAATACCCTTCTACGTAACACCCATCATTGAGATAGGAAACCAGTACTAACACAATTTTCAATGACATCCACCATCTTTTGATAACTAGTCTGATAATCCACAACTTCCAGTACGTATCCACTTTTCACAGGGAGCTACCCAAAAGTGTACATACTTAGTTATGTTTCCCAGGGCCCTGGATTATTAGATTATCTCGGACAATCACAAAGGGGTGATTTCTTCACGTAATGAAGCATAGAAACTCTATTGTATAAGTCTATCTTAATTAACTAGAGTCATACACCTAACGTATAAGGTTGTTGGCCTTGTGATAAGACCTCACCCAACATTCATCAAAGTTTACAAGTCCAGCTTCACTAGACCACCAACTTATACTCAAGTCCTAGGGTACTCATCCACACAATAGCTATGATAAACTAATCTTTATTTATTTTAGTACTTTATTAAAGATTATTATCGCGTGGTCCAGTTCTATGTATTCTGAAGACGCTTATACTATTGGTGCAAATGGACTGCTCACTAGTTAAAGGTAAACCATTTCCCATTTAGAAACCATAGTGTAATAATCTAAAACTCGATAATGTGTCTAGTTTCATCGATCGATCAAAAATAATTTTTTTCGCTTATGTGTTAGTAGTCCATAATCTACACCGTATTGTGAAATCAGACCCAATCTTGTAGATTACTTACTAACACACTTAGACCTTTAATGTATGAATATATGTAAACAAATAACTATTAATGAATGAAACTTTTATTAATTTCTAAAATGCAGAAATATACAGTACATTTTAGGCATATATTCCAACAAAATGAGGGGTGAATGCGATACCCCAATCTCACATGAGATTAGGATAAGAAGTGTGAATAGTATATAAGGATGGATTTAAGTACCTGTTGTGAACTTGCAATATCCATTTTAGCCCAGCGAGGATAGCAGCCAAGTAGTTCACTGTGGGTTACTACCAAGCCCATAGTCACGCTTTCAGGCCCACAGGCATAGGGCATGATATTTGGTATTAGAGCTAGATTACCAATTTCTGATAGAAGAACTAAATGCTACACTGTGTGTGATTGGAGTCATCTCTAAAATTCTATATTGTCTAATTGGTCTTGAGTTTGGTATACAAGTTTGGAACCAGTAGGGACGCTTGGGTCTAAATGAGTAGTGAATGTGATACTCCAATTTCATATGAATTTGGGATTAAAAGTATGAATAATATATAAGAATGGGGCTAAGTACTTATTGTCAACTTAGAATATCCTTTCTTAGCCCAACGAGGATGGCGGCCAAATAGTTAACCATGGGTGCTACTAGGCCCCTAGTCACACTTCTGAGTTTGTAGGCCCGAGGCGTGACATTTATGGTCAACCATGTTGGCTCATTCATGAAAACTACACATATTTTGATTAAGGATCTTTCGAGCATTACATATTTTTCACTTTTAAATGTATATGCATATCTCGAATGGGAAAGAAATTTGATCTGTGAGGAACACTAGAAAATAAAGGATGAGGATTTAAAGCTAATCTACTAGAGATGATTTGTAATTTAAGTTACTTGCATATTCATGATTAAAAAACTTTTACTTTTATAAAACGCTTCCAAAAAGGTTAACCCTTAGGTTGCTTCTCCTATATGAATACTGTAATAGTAACCTTCATGCTGTTTCAAGCTGAAAATCCATAATAATGTTTACTTTAATAGGTCGCTAAATATTAAGGAAGTGATTGCATTGTGATCCATTTTTCATATTTTTTTATCAACATAACAATAAATAAAGCATGGCACATGAGCTAACAGATTTGGGTGAATGACAATGTAATTGTCCATCCTGTGGCTTCTCCTCCACATGATGTAGCTGCTGTTGCTATAAACAACGTGGCTGAGATGATCTTTCCACTAGTTTCAACTGGGATATACCTGCAGTTGAAAACTCTGGCTTCTGTTCTATAACTTCAGTCTGCTTACCACCAATCTCCAAAAATCTCTTTCCCAGGAGTCTCCTTCTGTTGTTCCTTGCTTTTGTTTTGAATTTCCTTACCTTCTTCAAGCACTAAGCCAAATGATTTTTTGGGCAAAACAATTACTTTACTATCCCTGGTTCTCTCAGCAACATCAACTGATGGAAGTGATTTAGTTATACTTTCATATCATCCTTTAGGTTGAATATTTTCTTGAATTTGAATAATTTGACCATGCATTTCAGGCACTTCAACTTCTTTTTCAGTAATTGATTTCATATGTTTTTCTAACTACTGATCCTGCTCCTCATTTTCTTGTCTCTTTAGTTGATTTTCCCCAAAAGTCATTTCATTCTTTTCTTTTACAAATTGGTTTTTCTCTTTTCATCAAATGCTTTTTCATGTTCCTTTTGCTCATGAAATCCTTTGACACCCCAATCTTCTTGCTGCTCTCCCATTCTCAAAAAACAATGCTATGTTACTGGTAAATTTTCTTCTGCAACTGGTCAAGGCCTTCTAACTTCCTTCACCATTTTGGTTTCCCCTGCTTGACCCCATTCTAGAGTTTCAAGCATACTTTCTTTCAATTTACTACAGTCTTCAACCACCTTAATAAATTCTTTGTTGATTTCACAATTGTTGCCAGGTACTTCTGGGTTTTCTTTTAGTATTAGATCTTGAATATTGGTTGTTTCTATTTGTTCAGTATTCACCTGAGTCATTTCTACCAAAAAATCTTTCTTACATGGCCCACCCATGCCCAATCTTAGTACACAAGAATTCTTTAGATAAACTTTTCTTCCTTTTACCCCTCTATCAAGCAGTTGACTCTTTCTCTGTTCTTTATTCCTCTTGTCTTGCTTAGGCATTGTCTTAGGTTCTTCTAGTTGAGTTTTTTCTACACTCTAGAAAGTCATGTTCCTTTTGTTCATCATATGCTTCGGTGGCCTTATCATTTCGTGGCTCCTCCTCCATCACTAAATTACACTATTTTATTGGTTTCTTTTCTTTTGAACTGGTCCAGGGTTTTCAATATCCTTCCCTATTTCTATTTTCCTTGTGATTAGTTGTGCTTCTCAAACACCTCAGTCAATTTTTCATTGGTTTCATATTTTTGCTCAGGTACTTCAGTTTTCTCTTATAATACGGGATCTTGACTATCAATTTTTACCATTTATTCTTTATTTGGTTGAGCTTTTTCAACAAACAAATCTTTCTTACGTGGCCTACCACCTAGCCCTCCCTGGATCAACTTTTCTTCTTTTTGCACTTCTCAGATCCTAGTTGCTTTCTTAAGGCTACACAAAACTCTTTTTTGCATATCTAGCAAATTCCTTGATTTGAAAAACAAAAGGAGGACTTCGAAAAATAGATTCTTTTTGAAAAGTGTTTTAAATTTGCCAAAAACCTTATTCATCTCCCTCTAAGGTTTTTCACCTATCTTTAAGAAACTTTATTCCAAGAATATAACTGGCTTCTTCCAAATCTTTTATATTGAATTGACTAGATAGTCAAACTTTAATGAACAATAATATCCCTACATTATTTCTAATGAGTAGGATATCATTTACATACAACACCAAGAATGACACAATCTCACCATCTAACTTTCTATATATAAATAATTCATCTATATTTTGAATAAAATCATAAAATTTTATAGTTTCATTAAAACGTATGTTCCATACCAGAAGCTTTTTTAAGTTCATAAATGGACTTTTTAACCTTGCAGACCATATGTTATTGACCTCTAGCAATGAAACTCTCTGCTTGAGACAAATAGATAGTTTCACTAATATTGCCATTGAGAAAGGTAGTCTTAACATTTATTTATCATATCTTGTAATTATAATGACAAGCTATAACTTCCTAACTACCTACATACCCCAAAAAGGGGCAAGGATATCACTCCATCCTAAGGATTAGGGGTCTTTATAACTTGATACAGATAAAACCCCATAAAATAAATAAACTTATCATAAAAGTATTAATACTTATACAAAGATTCAAAGATAAAATAATAACTAAAAGTCCTAATCAAGAAATACATAAAGCATAAACTAAATCTTCAATATCTTAAACTTTCTCAACCTTGTCAAAGCTGGAGCTTCCTAAAAAATATAACATAAATAGTGTGAGAATTACTTCTCAGTAAGTCCTGTGTGTACTTTTAAAAATTTGAAAATTATTTCATAATGCAAGTTTATATAAACTCGAAATAAAACATTTGCAAGCCATTACATGATAATCTTAAAGTCATTAAATAGATGTTTGCACACTTTTACTTACTAAAAAAAACTAACATTATTTGCATACCAAAAAGAAATGTTTCTAAAGAAAAATAATCCACCCATCAATTTATTAAAATAGGTAGACTATGAAACTCTGTATCATAGTCCAATTGGTTGTCATGACACCTTATATCATGATAAGGCACTGTGAAGCCCTGCATCACTACAGTGGATGATTAGCCTATTGGGTGAGATACTCTTCTATCTCCCACTCAAACTTACTGGTTGTCCAACTCTGAATAACAACCCACTTGAACTGAGTTGCTAGCTCAGATTGGCTTGACTTACTAGTACTAGTGCCTTATTTAAAAAGAGTTCATCTCTCGGAGGTAACCTCCTACCAGAAGACTTACCCTATCCTTCAAAAGTACTACTAGCAACTCATTCTGATTGAGTACTCAATGTTTTCTATCTTAAGTAGGGATATTCTTAAATAAACACATTCATGTTAGCTTGAATGTGTACTAGGAGTAGCAGCCTTCAAAACTAATACTAGTTGCCTATTCTTATTGAGACTTAGGGAAATTCTTAAATAAACACGTTCATGTTAACTTGAATATACAACTATGGTTTAGTATATGCTTTATTTGAAAATTTAATTAGATAAAATCAATATTTTTATTTTGAATACTTTAGTTTGATAACAAATTATCATTTTGTATAAAAGAAAAGGTTAAACTATGCTTGCATACTAAGTGTATAGTTTTTTTTTTTTTAACGAGTATTCTAAATAATGCTTGACTTGAAAATTAAAGCATCATTTAGTAGAGAATTTATGTAAGAGACATACTTAATCTTGTTCTCATAAAAATTCAATCATCGAGTTATTTCTTGACAATAAAATCTAACACCGTCTATCAATAAGATACCAAAAATACCCAATCACAATCTACTCAACTGATTAAACACGTATATCAAATATACTCACATATATCATCATCTTAGATCATGCATTATACATCAACATAACTTCTATAACTCCACAAATATCTCAAATGTCCATATCAAGGGTTCATAACAAACATGACTTCACATAGATCAACCTCAACTAACTATAGCATAAGGTTATTTTCACGTTCTTTATCTCTAATAATTCATGCATACCCAATTCAAAATCGAAGCATCAAAGGAGATCATCTCATATGTCAAATAAATAAATTCTTATCATCATAATCTCTTATACGTATCTATACTATTAAAGCTCAACCATATCATAACTTGTAAGATCCCAAACACATAGTTCTTCACAAGATAGCATAAGTCTCATTATAATATCAATGCTTGCTTCTATTCACATTTACATAGTTTAGAATCAAACAACCTCCCTTGCTACAGCTGAAATAAGAATCTTAATCATATCATTATCAAAGAAAAGCCAACAACATATACCCAAGCTCCCCTAGTCAACCATGAATTCAATTAATGTCAACTTATTAGTTCCAAAGATTAAAAGGGACAATTTACTTGTATAAAAAAAAAAGTCCGATTGCTTCCTGGATTGACAATATTGATAGTAGTTTAAAACTTTTTGTTCTTCATAGTTTGATCCGTGTAAATAAAAAAAAGGAAGAAAACTTAATATGAGGTCCTAATTTGGGTGAAGGATTGATGGAGAAAGAAAGGGATTTTGCTTACCTCATTCTTGTAAGGATGATGTTGAAGTCGAGAAAGTGTGCTCTTATTCTTAATTAGGAGAGGGAGAGAGAAACTAAGAGTGATGAGATTCTACCTCATCAACATGAAGAATAAACACAAGAAGGGGGAGATAATCAAGCAAGCTTGCAAGGGCCATTGACAAGGGCAAGGATGAAGAGGTTCCAAGAAGGTCTCCAAGTATTCATAAAGCTATACTTGAAGAAGGAGGAACCTTGGAAAACTTGTGAGGGGCTTAAGGAATACAATTTGATGACAATTGGAGAAGAGTATCAAGGAAGATCAAGGAATTACACTTGAGTAAGACATGAAGACTAGATACAGGGATGCATGGCCATATGCACGAACATGCAGCCGGCCGTGCATCAAGAGAGAACCTTTCAGAAGGGTGTGCTCTTGATGCACAACCTATGCCAAGCTGCAAGAAGAATGCAAATTGGGTATGCATTTAGTAGAAAAATTTTCTCCCAGAAGTTTGTACACGGTATTATGCATGGCTATGTTGGGTATCTCACGCATATCATATATGGTGCAGCGGAAATATAAAAACGAGATACCACCCCAAGATCTACATATATGTGAAAAACAAGAAATAAAGAGAACAAATGTAACAGTTTTACCTTTCTTTGAGCGTCTGAAAAATAAAATTTTTCCTTCTTCAAGTTTAAAGCGCGATCTAGCAATCATCTTGATTAAACACCACGAGAGCTGAATGTCCAACCACTATAATTATAGTGTGTGATTATCTCTAATAGAAATCCACACGGAGGATCACACTCAAGCACCAAGATTTTTTGTACTAGCAAAAGACAACAATGGCGGCTAGGGTTCCTCTTATTTTCAAAAAAACGAGAGAGAGAAAGAGAAGAGAGGGTTTGTGTGCCCTAGGGTTTTTCGTGTGAATCACCCTCAACCTAGGCATCGTGCATATATCCCATATATCACACTGAAAAACTAAAATTCTAAAATAATTAGAATTCTCTAATTGTAATTGGAAACATCAAGTTCTCTCAATTACAATTTGGATCATAAATTATAACTAATTATAATTTGGTCACAACTCCTTCTCTTTCTCACAATTAACCCTACTATGTTATCAAATAATATCTTGAGTATATAATCATCTATTGTGTGTGACCTATTAGATTTCCCAGTCAATTGGTAGTGAACATAAATTAATCCAAACATCTTTGAAATTAATAATCCTTAATTAATTAGAATTAATCATATTGATTCTAATTAGGATTAATTTATTAATTCATCAATTAATAAACTTATATTCCCATATCATGAGCGGTATCTAGTAACACATCATGACCACCCAAGAGTCCAGGAAGTCAAGTGGCTTAACATGAACCCTTTAATAACAAACTACAGTACAATTAACTCCTTTCACCATACAATATCTCATTCGGTTTGGAGTACGAAATTAGTGCCAACTCCCTCCAGAATGTATATTAATTTTGGCCCGAATATAATAGTACTTGTACCAGGAACCCACTACTCTAGATGTGTATCAATTGGAACTGTTTCCAATACGCAATCGCCTTGGCCAATGACTTCTTGAGTAGTAATTCCTAAAAGTGGCCATGAGATATTCGCCCCTACTATTAGGAGTGGTGAATCCTTTATTGACCCTCTCAACTACTTTCGTTTACCTCACAATGTACCTAATATCCATCCTATAGGCGGCCTTCGATCTGGCTCCAGAGATTGGAATTAAAGTACAATGTTCAACAAACAAAGTACCTTGGAGATCTCAAGTCTAAAGATACTTGCACGTTTGCTATATTGAGATTATATCACTGGCACTAAATAGTTATCCATGTGATTATCTCATAGTTAGGTCATCCAATAAACTTGTTCCATTAACAAGCATCCACGTGTTAACTTTGAATATTTCAATACTCACGGATATGAGAACCACCGCCTGATCAAATCAGGAAGTCTAACACATGCTAGTCTTAACGCATTAATAATGTCCTGTTTCATTAATACTACGACTAGGGACTATTTAAGTACTAACACTATACAGTGTAGTATGAATCTCATATCATGATTTCCTTGACACAGTGTTGTACTAGGGACTTTATCTAACAGTTATATTACACAAAAGTAAACAAACGAAACTGTAAGATAAATAAGTCCTTTTATTAAAATAAAATATTTCATATACAACATACAAGTGATTGCCTTTAGGGCACAACACTAACAGGCTATGCATCTGGCTGTGCACTTAGTAGTTCAATGGGGGCACAACCATGCATGCACCTAGCACGCCCATGCCATGATAGGGATTTCCATATAATCATCTTTTAACTCTGGCTGTGCACTTAGTAGTTCAATGGGGGCACAACCATGCATGCACCTAGCACGCCCATGCCATGATAGGGATTTCCATATAATCATCTTTTAACTTGTATTGATTTTTTTTTCCATTTTTCATGACTTATATGGTTGTTTAAGGCCATTAAACTTGTTTCTAGGCCACTTTTTGAGTAGAATTAAGATCTTAATAGCCCTAGGGCTTGTGATCTATAAATACTCTCTTTCTTTTAAAAAGACAAGACATTGCATTTTGAATATACAAATTTGAGAGGATATTTCTCCATGGTTCTTGCCAACTTCAAAACCTAACTTAGGAATTAGTCATCTCTTTTGTTGGTATCTCTAAATTCACAAAGGATAATCCAAGCTATTCTCTAAATTAGGTCTTAGGAAGCTTGTTCTCCTAAAGTTCTCTTTAGGAATCTCTTGAGTACCTATAACTCTAACTCTTTTGTTCTTGATTCCATGTTGAATCTTGAGTGATTGAGGGTAGTTATAGAAGATTCAACCTCCAAATCAAAGCTCCTAGGGTCATAGTTCTTCTAGAGTTGCTAGTTTTATGAGTAGAATTCCTCTTTTACTTATCTTCTCTTCAATGTTTGAAACCCTTGTTGTTTAATCTTGTAATGCTTGTCCAAGGCCACTTGATTTATGTAAATATCAGCACTTAAACTCATATAAAAAATTGGCATCATAGCAAAGAAAGCCTAGATTCCCATCAAGGCTTGAAAAATCAAGAAAGTTAAAGAAAAACAAGCAATCCCGTAATTGAAAAAATATGCTTCAAAAGGTCAAAAAATCTTTCATTTCTCTTGAAATTCTTGCGTAGAAATTGATCCTTAGTGTTACTACAATGCTTGGGAATGAATATTTCTTCTATTTGTGGTAAATATAGGCTTGAATAAGAGCGAAAAAATATAAAAGGATATGAGTGACGGAAATGCATCCAAAGTTTCTGATAAATGTCCTATGAGAATATTTATGGCTAAAATGTTGAGTATTGACTACTTGTTTACATTTCTTGGGTTATCTAGACATGGGTTTTTGCTCTATTGATGAAATCCAAACTTGATTGAACCAATTTCATTGTTGCTATCTCATGATTACCTTTGTTCTTCCTATTCTATGAACTAGTTGCTAGTGTTTCTCTGTTTCTTGCTTTTCTTTGTTACTATCTTTAATTAAATTACTTCATTATACTTCTTTTACTAGTTCTTATGTTTCCGAATCTCCTTTCTTAAAAATTCTTACTTAAAACTTACTTATACTTATGTGCCCAATAAATGTTTGTTGAAATTCTTTTACGACCCCCAATTAGATAATCCTTAAGATTTAGGATAACTAACCACTTGGAGTAAACTCTTAGCTATTGGAGAGGAGTTAGTAGTGAGTCAAGAGGAATTTGAGTGTTGAGAAAAAAGCAAAAGGGTGAGACTATTCTTAAAAGAGCCTCAGAGAGCAAATATAAGAGTAGAGTGAATATTTCTTGAGTGTAAATATGTAAAGGAGTGTAAGTGAGGATCCATTTCCTACTCTAAATAAAATTTCATGTTAGTACATTTGAATTTTGGAACAATTGCTCATAAAGAAGAAATCTCTAGGCCTAATCAAAGTGGACCAAGTAGACCTTAAGAAGATCCTGTTGATGCTTGAGCTTTGCAAGAGGACCTAAATGCTATAATGAGGACTATGCAAAATTGGTTTATCGCTATGACAAGGGAGTTAACGGGTCTACATAATCAACATGGTCAATCTTCTACTGTGGCTCAACGGAGAAGGCAAGAGTATCTAGATGTCTATAGCCTTAAGATGAGGGTTGATGTCTACACACCTCCATTATATGAACAACATGGTGAAGAAAGGGATGAGTACTCCATTAGAGGGTTCCAACGAGCTCCTATGAGAGGAGAGAGGTACAGTGTGAGAGGAGGACGAAGTAGGATGCATAGAAAAAATAGAGAAAATAATGTGAGAAGGCTAGAAAGAGAATTTAAAAGAGTAAATGAGTTGGATGAAAAAGAGCAAGGGGAAGACTTTAGGGAACAAAATAAAGGGTATGGAAATAGATGAGGAAGAAAAGAGGAGAATAAGAAAGAAAGAAAGTTGAAGCACATCAAAATGAAGATCTCTACATTTTTTTGAAAGAGTGATCTGAAGCTATACTTTGAATGGGAAAGTAAGATGGGAATACTTTTTAAGTGCTATAACTATAGCGAAAGAACTAAAGTGAGGCTAGCAATATCAAGTTTCTCCAAATATGCCTTGGTTTGGTGGGATCAAATTAGTACTTAAAGGAGGTAAATGGGGGTACAAGTTGTAATTGCTTGGAATTTGTTAAAGGATATGATGAGAGTAAGGTTCATGCCACACTGTTATTATAGTGACCTCTATCAAAAGCAACAAATCTTAAAGTAAGGGAGCAAAAGTGTCGAAGTTTACCATAACGAAATGGAAGTGATGATGATAAGGGCCAACATTAATGAGGATCCTAGAGTAACTAAGGTGAGATTCTTAGAGCGATTGAATAGAGAAATAGCTAATGTAGTGGAGTTGCAAGCATATGGAAGCCTAGAAGAGAAGGCGTATGTGGCTATGAAGATTGAATGGCAAATGAGAAAAAGAAACTTTGTGAAATCTACACCACCACTTCTAACCCCTTCTAACAAACTTTCTAACAAGAAAGAAGGGGCTTCGAAACCTTTTCAAATAGGGTATAATAAACCAAAAGAGAATTAAAAGCCAAGAGAGGATTGGAAGCTAAGGGAGGAGAAGAACAAAGATAAAAGAAAGACCATAGAGAGGCCACAAAAGAATAGAGACATGATAGGGGCTAAATTCATCACTATTTTCCTAGTTATTTGAGGTTAATTTGAGATACTTTCAACGTAATAACTAGGAATATTCCTTCATATTTGATTTTTTACTTGTGAAAAGTGTTTTGGATGAATTTGTAATGGATTTCGAGCAAAAAATAAAAATTTCCATAATGTACCTGGTGCCAGGTCTAGTTAGTGCACCAAGAACCAGGTCTATTCTGGAAAAATAGAGCAACGTCTAGGAGCCAACCAAAATGCACCTGGCGCCAGGCGGGTCGAAGTGACCCGGCACTAGGTCTGATATGTACAGTGGCGGATTTGTGTACGAATTTAGTATCTTCCAAAGGATTTTGGTATTTTTCGAATTCTATTGGGCTAAGACTTCTCAAGTCACAAATTTTAGTATCAAGAAAGCCTATTTAGAGAAGAAAAACACAAGAGAAATGAGTGAATCCAAGGATTAAAAGTTCCAATTACTTAAAGAAAGAGAGATTCATCATTCAAAGAGTATTATTCAAGAAAGTTTCCAAAGAGAAGAAGGAGGGCGTGCCTATGAGTTCTTTCTTTTACCTTTATTTTTTTTTCTAGAATAATGATGTAATTAATATTTTCATTGTAATTTGACATTGTTTTGAATTCATGGTTCTGTGATTAATTTAGCTATTTGATCAATTTTCTATCATTCTTGGTGTTTGATTACTTGTAATTATGGAAGAGTTGATGAAGTTAGATTTTCTTCTAATTGACTTGAGAAATGATGTTAGGAGTTGATTTAATTTTATTAATTTCATATTTGTTTATTTCTTAACGGACTTGAGAAACAAAGTTAAGACAAAGAATTAAAGAAATAAAAGATTAGTTGATTTCACCTAGAGTATATGGTTATTGGCTAATTTCATATTCATTATCACTTAAAGTATATGGATAATTGTTGAAGGATGAATTTAATGCATCTTTTTTGTTATGTTGGTTTGATTGGGAAATCTTCTAATTTAATAATGAGATAGTTATGACTTGGGAAACGATTGAACACTATTTCAATTCCTTCGTGATGCGAAGATGATGATTAATTGAAATAGTTGCTAAAATGATTCATTGTCATGTTTTCTAGAATAGTTGTCTAAATTGCATATTTTTACAACCCTAAGTTGCATATATTTTTCTTTACTTTTTTTAAATTATATTATCACTTTATTAGGTCAGTTAAACAATGAATGAAAAGTGATTAGTGTGTATTTATTCTTTTGAGAATCGATACTCGTTAATTTCCTATACTATGTTTGTGATGAGTATACTTGCTCGTATGTGTAATTTGAGATTAATGTTTTAATTAAAACTTGACTACGAGATGGATTTAAATTTAATGATTTTTATACATCCAAATTTTATACATAAAGTTTTTGGCACCATTGTCGGGGAACAATATCATGAACGGTTGAATTTTATTGATTTAACTATATTTATATGCCTATATGTAAATATGTGAATGTGTATATATGTTCTTTTTATGAATATGTGCCATAATTTGTTATTTGTATAATTGTAATTCCCTAATTTCACTATATGTTGTAATTTGACTAACTAAATTCATGAGTGTATAGTAATTTATTGACTTGTAAATTTTATAATCTCAGTAGCTTCTATTTTCTATAGATCTTACCCCTAGTGTATGACCCAACAATCTAAAGACGATATAGTATATCTTGATCCTGAGATTGAGAAGACATTACCAAAGATTTGAAGGGTGGTTAGACAAAGAGTGAGAAACGATATTGAGGTTAACCAACCAAACATGGCAATAATAGTGGAAATAACATGAGGACTAAGAATGATTTTGTGAAACCTGCAATCTCGGGTACAGGCTCAAGTATTACGAGACCTAGGATAGAAGCCAATAACTTTGAGATAAAGCCCAACATTATTCAAATGATTCAAAACATGGTATAATTTGATGGGCTATCTAAAGAAGATCCTAATGCCCACCTTGCGGCTTTTTAGAAATTTGTGATAGATTTAAAATGATAGGGTTTCTGAAGATGCTATCGAACTAAGACTTTTTCCTTTTTCCTTGAGAGATAGAGCTAAATCCTAGTTAAAGTCTTTCCTAGTCAGATCCATTACCACTTAGAATGTTTTGGCTGAAAATTTTTTAGCTAAATACTTCCCCCAACTAGAACATCCAAGCTGTAACATCCCACCTTTTACTTTCGATTGGCTACTATTTTTAATAGGATGAGAACTTATATTAATGTCCAAAACAAAAGGTGATCGGTGTAATAGGATGAATATTTTGGTAGAATAATATTTTGTCGAGAACTGGATGTAATTATTGGATTTGTTCTACCTGTACCTTAAATTTTCAAAAGGCTATTATTATTAACAAAATAAGAATTTAAGGGTATTCTAAAAAGAAAAATTAGCTAGTGCGATGGAACACACGTTTAGGTGTGAATTATACTACCCGAGGTATTGGGGGCATTTTCGTTATTTTAACTGCACTCGTGACTTTAATCGCAAATTTGACCAAGTAGAAAAGGAATTGAAGAATTTGAGTGTTACCAATGGATTTAGTGAAATTTTTGGAGTTGCATGGTGAAATAAAATATTTTTCCGTTATGGACCTGATTTTAGTCATTTATAAAGAAAATAGGAAATCGCGATAAAAAAATAGATGTGTGGCATTGTGTGAAAGTGGATGAAAACAAGTGTTGAAATGCCATTGGGGGAGTGAAATATTTGTGGGATTATTAAATTGCAAAAGCTTATTGAATAAGCTTAATGAATTGTCTATTTAAATTAAATCCATTAATAGGAATTTAGCTTTAAATTGGATAGCCCACAATGTAATTAATGTTGGTTGACTTTGGGCACTAGTATGGCGGTGGAAGGGCTGTAAAACAGCCAAAAATCCATCCAATAGAAGAACAAAAGGAAGAGAGAAAGAAAAGGAAAGAAAAGCTAGAGAAAAATAGGGAGAAAAAGGAAAAGGAGAGAGAAAGAAAGAAGTGTGTGTGTGTTCTTGGAGCAAAATCAAGCCAAGAGATCCCACATACAATGTAAAATTCTATGCTTCAAGAATTAACGTTGTAAAATTTGTTACGGTGATCGTTTTGATGTGAATTTTAACATAAAAAAATGACTTTCATGTATTGATTTCGGATCAAAGTTAGAGTTTGTGAGCTTTTGTGTATGAACTTTATATATGTTTGTATATATGCCGGCTACCTAAGGGCCTTTTAATGATATTTTGTGTGAGAAAGGATTGAATAATTATGGCAGTTTGAAGGCTTATTTTCGGCTGAAGAGGTGATGGTCAAAGTAGAGTAAAGATGGAATTTACTTGGTTGGAAAAATGGATTAAACTAGCTTTTGATTAGAAGAGATGAATTTGTGTTGAATAAGTGTGACTTATGTGAACTATTGGAAATCTAGAAAGTTAGAATTAAAGATGATTTGAAGGAGAATTGAATGAATTAATGGTTCTAAGGTGTTAAAGATTAAAAGAGAACAAAGGAAAACATGAATAGTGAAATTGAGGTAAAACTACTGGGGCTATTTTTGCCCAGTACTATGCCTCAGGAACTAGAATTCTAGAAAACATCTTATATAGAATTAAAGATAAGAGTTTTACAGTCATTTTTGTATACAATAGAGCCAAAACGGAGTTGTGGATTGAAAGTTATGTTCGAAACAAAATCATGCGTCAAAGTAGAAAAATTTCAGAATTTTGTTTAGAACATGGACGAATTTAAGGATGATTAATTGTGTGATTTTGAATGAAATAATTGGGGAAATATGAAGTGAGTCCCTTGTTTATGGAGGGAGAAAGGATGTGGAAAAAGAAAAACGAAAGACTCGAAAAAACGACGAAAAAAACGGCGTGAATGAAAGTTGAACGTTTTCATTAACCGTCAGTCCCCATCGGCTAAACGTTAGTTGGACGGCGGCTACCTATCGGGCACGTTAGCTGGACATCGGCCAACCATTGGCTATTTTTTGACCGAACATGAATTGATCCGAAAATGATATTTGGTGTAGGTTTAGCGATAAACGG
This sequence comes from Voacanga thouarsii, assembly GCA_026120185.1. Taxonomy (NCBI): domain Eukaryota; kingdom Viridiplantae; phylum Streptophyta; class Magnoliopsida; order Gentianales; family Apocynaceae; genus Voacanga; species Voacanga thouarsii. The sequence goes on along the minus strand of JANUWF010000528.1, from coordinate 1,602,549 downwards.
TCAACGGAACGTCGAAAACGGTAGAGACGGTGATTAAACGGCCGTGAACGGAAATGGTTACTTAGGACATGAGGTAAGTCCCTTAGATCTCTAAAACCTTTTTCAAAGCTAGTGTGCTTTGTTTTCCATGAAATGCTATGTTTTATACCATTTTTGAAATCCCTAAATATGTTTAAGGTTTATCTGAGCAAGATTCGTTTTTATGCTATTTCAGGCTTGAATGAATTTCATGATTAGTTTGGAAACCTTAATGGATTATTAAAGTATGATTTTTGTGAATTGAGTCCTTTTTGGATCAAATGCTCAGGATTTTTAAAAAACGATAATTTTTGGAATCGGGTATTCGTAAATTGACCAAAATGCCCTTATTAGAACATTTTATGGAAATGTATTTGGAAACTTTGAATTTAATCCTCTTTTCAGATTAGAATTCTGGATTTCTTGAAACGAGTTCCTTTTGGAATCGGGTATTTGAAGAATGATCTAAATGTCCTTATTGGAATATTTTATACAAACTTTTGGAATCAGGTATTTAGTAAATGACCGAAATATCCTTATTACAACTCTTGTGAACACTTTTTAAATCGGGTAAAAGTAAGATGACCTGAATACCCTTAGAAAGTCTTTTAGAATTGGGCATGGGTAAAATGACTCAAATGCCCTTGGAAAATGACCTTTGTGATCGAGTATAGAGAGAATGACCCGGATACTCTTGGAAACATATTTTGATGTGTGAACAGAACTCTTTATCCTATTTCAACATAATTTTGAAAAATAATCTCTCGTGATGAGATTGACTTTTGGAAAACGACTTTTGATCCCTGAAATTGTGTTATTGGCTTGATGTGCCTATGGAATGAATTGATTGGCTCTTCAGAGCCTATGTGAATGATGATCTAACTTGTGAGTTAGCAGGATCAAATTCTGGAAAATGTGATTTTGCCCCAAAAATGTATTGATGTGAAAATCCTGCAGGATTAGATAACCTTCTGGCCTGATCAGTCAGAAGGGGTTGGTATCGGTAACGTTGAGTACTCATCAAGGACTTTAATATTTGTACTAGCTCATGTTAGAGGTAGACGACTCCAAGTAACCTAGCTAGTTCTGGGGATTGTATTACTTCAAACAGGACGATAGAACATTGAGATAAGTCGTCCTGGCTAGTCGTTTAGCACTTGGCAATTGTCGTATTTGCATGTGCTTCTTATTTTGAGTCATTCACTGGATGTCGGGCGGGGACACTCGGTGCATTTGGCTCCTTGTCACCTCGATGGTGATTGACATCAGGATTGAGACCTCTGGCTTATAGTGGCAAGTAAAAGATTGTGTGTTGCAGTACACTTGATATGCTGTGGTATACCTAAGCAGAAATACACTACGATATACTTATTTCAATGATACACGGTTGAGTACTGGAGGCTGCAGTCTCAGTACAATGATATGTGGCGCCAAAGGCAAGGATTGTGGGACTTGCATACAAGCTGACCTTCTATTGGAGAAGTACCTGTGATTTGAAAATTGGGGCAATGATTTGAAATTTGAAATAAAGTCTTCCAAAAATATTTAAGTTCTGATTAAACTCTTCTTTAGAGAGTTTTGGAATTGTTTTCAGTGAATAAATGATATTCTTTTTCACAAAATTTTTATATACCATATTCTTTCATAAAGCACTAGCACACACGGGGCTTATTAGGTGATTCGTCACTCGCACGTGTCTTTTAACTTACCTTTTTTAGGATCTAGAGCTGAGTAGACCTACAGATAGAAGGACGATACTACAGAGTAGGCAGTTTAGGTCTGGACAGCTTTTCTTTTGATCATGTACTGTATTCTATTTATAGATAGGGATGACATGTATGAAATTCTATTATATATGTATATGTGTGGCCATCAGTGTGGGCTATTGTTGAGTCTGGACCTTGTATATGTATTTACTCGGATGTTTCCCTTATAAAGACCCATTGTCCGAAAAACTGGATGGGACGGCACCCGATGTTGATTTGTTTCCGCAGTTATCTTTAGTAGGGGTGTTATAATTGGTATCAAAACCCAGTTTTATAGAACTGTGGTATCGTCATAGGAATTGATAGAACCCTTTTAATGTGTAGGTATGGTGGGTAGGAGCGATAAAAGCAAGTGCTCAATAGTCGAGCGCAGTGATGAAGGGAAGAAAGAGACCAGTGAGAGCTCAGGTATGGGGAGGAAACTTACCCTCGAGAGGATATCGTCACCACATGAGAAGGCAGGTGGCGAGTCCGATGAGATCGATGGTGATATTGAGCCGCGCTATCAGGATGATGATGATAATGAGGAGGATAGCATCCCCCGATAGTGCAGTATTATCTGAGGATGTTGACAAGATATTTGGTGGGGATGTACTCGGGGTACTTGAGGAGGAAATACTGGATTTGGAGGTTATTGATGCAGGAGAAGACCCAGAAGTACCTGAGATGGAGGTACCTGTATGTGAGGAGCCTGAGGAGGATTTAGAGATAGACCCAGAGCTATTGGTTTGGCTACAGCTTGATACGGACGAAGATGAGGAGCTTGATATAGTGGAGTTTTATACAATCTCGACTGATTTAGGACCTCCCGTATCAGACAGTGAAGATGACGAGTAGGAGGATGAGATGCAGATATATATATAGTATGATATGTACAGTTCGGCCGATGTATATGACTGTGTGCTTGGCGCACGAATTTTGTACTGACTTTGTGATAAATGAGAATGAACATGTGTTATATTTTGCTAATTGCACTGTACTAATTTTATGACTGCATTTGAGCTATGTTACATTTGTTATACTGATAAAATCTTACGTACTGTACATATGCCTCCTAAACGGACCTCCAGACAATCATCGCGAGTTACTCGAAATAATCTTGAACCAATAGTGGAGGAACCACTGGCGGAAGGTCCCCACCTCACAACCTTGGACCATCCCATATTGTAGACCTTCCAAAAGATGGTTGACACGATCTAACAGCTGACTGAGAATGCTAGGGTAAATGAAAGTATGAGTAAGGAAAGTCAACAAAGTGAAGTTGAATTGGATTGAGCCCTTGAGCACTTTTTGAAATTTCACCCTCCGCAATTTCAAGGGTGACCTGACTCAGAACAAGAGGCTGAGAATTGGATTGAATAGATAGAAAAGATCTTTGTATCCATAAATTATTTGGAGCAAAAGAAGATACAACTTGCTACATTCCAATTAAAAGGACCTGTCTAAGATTGGTGGGCAAGGGAGATGAATTAACACGAATAGGAGTGGACAAATTTTAAGGCTAGTTTCAAGAAGAAATTAATTCCTATTTGGGTAGTAAAGAAGAAGGAGGATGAATTTCAAGCCTTTCGGCAAGAAGGTCGTACGGTGGGACAATATGCTGTTAAATTTACTAGACTCTTAAATATTGCCCACTTTTAGTCCACTCAAAAGTAGACAGGGTTAGATGTTTTATGAAGGGTTTATAGCCAGAGATGAAATAGTATTAGCAAGTATGGCTCCCACCAATTATAATGCTGTAGTAGAAATGGCATCTAGAATAGAAATGGTTGATATTGAATAGGCAGGTGAGAGGAACTGAGGCGAATTTTGGGGCATGAATCAGAAGAGACCTAGAAGGTCTTGATGGTAGGGGAAAAGGAATATGAAAATGAGGGGAGGCCTGACTAGCCTGATGGGAGGACAACTCTCCTTTAAATGCTTCAATTGTGAGAAAATGGGGCATAAGATTTTAAATTGCCCTCACCCACAAAGGATAGGAGGATGGAGCCAACCTGGAGGAAACGGCCAAGGACAGAGGTAAGGATTTGGAAGAGGAAACCCAGAGCGGGCTTCTATCTCCAGAACTGGACCCCCCAAATCGCAAGTAAACGCTTAGGTAGTGGCCTTAGAAAAAACAGATAATCAGACTGCAGTGGTGGAAGGCATGCTCTTTATTTTTTATCATACTGCTATAGTATTAGTAGATCCTGGTTCTAGCATTCCTTTGTTGTCAATTCATTTCTTAATTCTATGGAGATAAAGAGGGAAGAAATTTCATATGAAATGATTGTTAGTACTGAAGGCAAAACATAGCAAAATAAAAATTCACAGAAGTATGCTAATGAAACAGAGCATACGTAGAGATGCAACGGAAGGAAAAAAAAAATTTATACCTCTGTGTCTGAAAGGTTTCTTGGGTATTAAGGAAGATATCTGGATTACTTTAGATTGAATGTTTGAAGCAACTAGTTTTTCCAAAGAAACCTCTGGTTGCAGTCTTGCAAGCCGTCTGCTCCTTCTCATTCACATGAATCCTCTTGGCTATCGGAATATAACCCCACTTGAAATGCATGGTGAATGCTTATGGATTAAAAGAATTATCTTCCCACTCTGACAGAATGCTACCAAGCATTAATCAGGTGAGTTTTTCATCTCTGTTCTTGCTGTTTTTCACAACCCAGAAAATGCACGAGAGAGAGGAGAGAACGTGAGGCTTGAGGAGGAAAAACAATAATGTACTTTAGTGAGCCTCTGTGTTCCTTCTTAATCCCAACAATCTTAATGATAGATTATTATCCGGACATTCAAAAATCAAATAGAAGCCCTAAGGCCCACGCATGTTTCAGCCATTAAACAGACCTTTGGACCTATGGCCCAATTCATTGGGTTAAGCCTTTTAATTTAATTTAATTATTCTTGGACTGATACAAGCCCAATAATTAAATTAATTAAATAACCTAATAGGCCAATATAAACCTCAAGCCTTGGCCTAGTTCATTGGGTTAAGCCTTTAATTCAATTTAATTATTTCTGGACTAATACAAGCTCAATAATTAAATTAATTAAATAACCCAAATGGGCCAATAAATAATTCTCTCTCTTTGGACCTTTTATTTTATTCTAGCCCAATAAATAAATCAGACTACTCGAATAAAATAAATCCATTTAATATAAGATCAATCCCTCAACCCAAACCCATCAGGACTTATGGGCTATTCCGAGGACCAAAAGACATATCGCCTTGACTACTAAAATAACCAAAATACCCCTGCTATAGTAATAGTTGTATTTTGTATTTTAAATATTTCCTAATATCACCATAAGAAAATATTGACCCCAACGACAATACTGCGTTCACAAAGTCTCCGACTTATAGGTGTAATGACTAAAATACCCTTCTACGCATCGCTGTACATTTTAGAGAGGAAGAGCGTACTAACACCTCTCTAAAAGACATCTACCATCCTTAGACTTCTAGTCCAATGATCCACGATTCCTGGAATATTTTCTCTTTCCAAGAGAGCTACCTTAAAGCTAACATCCAAGTCATGTTCCTCAGGGCACTGGATATTTAGATCATTCGAATACTCACAAGGGGTGATATATCACATAAGCTATCTTGTACAAGTCTGTCTTAACTAACTAGTCACATATACCTAACATACAAGTATATCAGCTCTACGATAGAACATCAACTACAGTATATCAAAGTACATGCTTCCAACTTCATCAAACCACCAACTCATACTCAAAAGGTAGAGTATTAGTCTACGTTGTAGGAGTAATAGTCTAGGTTTCTTCTAAATAGTATTTTTAGAACCACTATTATGGTCCTATTCTACGTATTCGAAATACGCTCATGCTATGAAGTGAGTGGACTACTCACTGGCTAAAGATAAGCCATTCTCCATTTGAAATTCATAACACAATAACCTAAACTTAATAAGATTCTCATTCTCGTCAATCGGTTAAGAACAAACGTTTATGTGTTAAGTAACCCGTGATCCATAGCTTACTGTGAAAGACCACCATTCACATGGATCACTTATTTAAATGCAATGGGTCTTTTCCAAACGTAAATTGTGTACAAATAAAATGAAAATTCACAAACAAATTTTAAGAATAAATTCTTTTATTAATAAAATCAATAATTACATCAGAAAACCAGTCTAGAGGGCATACACTACAATAAGTACCCCATTGGGAAAGTAAATGAATAATGAGAAAATGCATAGGAACTGTAAGATCTTGGTAGGAGATGAAGTATTGGAAGGAGATTTGATAAGTTTACCCATAGAGGATTATGATGATGTCTTGGGCATAGATGGGCTATCTCAACATCATGCTCAATTGGTTGTAGACATAAAGTAGTACGTTTCCATTGGTTTGGGAAACTTATATTGGAATTTGTAGGTGAGGTTGGAAGGAAAAGTAATACTTTTGTATCAGGACTCAAGGCCCGGAAGATGATGAGGAAATGGTGCACAAGATACTTAACTTATATAATTAATAAGCCATAAGAGGTTAAGAAACTGAAAATGTTCCTGTTGGGAATGAGTATTTAGATATTTTTTTAGTAAAATTGAAAGAGTTACCACTGGAGAGAGAGAGAGGTAGAGTTTTCTATTGGGTTAGTGCCATCAGCAGAACCAATTTCAAGAACCCCTTATAAGATGGCACCTACAGAATTGCAGGAGCTCAAGAAACAACTACAGGAATTAATGGAGCAAGGATTTATTCGACCAAGTGCTTCACCGTGGGGGAGTACTCATATTATTTGTTAAGAAGAAAGATGAATCATTGCGGATGTGTAGATTATCGAGGATTGAATGCAGTTATAGTAAAGAATAAATGTCCGTTGCCCATGGTTGATGAACTATTTGATTAGTTGTAAGGAGCTAGATGTTTCTCGAAATTAGACTTGAGGCAAGGACATTACCAGGTCTAGATTCGAGAAGAAGATATACCGAAAACTGTATTTAACACTCGATGTGGACATTTTGAGTTGTAGTGATACCTTTTGGTGTTACTAATGTCTCTGCTAATTTTATGGACTTGATGCACCGAACATTTCGGCCGTACTTAGATAATTTTGTGATTATATTTATAGATGGTATTCTGGTGTACTCGAAAGATCCCCAAAAGCATGAACAACACCTTTGGAGAGTCTTAGGGAAGTTAAGAGAGACTAAGTTATATACGAAATTTACTAAGTGTGAGTTTTGATTGCAAGAAGGAGCATTCTTGGGATATGTGATATCTAAAGATGGGATTATAGTAGATCCTGCAAAAATTGAAGTGATGCCAAATTGAAAATGTCCCGAAACTCTGACCAAAATCCAAAGTTTCCTGAGATTGACAGGATGTTATCAAAGATTTATTAAGGGAACTCTCTAAGATAGTTTCACCTTTGACTCGACCCATCCAAAATGAAGTTCCTTGTGTTGGAACTAAGAAGTGTGAAAGAAATTTTCAGGAATTGAGAGAAGGATTAAATTCTGCTCTTGTTCTAATATTGCTAGTGATGCAATCATTCATTACTGAGATCGGTATTGTATCTTGAAACAGTTTGCGATGAGACAAGATGTTTTAATGAAGACACCTTGAAGTAAGTATACTATCTATCCAGGAGTTATAAAGATGTATCAAGACTTAAAAAAAGCATTATTAATGGAATGGTATGAAGAAGGATATCTCAAATTTTGTAGCTCGATGTTTAACTTGTTAGCAAGTGAAAGCCGATTAGCAACAGCTTGGAGGGTTATTATAGCCATTATCAACTCCATCATGGAAATGGAATGAAATTACTATGGATTTCATTACAAGATTACCCATGGCAGTAGGACAGCAAGATATTATATGGGTGATAGTGGATTAATTGACTAAGTTCGCTCATTTCATCCCTATTAATCAATGGGATTCTCTAGAGAAGTTAAGTAAAATCTATATGGAGGAAGTAATCAGACTGCATGGAGTACCTCCTAGTATTGTGTCGGACTGAGACCCCAAATTTACTTCGAAGTTTTGGACAAAATTATAGCAAAGATATATGATAACTATAAAGTTTAGTATAATGGCGCACCCACAAACAGATGAACAGACAAATATGAGTGAATAAGCTTTGAAAGACATGCTGAGGGCCTGTGCTTTAGATTTTGGAACTAAGCAGATTGATAATTTAGCGTATGCAGAATTTGCATACGAGTTGGAATGGCCCCATTTGAAGCGTTATATGGAAAAAAAATATCAGTTCCCATTATATTAGGAAAGTTTAGGACAGGAAATAGGCGAAACAAGATGCTTTTGATCTTAAAAAGGTCTAACAGGCTATAGAGATGATTAAAACTAAGTTGGAGGCAGTGCAGAGTAGACAAAAAAGTTATGCGGATCGATATAGGAGAAATTTGAAATTTACTGGAGGGGATCATGTATTCTTGAAGTTGGCTCCACAATAACAGTTGAGAATCAAAAAACAAGAAAAGAAATTGGCATTTAGGTACGCTGGACCATTTTCTATTGTCAAGAGGATCGTGAAAGTAACCTATCAATTGGAGTTACCAGTAGAACTTCAAGTTATTCAAAGTGTGGTTTATGTATTCCAATTTCGAAAGTATGTTGCTAATCTTACCCACATTTTGAATGAAGAACCCATTGAGATGACTCTAAGCTTGAAGAATGAGGAAAAGCCTATTAAGATCTTGGAGTATGCGGAAAATGAATTGCGGAATGAGAAAATTCCACTTGTACGAGTATCATGGAATCATCAATCTGTGTAAGATGCAACCTGGGAAACGAAGCGAAGATGTTGAAAAAGTATCCAGATTTATTCCAAGTGTAAGCCAATTTCGAAGACGAAATTTTATTGTAAGGAAGTGAGTATGTAACATTCCACATTTTTACTTTATATTAGATACTATTTGTAATAGGATGAGAACCTGTATTGATGTCTAGAACAAAAGTTGATCGGTATAATAAGATGAATATTTTGGTGGAATAATATTTTGTCGGGACCTAGATGTAATGATTAGATTTGTTCTACTTGTACCTTAAATTTTTGGAAGGAAATTATTATTAAAAAAAATAAGAATTTAAGGGTACTCTGAAAAGAGAAATTAGTCAGTGCAATGGAACACACATTTTGGTGTAAATTATGCTACTCGGGGTATCAGGGACGTTTTCATCATTTTGACCATATCAGCGACTTTGACCTTAAATTTGACCAAGTAGAAATGGAATTGAAGAATTTGAGTTTTACCAATGGATTTAGTGGAATTTTTTGAGTTGAGAGGTGAAATAAAATATTTTTTTTGTTACAGATCCGATTTTGGTCATTTTTGAAAAAAAATAGAAAATGGTAGTTAAAAATGGACGTGTGACATTGTGTGAATGGTGGATGAAAACAAGTGTTGAAATACCATTAGGGGAGTGAAATTTTTGTTGGATTATTAAATTGTAAAAGCTTAAAGAATTATCTATTCAAATTAAATCCACCAATAGGAATTTAGCTTTAAAATGGATAGCCCACAATATAATTAATGTTGGTTGACTTTGGGCACTAGAATGGCGGTGGAAGGGCTGTAAAATAGCCAAAAATTTGTCCAAGAGAAGAACAAAAAGAAGAGAGAAAGAAAAGGAAAGAAAAGCTAGAGAAAAATAGGGAGAAAACAGAAAAGGAGAGAGAAAGAAAGAAGTGTGTGTGTTCTGTGTGTGTTTTTTGTATTCTTGGAGCAAAATCAAGCCAAGAGATCCCACATACAAGGTAAAATTCTATGCCTTAAGAATTAAAGTTGTCGAATTTGTTATGGTAATTATTTTGATGTGAATTTTAACATAAAAACATGACTTTCATGTATTGATTTCAGATCAAAGCTAGAGTTTGTGAGATTTTGTGTATGAACTTTATATATGCTTCTTATATGTGCTGGCTGCCTAAGGGCCTTTGAATGATGTTTTGTGTGAGAAAGAACTGAATATTTATGGCAGTTTGAAGGCTTATTTTCGACTGAAGATGTGATGGTCAAAGTAGAGTAAAAATGGAATTTACTTGGTTGGAAAAATGGATTAAACTAGCTTTTGATTAGGAGAGATGAATTTGTGTTGAATAAATGTGACTTATGTGAACAATTGGAAATCTGGAAATTCAGAATTAAATATTATTTGAAGGAGAATTGAATGAATCAATGGTTCAAATGTGTTAAAGATTAAAGGAGAAAAGGAAAACATGAATACTGAAATTGAAGTAAAACTACTTAGGCTATTTTTGTCTGTACCTTGGGAACCAAAATTTTGGAAAAGGGTGACAAAATTAAAGTTAAGAGTCTTATGATCGTTTTAGTATATCATAGAGCCAAGACGGAGTTGTGGATTGAAAGTTATGTCCGAAACAAAATCATGCGTTAAAGTAGCAAATTTCAGAATTTTGCTTGGAACATGGACGAATTTAAGGATGATTAATTATGTGATTTTGGATGAAATAATTGGGGAAATATGAAGTGAATCCCTTGTTTATGAAGGGAGAAAGGATGTGGAAAAAGGAAAACGACGAAAAAAACGGCGTGAATGAAAGTTGAACGTTTTCATTAACTGTCGGCCCCCATCGGCTAAACGTCAGTTGGACGTCGGCTACCCATCGGGCACGTTAGCTGGACATCGGCCAACCGTCGGCTATTTTTCGATTGAACATGAATTGATCTGAAAATGATGTTTGGTGTAGGTTTAGCGATAAACGATTAACGGAATGTCGAAAACGGTAGAGACGGCGATTAAACGGCCGTGAACGGAAAGAGTTACTTAGGACACGAGATAAGTCCCTTAGATCTCTAAAACCTTTTTCAAAGCTAGTGTGCTTTGTTTTCCATGAAATGCTATGTTTTATACCGTTTTGAAATCCCTAAATATGTTTAAGGTTTATCTGAGCAAGATTCGTTTTTATGCTATTTCGGGCTTGAATGAATTTCATATGATTAGTTTGGAAACCTTAACGTATTATTAAAGTATGGTTTTTGTGAATTTAGTCCTTTTTGGATTAAATGCTCGGGATTTTCGAAAAACGGTAATTTTTGAAATCTGGTATTCATAAATTGACCAAAATGCCCTTATTGGAACATTTAATAAAAATGTGTTTGAAAACTTTGAATTTAATCCTCTTTTCGGATTAGAATTCTGGATTTTTTAAAATGAGTTCCTTTTGAAATCGGGTATTTAGAAAATGATCCAAATGTCCTTATTGGAATGTTTTATGAAAACCTTTGGAATCGAGTATTTGGTAAATAACCGAAATATCCTTATTGGAACTCTTGTGAATACTTTTCAAATCGGGTAAGGGTAAGATGACCCAAATACCCTCGAAAAGTCTTTTGGAATAGGGCATGGATAAAATGACCCGAATGCCCTTGGAAAATGACTTTTGTGATTGAGTACGGGGAGAATAACCTAGATACTCTTGAAAACATGTTTTGATGTGTGAACAGAACTCTTTATCCTGTTTCAACATGATTTTGAAAAATAATCTTTCATGATGAGATTGACATTTGGAAAACCATTTTTGATTCCTGAAATTATTTTATTGGCCTGATGTGCCTATGGAATGAATTGATTGACTCTGCGGAGCCAATGTAAATGATTATCTGACTTACAAGTCAGCAAAATCAAATTCTAAAAAATGTGATTTTTCCCCAAAAATGTTTTGATGTGAAAATCCTGTGGGATCAGATAACCATTTGGCCTGATCAGTCAGAAGGGATTGGTATCGGTAACATTGAGTACTCAGTAAGGACTTTGATCTTTATACTAGCTTATATTAAGGGGAAACGACCCTAAGTAACCTAGCTAGTTCTAGGGATTGTCTTACTCCAAGTAGGGCGACAGAACATTGAGATAAGTCATCCTGGTTAGCCATTTAGCACTTGACAATTGCCGTATCTACGGGCGTTTCTTATTTTTAGTCATTCGCTGGATGCGGGGTAGGGACACTCGATGCGTTTGGCTCCTTGTCACCTCGATGGTGATTGACGTTAGGATTGGGACCTCTGGCTTATGGTCGCAAGTAAACAATTATGTGCTGCAGTACACTAGAGATGTTACGGTATACCTAAACAGAAGCACACTATGGTGTACTTATTCTGGCGACTCACAGTTGAGTACTGGATTGCGGGACTTGTATTCAAGCCAACCTTATGTTAGAGAAGTGTCTGTGATTTGAAAACTAGGGTAATGATTTGAAATTTGAAATAAAGTCTTCCAAAAATGTTTGAGTTCTGATTAAACTCTTCTTTAGAGAGTTTTAGAATTGTTTCCAGTGAACAAATGATATTCTATTCCACAAAAGTTTTATATACCCTATTCTTTCATAAAGCACTAGCATACACGGGGCTCACTGGGTGATTTGTCACTCACACATGTCTTTTAACTTACCTTTTGTAGGATCCAGAGCTGAGTAGACCTACGAATAGAAGGGCGATACCAAAGAGTAGGTAGTTTAGGTCTTGACAGCTTTCCTTTTAATCATGTACTGTATTTTGTTTATAGTTAGGGATGGCATGTATGAAATTCTATGATATATGTATATGTTTGGCCATTAGTGTGGGATATTGTTAAGTCTGGACCTTATATATATATTTACTCGAATGTTTTCATTATAAAGACCCATTGTCTAGAAAACTAGATGGGACAACACCCGGTATTGATATGCTTCTGTTGTTGTCTTAGTAGGGGTGTTACACAAGCTTAGGACTGATATTTTCTCCTTCCAACAGTTAGACTCTAAAAATCTCTATGAGTATTGGGAGACGTTCAAGGAGATGCTTACAAAGTGTTATCATCATGGGTTTAAGCTAAGTATGCAAATGCAAATCTTTCATAGTGGTTTATGTTTTGCTATAAGGTAACTAGTTGATGCATCTGCAGGAGGTTACATTAATTCTAAGACCCTAGAGGAGGTGTTTGATGTGATTAAAAATCTAGCAACAAACAACTATGCATGGGGTAGTTCAAGATTAAAAGCTCGTGTTCATAGAGTGCACAAGGTGGATACAATGGTAGCTTTGGAAGCTAAGGTAGAGACATTAACATAAAAGATGGAGACAAATGGTGATGTCTCCTTCCCAAGGACAGGTAATGAATATAAGTTATGATTTTTGTAGGGAAGGACATCCACTTCATGAGTGCCAAAATATGGGATCGTCACAAGAGTCATTAGAATAAGCTGTGTTTGTGGGTAATGGACGACGAGGTAACAATCCTTATAGTACCATTTACAATCCTAGTTGGAGGAACCATCCCAATTTCTCATGGAACAACCAAAACCAACCTAGGCAGACTTCTTCTAATTTTGAGAATCAAAGGACTCAACCCTCTTTGCCTTACAATGCACTATCGCCTAAGCTATCATTGGAGGATTTTGTTAACCAAATGGTGAGTAGTACGGAAACATAGTTTCAATGAGTGGATGTAACCACGAGGAATTTGGAGGTATCTATGCGGAATCAAATTGGACAACTGACCAAACTCCTTGGAGATCATAAAGCGGGATCCCTTCTAGGAAATACTACGACCAATCCATCTTGTAGCTAAAATTTTAATTTATATAAGAATCTCTTTTTTAGAAGAAAGATTAATTAAATACACCAATCTCTAGTGGTGGTAGGACCAACCAAGATGTATGTTGTCCAACCAGACCTCATCTTCCTGACCTATTTTACTCTCTAGCTGTAGATATTTAGGTGGTATTCCGAGATTGAAGAGATATACTGCTTTGGTTTTTTGGGACATCTCTTTAATTTTTGCATGCTTTCAATTATTTTTCTATTCTTTTAATTTTTTAGAATGAATTTTCTTCGTGATTTCATGGTTTTCATTGTTGTTGTTGTTTTTATTAATTAATTAAATAAAATAAATAAAAATGTTTTTGCTCTAACATAGCTAACTTAGCACCTGGCCCGAGATTTGGCACTGGTGCAAGGCCAGCGTTACTAAAAAATTATGCTGAGACAGCATAGGCTGGACACCAGGCCTAGTACTTGGATCTGGCACCAGGAGACCCAAGGGAATGGCACATGGGGCCAAGAGAGCTAGGGCTTTATCTTTCTCTACACCCTTCACTGATGAAGATGCCATGATATCTTTCTCATGTGCCATTCCCTTGGGTCTCCTAGACATGATGAAGATGTGATGATAAACAAGTGTAAGATAAAGTAAGGAAAATAGAACACACTCAAGATCACTCCTCACTACACAATCAAACACAACCCTCAACCTTCTCACAATTACAACACCCACTCAATGTAACCACCACCTTAATATACCACAAAACACAACACCAACTTCCTTAACAATACCTGTGCTATTGTCCAACCCCAAACATAATATCAATACCCATGATAAAATTAGCAATGCCATTCATGTCATAATGTAAAGCTCATAATCACAATATCAAGTTAAATATAAACAAGTATCTTCTCAATCTATGAAGAACATGTCTTAGTAGGCTCAAAATTACAAACATTAAAGGCAAGCTTAATAGCTATCAAAAAGGTGTAGGACATGAATTTCATTAACCAAATATAATCGTCAATCAAATACCCCATGATCTCTACTCTTCAAAGAATGCAAAATCTCCATCCAATTCAACAAACTAAGAAAAACAAGAATTTTCTGATCATAAGGATATAAAAATATCCAATAATTAATATAAAAATTGAATAGTAGAAATTGCAGAAAAATCATACCACAATGATCTCCAATGTATGGGCAATGATCCTGTACAAAAAAATTGAAAAAATTGTGCATCAAGTAGATGGATTAAAAAACGGGATTTGTGAAGAAAGATTGGATTTTTCTTTACTTTAATCTAAAAATTCAAGAACAAAGCAATTATTTTGTGTTTAGAAGGTGTTTTAGATGGATAGAAAATGACTTGGTGGTGTTTTGAAGTTAGACCTGGCGATGGGTTGAGAGAAAAAACAAGGAAGATAAAAGAGTGTTTGAAAAATGGCTCATTTTTGGTCGTTAAAGGCCTTATGGCTGACGAGACCTGGCTCCAGGTCTAAGTACTGGGCTTGGTGCTAGGCCTAGGCTGTCTTAGCGTAATTTTTTAGCAGCGCTAGCCAAATGCCAGGGCCAAATCTCGGGCTTGGCACCAGGTCAACTATGTCAGAACAAAAATATTATTTATTTATTTTATTTTATTAATTAATGAAAACCACGAAATCACAAAAAAAAAAAAATTCATTCTAAAAAATTACAAGAATAGAAAAATAACTGAAAGCAAGCAAAAATTAAAGAGCTGTCTCAAAAATCAAAGCAGTAAAAATCATCTTTTTTCACGGTCTTGGTCACGTATATTAGTCTCAGTGTTTTCCGGGAGGGATCCCATTTGACAATCTCCAAAGAGTTTGGCCAGTTGTCCAATTTGATTCTCGAGATTGTGCATGAATGCCTCCAAATACCTCATGGTTGTATCCACTCCTTGAAATCGTGTTTTCATACAACTCACCAGTTGGTTAACAAAATCTTCCAATGATGGCTTAGGCGGTGGTGCATTGTAAGGTAAAGAGGGTTGAGTCATTTGATTCCCAAAATTTGAAGAAGTCTGCCTAGGTTGGTTTTGGTTGTTCCATGAAAAATTAGGATGGTTCCTCCAATCAGAATTGTAAGTAGTACTATAAGGATTGTTGTAATACCCCACCTCTACTTTTGGTTGGCTACTATTTGTAATAAAATCAGAATTTGTATTGATGTTCAGAACAAAAGTTGATTGGTAAATTAAGATGAATACTTTAGCGAAATAAAATGTTGTCGGGACCTGGATGTAATTATTGGATTTGTTCTACCCGTACCCTAAATTTTTAAAAGGCTACTATTATCAACAAAAAAATAATTTTAGGGTACCATAGTGTAATGAAACGCACGTTTTGGTGTGAATTATGCTATCCGGGGTATCGAGGGCATTTTCATCATTTTGACTGCGCCCGCAACTTTGACCGCAAATTTAACCAAGTAGAGAATGAATTGAAAAGTTTAAGTGTTACCAATGGATTCAGTGGAATTTTTGGAGTTGGATAGCAAAATAAAATATTTTTCCATTACGGACTCGATTTTGGCCATGTTTGAAGAAAATAGAAAATCGCGGTTAAAAGTGGACGTGTGGCATTGTGTGAATGGTGGATGAAAATAAGTGTCAAAATATCATTGCAGGAGTAAAATATTTGTGGGATTATTAAATTGCAAAAGCTTATTGAATAATCTTAAGAATTATCCATTTTAATTAAATCCTCCAATAGGAAAATTAGCTCTAAATGGATAGCCCACAATGCAATTAATGTGGGTTGACCCTTGGACTCAAGAATGGCAGTGAAGGGATGGGAAAAACCGGCCAAGGGCTTAAATGGAGAAGGAAGGGAGAAATAAGGAAGAAAAGGAAAGGAAAAATCAAGAAAAATTGCAAAAGGAGAGAGAAAATAGAGTTCTTGGAGAAGTTGGAGCTTCTTGGAGTGAATTCAAGCTAGAGCATCTTATATACAAGGTAAAGTCCTATAATTCAAGAATTAAAGTTGTAGATTTCATTACGGTAATCATTTTGACATGAGTTTTAAAATGAAAATGCGAGATTTGTGATGATTAAAGTGATTTTTATGTACTATGTGAAACTTTGTGTGTGCAAGTGTGTGTACCGGTTGGATAAAGGATTCATAGGCTATGTTTTGTATGGTGAATAAGGGTATTTGATTGGTGATATTGTTCATGATTGAGAAGAAAGAGGGTAGAGTAGGGAAAAAATGGGTTAAACATTAAAGAAAATGGATTATGATTGTTTTTTAATGTTGATGTTAGCTATATGTTACTTGCATAAGAACTTAATGGTTTTCTTGGACCTAAAAATCTGAAGAACTAAAGATGTCTGAAGGGAAATGAAGTGGATTAAGGGTTAGATAGGTGTTATGAATCAAGAAGTACAAGTAGGTGAAGTTGTTTTGTGAAAATGGACTAAAAATCAGAAAACTACTGGGGCTGTTTTTGCCTAGTACCATGTTACTGGAGTAAGAACTCTGAAAACAGCCTATACATAATTAAATTTAAGAGTCTTACAGTCGTTTTAGTATATCATAGATCCAAATCGGAGTTGTGGATTGAAAGTTATGTCCAAAATAAAATCATGTGTCAAAACAGTAAAATTCCAGAATTTTGCATAGAACATGGACGAATTTGGGAATGATTAATTGTGTGATTTTGGACAAAATAATTGGGGAAACATGAGGTGAAATCCTTGTTTATGAAGGGAGGAAGGATGTGAAAAAAGGAAAACGAATGAATTGATCAAACGATGAAAAAACGACGTGAACGAAAGTTAGACGTTTTTCTTGACCGTCGGCCCCGTCGGCTAATCGACAGCTGGACATCGGTTAACCATCGGGCACATCAGTCGGACGTCAGCTGCCTGTCGGCTATTTTTTGGCCAAATATGAATTGACCTAAAAATGATGTTTGGTGTAGATTTAGCAATAAACGACCAACGGAATATCAAAAATGGAAGAAACGAAGGTTAAACAGCCGTGAACGGAAAGAATTGCTTAGGACACGAGGTAAGTCTCTTGGATTTCTAAAACTCTTTCTAAAGCTAGTGTGTTTTGTTTTTCCATGAAATGCTATGTTATATACCATTTTGGAAATTCCTGAATGTGTTTAAAGTTTATCTGAGCAAGAATTATTTTTATACCATTTTGGGCTCGATTGAACATCATAATTGATTTGGAAACCGTACTAGATGACTAATGCATGAATTTTGTGAATTTAATCCTTTTTGGATTAAATATTTGGGATTTTTAGAAAATGGTAAATTTTGGAATCAGGTATTCGAAAATTGAAGGGAATGCCCTTATTGGAACATTTTATGGAAATATGTTTAGAAACTTTGAATTTAATCCCCTTTTGGGATTAGAATTCTGGATTTCTTGAAATGAATTCCTTTTGGAACTAGGTATTTGGAAAATGATCCAAATGTCTTTATTGTAATGTTTTATGAAAACATTTGGAATCGGGTATTCGGTAAATGATTGAAATATCTTTATTGGAACTCTTGTGAACATTTTTCAAATCGGGTAAGGATAAAATGACCCGAATACCCTCAAAAAGTCTTTTGGAATCGGGTATGGGTAAAACGACCTGAATACCCTTGGAAATGGCTTTTGTGAACGAGTACGGAGAAAATGACCCGGATACTCTTGGAAACATATTTTGATATGTGAACAGAACTCTTTATCCTGTTTGAACATGATTTTGGAAAATGATCTCTCATGTTGTGTTTTACTTTTGGAAAATGACCTTTTGATCCCTGAAATTATTTTATTGGCCTGAAGTGCCACGGAATGAATTGTTTAGCTCTGTGGAACCTATGTGAATGATGATCTGACTTACGAGTCAGTGGGATCAAATTCTGGAAAATGTTATTTGCCCCAAAAATGTTTTGATTTGAAACTCCTGTGGGATCAGATAACCCTCTGGCCTGATCAGTCAGACGGGGTTAGTATTGTTTTCATTATGTACTCAGCAAGGATTTTGATCTTTGTTCTAGCTCATGTTAGAGGTAGACGACCCCAAGTAACCTAGCTAGTTCTGGGGATTGTCTTACTCCAATCAGGGCGACAGGACATAGAGATGAGTCATCTTGGCTAGCCGTTTAGCACCTGGCAATTGCCACGTCTGCGGGCACTTCTTATTTTAAGTTATTCGCTGGACGCCGAGCGAGGACACTCGGTGCACCGCCTCAATAGTGATTGACATTAGGATTAGGACCCCTGGCTTATGGTGGCAAGCGTGTGCTACGGTACACGGGGTATGCTGCAGTATACCTGGGCAGAAGTACGCTGCGGTGTACTTATTCCGGCAATGCACTGATGAGTACTAGAGGCTACAGCCTCAATACAATGATACATGGCGTCGAAGGTAAGGACTGTGGGACTTACATGTGGATTAGATACAGGCAACCTTTTATTGGAGAAGTGCTTGTGATTTGAAAACTGGGGCAATTATTTGAAAATTGAAATACAGCTTTTCAAAAATGATTGAGTTCTGAATAAACTCTTCGTTAAAGAGTTTTGGATTTATTTCTAATGAACAAATGATATGCTATTTCATAAAAGTTTTGTGTACTCTGCCTCTTTGATAAAACACTGGCACAAACAGGACTCACTGGGTGATTTTTTACTCACACATGTCTTTTATCTTACCTTTTTGTAGGATCCGGAGTTGAAAGGACCTACGGATAGAGGACGATACCGCAGTGACAGCAGAATAAGTCCGAACGTTTCCCTTTTGGATAATGTACCTTATTGCTGATGTTAAATGGAAATTTTCATGTATGAGATTCTTTATTATATATGTGCACGTGACAATTAGTATGGGTTGTTGTATAGATCGGGACCTTACATACTCTGTTGGTTTTTCGTTATAAAGACCCCTTGTCTGGGTAACTGGATAGGGCGACACCCAGTGTTGATAGTAGGGGTGTTACAATTAGTATCAAAGACTAGTTTATAGAACTGTGGTATCGTCATAGGAATTGATAGAATTTTTTTATTGTGTAGGTATGGCGGATTGGAGCGATAAGGGCAAACGCCCAATAGACGAGCAGGGTGATGAAGGAAAGAAAAAGATAGGTGAGAGCTCGAGTGTAAAGAAATCAGGAAAGATCAGTAAGTTCTTTCGAGTAGGTGAGCCGGGATTTTTTCTCATGACAAGACCTGGACCTGGCCGCCGCCATGCACCTCGCCTAGCTGGGAGTAGGTTTGATCCAGCAGTACCCATCATTACTCCATTTGTGAGAGACCTTAGTGTGGTGGGGACATCTACCCCTAAGGGGACACCGTCACCGAATGAGGAAGAGAATGGTGATTCTGATGAGATTGGCGATAGTGTTGAGCCATGCCCTCAGGATGATGATGAGGAAGAGGACAGTATCCTCGATGGTGCAATATTATCTGAGGATAATGAGGAGGTGTTTGGTGGGGATGTGCTTGGGGTACTTGAGGAGCAGTTACCGGATTTAGAGATTGTTGATGCAAGAAAGGATCAGGAGATACCCGAGGTAGGGGTACCTATAGCAGAGGAACCTGAGGAGGATTTAGAGATGGATCCAGAGCTATTTACTTAGCTGCAGCCAGATGTAGGCATAGATGAGGAGGATGATGCAGCAGAGTCTTATAAAGTCTCGACTGACTCAAGGCCCCCTGTATCAGACAGCGATGATGACGAGTAGGAGGATGAGATGTAGATATATAGTACGATACGTGCTGTATTACTGGTGTTTATGGTTACGTATGTGGTACATATATCTTGTCTTGACTTTGTGATAAATGAGAATGAATATACGTTATATTTTGTTATGTGCATTGAGCTTATGCTATGATTACTTTCATTCCATGTTATATTGTTAAACTCTTATGAGCCATAAAGATGCCTCCTAAACGGACTTCGGAATGATCATCGTGGGTTACTTGGAATAAACCTGAACCGATGGTGGAGGAACCGCAGCCAGAAGGTCCCCACCTTACGACTTTGGACCACCCCATGTTTCAGACTTTCTAAAAGATGGCTGATACGATCCAACAACTGATTGAGACTGCTACTAGAGTTAACAAGAATGCTAGGGTGAATAATGGTATGAGTGAGGAAAGTCAGCAAAAAGAAGTCAAATCAAATCAAGCCCTTGAGCGCTTTCTGAAATTTTATCCTCCACAATTTCAAAGGCAACATGATTCAAAATAGGAAGCAGAAAATTAGATTGAACAGATAGACAAGATTTTTGCAACCTTAAACTATTCAGAGCAAATAAAGGTATAGCTTGCAACATTCCAGCTAAAAGGACCTGCCTAAGATTGGTGGGCAAGGGAAATGAATCAACGAGAATGGGAGTGGATCAATTTTAAGGACAGTTTTAAGAAAGAATTTATTCCCATTTAGGTGGTAGAAAGAAAGGAGGATGAATTTCAAACTTTTCGACAAGGAGATCGTATAGTGGGGTAATACGCTGTTGAATTCACTAGATTATCAAAATATTACCCACTTTTAGTCCATTCAGAAGCAATAGAGTTAGACATTTTGTAAAAGGCTTACGACCAGAGCTGAAAAGAGTATTTGTCGGTATGGCCCCCACTACCTATAATGCTGCAGTAGAGATGGCCTATAGAACAGAAATGGCTGATATTGAGCAGGTAAGTAAGAGAAACCGACGTGAATTTTGGGGCATGAATCAGAAGACGTCTGGAGGGCCCTGGTGGTAGAAAAAAGGGAAGCTGCAAAGGAAGGGAGGCCCGATTGGCCTGACTGGAGGATTGTCCACCTTCAAATGTTTCAACTGTGGAGAGTTAGGCCATAAAATATTTCAATGCCCTCATCCATGAAAGATAGGAGGATGGAATCGGCCTAAAGGCAATATATAAGAACAGAGATTAAGGTTTGGGAGAGGAAACCCAGGGCAGCTTCTACCTGTAATACCCCGCCTAAAACTACCTTTGACTATGGGGAAAAGTCATGCATTGCATAGTATTTTTCATTTTATGTGGTAGCTTAGAATTATTTTATTTGCATGGATGCATGTGATTTTTTCCGTTGCTCTTGCATTTGATTTAATTGAGGTGAAATAGTGTGTTGTTAAAGATTTGGTTAAGGAAGGTTTGGTCAAAGATTTGGAAGGATGAGTATTGGGGTGGTAAGAACTTCTTGTAAGAAGAATTAGTATTGGAATTGATTTGGAATAGCGGGGAGGATGGTGATTTTTCCGTGGTGGCCTGAGTTCGAATCCTATTTCTTGTGAATCCTAGTTTCTCTTCTTGAAGATTCTTTTCCTTAGAGTTTCCATGTTTTGGCCGAAAAAGATATAGCAAACCTAGAGAAATTTTAGTGCCATTACTCCAAGGAAATAAGTCTCTATATTTATTTCCTAAATTCAAGGACTTTGATGTGAATAAAGTTCACTTTTAATTATCAGCTTTTATTCCTTAGGATTTTTGGAAAAACCCTAGCTAATAATTAAAATTTCAGCTTGATTTTAGCTTAATAGATGTTGCCATGGATAGTTGGAATTAATGAGTCATTTTCCTAGTAGGAAACCTTGTTGATTTTAACCCTAGAATGTTAGCTAAAAATCTGAAAAAATTTTCAGCAAGTGCCGCCACTTCTTGGAGGAATTTTAGCTCAATCCAAACTCTTCTAGGACTAGAGGAAATCTTATCCAAATCCTTGATAAAACTAGATTTTATTCAATCCTAAATCAACTAGGATTAGAATCCCTTTTCCTAGCTGAATTTCGGCGGCTTTGTGCAAGCACAAGCTACACGAAATTCTTGCACTCCTAATTGCAATCAAACTCTTCAAACCCTAGCTCAAATTACCTAGAACAACCTCCACCAAATCAGATTACTCTAGTAACACAAAATCAGATTTTTCTTCACCAAAAATTCCAAAATTTTCGTCCAGCTTATGCCCAGAATTTTCGACAGCTTTGCACTCCAAAACTTACCAAAACTCTTTGTTGATTAAGCCAAATTCCAGCACCTAAAAACCACACTTTTCTCCTCTGGAATTTCGTCAAAAACAGCAGCCAAAACAGTCCAAAAATTGTCATTCTTGCACAGAATTTTCGCACAGCACTTGAACAGAATTTTCAGTCACCAAAACTCACACAAACTCTCTCTTATTTTGGCCAAAAAAACCTGAACACACTCAACCCTTCTCTTGAGCATTATTTCGGCCAGCCTAGGGAACAATTTCAGAACACTTTTCTCCTCTTAATCCCTCTTGAATTTGGCCAACATCAAAGGTACAACAAGCTGCAAATTTTCGCCCTTGCTGTCCAAGAAATCTAAAGCCATTAGGAGTCCTTCTTAGCACCACCATCTAACCCTAAATCAAACTTCTCTAAATCTAAATCACAGTAGCCGACACTCCCTCCTTACCACACGGAAATTCCAGCAAATTTTCTCTGCAAATTCTCGAAAAACTCAAGAACTATTCTAAGTAAAAATCGAATACACCTTAAGGTAAGCAGAAATCCTCTCCACCTTTTGATGCCGTTTTCTCTAATGATTCTTTTCTCCTTCCTCTTCCCTTAAATCACACCACATAGAGGCTGATTTCATCTTCTTCTTTAATTTTCGATCAAGAGGAGCAAAGGAGGTAGCTTTTCTCTTATTTTCAAGCGAACTCGGGACGATCAGCATAGGAGCATCGAGACCTCATTACCCGGTTGTTGCAAGGTAAGGGAATACCCACCCTTGATGCCGAAAGTAAGGTTTAATGATGTCTATTAGTTGGATGAGCATATGGTCATGGTATATGATCTTTGGGGATTGGATAGTTTACTTGGATTTAAATAGGGGATTGCGAATTGTTGTGAAAATAAATGAGATTAGAGCATGTCTGAATTAATTGAGACCTTGATCATGATATCATATGGTGTAAATCAGGAGGATAATTGAGGAAAGCAAGTGGTGATTTTATCTCATTTATCTGAGGCATATCAAGTAAGTCCTTGCATAAACTCTTTTGTTAAATGTTGTGATGGTAAGTCCTTGCATAAACTCTTTTGTTAAATGTTGTGATGGCAAGTCTATGTTGTGAAGCTTTGTAAAGCTATCGTTGAACTATGATTATTTGGGTTGTAAACGTGGATGATTATTCTTTAAACGGTTTTATCAAACTAATGATTTTATCGAGAAAACTATTCTTTCTCCTAAATTTTTAGAAAACTCTTTTAGAGAAAAACTACGTTGTACAAAGCTAAGGTGTGGAGATATTTTGAATCAGGAATTGACGGATATGTTCGTTGAGTACTCAATAAGGGTAGGCTAACAATATTAGTCTTGGAGGGCTAGCGTAAGTCTTCTGGCAGGAGGCCACCTCCAGAAGATGAACTTTGCTTGAAAAGGCGACAGTGTTGGTTGGTCAGGCCAGTCCGAGCTAGCAGTTGTACCTGGTATGGTATTATTTATATTCCCGACATGGACACCCGGATGGTTTTGTTAGGTGTAGAGATGGAGGAGTATCTCACCCGGTGAGCTGTACACTCACCTTGATCAGAATGCCGAACGTGTGGTAATCTGGTTCGGACAAGGTGCACAAAGTGTGGTGCCTTGGCCATTTTGTTCTCATGAAGCCCAATGTGTGGTGACATGACTGTTTATTCGAGTGGAGGATTTATTTTGTACAAAGTGTGACAATGAGAAAAACCCACTCTTTGCGAAAAGAGATTGTTTATGACTTGCCAAATTATTTCTACAAATGTTTTACACTTTGCATACACGTACTATTCAAAACACCATGTGCACACACAGGACTTACTGAGATTTATTTTCACACGGTTTTACATCATGTTTTCAGGAGATAGATTGTGCTGAGTTGGGCTTTGACAGTAGAGGCTTTTGTTATTTTTCCTATGCTGTTCTAGGAGACTTTTGTCGTTTATACTTCTGAACAATATTTCTTTTATTTCGTATTGCTCCACTTTGAGCCTGATGTAATAAGAGTATTTCTTCATTTATCAAAGTTGATTCTTTTGGAGATTGCCTTTATATTTTATACCTTGTTTTAAAGGCCCCTTGTCCTATGAGACGGGGCGACATCCCCGCCCTTTTGGGGTATGTAGTCGTAGGGTGTTACACTACCTCTAGAACTAGACCCCTTAAACTGCAAGTGAATGCTCGGGTAATGGCATTAGAGAAGACAGACAATCAGATTGCAATGGTGGAAAGTACACTTCTTATTTTTTATCATACTACTAAGGTATTGATAGATCCCGGTTCCACGCATTCTTTTGTTGCCAATTTATTTCTTGATTCTATGGGGATAAAAGGGAAAAAAATTTCATATGAAATGATTGTTAGTACCCCATTGAGAAAGCAAATGAATTGTGAGAAAATACATAGAGATTGTAAAATTTTAGTAGAAGGTGAATTATTGAGAGGAGATTTGATTTGTTTGCCCCTAGAGGATTATGATGCTATCTTGGGCATGGATTGGCTATCTCAGCATCATACTCAAGTCGATTGCAGATATAAGGTAGTGTATTTCCATCGGCCTGGGAAACCTGTATTAAAATTTGTAGGTGAGACTGGAAGTAAAAGTAATACTTTTATATCAGGACTTATGGCCCGGAAGATGATTCGAAAAGGGTGCACAGGATATTTGGCTTATGTAATCAACAAGCCAGGAGAGGTTAAGAAGCCTGAAGATGTACCTATTGTGAATGAATATTTAGATGTTTTCCCAACAGAATTGAAGGAGTTATCGCCGAAGAGAGAAGTAGAGTTTTCCATTGACCTAGTGCAGTTAGTAGAACCCGTTTCGAGGACCCCTTATAGAATGGAACCTACAGAATTATAGGAACTCAAGAAATAGCTACAGGAATTAATGGAGCAAGGGTTTATTCGACCAAGTACTTCACCATGGGAAGCACCTGTATTGTTTGTTAAGAAGAAAGACAGGTCGTTGCAAATGTGCATAGATTATCAAGGGTTGAATGCAATGCTAATAAAGAATAAATATCCATTGCCCATGGTTGATGAACTGTTTGACCAACTGCAGGAGCTGGATATTTTTCAAAATTAGACTTGAGGTAAGGATATTACCAGGTTCGGATTCGGGAAGAGGATATACTGAAAACTGCATTTAATACTCGATATGGACATTTTGAGTTTGTAGTGTGCCCTTTGGTGTTACTAATGCCCCTACTATTTTTATGGACTTAATGCACCGAACATTCCAGCAGTACTAAGATAATTTTGTGGTCATATTCATAGATGACATACTGGTGTATTTCAAAAGTCCCCAAGAACATGAACAACACATTTGGAAAGTATTGGGAGGCCAGATTGTATGCAAAATTCAGTAAATGTGAGTTTTGATTGCAGGAGGTGGCATTCTTGGGACATGTGATATCCAAGGACGGGATTACAGTAGACCTTGCAAAAGTTGAAGCAGTGACAAATTGGAAACATCCCGAGACTCCAACTGAAATTCGAAGCTTCTTGGGATTAGCAAGTTATTATTGGAGATTTATTGAGGGATTCTCTAAGATATCATTACCTTTAACTCGACTCACCCAAAAGAAAGTCCATTATATTTGGACTGAGAAGTGTGAGGAAAGTTTTCAAGAACTGAAAAAGAGGTTAAGCTCTGCTCCTGTTTTAGCATTACCAAAAATGGATGAACCCTATGAGGTGTATACAGATGCATCAAAAGAAGGATTGGGAGGAGTGTTGATGCAGGAGAGAAGAGTGATAGCCTACATCTCTAGAAAATTGAAACCCCACGAGGAGAATTATCCAACGCATGATCTAGAATTAGCAGCTATTGTGTTTGCCCTTAAGAAGTGGAGGAATTATTTGTATGGAGCTAAGTTCGAAGTTTTCATTGATCACAAAAGTTTGAAGTATATTTTTACTCAGAAAGATTTGAATATGAGACAGCATCGATGGATAGAGTTCCTGGAAGAATTTCAGTGTCCAATTAAGTATCACCTAGGGAAGGCGAACACCGTAGCGAATGTTCTTAGTAGGAAAGCAAATCTATCAGCTCTTCGGATGTTACAAATTCCAGAATTGGAAGCATTTGCTATAGACAGAGGAAGAAGACTAAGTAATCTCTCCATTCGACATATCTTCCTACAGCAGTTAAAGGAAAAGCAAGATAAAGACGAAAAATTGCAGAAGTTAGTGCAAAAGGCCATAAATAAAGAAGGAGATGAGTTTTGGAAGGACGTTGATGGAATCATTTATTACTGAGATCGGTATTGTATCCCGAAACAGTCTGTGATAAGAGAGGACATTTTAACAGAAACACATTGGAGCTAGTATACTATCCATCCGGGGGCCGTAAAGATGTATCAGGACTTGAAACAGCATTATTGATGGATGAATATGAAGAAAGATATTTCAGATTTTGTAGCTCGATGTTTAACCTGTCAGCAAGTAAAAGCCGACCAATAATGACCCGGAGGATTATTGTAGCCGTTACCAATTCCATCATGGAAATATGATGAAATTACTATGGACTTCATTACGGGATTACCTATGACAACAGGACAGTGAGATACCATATTGGTAATGGTGGATTGTTTGACAAAATCCGCTCATTTCATCGCTATTAACCAACGTGATTCTCTAGAAAAGTTGAGCAAAATTTATACGGAGGAAGTAATCAGACTCCACGGAGTATCCTCTAGCATTGTATCAGATCGAGATCCCAAATTTACTTCAAAATTCTGGGCTAAGTTGCAATAGAGATACGGGACAACTCTAAATTCAGCACAACAGCGCACCCACAAACGGATAGACAAAGTGAACGAGTAAATAGAATTTTGGAAAATATGTTACGAGCTTGTACTCTAGATTTTGGAACCAAGTGGGTTGATAGTTTAGCATATGCAGAATTTGCCTATAATAACAGTTATCAATCGACTATCAGAATGACCCAATTTGAAGCTTTATATGGGAGAAAATGTTAGTCCCCATTATATTAGGAAAGTTTATGATGGAGAACAGGTGAACAAGATGCTTTTGATCTTGAAAAAGTTCGGCAGGCCGTGGAGCTGATCAAAACTAAATTAGAGGCAGCGCAGAATAGATAGAAAAGCTATGCAGATCAACGCAGAAGAGATTTGGAGTTTGATGAAGAGGAGCGTGTATTTTTGAAATTGACTCCACAACGGCATTGGGGATCAATAGTCAAGGGAAGAAATTGGCGCCTAGATATATAGGACCATTTCCTATTACTGAGAAGATTGGGAAAGTTGCTTATCGATTGGAATTACCTATAGGACTTCAAGGAATTCACGACGTGTTTCACGTATCCCAACTTCAGAAGTATGTGGCTGACCCTGCATATATGTTAAATGAAGAACCCATTAAGATGACTCCAAGCTTAAAGTATAAGGAAAACCCTATTAAGATCATGGAGTATGCTGAAAAGGATCTTCGGAATAAGAAGATTCCACTTGTGAAAGTGTTATGGAATCATCATCCTGTGCAAGATGCAACTTGGGAAATGGAGGAAAAGATGATGAAGAAGTACCCAGAACTATTTCAAGTATAGGCCAAATTCCGAGGACGAAATTTCTTGTAAGGAGGGGAGAATGTAATATCCCACCTCTACTTTTGATTGGCTACTATTTGTAATAGAATCAGAATTTGTATTGATGTTCAGAACAAAGTTGATCGGTATATTAAGACGAATACTTTGGCAAAACAAAATGTTATCGGGACCTGGATGTAATTATTGGATTTATTCTACCCGTACCTTAAATTTTTGGAAGGCTATTATTATCAACAAAATAAGAATTTTAGGGTACCCTAGAAAGAAAAATTGATCAGTGTAATGAAACACATGTTTTGGTGCGAATTATGCTACCCGGGTATCTGAGGCATTTTTGTCATTTTAACCGCGTCCGCAACTTTGACCACAAATTTAACCAAGAAGAGAAGGAATTGAAAAGTTTAAGTGTTACCGATGGATTCAGTGGAATTTTTGGAGTTGGATAGCAAAATAAAATATTTTTTCGTTACGGATCCAATTTGGCCATTTCTGAAGAAAATAGAAAATTGCGGTTAAAAGTGGACGTGTGGCATTGTGTGAATGGTGGATGAAAACAAGTGTCAAAATACCATTGGAGGAGTAAAATATTTGTGGGATTATTAAATTGTAAAAGCTTATTGAATAATCTTAAGAATTATCCATTTTAATTAAATCCTCCGATAGGAAAATTAGCTCTAAATGGATAGCCCACAATGCAATTAATGTGGGTTGACCCTTGGACTCAAGAATGGCAGTGAAGGGCTGGGAAAAACCGGCCAAGGGCTTAAATGGAGAAGGAAGGGAGAAATAAGGAAGAAAAGGAAAGGAAAAATCAAGAAAAATTGCAAAAGGAGAGAGAAAATAGAGTTCTTGGAGAAGTTGGAGCTTCTTGGAGTGAATTCAAGCTAGAGCACCTTATATACAAGGTAAAGTCCTATAATTCAAGAATTAAAGTTGTAGATTTCATTACGGTAATCATTTTGACATGAATTTTAAAATGAAAATGCGAGATTTGTGATGATTAAAGTGATTTTTATGTACTATGTGAAACTTTGTGTGTGCAAGTGTGTGTACCGGTTGGATAAAGGATTCATAGGCTATGTTTTGTATGGTGAATAAGGGTATTTGATTGGTGATATTGTTCATGATTGAGAAGAAAGAGGGTAGAGTAGGGAAAAAAATGGGTTAAACATTAAAGAAAATGGATTATGATTGTTTTTGAATGTTGATGTTAGCTATATGTTACTTGCATAAGAACTTAATGGTTTTCTTGGACCTGAAAATCTGGATAACTAAAGATGTCTGAAGGGAAATGAAGTGGATTAAGGGTTAGATAGGTGTTATGAATCAAGAAGCACAAGTAGGTGAAGTTGTTTTGTGAAAATGGACTAAAAATCAGAAAACTGCTGGGGCGGTTTTTGCCCAGTAGCGTGTTACTGGATTCAGAACTCTGAAAACAGCCTATACGCAATTAAATTTAAGAGTCTTACGGTCTTTTTGGTATATCATAGAGCTAAATCGGAGTTGTGTATTGAAAGTTATGTCCAAAATAAAATCATGTGTCAAAACAGAAAAATTCCAGAATTTTGCTTAAAACATGGACGAATTTGGGAATGATTAATTGTGTGATTTTGGACAAAATAATTGGGGAAACATGAGGTGAAATCCTTTTTTATGAAGGGAGAAAGGATGTGAAAAAAGGAAAACGAATGAATTGATCAAACGATGAAAAAACGACGTGAACGAAAGTTAGATGTTTTTCTTGACCGTCGGCCTCGTCAGCTAAACGATGGTTGGACATCGGTTAACTATCGGGCACATCGGCCGGACATCGGCTATTTTTCAGCCAAACACAAATTGACCCAAAAATGATGTTTGGTGTAGGTTTAGTAATAAACGGCCAATGGAATATCGAAAATGGAAGAAACGAAGGTTAAACGGCCATGAACGAAAAGAATTGCTTAGGACACGAGATGAGTCCCTTGGATTTCTAAAACTCTTTCTAAAGCTAGTGTGCTTTGTTTTTCCATGAAATGCTATGTTATATACCATTTTGGAAATCCTTGAATGTGTTTAAGGTTTATCTGAGCAAGAATTATTTTTATACCATTTTGGGCTCGATTGAACATCATAATTGACTTGGAAACCTTACTGGATGACTAAAGCATGAATTTTGTAAATTTAGTCCTTTTTGGATTAAGTATTTGGGATTTTTAGAAAGTGGTAAATTTTAGAATCGGGTATTCATAAATTGACGGGAATGCCCTTATTAGAACATTTTATGAAAATATGTTTAGAAACTTTGAATTTAATCCTCTTTTGGGATTAGAATTCTAGATTTCTTCAAATGAGTTTCTTTTGGAATTTGGTATTTGGAAATGATCCAAATGCCCTTATTGGAATGTTTAATGAAAACCTTTGGAATTAGGTATTCAGTAAATGATCGAAATATCCTTATTGGAACTCTTGTGAACATTTTTCAATTCGGGTAAGAGTAAAATGACCCGAATACCCTCAAAAAGCCTTTTGGAATCGGGTATGGATAAAACGACCTGAATACCCTTGGAAATGACTTTTGTGATTGAGTATAGGAAAAATGACCCGGATACTCTTGGAAACATATTTTGATATGTGAATAGAACTCTTTTTCCTATTTGAATATGATTTTGGAAAATGATCTCTCGTGTTGAGATTGACTTTTGGAAAACGACCTTTTGATCCTTAAAATTGTTTTATTGGCCTGAAGTGCCACGGAATGAATTGTTTAGCTCTGCAGAGCCTATGTGAATGATGATCTGACTTGCGAGTCAGCGAGATCAAATTCTAGAAAATGTTATTTGCCCCAAAAATGTTTTGATTTGAAAATCCTGCGGGATTAGATAACCCTTTGGCCTGATCAGTTAGATGGGGTTGGTATTATTAACATTGAGTACTCAGCAAGGACTTAGCAAGTTAGTTCTAGGGATTGTCTTACTCCATTTTGGAGTTAGTTTTGTACTAACTCATGTTAGAGGTTGACGACCCCAAGTAACCTAACTAGTTCTGGGAATTGTCTTACTCCAAATAGGGCGATAGGACATAGAGATGAGTCGTCCTGGCTAGCCGTTTAGCACTTGGCAATTGCCGTGTCTGCGGGCGCTTCTTATTTTGAGTCATTCGCTGTACGTCGGGCGGGGACACTCGGTGCATTTGACTTCTTGCTATATCGATGGTGATTGATGTCAGGATTGAGACCCCTGGCTTATGGTGGCAAGCGTGTGCTGCGGTACACGGTGTATGCTGCAATATACCTGGGCTGAAGTATGTTGCGGTGTACTTATTCCGGGACGCACGATTGAGTACTAGAGGCTGCAATCTCAGTACAATGATACGTGGCGCCGAAGGCAAGGATTGTGGGACTTACATGTGGATTGGATACAGGCTGACCTTCTGTTGGAGAAGTGCCTGTGATTTGAAAACTGGGGCAATTATTTGAAAATTAAAATACAACTTTCCAAAAATGATTGAGTTCTGAATAAACTCTTCGTTAAAAAGTTTTGGATTTATTTCTAATGAACAAATGATATGCTATTTCATAAAAGTTTTGTGTACTCCGCCTCTTTGATAAAACACTGGCACACACGGGACTCATTGGGTGATTTTTCACTCACACGTGTCTTTTATCTTACCTTTTTGTAGGATCCAGAGTTGAAAGGACCTACGGATAGAGGACGATACCATAGTGATAGCAGAATAAGTCCGGACGTTTCCCTTTTGGATAATGTACCTTATTGCTGATGTCAAATGGAAATTTTCATGTATGAGATTCTTTATTATATATGTACACGTGACTATCAGTATGGGTTGTTGTATGGATCGAGACCTTACATACTCTGTTAGTTTTTCGTTATAAAGATCCTTTGTCTGAGTAACTGGACAGGGTGACACCCGGTGTTGATATGTTTCCACTATTACCTTTAGTAGGGGTGTTACAATTATTTCCTTGTTGTCCATTACCCACAAACAGAGCTTGTTCTAATGACTCTTGTGACGATCCCATATTTTAGCACTCATGATTTGGATGTCCTTTCCCATAAAAATCACAACTTACATTCATTACTTGGCATTGGGAAGGAGACATCACTATTTGTTTCCATCTTTTATGTCAGTGTCTCTACTTTAGTCTCCAAAGCTACCATTACATCTACCTTGTGTACTCCATGAATACGAGCTTTTAACCTTGAACTACCCCATGCATACTTGTTTGTTGCTATATTTTCAATCATATCAAATACCTAATCTGGGGTCTTAGAAATAATGAAACTTCTTATAGATGGATCAACCAGTTGCCTTGTAGCAAAGCTTAAACTACTATAAAAGATTTGCATTTGCAGACTTAGCTTGAACTCATAATAACGACACTTTCTAAGCATCTTCTTGAACCTCTCCCAAAACTCATAGAGATTTCCAAAGTCTAACTATTGGAAGGAGAAAATATCGGTTCTATGCTTAGATGTTCTAGTTGGAAGAAAATATTTTGCTATAAATTTTTCAGCCAAAATATTCCAAGTGGTAATGGTTCTGGCTGGCAAAGACTTTAATGAGGATTTAGCTCTATCTCTCAAGGAAAAAGGGAAAAATCTTAGTTTGATAGCGTCTTCAGAAACTTCATTCATCTTAAACGTATCACAAATTTTCAAAAAGCTCGCAAGGTGGGCATTAGGATATTCTTCAAGTAGCCCATTAAATTGTACCATGTTTTGAATCATTTGAATAATGTTGGCCTTTATCTCAAAGTTATTGGCTTATATCCTAGGTCTCGTAATACTCGAGCATGTACCTGAGATTGTGAATATCACAAAATCATCTATAGTCCTCTTGTTATTTCCACTATTACCACCATTGTTTAGTTGGTTAACTTCCATATAGTTTCTCACCCTTTGTCTAACCACCTTTTGAATCTTTGTTAATGTCCTCTCGATCTCAGGATCAAGATCTACTATGTCGTCTTTAGATCATTAGGTCATATACTAAAGGAAAGATCTACAAAAAACAAAAGCTAGTGAGATTATAGAATTTACAAGTCAATCAATTACTACACACTCATGAATTTGGTTAGTAAAATTACAACATATAATGAAATTAGGAAATTACAATTATACAAACAACAAAATATGGCATCTACTCATACAAGGAACATATATACATATTCGCATATTTACATATAGACATATAAACATATAAATATGGTTAAATCAATAAAATTCAAGGGTTCAACGGTGCCAAAAACTTGATGCGTAAATTTTAAGTACATAAAAATCATTAAATTTAAATCTATCCCTTAGCCAAGTTTTAATTAAAATATTAATCCCAAATTTCACATACGAGCAAGTGTACTCATCGCAAGCATAGTATAGGGACTTAACAAGTATTGATCCTCAAAGAAACAAGTACACACTAATAACTTTTTATTCAATATTTAACCAGCCTAATAAAGTGATAAGATAATAAAAAGAAAAATATATACAACTCAATGATGTAAAAATATGCAATTTAGGCAACTATCCTAGAAAACATGACAATGAATCATTTTAACAACTATTTCAATTAATCGTAATCTTAGCATCATGAAGGAATTAAAATAGAGTTCAATCGTTTCCTAAGTCATAAACTCACTATCTCATGATTAAATTAGCAGATTCCCCAATCAAACCAACATAACCAAAAAGATGCATTAAACTTATCCTTTAACAATTATCCCTATACTCTAGGTGATAATGAACATACAATTAGCCAATAGCCTTATATTCTAGGCGAAATTAACTAATCCTTGATTATTTTGGTTCTTTATCTTAGCTTCGTTTTCCAAGTCCGTTAAGAAATAAAAAATATGAAATTAATAAAATTAAATCAACTAAAATTATTTTCTAAGTCAATTAGAAGCAAATCTAACTTTATCAAGTCTTCCATAATTACAAGTAATCAAACACAACAAATGATAGAAAATTGATTAAATAGCTAAATTAATAAAAAAAATCATGAATCCAAAATAATGTCAAATTACAATGAAAATATTAATTACATCATTATTCTAGAAAAAGAAAATAAAGGTAAAAGAAAAAACTCATAGACAAACCCTCATTATTCTCTTTGAAAACCTTCTTGAATAATACTTCTTGAATGATGAATCTTTCCTTCTTTGAGTAATTGGAACTTTTAATCATTGGATTCACTCATTTCTCTTATATTATTTCATCTCTAAATAGACTCTCTTGATATAAAAATTTGTTGCTTAAGAAGTCTTAGCCAAATAGAATTTGAAAAATACAAAAATCCTTTGGAAGATATCAAATTCGTGCACAAATCCATCACTGTACAGGTTGGACCTGGGGCCGGGACACTTCGACCCACCTGCTCTATTTTCCCAGAACAGACTTGGCTCCTGGTGTACTAATCGGACCTGGCGCCAGGTACATACTAGAAATTTTCACTTTTTACTCGAAATCTCTTAAATCCTGCACAAATTCATCCAAAACACTTTCCACAAGCAAAATATCTAATAGAAAGAAATATACCTAATTATTACATCAAAAGTATCTCAAATTAACCTTAAATAACTAGAAAAATAGTGATGAATTTAGCCCCTATCATGTCTCTATTCCTTTGTGACCTCTCTATGGTCCTTTTTTTATCTTTGTTCTTCTCCTCCCTTGGCTTCCAATCCTTTTATGGCTTCCAATTCTGTTTTGGTTAATTATACTCTCTTTGAAAAGGTTTAGAAGCCCTTTCTTTCTTGTTAGGAAATTTGTTAGGAGGGGTTGGAAGTGGTGGTGTAGATTTCACAAAGTTTCTTCTTCTCATTTGCCTTTCAATCTTCATAGCCACATGCGCTATCTCTTCTAGACTTCCATATGCTTGCCACTCCACTACATTAGCTATTTTTCTATTCAATCCCTCTAAGAATCTCTCCTTAGTTGTTCTAGGATCCTCGTTGATGTTGGCCTCATCATCATCACTTCTATTTCCTTCTGGTAAACTTCGACACTTTTGCTCTCTTGCTTCAAGATTTGTAGCTGTTGGTAAAGGTCACTATAATAATAGTGTGGCATGAACCTTACCCTCATTATATCCTTTAACAAATTCCAAGCGGTTACAACTTGTACCCCTATTTGCCTCCTTTGAGTATTAATTTAATCCCACAAAACCAAGGCATATTAGGAGAAACTCGATATTGCTAGCCTCACTTTAGTTCTTTCGCTATAGTTATAGCACTCAAAGAGTATTTCCATCTTGCTTTCCTATTCAAAGTATAGCTTTGGATTACTCTTTCCAAAAAATGTAGAGATCTTCATTTTGATGTGTTTCAACTCTATTTTTTTCTCATTCTCTTCTTTTCTTCCTCTTCTATTTCCATACCCTCTATTTTATTTCCCAATGTCTTCCCCTTGCTCTCTTTCATCCCACTCATTCACTCTTTTAAATTCACTTTCTAGCCTTCTCACATTATTTCCTCTATTTCTTCCGTGAATCTTTCTTCATCCTCTTCTCACACTGTACTTCCCTCCTTCATAGGAGAGCATTGGAATCCTCTAATGGAGTACTCATCCCATTCCTCACCATGTTGTTCATATAGTGGAGGTGTGTAGACATCATCCCTCATCTTAAGGTTAGGGACATCAAGATACTCTTGCCCTCTCTATTGAGCCATAGTAGAAGATTGACCATGTTGATCATATAGACCCATTAACTCCCTTGTTATAGTGTTAAACCCACTTTGCATAGTCCTCATTATAGCATGTAGGTCCTCTCGCAAAGCTCAAACATCAACCGGATCTTCTTAAGGTCTACTTGGTCCACTTTGATTAGGCCTAGAGATTTCTTCTTTATGAGTAATTGTTCCACAAAATTCAAATGTGCTAACATAAAAATTTATTTAGAGAAGGAAATAGATCCTCAGTTACACTCCCTTGCATGTTTACACTCAAGAGATATTCATTCTACTCTCATATTTGTTCTCTTAGGCTTTTTTAAGAATAGTTTCACCCTCTTGACTTTTTCTCAATACTCAAATTCCTCTTGATTTAATTCCAACTCCTCGCCAATAGCTAAGAGTGTAGTCCAACTAGCTAGTTGTCCTAAATCCTAAGGATTATCTAATTGGGGGTTGTAATACCCCACTACCTACGTATCCAAATAGGTAGGATGTCTCCTCGTTTAAAGGACCAGGGGTCTTTATAACAAGATACAAAAGGAACGAAAATGACTAAATAAAATTATGCGATAATCTTACTACAACTAAAGTTAAAACTTATACAAGTTTGAGAATCTAAAACTAACAATCATCTCTCGAAAGAAATACAAAGCAGAAATAAATAAACTGAATGTCATCTCTTATCTCTTTAACCTGCTCAATAAAAGCACTCCCCTGAAAATATTATGTAAAATAGTGTGAGATTAGCATCTCAGTAAATCCTATGTGTGCGAATGTTATCTATAAATATTTCATGCATGCATGTTTATCAAAATCACACAATTATATTTGCAAGACTTTTCATGAATAAACAATTAGTCAAATGAGCATTGCTCATCATATCCAAAGTAGTTCTCAATAAATCATCATCTTATCATAATCATAAAAGAGCATTGCTCATCATATCTAAAGTAGTTCTCAATAAATCATCATCTCATCATAATCATAAGTTCATTATATAGGGATTAGCAATGATTTAAACAATAGTATCACAATCCATATCATTGCTCATCATTGTTAGTGTTGTGCCCTAGAGGCAATTACTTGTACATTGTATATGACACATTTTATTTTAATAAAATGCATTATTTATCTTACAGTTTCTTTTGTTTACTTTAAGTAATATAACTGTTCGATAAAGTCCCTAGTACAACACTGTGTTAAGGAAATTATGATAGAGATCATGATATGAGATTCCTACTACACTAGATGGTGTTAGTACTTAAATAGTCCCTAGTCATAGTATTAATGAGACAGGACATCATTAATACGTTAAAACTAGCATGTGTTAGACTTCCTGATTTGATCAGGCGGTGGTTCTCATAACCGTGAGTATTGAGATACTCAAAGTTAACACATGGATGCTTACTAATGGAACAAGTTCATTGGATGACCTACCTTTGAGATAATCACATGGATAACTATTTAGTGCCAGTGATATAATCTCAATATAGCAAACGTGCAAGTATCCTTAGACTTGAGATCTCCAAAGTACATTGTTTGCTGAGCCTTGTACTTTGATTCTAATCTCTGGAGCTCGATCGAGGGCCGCCTATGGGATGGATATTCAGTACATGGTGAGGTAAACGAAAGTAGTTGAGATGGTCAATAAAGGATTTACCACTCTTAATAGTAGGGGCGAATATCTCACGACCACTTGTAGGAATTACTACTCGAAAGTCCTTAGCTAAGCCAATTGTGTATTAGAAACAGTTTCAATTGATACACATCTAGAGTAGTGGGTTCCTGATACAAGTACTATTGTATTCGGGCCAGAATTAATTCTGGAGGGAGTTGGCACTAATTTCGTACTCCAAACCGAATGAGATATTGTATGGTGAAAGGAGTTGATTGCACTGAAGTTTGTTATTGAAGGGTTCGTGTCAAGCCACTTGACTTCCTGGACTCTTGGGTGGTCATGATGTGTTGCTAGATATCGCTCATGATCTGAGAATATGGGTTTATTAATTGATGAATTAATAAACCAATCCTAATTAGAATTAATAGAATTAATTCTAATTAATTATGGATTATTAATCTCAAAGACATTTAGATTAATTTATGTTCTCGACCAATTGACTGGGAAACCTAATAGGTCACACACAATAGAAGATTATATACTCAAGATGTTATTTGATAACAATGTGGGGTTAATTGAGAGAAAGAAAAGTTATTGTGGATAAATTATAATTAGTTATAATTTGTGGTACAAGTTGTAATTGTGAGAACTTGATGTTTCCAATTACAATTAGAGAATTCTAATCCTATTAGAATTCTTAGTTTTGGGAAGGGAATTTCGTGTGATATATAGCAGCTAATAACACACGAAAAACCCTAACCAATAGCTGAAACACAACACACGATTCTCTCTTCATTTGATCTCTATTTCTCTCGTTTTTCTTCTTGAAAGAAAAACCCTAGCCACCATTAATTTTTGCTAGGGTGCTTGAGTATTCCTCTGTGTGGATAACTATTAAAGATAATCACACACTGTGATTGTAGTGGGTAGACGTTCAACTCACGTGGAGGTTGATCACGAGGATTGCTGGATTGCGCCTCAACTTGAAGAAGAAAATTTTGTTCTTCGTACGATCACCCAAAGGTAAAAGCTATTGCCTTTATTGTCGTTCTGTCTTGTTTTCCACATATAGAAGAGTCCTAGGAGGGTATCTCGATTTATTTTCCGCTGTGCCGTATAGGATACGAGCTTGAGATACCCAACAGTGGTATTGAGCCATGCTATGTGTGGTCTACGGACATTGTTTTGGCGGCATGAAAAACTGTTTTCATGTTTGTCTTTGTTTGCTGTGAAAATCGTTTTTACTCGAGTCGAAATCATTTCGATCTTTATGAGTTGGGCCTGTAGCACAATATGATTGTGTTATAGTCACAGAGTATTTCGAAAAGATGCTTTCTTTGGTGCTGAAAAATTTCTACAGAAAAACGTTTTCTTGCAACATGGATGTTGCCCTCCGTTTCATCTTAATTTTCCGTTTTGATTTTGTTTAAACTAACAAATTGGTTGTTGTTTATAGCTTCAAAATAGAAAATACAGCTGAGAATTGTTCTCATTGAAAATTTGCAAAAGAAAAAAGCACCAGAAATTGTTTTTGGAATTTTTTGAAAATCGCTGCCATTGTTGCAGAACACATGCGGCGCCAGCTCCGGCCTCCAAGTCGGCGCCGGTTCCATTCTGTTCGCGATGTCCAAAAATCATTTTGGAAGAGAAAATTTTTTGGAAACTAGAACAGAGCCGGCGCCGGCTTCGGCTTCCGAACCGGTGCCGGTTCTACTCTGTTTGTGACTTCCAGGAATTTTTAAAAAAAAAATTAGGAACAAAATTATGGAAGGGAAAAATCTCATTTGATGAGAATGGGACCCAAAAACTATTTTCTCAAAATTAGTTTTGAGACAAACAATTTTGTTTTTCAAAATGATGATTTTGAAAATCTAAAATTAGTATATCTTTCTAAAATGGTGATTTTAGAATTTATTTTGTCTTTCCAAAATAGTGATTTTGGAAACATAAAAGTATATGTTTATTTTATTTAAGCATAGTCAATGGTATGGTGGATGGTTATGGACTAAAAGCAATTATATCTGTTCATGCATTTTACTATTTTGGTTTTTATGAAATAGGGCCTGCGTTTCTTGCCTTCTCTAGAATTCTTGTGTAATTCCCTTCTCATCTAACTCCTCTCGAATATAACTCGAGATTTTCTCTCTTTAGGAAATTATGTAATTAGTTTACATAGGTTAGATAGGAGTATAATTATTTTATTCTGGAAATGGCAACCAAAACAAGGTGAGGAGGTAAGACCTTCTACTTAAATCATGCATGAACATATAGGGTTAACTATATTAATTTCTTTTATGGCTCAAAGAAATTAATTTAGGGTAAAGTCCATAACCATACCACGTAATCGCTTTATTTCCATGATTATCAATTATGTGATTATTGATTATTATGCATGTCATTCAACGAAATCACTAAAAGGAACAAATCCCTTAATTAATATTAAACCTAATTCCTTCCGTTAATATAGTAAGAACGAGAGTCCTTTTTCGAGATCAGG
This sequence comes from Voacanga thouarsii, assembly GCA_026120185.1. Lineage (NCBI taxonomy): Eukaryota > Viridiplantae > Streptophyta > Magnoliopsida > Gentianales > Apocynaceae > Voacanga > Voacanga thouarsii. The sequence goes on along the minus strand of JANUWF010000528.1, from coordinate 1,562,917 downwards.
TTGTTGGGCAAACCCAAGCATACTTGACATTGGGCATGTTCAAGCTATGAAATTAAATTAATTTGGAATTAAATTCCTGATTAATGGATCGGGTTTAACTAAATTCTTTATCCTGGTTGGGCAAACTCAAGCATAAAGAAATTTAGAGGAAAAGTTGGGGTAGCCCAAAAGACTTTAAGATTAAAAGCTGTTAATCACCCAATGATCCGGTAGTTACATACGATGTAATTGGTATTAGATACCTACCAATGAACTTAAGGGTGGCTTGTTGGGCAAACCCAAGGTTATTCTTGAGGAATTTGAATACCGGTCCACTACGAAAGCTTCCAACGGGCTTTCCCGAATCAGTAGTGAGGGCTATTGGTTTGAGTAAAATAGTGGAGTAAAAATGCGTTTAATTAAAATCCTAATTATTTGCATATCATGTGCATATACAAGTAGCTAATGCTCTCTATCTTTACATTTAGGTCACTTGCATCATGTCAACGAACTTGAACTTACGTAGCATTTTGGAAACCAACAAGTTAACCGAATCAAACTATCTCGATTGGTATAGAAATTTGAGAATAGTTCTCAAATCGAAAAAGTTGTTCTACGTGCTAGATGCTCCTATTCCACCACCACCAGCCCAAGATGCTCATGCTGATGAGCATGCTGTCCACAAGAGGCACAAGGAAGATAGTGATACAGCATCATGTATTATGCTGGCATCCATGACTCCTAAGTTGTAAAAACAGCACGAGCATATGGATGCTCAATCGATCATTTTACATATTCGAGAGCTGTTTGATGCCCAAGCTAGAACTGAGAGATATGAGATCTCGAAGTAACTATTTCGTTGTAAAATGGCAGAGGGTTCTTCTGTGGCCAATCATGGGCTGAAGATGCTGGGCTTGATAGAGAAACTTGGACCTCTCGGGTTTGCAATGGATCATGACTTAAGTGTTGACTTAATTCTACAATCTTTGCTTAATAGTTTCTCACAATTTATGATTAACTATCAGATGAACAAGATTGGGTCCACCATTCCTGAATTGATCAATCTTCTCAAAACTACGGAGTCCTCTATGAAGAAGGATTCCAATACGGTTTTAATGGTAGAATCTTCCTCTTCTAAGAAGAAAGTTCAAAAGAAGAAAAAGAAGACTGCCATGAAGCCCAAATGTAGTGTGAACAAGAAGGACACAGCTACTAAGGGCCCATGCCATCATTGTGGGAAGATGGGCCACTGGAGGCGCAACTGCGAAGCCCACTTGGAGACCATCAAGGACAAGTAGCAGAAGGAGAAGTTTACAAACACTTCTACTTCTTTTCCAGGTATGTTTATGATTGAGATAAATACTGCATTTAGAAATGAGATATGGGTATTTGATACCGGATGTGGATCTCATTTGTGTAATAACTTACAGGGACTAAAGAGTAGTAGAAGGTTAGAGAAAGGCGATATGGACCTACGTACTGCAAATGGGGCAAGGGTTATTGCACTTACTGTGGGGATATACGAGTTGAACCTGCCTTCGAAATTGATTCTAGAACTGGAAAACTGTTATTATGTACCAGTTTTAATGAAAAAATATTATCTCAATTGCGTGTTTAGACTTATGTGGATTTCATTTAATATTTAAGAATAAATGTTGTTCTTTCTCATTGAATGATATTCATTATGGTTCAGCAACTTTGGTTAATGGTTTATATGTTTTAGACTTGGACAATCCAATTCTCAATATAAATAATAAGAAACCTAAAACAGATAACTCTAACACCTCTTACTTATAGCATTGTCATTTGGGCCATGTAAATGAAAATCGTGTTTCTAAGTTACACAAGCTTGGTGACTTAGGGTCATTTGATTATGAATCATATGGCACATGCGAGTCTTGTTTACTAGGTAAAATGACTAGAATTTCTTTTTTAGGAAAAGGAGAATGGGCCAAGGAGTTATTAGAACTCATACATTCTGATGTATATGGCCCAATGTCAATACAAGCAAGAGGAGGTTATAACTATTTCATAACATTTAACGATGATTTCTCACGATACGGGTATTTGTATTTAATGAAATACAAATCTGAAGCCTTTGAAAGGTTCAAAGACTTCAAGAATGAAATAGAGAAACAACTTGGCAAAAGTATTAAGACTCTAAGATCTGATTGAGAAGGAGAATACTTGAGTCAAGAGTTTCTGAGTTATCTTAGAGATAATGGGATATTATCTCAATGGACTCCGCCACATACGCCTCAACATAACGGTGTATCCGAGAGAAGGAATCGAATCCTTCTAGACATAGTACGGACCATGATGTCTTCTGCAGACCTACCAAAATCGTTTTGGGGGTATGCACTAGAGACTTCTGTTTATATACTAAACAGAGTTCCGACAAAATCGGTTGATACTACCTCATTTGAGATGTTCTTTGGTAAGAGACCAAAGTTATCTCACTTGTGAGTATGGGATTGTCCTGCCTTTGTTAAAAGGCCACAGTCGGACAAACTTAATAGTAAGTCTGACAAGTGTTTGTTTGTGGGATATCCGAAAGAATCTTTCGGATATTACTTCTATCTACCCCCCGAAAACAAATTGTTTGTTTCGAAGCATGCCGTCTTCTTAGAGAAGGAGCACATGCTCAAGGGGGACAGTGGGAGTAAGATTAAACTTAGTGAAGTTCATGAAGATCAAACAAACGAGGATCAACTGTCTAACCCCACATTTATTGAGAGAATAGATGAACCTTCTAATGCACAAGAACCTCGTAGATCTAGTAGGATACGCATGGCACCTGAGAGATATGGATTTCTCATTAGTGACCACAATGACGTATTGCTTATAGATGAAAATGAGCCTACTACCTACAAGGATGTTCTGAATAGTTCAGAATCTGACAAATGGCTTGAGGCCATAAAGTCAGAGATGGATTCCATGTACAACAACTAAGTATGAACTTTGGTTGATCCACCCAAAGGAATTAAACTTATTGGGTGCAAGTGGGTTCAAGAAGAAAATGGACATGGATGGTAACTTAGTTACCTATAAAGCACGACTAGTAGTGAAGGGTTATCATCAACAACATGGTATTGACTATGATGAAACTTTCTCGCCAGTAGCCATATTGAAATCCATCAGGATACTCCTAGCCACTACTGCTCATTATGATTATGAGATTTGGCAAAGGGATGTGAAAACAGCTTTCCTAAATGGAAATCTGATTGAGGAAGTGTATATGACACAACCTGAGGGTTTCATATCTAGTGAAGGCACAAATGTGTGTAAGCTACAAAGGTCTATTTATGGACTTAAGCAAGCTTCTAGGAGTTGGAATATTCATTTTGATGAAACAATCAAAGAGTTTAGTTTCATTCAAAATATGGATGACCCTTGTGTATACAAGAAGGTTAGTGGGAGTGCAATCATTTTCTTACTGCTTTATGTAGATGATATATTGCTAATAGGATACGATATACCTGTCTTGCAAACGGTTAAAGTTTGGTTGTCCAAACAATTCTCCATGAAAGACCTTGGTGAAGCAACCTATATTCTTGGAATAAGGATCTATAGAGATAGATTCAAAAGGTTGCTTGGTCTTTCACATTGTACATACATAGATAAAGTGCTAAAGAGGTTTAGCATGGATCAATCCAAAAAGGGATTCTTGCCCATGTCACATAGTGTAAGCCTTTCAAAGTTGATGTCTCCCAAGACACAAGTTGAAAGGGATCACATGAGTAAGATTCCATATGCCTCGGCAGTTGGATCTATCATGTATGCTATGATATGTATTAAGCCCGATGTATCTTGTGCTCTCAGTTTGACGAGCAGATACCAATCCGACTCTGGTGAGGGTCATTGGGCGGCTGTAAAGAACATCCTTAAGTACTTATGAAGGACTATGGACATGTTCTTAGTATATAGAGAAGGTGATTTGAAAATAAACGGGTATACTGATGCCAGTTTTCAATCTGATAAAGATAGAGAGACTTTCCACGGATGAGAACATAGCTGACCCGCTTACGAAAGCACTATCCCAAAAGAAACATGATTGTCATGTTGAGTCATTCGGTATTAGATACATAAATGATTGGCTCTAGTGCAAGTGGGAGTTTGTTAGTGTTGTACCCTAGAGGTAATCACTTGTACATTGTATATGACACATTTTATTTTAATAAAAGGCATTATTTATCTTATAGTTTCTTTTGTTTACTTTAAGTAATATAACTGTTCGATAAAGTCCCTAGTACAAAACTGTGTTAAGAAAATTATGATAGAGATCATGATATGAGATTCCTACTACACTGGATGGTGTTAGTACTTAAATAGTCCCTAGTCATAGTATTAATGAGACAGGACATCATTAATGTGTTAAGACTAGCATGTGTTAGACTTCCTGATTTGATCAGACGGTGGTTCTCATAACCGTAAGTATTGAGATACTCAAAGTTAACACATGGATGCTTGTTAATGGAATAAGTTCATTGGATGACCTAGCTTTGAGATAATCACATAGATAACTATTTAGTGCCAGTGATATAATCTCAATATAGCAAACGTGCAAGTATCCTTAAACTTGAAATCTCCAAGGTACTTTATTTGCTGAGCCTTGTACTTTGATTCTAATCTCCGGAGCTCGATCGAGGGCTACCTATAGGATGGATATTGGGTACATGGTGAGATAAACGAAAGTAGTTGTGAGGGTCAATAAAGGATTCACCACTCCTAATAGTAGGGGCGAATATCTCACGACCACTTGTAGGAATTACTACTCGAAAGTCCTTAGCTAAGCCAATTGTGTATTAGAAACAGTTCCAATTGAAACACATCTAGAGTAGTGGGTTCCTGATACAAGTACTATTGTATTCGGGCCAGAATTAATTCTGGAGGGAGTTGGCACTAATTCCGTACTCCAAACCGAATGAGATATTATATGGTGAAATGAGTTGATTGCACTGAAGTTTGTTATTGAAGGGTTAATGCAAGCCACTTGACTTCCTAGACTCTTGGATGGTCATGATGTGTTGCTAGATACCGCTCATGATCTGAGAATATGGGTTTATTAATTGATGAATTAATAAACCAATCTTGATTAGAATTAATAGGATTAATTCTAATTAATTATGGATTATTAATCTCAAAGACGTTTGAATTAATTCATGTTCTCTACCAATTAACTGGAAAACCTAATAGGTCATACACAATAGAGGATTATATACTCAAGATGTTATTTGATAACAATGTGGGGTTAATTGAGAGAAAGAAAAAAGTTGTTGTGGACAAATTATAATTAGTTATAATTTGTGGTACAAGTTGTAATTGTGAGAACTTGATGTTTTCAATTACAATTAGGGAATTCTAATAGGATTAGAATTCTCAGTTTTGGGAAGGGAATTTCGTGTGATATATAGTAGCTAATAACACACGAAAAACCCTAGCCAATAGCTGAAACACAACACACGATTCTCTCTTCATTTGATCTCTATTTCTCTCGTTTTTCTTCTTGAAAGAAAAACCCTAGCCGCCATTAATTTTTGCTAGCACAAAAATTTTGGTGCTTGAGTATTCTTCTGTATGGATTACTATTAGAGATAATCACACACTGTGATTATAGTGGGTAGACGTTCAACTCACGTGGAGGTTGATCACGAGGATTGCTGGATCGCGCCTCAACTTAAAGAAGAAAATTTTGTTCTTCGTACGATCACCCAAAGGTAAAAGCTGTTGCATTTATTGTCGTTATGTCTTGTTTTCCATACATAGAAGAGTTCTGGGAGGGTATCTCGATTTATTTTCCACCGCGCCGTATAAGATACAAGCCTGAGATACCCAACAATCATATCCAAAGCAGTTCTCAAAAATTCATCATCTCATCATAATCATAAAGGAGTATTGCTCATCATATCCAAAGCAGTTCTCAATAAATCATTATCTCATCATAATCATAAAGAAGCATTGCTCATCATATCCAAAGAAGTTCTCAATAAATCATCATCTCATCATAATCATAAGTTCATTATTTAGGGATTAGCAATGATTCAAATAATAGTATCACAATCCATATCATGGTTACCACTATGATAGTGTCCCAATGTAACCTTTCAACAATGGGCAGTGGGGGATCCTCCTACTAGGGTGAGATACTTCTCTATCTCTACATCCAATGCACCAATTGTCCAATTCGGATAAATGAAGTCCACATGGACCCATATGCTAGTGCGGACTAGCTTGACTAAGTAGTACTGTCGCCTCTCCAAGTTGAGTTTATTTCTAGAGGTGGCCTCCTACCAGAAGACTCACTCTAACTCTTCAAGACTAGTACTACTAGCTTACCCTTGCTAAGTATTCAATGCTCCCCATTTAGGAGTAGAATTATTTTCCTTGTTTTCACAACCGTTGATTAGCTTGTCTTTGCAAAACGTGATTTTTCACAATAAGTTTTCCAAAACGTGTAGTGATAAAGAAAGGAAATCATTTTCAGTTTAAAAGTTGAGATTTGACAAACTCATTTAGAGAATAAAATGACCACGTTCTCAAATCAAGTATCAAAATACCACAGTACAATTCATCATATTCAACCAACATTCCAATCATCATGTCAATCATCATATTGACACCATTTGAAATATCATTGTACAAAAATATTTGCAAACATGTAATATTTAGCAAAACAGTCATGCAGGGCTTTACTTGGATATTCTCAATAATTAACCAACACAATGCTTGATCTCTTTTTCATCTTCTTCCTTATCTAGAATCAATGTTTCTATGATTAGAAACTAGATATGAATCCACTCATCTTTTCATATATCATGAATCTCTATGATCATATTAATCATCTAATTCATCCATGGCATCTCGGTAGAAGCTCATTACTATAGCTTCCCATGATCATGCATCTCATCATGGCATGCATATAATCGAATCTCATCATCAATACAAGAACCTCTAATATTTGTCTAACATAAACTTCATATAATAACCCCATATGAATCAAAAGATCTCATCTTTAACTGACCATAAGATGGATCTAGGTCCAACATAACATAATATCATAATATTGAATGGAAAGGTTTGCAAGAGTTGGGATTTGAACTTAAGTCACCAAGTATTAAACACCAAGCTTCAACTACAACAACTCTTGTTTTAATCACTAAACCACAACAACTCTAGCTTCAACCACTTCACTCAACCATAATAACTCTTGTTTAAATATTCCTCTATCAAATTCCCTTAACTCTCACTCGCTTACTCTATTTCCCTTCTAATAAATTTTACTCATAAAATAAAAGCTTAAGTCCGCCAAGAAACTAACAAATTCCCTTAACTCCCACTCACTTACTCCATTTCCCTTCTAATAATACTCATAAAACAAAAGCTCAAGTCCACCAAGAAACTAACACCAAGCCTTAACCACTAGATTACAACCACTCTTGTTTAAATAGTCCCCAACAATTATATCAAGGTAAATAAATTCATGAACTAACCAACTCATAGATCACATATACCCATGAAAATAGTTCAAGTTATCAAATGTCATATAAAATGTTATGCCATGCATGACTTTCCCCATATAATAAAGGTGGTTTTAAACGAGTTATTACAGGGGTCTTAGGAGAATTTCAATGAACACTTATTGGGCACCTAAGTATAAGCAAGTTTCAAGTAAGAATTTTTAAGAAAAGAGATTCGCCAACATAAGAACAAATAAAAGAAGTATAATGAAGCAATTCAATTCAAGAGAGTAACAAAGAAAAGCAAGAAACAAAGAAACACTAGTAACTAGTTCAGAGAATAGGAAAAACAAAGGTAATCATGAGATAGCAACAATGAAATTAGTTCAAATAAGTTTGGATTTCATCAATGGAGCAAAAACCCACGTCTAGATAACCCAAGAAATGTAAACAAGTAGTCAATATTTAACATTCTAGCCGCAAATATTCTCATAGGACGTTTACCAGACACTTTGGATGCATTTTCGTTGCTCATATCCTTTTATATTTTTTCACCTTTATTTAAGCCTATATTTACCACAAACACAAAAAAGATTCATTCCCAAGTATTATAGTAACATGAAGGATCAATTTCCACACAAGAATTTCAAGAGAAATGAAATATTTCTTAAGCTTTTGAAGTATATTTTTCAGCTACGGGATTGCTTATTTTTCTTCAGCTAACTTGATTTTTCAAGCCTTGATGGGAATCTAGGCTTTCTTTGCTCTTATGCCAATTTTTTATATGAGTTTAAGTGATAATATTTACAGAAATTAAGTGGCCTTGGACAAGCATTACAAGATTAAACAACAAGGGTTCCAAACATTGAAGAGAAGATAAGTAAAAGAGGAATTCTACACACAAAACTAGCAACTCTAGAAGAACTATGCCCCTAGGACCTTGAATTTGGAGGTTAAATCCTCTATAACTACCCTCAATCACTTAAGATTTAACAAGGAACCATGAACAAAAGAGTTAGAGTTATAAGAACCCAAGAGATTCCTAAAGAGAACTTTAAGAGAACAAGCTTCCTAAGACTCGATTTAGAGAATAGTTTGGATTATCCTTTGTGAATTTAGAGACACCAACAAAAGAGAGGACTAATTCCTAAGTTAGGTCTTAGAGTTGGTAAGAACCATGGAGAAACATCCTCTCAAATTTGTATATTTAAAGTACAATGTCTTGTCATATTAAGAGAAAAAGAGCATTTACAGATCACAAGCCCTAGGGCCTTTAAGATGCTTTATTCTTAAAGGCCCTAAAATAAGTTTTATGGCCTTAAACAACCATATAAGTCATGAAAAATGGAAAGGAAACCAATACGAGTTAAAAGAAATGATTATATGGAAATCCCGATCATGGCACGGGTGTTCTAGGTTCATGCATGGTCGTGCCCCCGTTGAACTACTAAGTGCATGGCCAGATGCACAACCGTGCATAATGTTGTGTACAATACTTCTAGGAGCAAAATTCTCTACTAACTATATACCCAATTTGCACACCCTGTGCAGCTTGGCACAGGCTGTGCATCAAGAGCACACCCTTCAGAATGCATCCCTGTATCTAACCTTCATGTCTTACTCAAGTGTAATTCTTTGATCTTTCTTGATTATTTCTTGATAATCTTTTTCAATTATCATCAAATTGTATTCCTTAAGCCCCTCACAAGTCTTCCAAGGTTCCTCTTTCTTCAAGTATTTCTTTATGAATGCTTGGAGACTTTCTTGGAACCTCTTCATCCTTGTCCTTGTCAATGGACCTTGCAAGCTTGCTTGAGGCTCTCCCCTTTCTTGTATTTATTCTTCATGTTGATGAGGTAGAATCTCATCACTCTTAGTCTCTCTCTCTTTCATAATTGAGAATAAGAATACACTCTCTCAGCTTTAACATCATCCTTGCAAGAATGAGGTAAGCAAAACCACTTTCTTTCTCCATTAATCCTTCACTCAAAGTAGGACTTGATGTTAAGTTTTCTTCCTTTTTTTATCTGCACGGATCAAACTATCAAGAACAAAGTTTTAAGCACTACTATCAACGCTATCAATGCAAGGAACAATCAAACTTGTTTTTTATACAAATAAATTATCCCTTTTAATCTTTAGATCTAATATGTTGACATTTATTGAACTCATGGTTGACTAGGGGAGCATGTGTATATGTTGTTGGAATTTCTTTGATAATGATATGATAAAGATTCTTATTTCAACTGTAGCAAGAGAGGTTGTTTGATTCTAGCAGTTGATATTATACTGAGATTTTTGTTATCTTGTGAAACAATTGTGTGTTTAGGATCTTACAAACTATGATATGGTAGAGCTTTAATAGTATAGATATGTATAAGAGATTGTGATGATAAGAATTTATTTATGGGACATATGAGATGATCTCCTTTGATGCTTGGGTTTTGACTTGAGTATGCATGCATTATTAGAGATACAGAACATGAATATAACCTTATGCTATAGTTAGTTGAGGTTGATCTATGTGAAGTTGTGTTTGTTATGAACTCTTGATATGGACATTTGAGATATTTGTGGAGTCATAAAAGTTATGTCGATGTATAATGCATGATCTGAGGTGGTGATATGTGTGAGTATATCTGATATATGTGTATAATCAGTTGAGTAGATTGTGATTGAGTGTTTTTGGTATCTTGTTGATAGACGGTGTTAGATTTTATTGTCAAGACGCAATCTGGTGATTGAATTTTTGTAAGAACAAGATCAAATAAGTCCCTTACATAAATTTTCTATTAAATGATGCTTTAATTTGCAAGTCAAGTATTATTTAGAATACCCGTTAAAAAAAACTATACACTTGGTATGCAAGCATAGTTTAACCTTTTCTTTTATACTAAATGATAATTTTTTTTTATCAAACTAAAGTATTCAAAATAAAATATTAATTTTATCTAATTAAATTTTCAAATAAAACATACACTAAACCATGGTTTTAAAAACTTAATGCATAAATTTTGGGTGTATAAAAATTATTAAATTTAAATCCATCTCTTAGCCATGTTTTAATTAAAACATTAATCCCAAATTACACATATGAGCAAATATACTTATCGCAAGCATAGTATAGGGGATTAACGAGTATCGATCCTCAAAAAAATAAGTACACACTAATAACTTTTTATTCATTATTTAACCGACCTAATAAAGTAATAAGATAATAAAAAAATAAAGAAAAATATATACAACTGAAGGGTGTAAAAATATGCAGTTTAAACAACTATCCTAGAAAACATGACAATAAATCATTTTAGCAACTATTTCAATTAATCATCATCTTGGCATTATGAAGGAACTAAAATAGAGTTCAATCATTTCCCAAGTCATAAACTCACTACCTCATGATTAAATTAGCAGATTTTCCAATCAAACCAACATAACTAAAAAGATGTATTAAACTAACCCTTCAACAATTATCCCTATACTTTAGGTGATAATGAACATGCAATTAACCAATAACTCTATACTCTAGCGAAATCAACTAATCTTTGATTACTTTGGTTCTTTGTCTTAACTTTGTTTCCCAAGTCCGTTAAAAAATAACAAATATGAAATTAATAAAATTAAATCAACTCCTAACATTGTTTTCCAAGTTAATTAGAAGCAAATCTAACTTCATCAACTCTTCTATAATTACAAGTAATCAAATACCAAAAATGATAGAAAATTGATCAAATAGAAAAAATTAATCTAAAAAATCATGAATTCAAAACAATGTCAAATTAAAATAAAAATATTAATTACATTATTATTTTAGAAAAAAAATAAATGAAAAAGAAAGAACTCATAAACAAGCCTCCCTTCTTCTCTTTGGAAACCTTCTTGAATAAAACTCCTTGAATGATGAATCTCTCATTTTTTTGAGTAATTAGAACTTTTAATCCTTGGATTTACTCCTTTCTCATGTGTTTTTCTTCTCTAAATAGGCTCTCTTGACACCAAAATTCGTGACTTGAGAAGTCTTGGCCCAGTAGCATTCGGAAAATATCAAAATCCTTTGGAAGATACCAAATTCGTGCATAAATCTATCACTGTACAAATCGGATCAGGCGTCGGGTCACTTCGACCCACCTGGAGCTAGGTAAATTCAGGTTAGCTCCTGGACATTTCTCTGTGTCTGCTCCATTTTCCCAAAATAGACCTAGTGCATTAACTAGACCTAGTATCATATATATTCTGGAAGTTTTCTCTTTTTGCTTGAAATCTCTTAAATCCTGCACAAATTCATCCAAAACACTTTTCACAAGTAAAATATCAAATAGAAAGAAATATGCCTAGTTATTACATCAAAAGTATCTCAAATTAACCTCAAATAATTAAAAAAATAGTGATTAATTTAGCCCCTATCAAGCCTCTAAATACTTTACGTATCTTTGTTATGGTCACATGCTACAGAGTGTCCCAGCAAGAGGAGCATGTATACCAATGTGTCTACTGAAGAAAAAGATAAGAGAGATAGGCACGATAGGGATTAAGAAGAAGATGAGAGTGAAGGAAGTGATGATAGGGAGGTTGTTGGGCAAAAGTATGCCTTTAGGAGGTCTTTGAGCTTTTAAGCAATTGAAGACCAAGATCATAAACAACGAGAGAACATTTTTTATACACGGTGCCTAATTAACAAAACACCTTGTAGTGTCATCATTAATAGTAGGAGTTGCACAAATATCATTAGTGCTAGTTTGGTTGATGAGTTGAGAATGAATTGGTTTAAACATCCAAAACTATATAAATTTTAATAGTTAAATGATAGTAGAAATTGAGGGTAAATAAGTAAGTACTAGTGTCCTTTGAGATGTGAAAACATAAGGATAATGTGTTATGTGATATGGTGCCTATACAAGCGGGCCACTTACTTCTAAGAAGACCTTAGCAATATGACTGAAGTCTAAAGCATGATAAAAGGAGGAACACTTACTTGATTTTTAAGGAGGGAATAAAATACACCCTTTTTCCTATGTGTCCAGGTGAGGTTAATCATGATCAAAAACTCATGAGAGAAAATGAGAAGAAAAAGAATATGGAAAGTACTAAACAAAGACAAGAAAATGAGAGGAAAGAATAAGTGACTTGGGAAAAAGAGATGAGACTATAGAGGGTGGAGGAAAAAAGACAGTGAATTTCTTTGCCAAAGACAGTGAGATTATTGAGACTATAAAGGTTAAGGAACTGGTCATCCTACTTAGTTGCAAATTTTTCTTTGTCTCTACTAATAATTCTACCACTTCTTTATCTCATGAAATTGCAGGAATGATTCAAAAATTTCAAGATGTCTTCCCCAATAAGATGCTCAGAGGGTTGCCACTATTGAGAGCCATAGAGCACCAAATCGATTTTGTTCCCAGAGCCATCATTCCAAATAGAGCCACATTCCAAATAGATTGGCCGATAGGAGCAATCTAGAGGAGGCTAAAGAACTTCAAAAGCAAGTAGAAGAATTGTTAGAGAAGGGACATATGAGAGAAAGTTTGAGTTCTTGTGCTTTCCCAGTCCTTTTGATTCCTAAGAAAGATGGGACATGGAGAATGTGTGTTGATTGTCGAGCTATCAACAATATTATAGTAAAATATCACTATCCTATTCCTAGATTAGATAACCTACTTGATAAATTGCATAGTGCATGTGTGTTCTCTAAAATTAATTTGAAGTCGGGTTATCATCAAATTAGAATAAGGGAGGGTGATGAATAAAAAACGACTTTTAAAACTAAGCAAGGTTGGTATGAATAGCTTGTTATGCTTTTTGGACTTTCTAATGCTTCTAGTACTTTCATGCATTTGATGAATCATGTTTTGAGGGAATTCATTAGGAAATTTGTTGTTATGTATTTTGATGTCATATTGATATATAGCAAGTCTTATGTCACTACACCAAAATTAACGATTAGTGGCACACCCATTGACGTCACATAATGTTTAATTTTCCTCATGCATAATATTTTATGATGTTTTTTATATTGTCGTATTGATCGTAATATTTTCACCATTGCTAAAGATGTACGGTGACAATATGAATACTTTTGTTACAAATTAATAAACAATACGTAGCATCTCATAAAACGTCACGTTATATCTATACTTTTGTGATGTTTAATTTCATCATTAAATAGCTTATGAATTGTCACAAAATATCTTAAATCATCATGAAATATGAGTTAAACGTTCAACTATTCATGATAAAAATGAAAATATCACACTAATAGGTAATGTATTTGTCACCATCTATTATTAAAAGATAATGTCACCAAATATCATAGATTGTCACGAAATATGAGCTGAATATGCAACTATTAATGACAAAACAAAAACATCAGACAAATAGGTGGCGTAATTTTTTTCACGCATTATTAAAAAATAAAGGCCACTAAACAGCATGAATCGTCAAAAAATATAAGATGAATTTTTAACTAATAATGAAAAAAAATGAAAAAAACGTCACACGAATGGGTAGCGTTATTCATTATTAAAAAAGAACGTCACTAACTAACATAAATCGTCACAAAATAGGAATTAAATATTTATTTATTTATGACAAAAACAAGAATATCATATAAATAGTAGCAAAATTTTTGTCTCACGAATGTCATAGCATTTATTTGTGTTGCTGTTGGTATACATAGACAATACGAATGGAGCCACCCAGAGCAACAATCGTCAGTAAGGATCTATGCAGAATAAAAAAAAACCACCTTTATGAATTGTTGAATATCATTTGACAATGCCTCAGCAAGCAGAAAGTTATTTTTCTCCAAGTCGGTATGATGATCATAACTTCTTCCATACTCATCACTAACCTCCAAAGCCAAAATAATGGCAACCTTGCCATGAGAAGTGAAGAAAAGGCCCTTTTCTTACAATTTAGTATATGCATCATACTGCTTCTTGGTTCCCATAGAAAAGCATTTTTTTGGTTTCTTGAAAGCACTTTTTATTTGCATATTACTAGAAGAGAAATAATAAGAAGGGGATAAAATAAGATCAGAAAAATCTGAGTTAAGTAGTGAAGAATGTATAACGTGTAAACAAAGAGGATCTACATTATATTAAATAAAAACTAGTTATGGGGTTACTATACAAGAGAAAACAAGAAATGGCATATCACAATACTATAATAGAAAATGTGAGAGTTAAAAGCCTGGAGATGAATCAAGAACCTACATCACAATCAGCAAATGCCAATAAAGTTGAGAAGCCATTGAAAAATAGATGATATGTATAATACTTTTTTCATGGGTTTCATCTAAATATTTTCTGATTTTATTCTATCATGATCAGTCAACCTTGTTGAGGACAGTATTACTAAAATCAATTTTATCAAAAGCGACACAAAAAGAACCCCACTCAGCATGCATATACCATGACTATATTATAGACTACTGAAGTGCTTGTAGCTTGCATATCTATCTATCTATCCATTCGTCCTCAAAAGAGACAATGCAGTACGAAAGGACAGTTTGTCAAGATTATAGTATGCAAGAACCATCATAAAATAGGCTCAAAAGATGCTTGAAACTAGATTAAAATTTTAATAGCTCAATTGTCTAAGCAGTAAGTTTGAATACCATGGGGAAAGGTAGGGAAAGAAAGGTGCCAGATGGATGCTTCAGACTTCTAGCTCTCTCAAGTGGTAATGCCTAATAAGCATTCTTGTATATACTATACTTGGTTTTTTTACCTAGTGATGCCTAAAGATTGATATTTAACTATGCCCTATACCAGATATTTAGGTTCAAGTTACATTTTTAAACTAATAAAACTCATGAGTTGGATCATCCTTGCTGATTTATTCATTGAGAGCCAATCACTTAAACCTACTTGTATACGACACCATAGTCCAAATAATTGAGCATAACTAGAGAAGGACATAACCTACACTTGTTTTGGGACCGAAAAGTATGATGGGATAAGATTGAACCCATAACTTATAGATGTCACGAGAGGGCCCTTTAAACTACTGAGACAATCTACTATTTTGCCTTGGTATAAATAGTTGATGCACTAGTAATCTTAGAAACTCTCATAGACCAAGGAATAGTATGTGTAAAAAATTCTCATTCTAAGGTCATAAATATGGCAAATAATAGTATTATATGCATACAATTAGAGCTCCCAGACACAGGTTCTCAAAAATGTGGTTTCTGATATATGCATCTTACCGTACACTAGACCAAATAACCAAATTACAGGAAATAAAGATCACATTAGACATGTACCTCTCAATGGGCATCTGAATACTGTGCAAGGCTTGTCCGAGCAATTTTGAGTAGACAGAGGCTATTTGATGGCAAAAAGCTCGCTTAGCATTTTTCCCCATATCTAAACCTATCAAAAACATGTTGCTACTCCAATTCACAAAGTTTCTTCTTGGCTTCTATGAGGAATTTTTAAATTTCTTCCTTTCTTTCCACTCCTGAAGTGCATATGGAACATTATCAAAACCAACAAATCAAATTAAAAGAGAAAACTACTCTTAGTAGCTGTAACAATAGGTATGTATATTACTATTTTAGAGATAGATGAAATTATTACAACAACATTTCTACAGTTGCAACAACACAAATAATGATAGCTACAAGGAGATATGCTTATCGCAGATAGAGAAACAAATACATACTCAACTCCTAAACATGGTAAAATGAATTGCAAGTGGATGCACCTAGGTTCTTCAAGAGAGAGCTCAAAGGCAAATCATAAATCATCAGTAGCTTACCAGCACAAATTAAACAAAATTAGGAATCAATCCAATGTGTAGACATATCTATAATATTAAGGGAAGTGAAAAAATCTTATCACAACTAGAAAGGAGTATCATTTTCTAGGTCATCTTAAAGAGAATAAAGTTATATTCATATACAGAAACAAGAAGCTTGACTAACACAGAATTTACAAATAATTAAATACTGCTCAAATCATTTAAAACAAATACAATGAAATACTAGTTGTAGAAATAAATAACAAACAAGCATAACGCTAAAGAGTATGCCTCACAAGCTGACACCTTTCTTTCTTAGACCTCTCATCAGAGCTGATATTTAGCTTTTGAAATCCTTTTGAAGGTGTAATCAACATCTCTTTTTCATCAGATTAGTGTCAGGAACAATTGCTTCAACAAATGGGACCTAAATAAGAGGTCCAACATCTCCTAGTTTTTGTTTGGATTTTCCATTTCGATTAGATATATCAACAGATGATTTGAGTTCCACATGAAGAAGATCACTTGCTCCACTGTTGAAGACATTAACAACTGTTCCTACTAGGTCTCTGGTTAGTTTGGTTTTAGTTTTTCTTCGGCTCAAAAACTGTTTTCAAGGTTTGACTGCATTAAAGACCAAGATTAGTTTAAAAATTTACTAAAAACTCCGCAAAAGCTAACATAATATTAGTCCAACACCCTTAAAATATGTAGACAATCTAAGTATTTGTGAAGTGAAATTTTGGAACTGTGATACTACTGACACTTGGACAAAAACATAATTATATGGGATTCCAAACCAATTCCAAGTTAACTAAATAATTGAAAACCACTATATAGGCTGAAACAATAAGAAAGCAAATGAAATTGTAGTAATAACAGCCATCCCCTTGAGCTAACAATAAGAAAATCAAGTTTAATCTAGTTTAGCTAGTAACTAAATTCTCCTATTGTATTCAAGAAATATAGCTCTCCCAAATCTTTATACTATAAAGATACTTTTAATATTTTATGCGTATTTATTTGGGTATAAAAATCACATAAAAACTAAGCACATTCCCAATCAAATTTACATTAAAACGTTAAACCAAATTACACATATGAGCAAGTGTACTCATCATTAATATAGCATAGGGTTCAAATAAGTGTCGATCCTCCAAGAATAAGTATACACTAATCAAATTTCTTTCCTTGTTTAACTGACTCCATAAAGAAAAAAAACGAAAATAAAATAAAATAAAATATATACATGTCAAGGATGTAGAATTATGTAACTTAAACCATTGTTTTAATAAACATGATCCTAAAGTAATTAATCATTATCATAACTAATTATTCCCTTGGCATCATGAATGATAACATAAATTCACTTTTTTGTCCAATCCATGGATCCCTATCTTCTAGGTAACTTAGCATCACATATCATGTCTCAACCAGTCTTACCCAAAAGATGCATTAACCATAGTCCTTGATTTAATTCCTATTCCTGATAAATTACACATGAAATTAACCAATGAATCTATATCCTGGCAGATATTAATTAATCTTAAA
Organism: Voacanga thouarsii; assembly: GCA_026120185.1. NCBI lineage: Eukaryota > Viridiplantae > Streptophyta > Magnoliopsida > Gentianales > Apocynaceae > Voacanga > Voacanga thouarsii. Next base: position 1,545,185 of record JANUWF010000528.1, on the reverse strand, counting down.
TTACTTTGTCCCTACTCTTAACCCCTTTATCCAAGCAAGTTAAAAGCTAACATATGCGAAACTAATGAATTGAAACCAGCATCAACCCCTTTGTCCAAGCAAGTTAATGGAAAGACCCAACCAATTAATCTCGTAATAAGTACAAGTAATCAAATACCAAGAATAACAATCAATTAATCAAAAGATCAAATAACTCTAAATATCATGACTATCTAAAACAATGTCAAATTACAATAAAACAATTAATACATCATTGTCAAGAAAAAGAAAACAAAGGAAAAGAAAACACTCATAGACAAGCCTCCTTCTTCTTCCTTTGAAGATCTTCTTGCACAACCCTCCTTGAATTGAAGAATTCTTCCTTTGATTGAGTAATTTTCTGTGATGATCAATGAATTTTCTCCTTTTCTCTTTATGTTTTCCATCTATTTATAGGCTTGGGAGGTGCCTGAACTAGTTGGTATAATATTCTTGGCTGAGTAGAAGTTGGAAGATACTAAAACTTTACAGATTACCAAAAACCATGTAGAAAAAATCAAGCACTGCCTTGACTTCAGCGCACAGCCGGCGCCATCTAAGCTCTCGGAGCCGGCACCGGTTGTGTTCTGGTTCTCCATTCGTTCGCTGATTTTTTTTTCTAAATTCCACACAATGTACTCCAAAATGCAGCTGGCGCCGCCTTAGCTACTGGAGCCGGTGCCGGTTCCACTCTATTATGTTCCTGTTTCACCAATTTTTTGTCGCTTCGAAGTTCGTGCAAACAGTGCATGGCCAGCACCGGTTCCTCTATTCTAGCCGGCGTTGTCTCTAATTTGTTTTGCGATGTTTTTGCTTCGTTTTACCCCAAAAATCTGAAATATTGAACAAAATACCTTTCCAAGGGTAAAATCTTAAATATGAAGGAATATGACTAGTTATTGAATAAAATGTATCACAAAAGAGCCTCGAATAACTAGAAAAAATATGACTAATTTAGACCCTATCATACTCCCCCACACTTAGCTCTTTGCTTGTCCTCAAGCAAAGTATCAAAGACAAGTAGGAAAACACAAGGTTTAATCAATCACTCAATCAATTTCAAAACAATATTTTCAACGCTTCCTTCATTCAAGAACATAAAACACATGCTACTACATCTTTCACAACAAACGCAAAACTTGTGTAAGTGAATAATTACTTAGTAGAACTATCCCAATACTTTACAATATTCTCAAACCATTGGAAAGAATTTAGCTCAAAAAAGATTATGCATTCCATAAGCTTACTTTTCATAACTCTCTCAACGAATCCGAGACATGTCATGATTCTACTTAGATCAATTAGGACTTTTAAGCTTGTAATATACGGCTAAATGTTTGTAATGTAGCTTATCAAATGAAGGATATAGGAGAATCAAATATCAAAGAAGCTGAGAGTTCGCAAGAAAAGGATAAACAAAATGAACCAATAGTTTCCAACTATTCTTGCTCTCCTATCCCAAAAATCAACCAATCCATAACCTTATTCAGAAATTACAGCCCAACTTAAGCAAATCCTGCATTTTTTCCTCTTTCTTCTTTCTCATCTTTTTCATCAACTCTTATCTATTTTTCACAAGATCACTCGACTTTTCAGCAATGGTGTTAAGTACTCTATATGAACTTAACTTTTAGAGCTCAATCACCATCCCTTTTGTGATCTTTCATCTCTCTTTTCCTTTCAAAAATTTTTCTTTCCTTTCCTTTCTCCCTTCTTTTCACTCTTACTCCTACCTTTCTTTTCTTTCTCAATTTCTTTCTTTCCATCTTTTCTAGCAGCTATTTCTTTTCTTCTCTTGTTTTCAATCTCTCTTCTCTTTTTTCTCTTTCTTTTCTCTTTTCAGCTCAACTCATATTGATACATGACTGAAAGTAATAAATCATGATCTTTCTCCACGTACTCCCCCCTTCACATTCTCCTTCATGTACTTTCATCCATCAAGAGCATAAAGATTTGAAAAATTATTCAAACTCTCAAAACAAGCAATGGACAAAGTATTGTGACGGGTTTTAAAGAAAGAAATCAACAATTTAGGCTCAAAATAGGCATTAGGGATAATATAACAATAGGTAGGCTTGAAAAGCTCAAACTATCCAAAGAAGGCCTATCACCGTCATCCCTAAGTTAAATCATGACTGTCTTTCTTATTTCGCCTCGAGAGGTATTCAAGCAAGTTCTAGAATGTTCCATGAATTTTAGTAGAAAAACATGTTTAAGAATAATGCAAAGCAGTAGATCAAGAACTACTTCGTCCAAGTGCATGCAAAAAGTCATGCATAAGCCATAAATAATCTAGAACATATGCTCTATAATCCATCATAAAGACATGCATTAAAAATATAACTAGAAATCTCAAAGAAAATCAGAAAAATTTTGAAAAATTTTCGCTCAAAATGTGCTCCCAAGAAGGCTAAAGTATATGTGTAATTTGGGTTTTTATTTTATTATTTATTTCTTTATTTACAATTTTTAATCTTAGTTTAATATTTAATTTATGAATTCATGGTCATGCATTCAATTAGGATAGTTTTTAGTAAAAAAAAAAAAAAAGAGTCATTCGTGTATAGATGATATATTAGTAAAATTATAGGATCATAGTAATGTTTTTAGTGAGACGTCATTAGAAGCATTAGTGAAATATTTTGTTGCCAATACAAATTCATCTGTTCAGGGGCATGAAGAAGCTTCCCAATGATTATGCGATCAAAAGAAACAATTCATTAAGATTGTTGAGGAGATTCATGAGTTCATGCTAGCCCGTACAATTGACCATGTAAAAAATAAAAAAGAGCGGCTATGAGGGACAATGGCATGATGTGTCAAGAGAGGTATTTGATTCTACTCTATGTGCTCATAATGCTAATAGTTCTCTGTCATATGATTTCTTAGGTTCCTCTCACTTCTTGGAGAACAATGGTCCTAGTGATGATGTATGGAGTTCAACATACCTCAAGAAGTTGGATTTATCATTCACTCTAAAAAACCCTTTCAGGATGTTGACAAATTCTACCCTTCACCCCAATCTCAGGGAGGTAACTTGGTATTTGTAGAAGTATTGAAAAGTAAGGATTTCCCAATCCCATCTTTTAAAACTCAAACACTAAGTTTAAAGGGGTATTTTAAATTGTAAAAATTCTTTTGAAGGGTTAATCGGTGATTTCAAGCTTGATGCATTCTTTAGAAACCATGTGTACTTATATGTTGACAACAATATTTGTGTATCTAAAGAAATGTTAGAGAAAGAGGTTTATGTGTTTTACTTTAGTGAAAAAACAAAATTATTTTCATGAACCTTCCATTTTTCAAAATCCTCCATTCTTCATTCTACACTCATCATGCCTATCTTCTATTTTGAGCTTTAATTTCTCTCCAAAAAGGTTTGCTGAGGAAGCATGATGGGTGTAGAGAGTTTTTGTTTTATTTTTTTATTTTAGTCTTTTTCTTTAGTTTGTTTTCTTTTATTTAGGTATGTTTTTATTTTATTATTATTTTTCGTGTGCTTTTATTTGTGCTTTGTTTTATAGGAATAAAGTCCTCTAGGACAAGCCCTTCTCTTTACCTCAAGCTTAGCTAGCTATTGGCGCATTATTGCACTTGGACAGTATTACTTAAACTTTCTAACCCCTTATTATTTTTAGTCCCTTTGAAGATGCTTTCTTGTGTTTAATTTTTGTCAATAAGGACATTGTTCAATTAAGTATGAGGGAGTGGTTTGGCGATATACTTTGTCTAAGTTTTTATCAATTTTATTGTGAGCATAATGTATGGAAGTATTGTCTTTCTTATCTCTTCTCATTTATATTTTTGGTCCCATGGTATGGTTTATTCCTTGTTATATTTATTTGTCCATTGAGGATAATGGTCCAGTTTAAGTGTGTGGGGGGGGTGATTTGATTGACAAGCCTTCTATTCATATACTTTAGCCTTCTTGGAAGCACATTTTGAGCAAAACTTTTTCAACATTTTTCTGACTTTCTTTGAGATTTCCAGCTATATTTTTAATGCATGTCTTTATGATGGATTATAGAGCATACGTTCTAGATCATTTATGGCTTATGCATGACTTTTTCCACGCACTTGGATGAAGTAGTTCTTGATCTACTGCTTTGCATTGTTCTTAAACCTATTTTTCTACTAAAATTCATAGAGCATTCTAGAATTTGCTTGAATACCTCTCGAGGTGAAATAAGAAAGACAGTCACGATTTAACTTAGGAATGATGGTGATAAGCTTTCTTTGGATAGTTTAAGCTTTTCAAGCACTGCCTATTGTTATAGTATCCCTAGTGCCTATTTTGAGCCTAAATTGTTGATTTCTTTCATTAAAACCTATCATTATACTATGTCCATTGCTTGTTTTGAGAGTTTGAATAATTTTTCAAATCTTTGCGCTCTTGATGGACGAAAGTATATGTAAGAAAATGTTGACGAAGAATACTCGAAAAAGATCATGACTTATTACTTTCAGTCATGTATCAATAGTGAATTAAGCTGGAATAAGGGAAAAAAGAAAGAAAAGAAAGAGAAGAAAAGGAAAAGAGAGATTGAAAATAAGAGAAGAAAAGAAACAGCTGCTAGAAAAGATGGAAAGAAAGAAATTGAGAAATAAAAGAAAGGTAGGAGTAAGAGTGAAAAGAAGGGAGAAAGGAAAGGAAAGAAAAATTTTTGAAAGGAAAAGAGAGACGAAAGATCACAAAAGGGATGGTGATTGAGCCGTAAAAGTTAAGCTCATATAAAGTACTTAACACCATTGCTGAAAAGTCGAGTGATCTTGTGAAAAAATAGAGAAGAGTTGATGAAAAAGATGAGAAAGAAGAAAGAGGAAAAAATGCAGGATTTGCTTAAGTTGAGCTGTAATTTCTGAATAAGGTTATAGTTTGATTGATTTTTGGGATAGGAGAGCAAAAAGAGTTGGAAACTATTGGTTCATTTTGCTTATTCTTTTCTTGCAAACTCTCAATTTCTTTGATATTTGATTCTCCTATATCCTTCATTTGATAAGCTACATTACAAACCTTTAGCCTTACATTACAAGCGTAAAAGTCCTACTTTATCTAAATAGAATCATAACATGTCTCGGATTAGTGGAGAGAGTTATGAAAAGTAAGCTTATGAAATGCATAATATTTTTTGAGCTAAATTCTTTCCAATGGTTTGAGAATATTGTAAAGTATTAGGATGGTTTTACTAAGTCATTATTCACTTATACAAGTCTTGCGTTTGTTGTGAAAGATGAAGTAGCATGTGTTTTATGTTCTTGAATGAAGGAAGTGTGGAAAATATTGTTTTGAAATTGATTAAGTAATTGATTAAACCTTGTGTTTTTCTACTTGTCTTTGACGCTTTGCTTAAGGACAAGCAAAGAGCTAAGTGTGGGGGAGTATGATAGGGGCTAAATTAGTCATATTTTTTCTAGTTATTCGAGGCTCTTTTGTGATATATTTTGTTCAATAATTAGTCAGATTCCTTCATATTTAAGATTTTACCCTTGGGAAGGTATTTTTTTCATTATTTCAGATTTTTGGGGTAAAACGAAGCAAAAACGTCGCAAAACAAATTAGAGGCGGCGCCGGCTAGGATAGAGGAACCGACGCCGGCCATGCACTGTTTGCACGAACTTTGAAGTGACGAAAAATTGGTAAAATAGGAACAGAACAGAGTGGAACCGGTGCCGGCTCTAGTAGCCAAGGTGGCGCCGGCTGTATTCTGGAATACATTGTGCGGAATACAGAAAAAAAATTGGCGAACAATTGGAGAAACAGAACACAACTGGCGCCAGCTCCAGGAGCCAATGCGGCACCAGCTGTGCCCTGAAGTTAAGACGGTGATTATTTTTTTACGCGATTTTTAGTAATTTGTGGAGTTTTAGTATCTTCCAACTTTTACTCAGCCAAGAACATTGTACCAATGAATTTAGGCACCTTCCAAGCCTATAAATAGATGGAAAACACAAAGGGAAAATGAGAGAATTTATTGATCATCACAGAAAATCACTCAATCAAAGGAGGAATTCTTCAATTTAATGAGGGTTGTGCAAGAAGGTTTTCAAATGAAGAAGAAGGAGGCTTGTCTATGAGTGCTTTCTTTTACTTTGTTTCCTTTTTCTTGACAATGATGTATTAATTATTTTATTGTAATTTGACATTATTTTAGATAGTCATGATTTTTAGAGTTATTTGATCTGTTGATTAATTAATTGCTATTCTTGGTATTTGATTACTTATGCTTATTACGAAATTAATTGGTTGGGTCTTTCCATTAACTTGCTTGGACAAAGGAGTTGATGGCAGTTTCAATTCATTAGTTTCACTTTTGTTAGCTTTTAACTTGCTTGGACAAAGGGGTTAAGAGTAAGGATAAAGTGATTCAAGGTTAATTAATGTATACCAGGAATGGGAATTAAATCAAGGACTATGATTAATGCATTTTTTAGGTAAGACTGGTTGAGACAGGATATGTGATGCTAAGTTACCTAGAAGATAGGGATTCATGGATTGGATAAAGAAGTGAATCTATATTATCCTTCATGATGTCAAAGGAATAATTAGTTATGATAATGATTAAGTATTTTAGGATCATGTTTGTCAAAACAATAGTTTAAGTTACATAATTTTACATCCTTGACATGTATATATTTTATTTTATTTTATTTTATTTTTTATTTCATTTTTTTTATGGAGTCGGTTAAACAATGAAAGAAATGTGATCAGTGTATACTTGTTCCTGGAGGATCGATACTTATTTGAATCCTATACTATGTTAATGATGAGTACGCTTGCTCATATGTGTAATTTGGGTTTAACGTTTTAATGTGAACTTGATTGGGAATGTGCTTAGTTTTTATCCAAGTTTTCATGATATTATTCCCTGGCAACGGTGCCAAAAACTTGATGCGTATTTGTTTGGGTATAAAAATCATATAAAAACTAAGGATATTCCCAATCAAGTTTACATTAAAACGCTAACCCAAATTACACATATGAGCAAGTGTACTCATCATTAACATAGCATAGGGTTCAAACAAGTGTCGATCCTCTAGGAACAAGTATACACTAATCACATTTCTTTCATTGTTTAACCGACTCTATAAAGTAAAAAAATGAAAATAAAATAAAATAAAATATATACATGTTAAGGATGTAGAATCATATAACTTAAACCATTGTTTTGACAAACATGATCCTAAAGTACTTAATCATTATCATAACTAATTATTCCCTTGGCATCATGAAGGATAACATAGATTCACTTTTTTGTCCAATCCATGAATCCCTAGCTTCTAGGTAACTTAGCATCACATATCCTATCTCAACTAGTCTTACCCAAAAGATGTATTAACCATAGTCCTTGATTTAATTCCCATTCCTGGTAAATTACACATGAAATTAACCAATGAATCCATATCCTGGCAGACATTAATTAACCTTGAATTACTTTGTCCCTACTCTTAACCCCTTTGTCCAAGCAAGTTAAAAGCTAACAAATGCGAAACTAATGAATTGAAACCACCATCAACCCCTTTATCCAAACAAGTTAATGGAAAGACCCAACCAATTAATCTCGTAATAAGCACAAGTAATCAAATACCAAGAATAACAATCAATTTATCAAAAGATCAAATAACTCTAAAAATCATGACTATCTAAAATAATGTCAAATTACTATAAAAAAATTAATATATCATTGTCAAGAAAAAGAAAACAAAGTAAAAGAAAGCACTCATAGACAAGCCTCCTTCTTCTTCCTTTGAAAATCTTCTTGCATAACCCTCCTTGAATTGAAGAATTCCTCCTTTGATTAAGTGATTTTCTGTGATGATCAATGAATTCTCTCCTTTTTCCCTTGTGTTTTCCATCTATTTATAGGCTTGGGAGGTGCTTGAACTCGTTGGTACATTGTTCTTGGCCGAGTAGAAGTTAAAAGATACTAAAACTCCACAGATTACCAAAAACTGCGTAGAAAAAATCAAGCACCGCCTTGACTTCAGGGTACAGCCGGCGCCGCCTAGGCTCTCGGAGCCGGCACCAGTTGTGTTCTGGTTCTCCACTCGTTCACCAATTTTTTTTTCTGAATTCCGCACAATGTACTCCAGAATGTAACCGGTGCCGTCTTGGCTACTGGAGTCGCTGCCGGTCCCACTATGTTCCGTTCCTGTTTCACTAATTTTTCGTCGCTTTGAAGTTCGTGCAAACAGTGCATGACCGGCTCCGGTTTCTCTATCCTAGTCGGCGCCATCTCTAATCTGTTTTACGATGTTTTTGCTTCGTTTTACCCCAAAAATCTGAAATAATGAACAAAATACCTTTCCAAGGGTAAAATCTCAAATATAAAGAAATATGGCTAGTTATTGAACAAAATGTGTCACAAAAAGAGCCTCGAATCTGTTTTACGATGTTTTTGCTTCGTTTTACCCCAAAAATCTGAAATAATGAACAAAATACCTTTCCAAGGGTAAAATCTCAAATATGAAGAAATATGACTAGTTATTGAACAAAATGTATCACAAAAAGAGCCTCGAATAACTAGGAAAAATATGACTAATTTAGGCCCTATCAATATTCATGTAAACAACCTATAATTCTTCACACTTATTCCTAATCTGTTTCCAACCCCATGCCCTCAGAGGTATTTTTATGAACCAGAAATAATGTAGGCACCAACTCTGCCTGTGAGTTTCGTAGACTTTGTTTGTGATGTTTATTGCAAGTCTCAATCCCGGATAAAGGGAGCGAATTGCAATAAGGCTTGTGATAGCCAGTATAAAATACAATCACATCTATGACATGAACTAATCGATTGACTTCATGAGGGTGTTCCCTACTTAGCGATATATTGTGTTTTCTAGACCCAGGTGTAGTGATAAATATATGAAAATTACTAGGTCGTTGCCTGGAAGCAATGCACAGTGTCAGTCCCCGGATACGATGTCAAATATGCGAGGGTGCAAGGTATAAAAGATAGTTCATAGTGATAGGATCCGTCTAGCTTCTTGGAATATAGGATCTTTGACTGGTAGATTGATAGAATTAGTTGAGATTATATAGAGAAAATATATTAGCATTTTGTGTCTTCAGGAAACCAAATGGGTAGGTGTGAAGTAAGAGTAGTAGCGCCTTAGGGTTATAAGCTTTGTTATTCACGTAGACTTAAGAATAGATATAGAGTCGGAATTATTATTGGTCATAAGTTCACTGATAATGTGGTTAAAGTGCAAAGGAAGAATGATAGGATTTTGAGTATTAGGATTATGATTGGCGGTGAGATTACTACTGTTATTAGTGCATATACACCACAAGTGGGACTTGATGATTTGGTTAAACAATAGTTTGGGGAAGATTTAGATGAGATTATACAGAGTGTAATATATACAGAAAAACTTTTTATTTGTGGTGATCTAAATAGATATATATGTACTAATCAGAGCAGGTTTAATAGTGTTTATGGAGGTTAGGGTTTCAAAGATAGATATGAGGAAGGAATTGATATTCTCAACTTTACCTTAGCCTATAATTACCCAAAAGGCAGATAGAGCCAAGGAGATATTGGGTCTTGTTCACACTATTGTATGTGATCCTTTGTCTACACCAGTAAGAGGGGGGTTTGAATACTTCACTACCTTCACAGATGATTGTACTAGATATGGTTATATTTACTTGATGAGATGCAAGTCTGACTTTTTTACAAGTTTATAGAGTTTAAGACTCAAGTGGAATGTCAAATAGGTAAATTGATCAAGACCTTACAATCAAATAGTGGTGGAGAGTACCTCCTTGGTGAATTCAAAGACTACATGGTATATCATGGGATAGTATTCCAACTCTCTGCACCAGAGACACCCCAGCATATGGGCTAAATTCATCACTATTTTTCTAATTATTTGAGGTTAATTTGAGATACTTTTGATATAATAACTAAGTATATTCCTTCTTATTTGATAGTTTGCTTGTGAAAAGTGTTTTCGGCGAATTTGTACACAATTAAGTGGATTTCGAGCAAAAAGTAAAAATTTTCAACTTGCACCTGGTGCCAGGTCTAGCAATTGCACTAAGCACCAGGTCTAATCTAGAAAACAGAGAAAATAGAGCACAAGTTTAGGAGCAAAACAGAATACACCTAGCACCAGGGGGGTTGAAGGGACCCGGCACCAAGTCTGGTCTGGAACACGTGATTTTATGCACGAATTTAGTATCTTCTAAAGGATTTTGGTATTTTTTTTTAATCCTACTCAGTCAAGACATCTCAAGTAACAAATTTTGGCATCAAAGATGCTTATTTAAACAAAAAGAGAGAGAGAGAGAGAGAGAGTAGTGAATCCAAGGATTAAAACTTCCAATCACTCAAGGAATAAGAGATTCACCATTCAATGAGGATTATTTCCAAAGAGAGAAGGAAGGCTTGTCTAAGAGTTATTTATTTTACCTTTGTTATCTTTTTCTAGAATAATGATGTATTCAATATTTTTATTGTAATTTGACATTTTTTTAGGATTCATGATTTTTGGATTAATTTAGTTATTTGATCAATTTTCTATCATTCTTGGTGTTTAATTACTTTATTTTATTTGATAGATTGATGGAATTAAATTTATATCTAATGAACTTGGAAAACAAAGTTAGATTGAGTTTAATTTAATCAATTCTACATATTTGTTATTTCTTAACAGACTTGGGAAATGCAGTTTAGATAAAGATGAAGGAATTGACAGAAACAGAGAGCATGCTTCGGTGGAACAAAAATGAAGGAAATAAATAGAAACAGAGTATGGCAACAGCATAGAGGGATTAAAATCATACCTTTTGGAGCCTTAAACCTTGAAGATTGAAGAAGAATGGTTTGAAGCTCAAAAAATAGCTTCCTTCTCCTCCGAGAAATGAAGCTTCCGATTCCGGTTGTCAACTTCTCCTTCTCCGGTGAATGCTTGGCTTTTCAATTCTCAGAATATTACCCTACCTAATCAAACGTTGGTGAGCACAGAAAATTGGGATGAGAAAAGCCTCTCAGTTTTTTTTTTCTCTCTTCAACTCTCGGTTGGCTTTTGAAGCTTAGGCTTCATAAATGAACCAAACCCAAAAGCCAAAAAATCAAGAGTCACAGGGAGAGAATTTTTATTTTTATTTCATTTTATTTTTCCTCACAGAAAGCCAAGAGTCATGAAACCAAAAATAATTATTTTCATAAAAATAATATTCTCGATATTTAATATTTCAAACACCCAAATATTATTAACAAAATAAATTTTGGCTTCACCCTAAACTCTTCTGAACTGTATCCGGAAAAATCCTATGGTCCAGGCTATTCGGCCAAAATAATAATTATTATTTTTCTTGGACCCGAAAAGTCTAAAAATAATAAACATTAATTATTTTCCTTGGGATTAAATAAATAACCCAATAAATAATTAATGAACCCAAATGAACCAAAAAATAATTAAACTTTAATTATTTATTTCTTGGGATTTAATTAAATAAATAACTCAATAAATAATTAAGTATTAATTAATTTTCTCTAGTTTAAGTCCCAGTTAATTTCTAATTATTCAAATTGGACTTAGGCCCTGAATAATTAATTAACCAATTAAACCAGATAACAAATTTCTCTCCATTTATTTTATTCCAATCTAATAATAAATTAAACTTCCTGAATAAAATAAAACCCTCTCAACTGAGATCAATTTCTCAACCCAAAAATTAATTAGGACTTACGGGCTATTCCGATGACCAAAAAGACACATCACCTTGGCTACTAAAATTACCAAAATACCCCTACTATATAAATAGATGTATTTTGTATTTTAAATATTTTCTAATATCACCATAAGGAAATATTGACCCCAAGGACAATGCTACATTAGCAAAGTCTTCGACCTATAGATAAAATGACCAAAATACCCCTCTACACATCGCCGTATATTTAGAGAGGAAGAAGTGTACTAACACCCCTCTAAATGACATCTACCATCCTTAGGCTTCTAGTCCAATGATTCACGACTTCCTGGAGTGTTTTTGCTTTCCAATGGAGCTACCCTAAAGCACACATCCAAATCATGTTTCCCAGGGCCCTGGATATTTAGATCATTCAGATAACCACAAAGGGCGATATAGTATAGAAACTATCTTGTATAAGTCTGTCTTAACTAACTAGTCACACATACCCAACATGCAAGTATATTGGCCCTACGATAGGACCTCAACTATAGCATATCAAAGTACATGCTTCCAACTTCGTCAGACCACCAACTTATATTGAAGTTGTAAAGTTCTAGTCCATGTTGTAGCGGTAGTAGTTAGGTTTCTACCATATAGTACTTTAAGAAACCATTACTGCAGGTCATGTTCTACGTATTAGAAATACGCTTATGTCATGAAGTGAGTAGACTACTCACTAGTTAAAGGTAAACCATTCCGCATTTGGAATTCATAACATAATAACCTAAACATGATGAGATTTCCATTCTCATCAATCGGTTAAGAATAAATATTTATGTATTAAGTAACCCGTGATCCATACCTTACTGTGAAAGACTTCCATTCACATGGACCACTTACTTAAACACAATGGGTCTTTTCCAAACAAAAATTGTGCATAAATAAAGAAAATAAATTCACAAACGATTTCTGAAAATAAATTCTTTTATTAAAATATTTGATATTTTCATCAGAAACCTAGTCTAAAAGGGCATACATTCCAACAATCTCCCACTTGCACTCTAAGACTAGGTAAGTCCATAGGTGCCCACCCCAATGGCGTCTAAGTGTCAAGACCCTCTCAGCCAAAAGCTTGGTGAACGGATCTGCTAGATTGTTCTCAGAGGCAATCAGTACCACCACGACTTCCCATTTCTGGATGATATCCTGGATCAGATGGTACTACCTCTCAATGTGCTTTCCCTCCTTGTGGTTCCAAGGTTCCTTTGAGGTACTTAAAAATATGCCTTACAGTCTGCCAATGAACCTCACCAGGGTTTGACTGATATATGCTAACTAAGCTTACGACAAAGCAGATATTTGGCCTAGTACACAGCATGACATACATGAGACTTCCCACAGCCAAAGCGTAGGGAATCTTACTCATTCTGTCCTTTTCTTCTTGAGACTTAGGACAGTCCCTTGAAGAAAGTAACAACCTATGTCTGCAAGGGATTAAAGTCCCTTTGCATAAGTCCATGCTATACTTGGCCAACATCTTGTCAATCTATGCGACTTGGGATAATCTCAATATTCTCTACTTCCTATTTCTAAGAAGTCTAATCCCGAGAATGTAGCTGGCTTCTCCCAAGTCCTTCATACTGAATTGACTAGACAACCAAACCATTATACATGACAATAACCCAACACCATTTCCAATGAATAGAATGTCATTCACATACAAGACAAGAAAAACCACATTAAACTCGTCAAGTTTCTTGTACACGCATGGTTCATCCGCGTTTTGAATAAAACCGTAAGATTTTATAGTCTCATCAAAACGAATGTTCCACGTTCTCGATACTTGCTTAAGTCCATAAATGGACTTCTTAAGCTTGCAAACCATATGTTCTTGACCTTCAGCAATAAAACCTTCCGGTTGGGACATATAGATGTCTTCGCTAAGATGGCCATTTAAAAAAGCCGTCTTGACATCCATTTGCCATATCTCGTAGTCATAATGACATGCGATGGCAATAAGGATACGGATAGATTTAAGTATGGCCATAAGGGAAAAGGTTTCCTCATAATCGATCCATTCTTTCTGAGTATACCCTTTTGCCACAAGCCTAGCTTTGAAGGTTTCCACCTTCCTATCCGCTTCCCTCTTTCTCTTGTACACCCAATGGGTTTTATCCCATCAGGTGAAGCTACAAGATCCCAAATCTGATTGAAGTACATAGACTAAATCTCGACTTTCATTGCTTCATGCCATAGATTTGCATCGGTATCAGCAATTGCCTCCTCGTATCTAGTGGGATCTTGTTCCTGATGGTCAGAGACCAGCTCAAAAGCTTCTTCATACCATCTATTCGGAACCCTAGACACTCTCCCACTACGACAAGGCACCATTTGTACAGGCTCTTGAGGCTGCGCCTCTTTTTATTCCACAATCAGGTCAGAAGAAGTTGCTTCCGAAGATAACTTCTCCTCGAGTTCCAACCTAGTTGAACCTTTCGTGGAAGTACTTTGATCATCCTCTAAGTATCTAGCATTAGTACTAACTAGTACTTTCTGCTCCTTAGGATGATAAAAGTAACCACCTTTTGTTCTTTTTGGATACCCAACAAAATAGCATAATTCTGACCTTAGTTCCAACTTGTCTCCCTTGATCAATACATAAGCTGGACAACCCCATATCTTGAGATAATTCAGACTTGGTTTACGCCCAATCCACATCTCATAGGGAGTCCTAAGTACTGACTTAGAAGGCACCAAGCTTAGAATGTATGTCGTTGTTTCCAAGGTATATCCCCAAAAATACATTGGAAGAGTAGCATGAGACATCATACTTCAGACCATTTCTATCAATGTCCTATTCCTTCTCTCGGCTACTCCGTTCTACTGGGGTGTCCCCGGCGCAGAGAGCCGGGATACTATCCCATGATGTACCATGTAGTCCTTAAATTCACCTAGGAGGTACTTTCCACCACAATCCGATCATAAGGTCTTGATTAATTTACCTGTCTGACTTTCCACTTCAACCTTAAACTCCTTGAATTTATCAAGAAAGTCAGACTTGCGCCTCATTAGGTAAATATATCCAAACCTTGTACAATCATCCGTGAAAGTGATAAAGTATTCAAAACCTCCTCTAGCTGGTGTAGACAAGGAACCACATACATCAGTGTGAACAAGACTCAGTACTTCCTTGGCTCTATCCACCTTTGGGATAAAAGATCTTTTGGTCATCTTTCCCATCAGACAGGATTCACACTGAGGCCAATTTTTCAGTCTCAATGAGCCCAAAGGCCCATCATAGATTAGCCTCTGAATCTTGGTTGAGTTGATGTGACCCAACCTTAGAAGCCAAAGATATGAGTCATTGATATTGGTCTTTCTCTTTTTTGTTAAAGGTTCAGATTGAGCGTTATTTGATTGATTGTTAATAGGGTTTAAATAGAATAGATTTCCATACATGTGCTCAGTACATAAAATCTCTCCATCTTTACTGATAGAAATACCAGAATGGAAAGATACAGAATATCCTTGATTTATTAGTTTTGCAACTGAAATCAAATTTTAACGAAAACCAAGTACATATAAAATATCTATTAAAACTACTTTTTTATTACAATAAAAAATAAGATCCAGCTCTCCCACTGCAAAGGCCCAGACTTGTGCTCCATTTCCCACGCGTAATCCATGTTCGCCCTTCTTGAGTCTTCTTATCTTTCTAAACCCCTGCAAGGAGTTACAGATATGATCAGTGGCTCCTGAATCAACAATCCAAGTGGAAGTTGATCCAACCATCAATATAGACTCTAGATAGAAAACATTACCTGTGGGGTTTTTCTTGGCTTGAAGATCTGGACACTCCTTTTTCCAGTGTCCCTTCTTTCCACATTTGAAGTACTTACCCTTTGGTTTGTTATTGGGCTAGGCTGTTGTATCCCTTCTTCCTTTTGAACTTTCTGGGCTTGGACCCAATTCTTGAGGAAAAAGCCTTAGCAATCATGGCCTTTGATTGTGGCTTCGTGACCTTCTCTACCATCTGAAGTTCCTTCATCAACTCAGTCAAACTCATATTTAATTTGTTCATATTGTAATTTAATTTGAACTAAGTAAAGGAATCCAGTAGAGATTTGAGAACTATATCCACTTGGCTCTCGGGGTCAATGATAGCTCCTAAGATTTCTACCTCCTTGAAAGCAGCAATCATCTTGAGCATATGCTCTCTGACTGATACTCCCTCAGCCATCGTAGTGTTTATTATAGTTCAAAGAGCCTCCTGCCTTGCAGGCCGGCTCTCATCCACGAACATAGTGGCCAATGAATGACTAATGTCATACGCAGAAGCCATGTGCTCGTGTTTAGACTAGAGCACATTAGACATGGAGGCTAGCATATAGCAACATGCCATTTCATTAGCCTTCTTCCATGCCTTCTCAGCCTCTCACTCTTTGGAGGTGGAACCTTCCCCGATCACAGGGCAGGTCTCGTAAAGGACATACTTATACCCCTCGATTGTGAGTATTATGTCCAAGTTCCTCTTTCAGTCCACATAATTTGGTCCCATTAACTTATTCTCACAGAGAATAACGGCCAAAGGACTAAAAGAACCTCCCACCATTTCTGAAAATCGAAAAATAAAAGAAAGGATTTAGTTTATGAAAATAAATTTGTGCATTGAAATTAATTTGGCTCTTAGGAAAATTGACATAGCTTTTTTGGAAGATTAACAGTTCCCTATGCTAAGTATATTAACCACCACAAATTAATTTCCCTTCTAGGTAATGATCTAGAGGATAACTCCATCGTGGGATGGCCGTTTCTTCTCATTTCCTATAGATATACCTTGCACTTAGAACCTCCAACGTGGGCTGGCTGATTATAGTACGTGTCCCAGATTATTAATTACATCCTTCCATTAGATCTAAATCCTTGTGGTATCCCCATCCTATACGGGTTCACTCCCAGGGTGACGCGAGGGGACCCACGATCTCTAATGAGGATCGTGATGGAAGCCGTAGGGCCGTTGGAACCCCTCTCCCACTTAGTCTTTTAAAATAAAGTTTTCTTGAAAAAATGTCCTTTTGAAATTTCCATTAAGTTTTTTCTTAACTCAAAAATAAAATATCCAAGTCTATTAAAATCTCTATGTCAAGGATTATATCCTTTGAGAGATTTTTTTATGGACTAATTTTATTTAAGTTAAGACTTAACCATTTCAAAAATTGTCCAATTAAAACTTTCTAGAAACTTTGGTCTCAAGTTTATTAAACAAAACAAATTTTCTTGTGCAAAATAAAATAAAATGGCTATCTATTTTAACTTACAAAAATATCTAAATCCAATATATTTTTTATATCAAGGATTATATCCTTTGAGAAAATATCAAAGGATTAACTTTTGTACAAGTTAAAATAACCATTTAATTTTTAAAGAAAAATATTTTCCGTGTATAAATATTCCCAAAAACTTTGGTCTTTAAGAAACCGTGCACATAGGTACACAAAATAAATAGCATGCCAGAAAACAGTAAATGTTTTCATACTTTTCTATTTTTAAACCTAAGCGCCCAAATAATAGAATTAAACACATTATTTATTTATTTATTTATTTATCATGTTTAATCCTAAAATCCCTTACTAATATTTTTCATGCAAATATATTCCAAGAATATAAATTATTGCAAAAATATTAACTTTGCCTGGTATGGGATCCAAATTAAAAAAAGAAAAAAAATACAAAAATATAACTGGCAGTTCACGTGCACCCACGCACCGGATCCGTGCCCATTTGGCCTGCGGTCCACCGCGGCCCCGGTGCACCAGCCGTACCGGATCACGCTCAGCTTCAACTCGCGGATGCTCCGCCCGCCCGTGACCCGCGCCCATTTCCTTTCTGCTGTTGACCCGCACCCACTGACCCGCACATTTATCCGTTTCGCACACCCGACCCAGCTGCATGACCCGCGCGGCAATTGCAAATTTGCAATTGCAATAGTAACGGCTCGGCTCTGGTGCACTTCAGCGGACAGCTCCAGACACAGAACATGGATGGCGGCTCGGCTCCACGGTGGCTTAGCAACAGTATCTTCTTCTCCGCGATATTTTCTGCATTCTGTCTCTACAATTTTTCTCTTGGGTCTTCTCCAGTGACCTCTTTGGACATTTATCATTTCAAAAACTCACCCAAAATAAAACCACAACCGCCTATACCCATTTAAATTTAGGTTTGTACGATCAAAACATCAAAACCAAATTTACAGAGGATTCTTATGCTTCCACTGTGAAGCTCACAATCATACCTATCCCATACCAAAACAGCGAAGGATCACATGTTTAAGCACCACACAATGTTCTTCTCCATTTTTATTAACTAGCATGCTCCCTAAGCTAATCAAATTCATTGCTCTAATACCACTTGAATGAATTGACAGAAATAGAGAGCATGCTTCGGTGGAACAAAAATGGAGGAAATAAATAGAAACAGAGCATGGTAGTAGCATGGAGGGATTAAAATCATACCTCTTGGAGCCTTAAACCTTGAAGATTGAAGAAAAATTGTTTGAAGCTCAAAAAACAGCTTCCTTCTCCTCCATGAGATGAAGCTTCCGGTTCCGGTTGTCAACTTCTCCTTCTCTGGTGAATGCTTGACTTTTCAATTCTCAGAATATTACCCTACCTAATCAAACATTGGTGAGCACAGAAAATTGGGATGAGAAAAGCCTCTCAATATTTTTTTTTTTCTCTTCAACTATCGATTGGCTTTTGAAGCTTTGGCTTCATATATGAACCAAACCCAGAAGCCAGAAAATCAAGAGTCACAGGGAGAGAATTTTTATTTTCATTTCATTTTATTTTTCCTCACAGAAAGCCAAGAGTCATGAAACTAAAAATAATTATTTTGATAAAAATAATATTCCCGATATTTAATATTTCAAACACCCAAATATTATTAACAAAATAAATTTTGGCTTCACCCTAAACTCTTCTGAACTGTATCCGGAAAAATCCTATAGTCCAAACTATTCGGCCAAAATAATAATTATTATTTTTCTTGGACCCGAAAAGTCCAAAAATAATAAACATTAATTATTTTCCTTGGGATTAAATAAATAACCCAATAAATAATTAATGAACCCAAATGAACCAAAAAATAATTAAACTTTAATTATTTATTTCTTGGGATTTAATTAAATAAATAACTCAATAAATAATTAAGTATTAATTACTTTTCTCTAGTTTAAGTCCCAGTTAATTTTCTAATTATTCAAATTGGACCTAGGCCCTGAATAATTAATTAACCAATTAAACCAGATAATAAATTTCTCTCCATTTATTTTATTCCAGTCTAATAATAAATTAGTCTTCCTAAATAAAATAAAATCCTCTCAACTGAGATCAATTTCTCAACCCAAAAATTAATTAGGACTTACGGGCTATTCCAAGGACCAAAAAGACACATCACCTTGGCTACTAAAATGACCAAAATATCCCTACTATATAAATAGATGTATTTTGTATTTTAAATATTTCCTAATATCACCATAAGAAAATATTGACCCCAAAGACAATGCTGCATTAGCAAAGTCTTCGACCTACAGGTAAAATAACCAAAATACTCCTCTACACATCGTCGTACATTTAGAGAGGAAGAAGTGTACTAACACCCCTCTAAATGACATCTACCATCATTAGGCTTCTAGTCCAATGATCCACGACTTCCTCGAATGTTTTCGCTTTCCAAGGGAGCAACCCTAAAGCATACATCCAAGTCATGTTTCCCAGGGCCCTGGATATTTAAATCATTCAAACAACCACAAGGGGCGATATAGTGTAGAAACTATCTTGTACAAGTCTGTCTTAACTAACTAGTCACACATACCCAATATGATAGGACCTCAACTATAGCATTGTTGGAATATATGCCCTCTTAGACTAGTTTTCTGATGAAAATATCAAATATGTTAATAAAAGAATTTATTTGTGAAAATCGTTTGTGAATTTATTTTCTTTATTTGTGTACAATTTCATTTGGAACAGACCTATAGTATTTGAATAAGTGATCCATGTGAATGAAGGTCTTTCACAATAAGGTATGGATCATGCATTATTTAAACACATAAATAGTTGTTCTTAACCAATTGATAAGAATGAGAATCTCATCATATTTAGGTTATTATGTTATAAATTCCAAGTGGGGAATAGCTTACTTTTAGCTAGTGAGTAGTCCACTCACTTCATGACATAAGCATATTTCAAATATGTAAACAGGACCTGTAGTAGTGGTTTCTAAAAAGTACTATATGGTAGAAACCTAGACTATTACCACTACAACGTGGACTAGTATTCTATGACTTGAGTATGAGTTGGTGGTCTGGCGAAGCTGGAAGTATATACTTTGATATACTATAGTTGAGGTTCTATCGGAGGGCCAATATATTTATATGTTGGGTATGTGTGACTAGTTAGTTAAGACAAACTTGTACAAGATAGTTTATACACTATATTGCCCCTTGTGGTTGTCCGGATGATCTAAATATTCAGGGCCTTGGGAAACGTGACTTGGATGTTTGCTTCAGGGTAGCTCCCTTGGAAAGCGAAAACACTCCAAGAAGTCGTGGATCATTGGACTAGAAGCCCAAGGATGGGTAGATGTCTTTTAGAGAGGTGTTAGTACACTTCTTCCTCTCTAAATGTACGGTGATGTGTAGAGGGGTATTTTAGTCATTTCACTTATAGGTCGAAGACTCTGCTAATGTAGCATTGTCCTTGGGGTCAATATTTCCTTATGGTGATATTAAGAAATATTTAAAATGCAAAATATATCTATTTATATTGTAGGGGTATTTTGGTCATTTTAGTAGCCCAGGCGATGTGTCTTTTTGGTCCTTGGAATAGCCCGTAAGTCCTAATTAATTTTTGGGTTGAGAAAATGATCTCAGTTGAGAGAGTTTTATTTTATTCGGGAAGTCTAATTTATTATTGGACTGGAATAAAATAAATGAAAAAGAAATTTATTATCTGGTTTAATGTGTTAATTAATTATTCAGGACCTGGATCCAGTTTGAATAATTAGAAAATTAACTGGGACTTAAACTAGAGGAAAATAATTATTACTTAATTATTTATTGGGTTATTTATTTAATTAAATCCTAAGAAATAAATAATTAAAGTTTAATTATTTTTTGGTTTATTTGGGTTCATTAATTATTTATTGGGTTATTTATTTAATCCCAAGAAAATTAATTAATGTTTATTATTCTGGACTTTTCGGATCCAAGAAAAATAATAAATATTATTTTGGCTCAATAGCCTGAACCATAGGATTTTTTCGGACATAGTTTAGAAGCGTTTAGGGTGAAACCAAAATTTATTTTGTAAATAATATTCGGGTATTAAATCCCGAGAATATTATTTTTATCAAAATAATTATTTTTGGTTTCATGACTCTTGGCGTTCTGTGTGGAAAAATAAAATAAATAAATAAAAATTTCTCTCGGCTTCTCATGTGACGTTTGGTTATCTGGCTTTTGGCTTTTGATTTTTGATATCATAAGAAGCCAAGCCAGAAGAGTTAACCATGAGAAGCTGTTTGCTTTCTTGGCTTTTGGTTTTCTGGCTTCTAGGTTTGATTCATGAAGCCACTGCTATAAATATCAACCGAGAGGTGAAGGAAAGCAAGACATCTGAGTGATCATTTCTACTTCCAAAATGAGTGCTCACCAACGGATAATTAGGTGTGGTCATATTCCGTGAGCCGGAAAGCTAGCATGCACCAGAGTATTCATTTTCACCGGAGGAAGAATTCATGGATGCAGTGCACTGGACAGTGGAAGCTTCCCAAGAGTTCATCCACGGATGATGAAGGAGCTGTTTTTCAAGGTTCAAAGCATTCTTCAATATTCTTCAAGTTTTAAAGGCTCCAACAGGTATGTTTCAAGCCCACCATGATGCTGCCATACTCTGTATTTAAATGTTCATGTTCTCCATTTTCGTCCACTGAAGCATGCTCTGTAAATATGTTCAATCCTTCAAGCATATCAAAGTACATACTTCCAGCTTCGTCAGACCACTAACTCATACTCAAGTCGTAGAGTACTTGTCCACGCTGTAGCGGTAGTAGTCTAGGTTTCTACCATATAGTACTTTAAGAAACCATTACTACAGGTCTTGTTCTACGTATTCGAAATACGCTTATATCATGAAGTGAGTGGACTACTCACTAGCTAAAGGTAAGCCATTCCTCATTTGGAATTCATAACATAATAACCTAAACATGATGAGATTCCAATTCTCATCAATCAGTTAAGAATAAATATTTATGTGTTAAGTAACCCGTGATCCACACCTTACTTTGAAAGACCTCCATTCACATGGACCACTTTCTTAAACACAATAAGTCTTTTCCAAACGAAAATTGTGCACAAATAAAAAAAATAAATTCACAAACGATTTCTGAAAATAAATTCTTTTATTAAAATATTCGATATTTTCATCAGAAACCTAGTCTAAAAGGGCATACGTTCTAACAAAAGAACTTAAGTAGTCAAAGATTAGTTGATTTCACCAAGAGTATAGAGTTATTAACTAATTTCATGTTTATTATCACCTATAATATAGGAATAATTTATGAGGAATTAAGTTTAATGCATCTTTTAGTTATGTTAGTTTGATTGGGAAATCTGCTAATTTAATCAAGAGATAGTGATTCTATGGATTAGGAAAGAAGTGGAGTTTATGTAAATAGATTCATGACTTTGGAAATGATTGAATTTTACTTTATATTCCTTTATGATACTAAGATGATGATTGTTTGAAACAGATGCTAAATGATACATTGCCATGTATTTTAGGATAGTTGTCTAAATTACATATTCCTATATCCTTGAGTTGTACATATATTTTTATTTTTTTTATTATCTTATCATTTTATTAGGTCGGTTAAATAATGAATGAAAAGTGATTAGTATGTACTTATTTTTTTGAGGATCGATACTTGTTAATTCCCTATACTATGCTTGCGATGAGTATACTTGCTCGTATATATATTTTGGAGTTAATGTTTTAATTGAAACTTGATTAAGGGATGAATTTAAATTTAATAATTTTTATACACTAAAAATTTACACATTCAGTTTTTGGCGCCGTTGCCGGAAAATAATATCATGAAAGTATAGATTTTGTTGATTTAACCATATTTATATGTTTATACGTCTATATGTAAATATATGAATATGTAAATATGTTCCTTATATGAATAGGTGTCATATTTTGTAGTTTGTATAATTGTAATTTCCTAATTTCCCTACATCTTGTAATTTTCCTAACTTAATATGTAAATGTGTAGTAATTGTTTAACTTGTAAATTATATAATCTCACTATCTTCTATTTTTCTGTAGATCTTGCCTTTAGTGTATGACTCGAAGATCTAGAGCAGACATAGTAGATCTTGATCCTGAGATCGAGAGAACCCTCACAAAGGTCCAAAAGGTTGTGAGCAAAAGGGTAAGAAAAGACATGGATTAACCAACCAAACAATGGCAATAATGGTGGTAAAAAAAGGAGAACTATAGATGATTTTGTGAAACCTACAGTTTCGGGTACAGGCTCGAGTATTACAAGACCTAGGATAGAGGCTAGTAACTTTAAGATAAAGCGGATCATTATCCAAATGATTCAAAACATAGTATAATTTGATAGGCTACTTGAAGAAGATCCTAATGCACACCTTGTGAGCTTTTTAGAAATTTGTGACACTTTTAAAATGAATAGTATTTCTGAATATGCTATCAAACTAAGGCTTTTTCCCTTTTCTTTGAGAGATAGAGCAAAATGTTGGTGAAAATCTTTGCCAATCGAATCCATCATCTCTTGGAATGTTTTGGTTGAAAAATTTTTAGCAAAATATTTTTCCCCAACTAGAACATCCAAGCTTAGGATTGATATTTTTGCCTTTTAACATTTAGAATCTGAAAATTTTTATGAGTGTTGGGAGAGGTTCAAGGAGATACTTAGAAAGTGTCCTCATCATGAGTTCGAGTTAGGTATGCAAATGCAAATCTTTCATAGTGGTTTAAATTTTGCTAGAAGGCAATTAATTAATGCATCTGTGGGAGGTTCCATTAATTCTAAAACCTTAGATGAGGTGTTCGATTTGATTGAAAATTTGGCAATAAATAACTAGGTTTGGGGTAGTTTACGGTCAAAAGCTCATGTTTATGGAATGTACAAGATGAATAATGTAATAGCAACTTTAGAGGCCAAAGTGGAGGCACTAACACAAAAGATGGAGCAAATGGTGATAACTCCTTCCAAAGGATAGGTAATCATGTTAATTGTGATTTTGATGGGGGAAGGGCATCCAAATCATGAGTGCCAAAGTATGGGGTCATCATAAGAGTCATTAGAGCAAGCTGCGTTTGTGGGCAATGGACGACAAGGTATTTTCCTTATAGCACCACTTACAACCCTAGTTGGAGGAATCATCCTAACTTTTCATAGAACAACCAAAACCAACCTAAGCAGACTTCTTCTAATTTTGGGAATCAAATGACTCAACGCCCTTACCTTATAATGCACCACTGCCTAAGCTATCATTGGAGGATTTAGTTAATCAATTGGTAAGTGGTATAGAAATACGGTTTCAAGGAGTGGACACAACCACAAGAAATTTAGAGACGCCATGCGCAACCTCGAGAATCAAATTGGACAACTAGCCAACTCCTTGGACATCGTCAAGCAGGATCCCTTCAGAAAATACGAAGACCAATCCACGTGATCTTAATAGTGGAAAAAAATAATCTTTCTTGATTTGGTTTCTTTTAATTTTTGGACATCTATTTAATTTTTATGTGCTTTCTTTTATTTTCATATCTTTTTAAATTTTTAGAATAAATTTTCTTCATGATTTCATGGTTTTAATTGTTGTTGTTTTCATTAATTAATTAAATAAAAAAGGATTTTGAGTCAGAAAGAACTGACCTAACACTGGGCCCGAACTTTAGCCCTGGCGCGGGGCCAGCACTGCTACAACAATTGTGCTGAGACAGCATGGGCATGGTACCAGTCCCAGTACTTGGACCTGGCTCCAGTTCCCGTCCACTATAAAGCACCAATAGCCACTTTTGAGCCATTTTTTTTTTCAAACAACCTTTAACTTCCTTATTTTTCTCTCAACCTATCGTCGAGTCCAACTTCAAAACACCATCGGGTCACTTTCTACTCCTCCAAAATGCCTTCCAAACACAAAATCTTCATTTTGTTCTTGAAGTTGGGATTAAAACCAAGAAAAATCTAATATTTTCTCACAAAACCTATTTCTCAATCCTTCCACTTGGTGCAAAATTTCTTCAATCTTTTTGCATAGGATCCTCGCCTATACACTGGAGATCATTGTGGTATGATTTTTCTACACTTTCTACAGTTCAATTTTTCATATTGATTATTGGGTATTTTCTTATGAATTTGGCCCAAAATTCTTGTCTATTTTTTGGTTAGATGGATTGAATGAAAATTTTGCTTTCTTTGAGGCTTAGTTAACATGGGTATATGATTAACAATGATATTTGATTAATGCAATTCATGTTTCACATATTTTTGGAAGCTATTGATCATGCCTCTCATGTATGTAATTTTGAGCTTACCAAGATATTTACTTCATAGATTGAGAGATAATTGTTCATGTTGAACTTAGCATTGTGATTATGAGTTTTACATTATAACAAGAATGGCATTACTATTTGATCATGGATATTGATATTGTATTTGGGATTGGACAATGTCTATCTTTTTGTAGGTATTGTTAGAGGAGGTTGTGTTGTGTCTTATTAATTATCTTGTGGTGTTTTGTGATATATTAACGTGGTGCTTGTGTTGAGTGGTGTTGTGATTGTGCGATGGTTGAGGGTTATGTTTGATTATGTTGTGAGGAGTGATCTTGAGGGTGCCCTATTTTCTTTCCTATATACTCCCTTTTTCCATTATCATCTCTTCATCATGTCTAGGAGACCTAAGAGATTGGCACCTGGGGCTAAGAGAGCTAGAGCTTCATTTTTGTCTACACCTTCTTTTAAGCCTCTACCTACCTAACCTACCCAATTCTTTGATCTTACATGTCAAATCAGGTATCGAGATCACCAACATAACAAAATCATAGTGGAAAAGATGTATAGGTGTTCCTTGGATAATTCCTTAAAGCTTTCTACTATGTTTAGGTGACTGGGGTGGGAGCCTATCATTAGACTTGGGGGTGTTGGAAATATACCCTCTTAGACTAGTTTTCTAATGGAAAATACCGAATATGTTAATAAAAGAATTTATTTGTCAAAAATCGTTTGTGAATTTATTTTCTTTATTTGTGTACATTTTCGTTTGGAACAGACCCATTGTGTTTGAATAAGTGATTCATGTGAATGGAGGTCTTTCAAAGTAAAGTATGGGTCATGGGTTATTTAAACACATAAACAGTTATTCTTAACCGATTGATGAAAATGGGAACCTCATCATATTTAGGTTATTATGTTATGAATTCCAAGTGGGGAATGGCTTACCTTTAGCCAGTGAGTAGTTCACTCACTTCATGACATAAGCGTATTTCGAATACATAGAATAAGACCTGTAGTAGTAGTTTCTTAAAAGTACTATATGGTAGAAACCTAGTCTACTACTACTACAGCGTGGACTAGTACTCTATGACTTGAGTATGGGTTGGTGGTCTGGCGAAGCTAGAAGCATATGCTTTGATATACTATAGTTGAGGTTCTATCGGAGAGCCAATATACTTGTATGTTGGGTATGTGTGACTAGTTAATTAGAACAGACTTGTATAAAATAGTTTCTATACCATATCGCTCCTTATGGTTGTCCGGATGATTTAAATATCCAAGGCCTTGAGAAACATGACTTGGATGTTTACTTTAGGGTCGCTCCATTGGAAAGCGAAAACACTCCAAGAAGTCGTGGATCATTGGACTAGAAGTCTAAGGATGGTAGATGTCTTTTAGAGAGGTGTTAGTACACTTTTTCTTCTCTAAATGTACGGCGATGTGTAGAGGGGTATTTTAGTCATTTCACTTGTAGGTCGAAGATTCTGCTAATGCAGCATTGTCCTTGGGGTAAATATTTCCTTATGGTGATATTAGGAAATATTTAAAATGCAAAATACATCTATTTATATAGTAAGGGTATTTTGGTTATTTTAGTAGCCAAGGCGATGTGTCTTTTTAGTCCTTGGAATAATCCGTAAGTCCTAATTAATTTTTGGGTTGAAAAAATGATCTCAGTTGAGAGAGTATTATTTTATTTGGGAAGTCTAATTTATTATTGGACTGGAATAAAGTAAACGGAGAAGAAATTTATTATCTAGTTTAATTGGTTAATTAATTATTCAGGACCTGGGTCCAGTTTGAATAATTAAAAAATTAACTGGGACTTAAACTAGAGGAAAAATAATTATTGCTTAATTATTTATTGGATTATTTATTTAATTAAATCCCAAGAAATAAATAATTAATATTTAATTATTTTTTTGTTCATTTAGGTTTATTAATTATCTATTGGGTTATTTATTTAATCCCAAGGAAAATAATTAATGTTTATTATTTTGGGCTTTTCGAATCCAAGAAAAATAATAAATATTATTTTGGCCCAATAGCCTGGACCATAGGAATTTTCTGAACACAGTACAAAAGAGTTTATGGTGAAGCCAAAATTTATTTTATATATAATATTCGGGTATTATTTTTATCAAAATAATTATTTTTGGTTTCATGACTCTTAGCTTTTTGTGTGGAAAAATAAAATAAAAGGAAAAAGAAAATAAAATATTTTTCGGTGACTCTTGGCTCTCTCTCTCTCTCGTACTGTCTCTTCTCTTCACTGGCTTTTGGTTTTGAAACCAAAGGAAGCTAACCGAGAGGACATTTGTGTCTCTTGGTTTTCTAGCTTCTGAGTTTGGTTCATGGAGCCACTGCTATAAATACCAACCGGAAGGCAGTGAAGGGGAAGCAAGTTTTCTCTGAGAAGTTTTTTCTTCTACCCATATTCTTTGCTCACCAAAAGTAATTAAGGCTAGGTCATATTCTGAGAATTGAAAAGCCTGGCATTCATCACACGGAGGAGAAGAAAGAACCAGAACCGGAAGAAAAGATGCAGTGCACTGGTGATCATGGACGAGGGAAGAAGAAGCTGTTTTTCCAGGTTCAAAGCTTTCTTCAACATTCTTCAAGTTTGTAAGGCTCCAAGAGGTATGTTTTCATCCCACCATGCTGCTCCAATGCTCTATTATTCATGTTTTTATTTCTCCATTTTTGTCCACCGTGCATGCTCTGTTCACTGTCATCATCTTCAAGTGGTATCAAAGCATGAATTTGATTAACTTAGGGAGCATGTTAGTTAATAAAAATGGAGAAGAACATTATTTGGAGCTTAAATATGTAATCCTTCACTGTTTATGGTATGGGACATGTTCTCTGTAAATTTTCACAGAGCTTTCTGTGAAATCGTGATTTTGAGTTTGGATCGCATAAACCCAATTTAAATGGGTATAGGCGATTGTTGTTTTGGTTTGGATGATTTTTTGTAATGAAAAATGTCCAAAGAAGCAAAAGGAAGCGATTTGCAGAAGAATTTCGCAAAAAACACATTCTGGAGAAGATGATACTGTTCCTAAGCCGCCGAGCCGAGCCGGAAGCCGAGCCTCCACTCTTTCTGTGCCACGAGCCGTGTCATCTGAGCTGATGGAGCCGAGCCATTCACTGTTGAAATTGAGCCGAATCAATTGCAAATTTTCCAATTGAATTGCGGTTCTGGCACGCGAGTCGTGGAGCGGGTATCCGGGTGGTGTGCTGAGAGTGAATGGGCACGGGTCGCGGGTCTGGGCTGATCCACGGGCTGCGACGACGTCAATCCGGTGTGGCGCGGTGCACTGCGGCTGCGGTGGACCGCAGGCCATGCGGGCGCGGATCCGGTGCGGCCGGTGACGTGGACCGCCAACTAATTTTTTTAAAAAAAAATTTAATTGAGTCCCATACCAGGCGAAGTTAATATTTTTGCAATAGTTTATATTCTTAGAATATATTTGCTAGAAAAATATTAGTAAAGGATTTTAGAATTAAACAAGATCATTAATTAATTAATTAATGTGTTTAATTCTATTATTTGGACACATAGGTTTGAAAATAGAAAAGCATGAAAACGTTTACTGTTTTCTGGCATGCTATTTATTTTGTATACCTATGTACGCGGTTTCTCAAAGACCAAAGTCTTTGGGAACATTTATACAAGAAAAACATTTTTCTTTAAAAAATCAAATGGTTATTTTTAACTTGAACAAAAATTAATCCTTGGTTATTTTCTTAAAGGATTTAATCCTTGGCATAGAAAATATGTTGGATTTAGATATTTTTTAAAGTTAAAATAGAAAGCCATTGTATTTTATTTTGCACAAGAAAAATTGTTTTGTTAAATAAGATTGAGACCAAAATCTTGGAAAAGTTTTAATTGAATTTTTTTTTGAAATCATTAAGTTTTAACTTAAATAAAATTAGTCCATGAAAAAATCTCTCAAAGGATATAATCCTTGATATTGAGATTTTGATGGACTTGGATATTTTATTTTTAAATTAAAGGAAAACTTAATGGAAATTTCAAAAGGATATTTTTCCAAAAAACTTTATGGTAAAAGACTAAGTGGGAGAGGGGTTCCAACGGCCCCACGGCTTCCATCACGGTCCTCATTAGAGATTGTGGGTCCCCTCGCGTCACCCTGGGAGTGAACCCGTATAAGATGGGGATACCATAAGGATCTAGATCTAATGGAAGGATGTAATTAATAACCCGGGACACGTACTATAATCGGCCAGCCCACGTTGGAGGTAATAGTGCGAGGAATGTCCATAGGAAATAGAAAGGGAACGGCCATCCCACGATGGAGTTATTATCTAGACCATTACCTAGAAGGGAAATTAATTTGTGGTGGTTATTACACTTATCTTAGGGAACTGTTAATCTTCCAAAGAAGCTATGTCAGTTTTCCTACGAGCCAAATTAATTTTTGTGCACAAATTTATTTTCACAAACTAAATCCTTTCTTTTATTTTTTGATTTTTCGAAAATGGTGGGAGGTTCTTTTAGTCCTTTGGCCGTTATTCTCTGTGAGAATAAGTTAACGGAACCAAACTATGTGGACTGAAAAAGGAACTTGGAATAATACTCATAGCCGTGGAGTATAAGTATGTCTTTTACGAGACCTACCCTGTAATCGGGGACGGTTCCACCGATAAAGAGCGAGAGGCTGAGAAGGCATGGAAGAAGGCTAATGAAATAGCAAGTTGCTATATACTAGCCTCTATGTCTAATGTGCTCCAGTCTAAACACAAGCACATGGCTTCTGCGTATGACTTTAGTCATTGGTCACTATGTTCGCAGATAAGAGCCGGCCCGTAGGACAGGAGGTTCTTCGAACTATAATAAACTCAAAGATGGCTGAGGGAGTATCAGTCAGTGAGCATATGCTCAGGATGATTGCTACTTTCGAAAAGGCGGAAGTCTTAGGGGCTATCAGTGACCCCGAGAGCCAAGTGGACATGGTTCTCGAGTCTCCACCAGTTTCTTTACTCAGTTCAATATATGAGTTTGACTGAGTTGATGAAGAAACTCCAGATGGCAGAGAAGGTCATGAAGCCACATTGGCCATGATTACTAAGGCTTCTTCCTCAAGAACTGGGTCTAAGCCCAAAAAGTTTAAAAGGAAGAAAGGAAATGCAATAGCCCAGCCCAAGACCCAGTCCAAAGACAAATTGAAGGACAAGTGCTTCAAATGTGGGAAGAAGGAACACTAGGATAAAGGAGTGTCTAGATCTTCAATCCAAGAAAAACCCCATTGGTAATGTTTTTTATCTTAAGTCTATATCAATGGTTGGATCAACCTCCACTTAGATTGTTGATTCAAGAGCCACTGATCATATCTGTAACTCCTTCCGGGGGTTTAGAAAGATAAGTAGACTCAAGTAGGGCGAACATAGATTACGCATGGGAAATGGAGCACAAGTCTAGGCCCTTGTAGTGGGAGAGCTAGATCTTATTTTTTATTGATAATAAAGTGGGTTTAATAGATATTTTATATATACCTGATTTTCGTCAGAATTTGATTTTAGTTGCAAAACTTATAAATCAAGGATATTCTAAATATTTCCATTCTAGTATTTCTATCAGTAGAAATAGAAAAATATTATATACTAGCCACATGTATGGAAATCTATTCTATTTAAATTCGATTGACAATCAATCAAATAACACACAATCTGAACCTTTAACTAAGAAAAGAAAGACCAATGTCAATTACTCATATCTTTGGCATATGTGGTTGGGTCACATTTACTCAACCAGGATTCAGAGGCTAATCCATAATGGGCCTTTGGGTTCATTGAGATTGGAGAATTGGCATCAGTGTGAATCTTGCCTAATGGGAAAGATAACCAAAAGATCTTTTATCCCTAAGGCGGATTGGGCCAAGGAGGTACTGAGTCTTATTCACACTGATGTGTGTGGTCCATTGTCTACACCAGCTAGAGGAGGTTTTGAATTCTTCATCACTTTCATGGATGATTGTACAAGGTCTGGTTACATTTACCTAATGAGACGCAAGTCTGACTCTTTTGACAAGTTCAAAGAGTTTAAGGCTGAAGTGGAGCGTCGAACAGGTAAATTAATCAAGACCTTACGATCGAATCGTGGTAGAGAGTACCTCCTAGGTGAATTCGAGGACTACATGGTACATCATGGAATAGTATCCCAATTCTCTACGCCGGGGACACCCCAGCAGAACGGAGTAGCTGAGAGAAGGAACAGGATATTGATGAAAATGGTCAAAATCATGATATCTCATGCTACTCTTCCAGTATCTTTTTGGGGATATGCCCTGGATACAACGGCATATATTCTGAACTTGGCACCTTCCAAGTCAATACTTGGGACTCCCTATGAGATGTGGACTGGGTGTAAGTCAAGTTTGAATCATCTCAGGATATGGGGTAGTCCAACTTATGTACTGATCAAGGGAGACAAGTTGAGACCAAGATCAGAATTATGCTATTTTGTTGGGTATCTAAAAGGAACAAGGGTATCTAAAAGGATCAAGGGTGGTTACAATGCTAGATACTTAGAGGATGATCAAAGTACTTCCACGAAAGGTTCAACTAGGTTGGAACTCGAGGAGAAGTTATTTTTGGAAGCAACTTCTTCTGACCCGATTGTGGAACAAAAAGAGGCACAGCCTCAAGAGCCTGTACAAATGGTGCCTTATCGCAGTAGGAAAGTATCTAGGGTTCCAGATAGATAGAATGGAGATGCTTTTAAGCTAATCTCTGACCATCAGGAACAAGACCCCACTAGATACGAGGAGGCAATTGTTGATGCCGATGCAAATCTATGGCATAAAGCAATGAAAGCTAAGATTGAGTCTATGTACTTCAATCAAGTTTGGGATCTTGTAGCTTCACCTGAAGGGATAAAACCCATTGAGTGTAAGTGGGTGTACAAGAGAAAAAGGGGACTATATGGGAAGGTGGAAACCTTCATAGCTAGGCTTGTGGAAAAAGGGTATACTCAAAAAGAAGGGATCGATTATGAGGAAACCTTTTTCCCCTGTAGCCATGCTTAAATCCATCCGTATCCTCCTTGCCATTGTATGTCACTATAACTACAAGATATAGCAAATGGATGTCAATACGGCATTTTTGAATGGCCAACTTAGCGAAGACATCTATATGTCCCAATCGGAAGGTTTTATTGCTGAAAGCCAGGAACATATGGTTTACAAGCTTAAGGGGTCCATTTGTGGACTTCAGCAAGCATCGAGTGCGTGGAACATTCATTTTGATAAGACTGGAAAGTCTTATGATTTTATTCAAAACGAGGATAAGTCATGCGTGTACAAGAAGCTTGAGGGGTTTAATGTGGTTTTTCTTGTCTTATATGTGTGGATGACATTCTACTCATTGGAAATGAGGTAAGGTCATTGTTATCTACAAAGGTTTGGCTATCTAGTCAATTTAGTATGAAGGACTTGGGAGAAGCCAACTACATTCTCGGGATTAGACTTCTTAGAAATAGGAAGCAGAGAATGTTAGGATTATCTCAAGTCGCATACATTGACAAGATGCTGGCCAAGTACAGCATGGACTCATGCAAGGGAGCTCTAATTCCTTACAGATATGGGTTGTCCCTTTCTTCAAGGGACTGTCCTAAGTCTCAAGAAGAAGAGGACAGGATGAGTAGGATTCCCTACGTTTCGACTGTGGGAAGTCTCATGTACGCTATGCTGTGTACTAGGCCATATATCTACTTTGCTATAAGCTTAGTTAGAAGATATTAGTCAAACCTAAGGGAGGTTCTTTGGCATGCTGTAAAGTATATTTTTAAGTATCTCAAAGGAACCTTTGAACCACAAGGAGGGGAAGCATATAGAAAGGTAGTACCATCTGGACCAAGATATCCAGAGATAGGATGTGGTGGTGGTACAGAGTGCCTTAGAGAACAATTTAGCATATCCATTCACCAAGCATTTGGCTAAGGGTCTTCAAGAGACACTTAGACGCCATTGGGGTGGGCACCTATGGACTTACCTAGTCTTAGAGTACAAGTGGGAGATTATTGAAAATAAGCCCTCTTAGACTAGTTTTCTGATGGAAAATATTGAATGTGTTAATAAAAGAATTTATTTATCGAAAATCATTTGTGAATTTATTTTCTTTATTTATGTACATTTTCATTTGGAACAAACCTATTGTGTTTAAATAAGTGATTTATGTGAATGGAGGTCTTTCACAGTATGGTATGGGTCATAGGTTATTTAAACACATAAACAGTTGTTCTTAACCGATTGATGAGAATGGGAACCTCGTCATGTTTAGGTTATTATGTTATGAATTCCAAGTGGGGAATGGCTTACCTTTAGCCAGTGAGTAGTCCACTCACTTCATGACATTAGCGTATTTCGAATACATAGAACAAGACTGTTAGATTGTATGTCCTCTTAGACTAGGTTTCTGATATAAAATCGAATATTTTAATAAAAGAATTTATTTTCAGAAAGTGTTTGTGAATTTACTTTTTGTTTGTGCACAATTTTCGTTTGGAACAGACCCATTGTGTTTAAATAAGTAATCCATGTGAATGGTGATCTTTCACAGTAAGGTATGGATCACGGGTTATTTAACACATAAACATTTGTTCTTAACCTGATGGTGAGACTGGGAATCTCATCATGTTTAGGTTATTATGTTATTAATTCCAAATGGGGAATGGCTTACCTTTAGCCAGTGAGTAGTCCACTCACTTCATGACATAAGCATATTTCGAATACGTAGGATAGGACCTGTAGTAGTGATTTCTAAAAGTACTATATGATAGAAACCTAGACTACTACCGCTACAACGTGGACTAGTACTCTACGACTTGAGTATGAGTTGATGGTTTAACGAATCTGGAAGCATATGCTTTGATATGCTATAGTTGAGGTTCTATAGTAGAACCAATATACTTGTGTATTGGGTATATGTAACTAGTTAGTTAAGACAGACATGTACAAGATAGTTTCTGCACTATATCGCCCCTTGTGGTTGTCCGAATGGTCTGAAATGTCCAGGGCCCTAGGAAACATGACTCGGATGTTTGCTTTAGGGTAGCTCCCTTGAAAAGCGGAAACACTCCAGGAAGTCGTGGATCATTGGACTAGAAGCCTAAGGATGGTAGATGTCATTTAGAGGGGTGTTAGTACACTTCTTCCTCTCTAAATGTACAGCGATGTGTAGAGGGGTATTTTAGTCATTTCACCTGTAGGTCGGAGACTTTGCTAATGCAGCATTGTCCTTGGGGTCAATATTTCCTTATGATGATATTAGGAAATATTTAAAATGCAAAATACAGCTATTTATATAGTAGGGGTATTTTGGTCATTTTAGCAGCCAAGGCGATGTATCTTTTTGGTCCTCGGAATAGCCCATAAGTCCTAACTAATTTTAGGTTGAGGAATTGGTCTCAGTTCAAGAGGATTTTATTTTATTTTATTTTATTCAGAATGTCTAATTTATTATTAGACTGGAATAAAATAAATAACTAAATAAAATAAAAATAGAAGTTGAGAGAAATTAATTATCTAGTTTAATTGGTTAATTAATTATCCAGGGCCTAGGTCCAGTATGAATAATTAGGAAATTAACCTGAGCTTAAATTAGGAGAAATAATTAATGCTTAATTATTTATTGGGTTATTTATATAAGCCCAAGAAATAAATAATTAAATATTAAATATTTTGGTTCATTTAGGCTCATTAATTATTTATTAGGTTATTTATATAAGCCCAGAAAATAAATAATTAATGTTTATTATTTTGGGCCTTTTGGGTCTAAGAAAAATAATAAAATTATTTCGGCCCAATAGCTTGGACCGTAGGGTTTTTTTCAGATACGGTTCAGATAAGTTTAGGGTTTAAGCCAAACTTATTCTCAGGATAACATCTGGATGTTTAAAATTTGATATCCCGGGGATATATTGATCAGATATTTGAGTCCTAGTTTTGGCTAACAAAAAACAAGACTCTGGTAGATAAAAAACCCTAATTTTTCCCTAGCTTTTCTCTCTAGCCTCACGAAAGTCACAAAGGTCTCTCTCCCTCTCGTGAGTGTTTTTGTGCTCCCTCTCGTCAGTGTTTTTGTGCAGCCTCTTGTTCTTATTTCTTTGCTAATCAATAGCAAGAGAACCAAGGAGATTTGAGACCGTTCTTCTTCACCATTGTGTTCACCGACTAGAGGCTGGGCGGAGGTATATTCTGAGAGTTGAAAGGCTTGGCGTTCATGCAAACAAGGCGAAGTAGGAGGCTAGCGGGTTCTCAACCGGAAGCTTCTTCAAGTGGGTAAGGCGAAGCGATTCCTGTCATTCAATCCACTCCTACTCAACCTAGTAGGTTTAAAGCACACAAATGTATGATCTTTATGCTTTCGTGTGGCCTTTAAGGCTTGCGGTTTTTTTTTCTCTCGATTTTTTTCCCGTTCAAGCATGCTTCCCTCTGTTTTCTGTCCCTCAATGTAGTATCAGAGACAATGGTTATTTGATCAATATAGGGAGCATGATAGTTAATAAAAAATAGAGAAGATGATTATACCTGTGATCCTTCGCTGTTTTGGTATGGGATAAGATGACTGTGAGCTTCACCGTTGAAGCATAGGTATCTTGGTAAAATTTTTTGGCTTTGATGTTTGATTGTGTAAACCTAATTTAAATGGGTATAGGCGGTTGTGTTTTTATTTTGGATGAGTTTTTGTAAGTAAAAATGTCCAAAGAAGCCAAAGAAATGAGCAAAATATGAAAAAGAAGGGTCTCTGCAACTTTCGAGTGGAAGAAGAAAAAAAACGAAGAAGAGAACTGTTCATAAGCCGTTACAGCCGAGCCGCTCCCGAAATTGTGTCACGAGTTGCTGTCCGCGAGCTGCATAAGCCGAGCCATTTTCGTGAAATCTAAGCCGAATGCATTTGAAATGTTGCAATTCAATTGCAACAGCTTCCGAGTTAGCGCGCGGGTCTAAGGGGCCCCGGATGCGCAGATGCGGGCGCACACGCTGGCGGGTAGGCGGAGCGGGTTGCGGGTTCTCGGGCGGCGAGTTGCTGAGGATTCTGATCCGGTCTGGCGTGGTGCACTGCAGGCCAAATGGGCCCGGATCCGGTGCAGTAATCGCCAGCTATTTTTTTGTAATTTTTTTTAATTTTTTTTCTTTTTCGTTTTGGGTCCCATACCAGGTGAAGTTAATATTTTTGCAATATTTTATATTCTTGGAATATATTTGCACAAAAAATATTAGTAAGGGATTTTAGGATTAAACAAGATCATTAATTAATTAATGTGTTTAATTCTATTATTTGGGCACTTAGGTTTAAAAAATAGAAAAGTATGAAAACGTTTACTGTTTTCGAGCATGCTATTTTTTTGTATACCTATGTATGCTTTTTCTCAAAGACCAAAGTCTTTGGGAATATTTTTTACAAGAAAAACATTTTTCTTCAAAAATTAAATGGTAATTTTAATTTGTACAAAAATTAATCCTTGAATATTTTTTCAAAAGATTTAATCCTTGACATAGAAAATATATTGGATTTAGATATTTTTGTAAATTAAAATGGAGAGCCATTTTGTTTTATTTTGCACTAGAAAAATTATTTTGTCAAATAAACTTGAGACCAAAGTCTCTAGAAAGTTTTAATTGGAAATTTTTTAAAATCATTAAGTTTTAACTTAAATAAAATTAGTCTATGGAGAAATCTCTCAAAGGATATAAGCCTTGATATAGAGATTTTAATAGACTTGGATATTTTATTTTTTGAGTTAAGGAAAAACTTAATGAAAATTTCAAAAGGATATTTTTCAGAAAAACCTTTATTTTAAAAGACTAAGTCGGAGAGGGGTTCCAACAGCCCCACAGCTTCCATCACGGTCCTCATTAGAGATCGTGGGTCCCCTCGCGTCATCCTGGGAGTGAACCCGTATAGGATGGGGATACCAAAAGGATCTAGATCTAATAGAAGGATGTAATTAATAACCCGAGGCACGTACTATGATCGGCCAGCCCACGTTGGAGGTTATAGTGCGAGGTATGTCCATAGGAAATGAGAGGAAACGGCCATCCCACGATGGAGTTATCCTCTAAACTATTACCTAGAAGGGAAATTAATTTGTGGTGGTTAATACACTTAGCTTAGAGAACTATTAATCTTCTTAAGAAGCTATGTCAGTTTTTCTAAGAGCCAAATTATTTTCAGTGCACAAATTTTATTTTGTTTTCATAAACTAAATTCTTTCTTTTTCGATTTTCAGAAATGGTGTGAGGTTCTTTTAGTCCATCGGCCGTTATTCTCAGGGAGAATAAGTTAACGGGTCCAAACTATGTGGACTGAAAAAGGAACCTAGACATAATACTCACAGCTGAAGAGTATAAGTATATCCTTTACGAGACATGCCCTGTTATTGGGGAAGGTTCCACCGCCGAAGAGCGAGGGGCTGAGAAAGCGTGGAAAAAGGCTGACGAAATGGCACATTGCTATATGTTAGCCTCTATGTCTAATGTGCTCCAGTCAAAACATGAGCACATGGCTTCTGCATATGACATCAATCAATCATTGGCTACTATGTTCGCGGACAAGAGCCGGCCCGCAAGGCAAGAGGCTCTTCGAACTATTATAAACACTAAGATGGCTGAGGGAGCATCAGTCCGAGAGTATATGCTCAAGATGATTACTGCTTTCGAGGAGGCAAAATTTTTAGGGGCTATCATTGACCCCGATAGCTAAATGGACATGGTTCTCGAATCTCTACCAGGCTTCTTCACTCAGTTCAAATTGAACTATAACATGAACAAATTGAACATGAGTTTAACTGAATTGATGAAGGAGCTCCAAATGGCGGAGAAGGTTATGAAGCCGCAGTCAAATGCCATGATTGATAAGGCTTCTTCCTCAAGAATTGGGCCTAAACTCAGAAAGTTCAAGAGGAAGAAGGGGAATGCAGCAGCCCAGCCCAAGGACAAACCAAAGGGCAAGTGCTTCAAATGTGGGAAGAAGGGACACTGGAAAAAGGAGTGTCCAAATCTTCAAGCCAAGAAAAACCCCACAGGTAATGTTTTCTATCTAGAGTCCATATCAATGGTAGAATCAACTTCCGCTTGGATTGTTGATTTAGGAGCCACTGATCATATCTGTAACTTCTTGCAGAGGTTTAGAACGATAAGAAGACTCAAGAAGAGCGAATATGGGCTTCGAGTGCGTAATGGAGCACAAGTCTGGGCCCTTATAGTAGGAGAGCTAGATCTTATTTTTTATTGTAATAAGATAGTGGTTTTAAAAGATATTTTATATGTACCTGGTTTTCGTCAGAATTTGATTTCAGTTACAAAACTTATTAATCAAGGATATTCTGTATCTTTTCATTCCGATATTTCTATTAGTAGAGATGGAGAAATTTTATGTACTGGGCACATGTATGGAAATCTGTTCTTTTTAAACCTTATTAACAACCAATCAAATAACACTCAGTCTGAACCTTTAACTAAGAAGAGAAAGACTAATACCAATGATTCATACCTTTGGCATCTAAGGTTGGGTCATATTAACTCAACCAGGATTCAGAGGTTAATCCATGATGGGCCTTTGGGCTCATTGAGATTGGAAAGTTGGCCTCAGTGTGAATCCTTCCTGATAGGAAAGATGATCAAAAGGTCATTTACACTAAAGGCGGATAGAGCCAAAGAGGTGTTGAGTCTTGTTCACACTGATGTGTGTGGTCCATTGTCTACACCAGCTAGAGGAGTTTTTGAGTACTTCATTACTTTCACGGATGATTGTACGAGGTATGGTTACATTTACCTGATGAGACGCAAGTCTGACTCTTTTGACAAGTTCAAGGAGTTTAAGGCTGAAGTGAAACGTCGGACAGGTAAATTAATCAAAACCCTACGATCGAATCGTAGTAGAGAGTACCTCCTAGGTGAATTCAAAGACTACATGGTACATCATGGGATAGTATCCCAGCTCTTTGCACCGGGAACACCCCAGCAGAACAGAGTTGCTGAGAGAAGGAATAGGACATTGAAGGAAATGGTCCGAAGCATGATGTCTCATGCTACTTTTTCGGTGTCCTTTTGGGGATATGCCCTGGAGACAGCAGCATATATTCTGAACTTGGTGCCTTCCAAGTCAGTACCTAGGACTCCCTATGAGATGTGGACTGGGTGTAAGCCAAGTCTAAATCATCTCAGGATTTGGGGTTGTCCAGCTTATGTACTGATCAAGGGAGACAAGTTGGAACCAAGATCAAAATTATGCTATTTTGTTGGCTATCCAAAAGGGACAAGAGGAGGTTACTTTTATCATCCTAAGG
This sequence comes from Voacanga thouarsii, assembly GCA_026120185.1. Taxonomy (NCBI): domain Eukaryota; kingdom Viridiplantae; phylum Streptophyta; class Magnoliopsida; order Gentianales; family Apocynaceae; genus Voacanga; species Voacanga thouarsii. The sequence goes on along the minus strand of JANUWF010000528.1, from coordinate 1,505,611 downwards.
AGCAAAAGGTACTAGTCAGTACCAATGCAAGATACTTGGAAGATGATCAAAGTACTTCCACTAAAGGTTCAACAAGGTTGGAACTTGAGGAGAAGTTATCTACGAAATCAACTTCTTCTGACCCGATTGTGGAACAAGAAGAGGCACAGTCTTAAGAGCCTGTGCAAATGGAGCCTCGTCGTAGTGGGAGAGTGTCTAGGGTTTCGGATAGATAGACTGGAGAAGCTTTTGAGCTTGTCTCCGACCATCAGCAACAAGACCCCACTAGATACGATGAGGCTATTGCTGATGCTGATGCCGATGCAAATCTGTGGCGTGAAGCAATGAAAGCCGAGATTGAGTCTATGTACCTCAATCAAGTTTGTGATCTTGTAGCTTCACCTGAAAGGTTAAAACCCATTGAGTGCAAGTGGGTGTACAAGAGAAAGAGGGGAGCGGATGGGAAGGTGGAAACCTTCAAAGCTAGGCTTGTGGTGAAAGAGTATACTCAAAAAGAGGGTATCGACTATGAGAAAACCTTTTCCCCGGTAGCCATGCTTAAATCCATCCGCATCCTCCTTGCCATCGCATGTCACTATGACTACGAGATATGGAAAATGGATGTCAAGACGGCATTCTTAAATGGCCATCTTAGTGAAGACATCTATATGACCCAACCGGAAGGCTTCATTGCTGAAGGCCAGGAACATATGATTTGCAAGCTTAAGAAGTCTATTTATGGACTTAAGCAGGTATCGAGAGCATGGAACATTCGTTTTGATGAGACTGTAAAGTCTTATGGTTTTGTTCAAAACGAAGATGAACCATGCGTGTACAGGAAACTTGAAGGCATTAATGTGGTTTTTCTTGTCTTGTATGTGGATGACATTCTACTCATTGGAAATGATATAGGGACATTGTCGTCTACAAAGGTTTGACTGTCTAGTCAATTCAGTATGAAGGACTTGAGAGAAGCCAGCTACATTCTCAGGATTAGGCTTCTTAGAAATAGGAAGTAGAGAATATTATGGTTATCCCAAGCAACATACATTGACAAGATGCTGGCCAAGTACAGCATGGACTCATGCAAGGGAGCTCTAATCCCTTGCAGACATGGGTTGTCATTTTCTTCAAATGACTATCCTAAGTCTCAAGAAGAAAAGGACAGAATGAGTAGGATTCCCTACGCTTCGGCTGTGGGAAGTCTCATGTATGCCATGCTGTGTACTAGGCCAGATATCTGCTTTGTCGTGGGCTTAGTTAGCAGATATCAGTCAAACCCCGGAGAGGTTCATTGGCAAGCTGTAAAGCATATTCTCAAGTACCTCAAGGGAACGAGAGATTATATGCTAGTTTACAAGACTGATGATTTGGTTCCTACAGGATACACAGACTCAGACTTTCAGGCGAATAAGGATGAGAGAAAATCCACTAGTGGATATGTCTTCACCTTATCTGGAGGAGCAATTTCATGGAGGAGTATCAAGCAGTCTTGTATTGCTGACTCAACCATGGAAGTTGAGTATGTGGCAGCTTCGGAGGCATCCAAGGAAGCAGTCTGGCTCCGGAAGTTCCTTTCAGAACTTGGAGTCGTACCACATATGGACAGGCCAATTATGATATATTGCGACAACACTGGAGCAGTATCGCAATCTAAGGAACCTCGAAACCACAAGAAGGGGAAACATATCAAGAGGAAGTACCACCTGATCCGGGATTTCATCCAGAGACGGGAAGTCATGGTGGAACATATTGCCTCAAAAAACAATCTAGCAAATCTATTCACCAAGCCTTTGGCTGAGAGAGTCTTCAAGAGACACTTAGACGCCATAGGGGTGGGCACATATGGACTTACCTAGTCTTAAAGTGCAAGTGGGAGATTATTGGATTGTATGCCCTCTTAGACTAGGTTTCCGATATAAAATCGAATATTTTAATAAAAGAATTTATTTTCAGAAAGTGTTTGTGAATTTACTTTTTGTTTGTACACAATTTTCGTTTGGAACAGACCCATTGTGTTTAAATAAGTGATCCATGTGAATGGTGATCTTTTACAGTAAGGTATGGATCACGGGTTATTTAACACATAAACATTTGTTCTTAACCTGTTGGTGAGACTGGGAATCTCATCATGTTTAGGTTATTATGTTTTGAATTCCAAATGGGGAATGGCTTACCTTTAAACAGTGAGTAGTCCACTCACTTCATGACATAAGCGTATTTCGAATACGTAGGACAGAACCTGTAGTAAGGGTTTCTAAAAGTACTATATGATAGAAACCTAGACTACCACCGCTACAACGTGGACTAGTACTCTACGACTTGAGTATGAGTTGATGGTTTGACGAATCTGGAAGTATATGCTTTGATATGCTATAGTTGAGGTTCTATAGTAGAACCAATATACTTGTGTATTGGGTATATGTAACTAGTTAGTTAAGACAGACTTGTACAAGATAGTTTCTACACTATATCGCCCCTTGTGGTTGTCCGAATGGTCTGAAATGTCCAGGGCCTTGGGAAACATGACTCGGATGTTTGCTTTAGGGTAGCTCCCTTGGAAAGCGGAAACACTCCAGGAAGTCGTGGATCATTGGACTAGAAGCCTAAGGATGGTAGATGTCATTTAGAGGGGTGTTAGTACACTTCTTCCTCTCTAAATGTACGGCGATGTGTAAAGGGGTATTTTAGTCATTTCACTTGTAGGTCGGAGACTTTGCTAATGCAGCATTGTCCTTGGGGTCAATATTTCCTTATGATGATATTAGAAAATATTTAAAATGCAAAATACAGCTATTTATATAGCAGGGGTATTTTGGTCATTTTAGCAACCAATGCGATGTGTCTTTTTGGTCCTCGGAATAGCCCATAAGTCCTAACTAATTTTGAGTTAAGGAATTGGTCTCAATTCAAGAGGATTTTATTTTATTTTATTTTATTCAGGATGTCTAATTTATTATTAGACTGGAATAAAATAAATAAATAAAATAAAAATAGGAGTTGAGAGAAATTAATTATCTAGTTTAATTGGTTAATTAATTATTCAGGGCCTAGGTCCAGTATGAAAAATTAGAAAATTAACATGGGCTTAAATTAGGGAAAATAAGTAATGCTTAATTATTTATTGGGTTATTTATATAAGCCCAAGAAATAAATAATTAAAGATTAATTATTTTGGTTCATTTGGGCTCATTAATTATTTATTGGGTTATTTATATAAGCCCAGGAAATAAATAATTAATATTTATTATTTTGGGCCTTTTGAGTCAAAGAAAAATAATAAAATTATTTCGGCCTAATAGCTTGGACCGTAGGGTTTTTTCCAGATACGGTTCAGATGAGTTTAGGGTTTAAGCCAAACTTTTTCTCAGAATAATATCCGAATGTTTAAAATTTGATATCCCAGGGATATGTTGATCAGATATTTGAGTCCTAGTTTTGGCTAACAAAAAACAAGACTCTGGTAGATAAAAAACACTAATTTTTCCCTAACTTTTCTCTCTAGCCTCACGAAAGTCACAAAGCTCTCTCTCCCTCTCGTGAGTGTTTTTGTGCAACCTCTTGTTCTTGCTTCTTTGCTAATCAATAGCAAGAGAACCGAGGAGATTTGAGACCGTTCTTCTTCACCATTGTGTTCACCGACTAGAGGTTGGGCGGAGGTATATTCTAAGAGTTGAAAGGCTTGGCGTTCATGCAAACAAGGTGAGTAGGAAGCTAGCGGGTTTTCAACCGGAAGCTTCTTCAAGTGGGCAAGGCGAAGCGATTCCTGTCGTTTAATCCACTCCTACTCAACCTAGTAGGTTTAAAGCGCGCAAAAGTATGATCTTTACGCTTTCGTGTGGCCTTTAAGGCTTGCGATCTTTTTTTCTCTAGTTTTTTTTCCCGTTCAAGCATGCTACCCTCTGTTTTCTGTCCCTCAAAGATCTGTAGTAGTGGTTTCTTAAAAGAACTATATGGTAGAAACCTAGTCTACTACCCCTACAGCGTGGACTAGTACTCTATAACTTAAGTATGGGTTGTTGGTCTGGCGAAGCTGGAAGCATATGCTTTGATATATTATAGTTGAAGTTCTATCAGAAGGCCAATATATTTGTATATTGGGTATGTGTGACTAGTTAGTTAAGACAGATTTGTACAAGATAGTTTCTACACCATATCACCCCTTGTGGTTGTCCGGATAACCTAAATATTTAAGGCCTTGGGAAATATGACTTGGATGTTTACTTTAGGGTCGCTCCCTTGGAAAGCGAAAACACTCCAAGAAGTCATGGATCATTGGACTAGAAGTCTAAGGATGGTAGATGTCTTTTAGAGAGGTGTTAGTACACTTCTTCCTCTCTAAATGTATGGCGATGTGTAGAGGGGTATTTTAGTCATTTCACTTGTAGGTCGAAGACTCTGCTAGTGCAGCATTGTCCTTGGGGTCAATATTTCCTTATGGTGATATTAGAAAATATTTAAAATGCAAAATACATCTATTTATATAGTTGGGGTATTTTGGTTATTTTAGTAGCTAAGGCGATATGTCTTTTTGGTCCTCGGAATAGCCCGTAAATCCTAATTAATTTTTGGATTGAGAAAATGATCTCAGTTGAGAGAGTTTTATTTTATTCGAAAAGTCTAATTTATTATTGGACTGGAATAAAATAAATGAAAAAGAAATTTATTATCTAGTTTAATTGGTTAATTAATTATTCAGGACCTGGGTCCAGTTTGAATAATTAGAAAATTAACTAGGATTTAAACTAGAGGAAAAATAATTATTACTTAATTATTTATTGGGTTATTTCTTTAATTAAATCCCAAGAAATAAATAATTAATATTTGATTATTTTTTGGTTCATTTGGGTTTATTAATTATTTGTTGGGTTATTTATTTAATCCCAAGAAAAATAATTAATGTTTATTATTTTAGGCTTTTCAGGTCCAAGAAAAATAATAAATATTATTTTGGCCCAATAGCCTGGACCATAGAATTTTTCCGAACACAGTACAAAAGAGTTTAAGGTGAAGCTAAAATTTATTTTGTATATAATATTCGGGTATTATTTTTATCAAAATAATTATTTTTGGTTTCATGACTCTTGACTTTCTGTGTGGAAAAATAAAATAAATAGAAAAAGAAAATAAAATATTTTTCGGTGACTCTTGGCTCTCTCTCTCTCTCTCGTACTGTCTCTTCTCTTCACTGGCTTTTGGTTTTGAAACCAAAGGAAGCCAACCGAGAGGACATTTTTGTCTCTTGGTTTTCTGGCTTCTGGGTTTGGTTCATGGAGCCACTATTATAAATACCAACCGGAAGGCAGTGAAGGGGAAGCAAGCTTTCTCTGAGAAGTTTTTTCTTCTACCCATATTCTTTGCTCACCAAAAGTAATTAAGGCTGGGTCATATTCTAAGAATTGAAAAGCCTGGCATTCATCACACGGAGGAGAAGAAAGAACCAGAACCGGAAGAAAAGATGCAGTGCACTGGTGATCATGGACGAGGGAAGAAGAAGCTGTTTTTCCAGGTTCAAAGCTTTCTTCAACATTCTTCAAGTTTGTAAGGCTCCAAGATGTATGTTTTCATCCCACCATGTTGCTCCAATGCTCTATTATTCATGTTTTTATTTCTCCATTTTTTTCCACCATGCATGCTCTGTTCACTGTCATCATCTTCAGGGGGTACTTATTGTCCTGTTAGAGTAAGAAAGTTTTATGCCAATATGAAGGTTAAAAGAAAAACAACCTCCAAGTTATTTCTACTATGGTCAAAGGGGTACCCATTGAGTTTAATACGGCTAGATTAGCCAGGATTTTAGGAGTACCTGATGAGGGGCTATGGATAGCTATAGACCATAATAACCAAAAGATTAATTCTGAGCCTACCTGGGATGTGAGTGCTGTTAGGACTAGTTTGCATATGTGGAGGAAGGGGCAAATAGGCCAACATCACTACTACTCCAATAAAGATCTTGAGGCTCAATTGCATGCCCTAATCTACATTTTCTCTTTCAATGTTTACCATAAAACAAGTGGTTTTAATGAGTCTAGGGTCCTTGATATTTACATTCTTGATAAGATGATGAGGAGTGAGCTTATTCCCTTTGCCCCTATTATTACTCAATCCATGAGAGAGGTTGTTAACTCTAGCATATTGGTCAAAGCCCTCAAATTTCCCTTAGTTATTATGCGTATCCTACAGGACTTTAGAGTAAGATAAGATGAAGAGATTATTGAGCCGACCACTGACCGGGACCTACTGAGCATATTTTGGTTCAGTGTGGCTATCGTTATAATGAAAAAGAGAGGTGTTGGAAGAAGCCTTATGAGGTTCAATATCCAGGGATGATGGAGCTTCCCCTTAATGAGGAGGTGATACGAATCTTGTGTGGCTTTTCTTGGTGTTGTGGTGTTTTTGGTGGCTATGTGTTCAGTTTAAACAGAGGGAACCAAAACAGAGACTTTTCTTGTGACAAAAAGAGAAAGTAACCTAACTACCTACACTCTTTCAAACGCTTGAAGAACAAAGCCTCAAAGACCCTCAAGATGAGTAGAAAGTTCTACTATATCCTCACCATAATATCCTTGAAGCAACAAAGGCAATCAAGAATAAATAGAATAGAGAAAATAGGCACCCAAATATTGAATTTCAAACAAACCTTAGAAGAACAAAGCAACTAAGACCCATTCAAAGAAAATAACATTGGATTATCCAAAAGATTTATAGACTCTTGCAAAAGGAGGACTAACCCTTAAGCTTGGTCTTGAACAAGATGAACAAGGAGGTTAGGGCCTCTCAAGATTCTCTCTCAATTTGAATTAAAGTGTTGTGAATTGTGTTGTCAAATTAATAAAGGTGTTATTTATACTATCCTAACCCTAACTAAGTAATCCCTGAGGTCTAATTACAGTTTAGGGTCAAAATAAGTCTTTACAAACACTTAAAAGTGAAGAAAGTCGAAGAAAAGTATTAAAACGCGGAGCAATCGGCAGTGGCCTAGGGGAAAGCCGGCACCGGTTTGGGACATCAAGCCGGCACCGATTTGGTTCTGTCTTCGGGCCGGTTCATGTTTGCTTGAAGTGTCGTTTTGGACAGAATGGAGCCGACGCCGATTTGGATGCATGCAGCCGGTGCCGGCTATCCTTTGGGAAGCCTCCCTTTGTCAAATTTTTTCCCCTTTTACTGCCAATTTGAGTTCTTGTTGGGGTCCCTCGTGGATAGCCATCAACACAAACTCATGACTAGCTTCCTCCACCTTCCAATCCTCCTTCATCCTCAAGCATGGTTTGATGATCAATTGAAAATCATCTTGAAGCTTCTTGGTCCTCGCTCTTGTCATTGGTCCTTGTCCTCCATGATGAAGTGGAGTCTCATCATCTCCCCTCCTTGAAAAGGATTCGTCTTCGAATCGTCACCATCATCTACATCAAAAGGAGAGAGGTCACTAATGTTAAATGTGGCACTAACATGATACTCACCAGGTAGATCTATCTTGTAAGCATTATCTCCATCTTTGGCTATACCTTGAAATGGTCCATCCCCCCTTGGATCAAGTTTGCTTCGTCGTCGCGTGGGGAATCTCTCCTTGCGAAGGTGCACCCATACCCAATCGCCCGGCTCAAAGGTCACCTTTTTTCTTCCTTGATTGTGCTTTTGGGCGATCTCTTCGTTTTGTTTTGCAATTATTGCTTTCACCTTCTCATGGAGTGCCTTCACCATCTCCGCCTTCTTAGCTCCATCAAGGTTCAACCGTTCACCTATAGGCAAAGGAACCAAATCTAAAGGAGTTAGAGAATTAAAACCGTATACAATTTCAAAAGAAGAATAAGAAGTGGTAGAGTGAATAACCCTATTGTAAGCAAATTCAATGTGAGGTTAGCACTCCTCCCAATTTTTCAAGTTCTTCTTTATCACGGTTCGCAAAAGTTGGGTGAGTGTTTGGTTGACCACCTCCGTTTGTCTGTCCGTTTAAGGATGACAAGCTGTGGAAAACAAAAGATTAGTACCAAGCTTTTCCATAAAACTCTCAAAAAGTGGCTAAGGAATTTAGTATTCCTATCCGAGACAATAGTCCTTGGAATCAACTGCATTCTCACCACTTCTTTAAAGAATAAATCTGCAATATATGACGCATCATTAGCTTTGAAACAAGCCATAAAATGAGTCATTTTAGAGAATTGATCAACAATCACAAATATGGAGTCCTTACCCCCCTTGGACCCAGGTAATCCTAAGATGAAATCCATTGAAATATCAACCCAAGGTACATTAGGTGTAGGCAAAGGAGTATAAAGACCATGTGGATGGGATCTAGACTTGACTCGCCTACAAATAATGCATTGAGAACAATGTCTCTCCACATCCTTTCTCATTTTTTGCCAAAAGAAATATTCCTTAAGGATGCCTAAGGTTTTTGCAACACCAAAATGCCCCATTAGTCCCCCACTATGGGCTTCCTGAACTAGTAACTCCCTAATGGAACCTTTTGGCACACAAAGCCTTGCTTCCTTAAACAAGAAACCATAATGCCTATAATATTTAGCAAATACACCTTTCTCACAAGCATGGAAAATATCCCGAAACTCCTCGTCATCAACATACAAATCTTTCACAAATTCAAAACCAAGAAGTTTAGCATCTAAAAAGTTTTGTAGTGCATACCTTCGAGATAGTGCATCCGCTACCTCATTTTCCTTACCCTTTTTGTATTGAATAACATATGGAAATGTCTCAATAAACTCCATCCACTTTGCATGCCTTTTGTTCAAGTTTTGTTAGCTCTTGTGGTGTTTAAGGGTCTCATGATCGGTATGAATGACAAACTCTCTTGGCAAAAGGTAGTGTTGCCAATATTCCAAGGTCCTCACTAAGGCATAAAGCTCTTTGTCATAGGTAGAATAGTTGAGGGCTGCCCTGAACAATTTCTCACTAAAGTATGCAATAGGTTTTCTATCTTGGGTCAAGATCGCTCCTATTCTCACCCCACTTTCATCACACTCTATCTCAAAAGTAGGAAGAATAAGAATTGGAGCTTGGCTCAATTTGTCTTTAGGGGTTTGAAAGGCTTGTTGTTGGGCTTCCTTCCACCTAAATCCCACCTTTTTCTTTACCACTTTGGTTAGAGGGGCTGCTATAGCGCTAAAATTTTGGATAAACCTCCTATAGAAGCTAACTAGCCCATGGAAACTACGAACTTGGGTAATAGTGGTAGGGGTTGGCCAATCTTGGATGGCTTTCACTTTTCTCTCATCAACCTCAATCTCTTTGGCACTCACAACATACCCAAGGAACATAATCCTCTCCAAACAAAAAGAGCATTTCTCAAGATTAGCATACAATCTCTCCCTTTGGAGGGCAACAAGCACACTTTGAACATGATTTAAATGATCTACATATGATTTGCAATAAATTAATATATCATCAAAGTATACAATAACAAATTTCCCAATGAATTCCCTCAAAACATGGTGCATTAGTCGCATAAAAGTGTTAGGAGTATTGGACAATCCAAAGGGCATGACAAGCCATTCATACAACCCTTGTTTATTTTAAAAGCAGATTTCCATTTATCCCCTTCCCTTATTCTAATTTTGTGATAATCGGATTCCAAATCAATTTTTAAAAAAATTCATGCACCAAATAGCTCATCAAGCAAGTCATCTATCCTAAGAATGGGATAGCAGTATTTTACCGTTATGTTGTTGATAGCACGACGATCCACGCACGTACGCCATGTCCCATCCTTTTTGGGCACCAAGAGAACCGGAACTGCACATGGGCTTAGGCTCTCTCTCACATGTCCCTTCTCAAGCAATGACTCCACTTGTTTTTTCAATTCCTTGGATTCCTCCAGATTGTTTCTATATGCCGGTCAGTTGAGGATGACGGCTCCGGGCATAAAGTCGATTTGATACTCAATTCCTCTCAATGATGGTAGTCCTCCGGGCACCTTATTTGAAGAAATGTCTTCAAACTCTTGAAGGATAGCTACAATTTCATAAGACAAAGACAATGTGGAATCATTAGTAGAAACATAAGAATATTTGCATAAAAGAAGAATAACCGGTTCCTTAGCTTCTATAGCCTCTATGACCTCACTCTCATTTGCAAAGAAATTCACTCTCATTTTACCTCTCCTCCCTTGTCCTTGCTCACTCCTATCCTTGATGGTCAATGGCATTTGTTTGTTCATTCTCTCTCTCAATTCTTTTTCTTGCCTCTCATTTTCTTTTCTCTCAATTTCTTACTTTTTCTTAACTTCTTGCGCTCCCTTCTTCTTTTCTTTTTCTTTCATGATTCTTTAGTCTTTGCTCACCTCACTAGGGACCACGGGGGTGAAAGTAAACTTAGTTCCCTCCTTGAGTAAGGAATAAGTATTCTTCTTCCCATCATATTTTGCATGTCTATCATATTGCCAAGGCCTCCCTAGTAGTAAGTGACCCGCTTGCATAGGTATTACATCACATAGCACTTCATCATTATACTTTCCCATTTCAAAAGACACCAACACTTGTTTATTTACTCTCATTTCCCCACTATCATTCAACCATTATAGTTTGTAGGGTTTGGGGTGTCTAATCCAACTCATGTCCAATTCCTCAACCAAATATGCATTAATTATGTTAGTGCAACTCCCACTATCCACAATAACACTACAAGGGGTCTTGTTGACTAGACACCTAGTGTAAAAAATGTTCTCCCTTTGTTGGTAGTATTGATCCTCAATGGCTTGTGAACTCAAAGATATTCTAGTGACTCCCACCAAGGAGTATTCTTGTCCAACAACTTCCCCCTCATCACTCTCCTCATCTCCATTTCCCTCTTGGTATCTTTCTTTCTCTTCCTCTTCGTCGGTAGAGACCTCACCATAGGGATTAGTATACATTGCTCTTTTGCTTGAATACTCATGGGAAGTGTATCCATATCCAAGGTACTTAAAGCATTTGATATCTCTATTCCTTTATGGCATCTCCATGGCTTTCCCCTTATCCTTATTCCATCCTTCCCTAGGTTTCCTATCCTCCCTAGACTTCCATTCATCCCTAGGTTTCCAAGCTTCCTTAGGTTAGTTGAAGTCCCTCTGAAATGGCTTAGGGGCTTCATCCTTCTTAGTTGGCACCTTGCTAGTTGTGTTGGGGTTTGGAAGTGTTGGTCTAATAAATTCCCTTCTCTATAATTGCCTTTCAATCTTCATGGCGGCATGTACCATATCCTCCAATCGATCATAGGGGTGCAATTCTACCAAATTGGCAATCTCCCTATTTAATCCTCCCAAAAACTTTGCTCTTGTTGCTCTAGGATCTTCATGGATTTGAGCTCTCATCAACATGACTTCCATCTCCTTATGATAATCTTCCACACTTTTGTTCCCTTGCTTGAGTGATTGGAGGCTTTGGTAGAGATCATTATAGTAATGGTGTGGTATAAACCTTGCTCTCATCATATCTTTCAATAAATTCCAACTTGCTATGGTTTCCACTCCCATTTTCCTTCTTTGAGCACTAACTTGCTCCCACCATACCAAAGCATACTTCGAGAAACCCAAAATAACCAACCTCACTTTTGACCTCTCACAATAAGTATGGCTTTCTAGAAATATCTCTATCTTGCTTTCCCACTCAAAATAAGCTTCAAAGTCACTCTTGCCACAGAATGCGGACACTTTCAATTTAATATGTCTCAACTCCCTTTCCAAAGCATTTCCTTCTCTCCTTCCTCCTCTATTACCCCATCCTCTATGTTGTTCCCCAAAGGCCTCAACATGTTCTCCTTCATACCACTAATCGACTCTCTCAAATTCTCTTTCTAGCCCCCTTAGATTGTTCCCCCCATTCCTTCTTTGTCCTCTACCTCGTCCTCCTCTCATTTCATGAACTCCCCCTCTCATAGGAGCTTGATGGAATCCCCCAATTGAATGTTCGCCCCATTCTTCCCCTTGTTGGGCATGTAATGGAGGAGTGTGGGTATCACCATCCCTTATTCTAGGACTAGGTGCTTCAAATCATTATTGGCCCCTCCTTTGTGCAACGGTAGAAGAATGGCCAAGATGGTTTATCAACTCCCTTGTCAAATTTTGAAATTCGCTTTGCATAGTCTTCATCATGGCTTGCAAGTCCTCACACAATCCCCTAGTATCAATGGGTTCTTCTTGAGGTCTACTAGGTCCACTTGCGTTAGACCTAGAGATCTCTTGTTCATGGGCCATAGTAGTAGAGTTTTTACTTGTCTATACCTGCAAAACAAGAGATTAGAAAGAAAAATATAGATCCTCACTTTACTTCCTTGTGTGTTGGCTCTCAAGATTGATCACTCCATTATCGTGTTTACTCTCTTAGGCTCTTTTGATAATAGGCTCTCCCTCTTGCCTTTTTCTCAACACTCAAGCCTTCTTGTTCAATCCCAATTCTCTCCAATAGTTGAAGATTTAGTCCAACTAAGTGAATCACACAAATCAAAAGGAATTTCCAATTAATGGGTCTTAGGGGAATTTCAACAAACACTTGTTGGGCACCTTTAAGCAATCAAGTTTTAAGCCAAGAATTTCAAGAAAAATGGACTCAATCAACTCAAGGGCTCATTTTTCTTGTTTTCAAGCTTTAATAGGAATTAAGCTTTTCCTTACTCTGATACCAAACTCTTTGATATGAATCTTGTGTGGCTTTTCTTGGTGTTGTGGTGTTTTTGGTGGCTATGTGTTTAGTTCAAACAGAAGGAACCAAAACAGGGACTTTTCTTGTGACAAAAAGAGAAAGTAACCTAACTACCTATACTCTTTCAAACCCTTGAAGAACAAATCCTGAAAGACCCTTAAGATGAGTAGAAAGTTCTACTATATCCTCACCCTAATATCCTTGAAACAATAAAGGCAAGCAAGAACAAATAGAATAGAGAAAATAGGCACCCAAATATTGAATTTCAAACAAACCTTAAAAGAACAAAGCAACTAAGACCCATTCAAAGAAAATAACATTGGATTATCCAAAAGATTTATAGACTCTTACAAAAGGAAGACTAACCCTTAAGCTTAGTCTTAAACAAGATGAACAAGGAGGCTAGGGCTTCTCAAAATTCTCTCTCAATTTGCATTAAAGTGTCGTGAATTGTATTGTCAAATCAACAAATGTGCTATTTATACTATCCTAACCCTAGCTAAGTAATCCCTGAGGTTTAATTACAGTTTAGGGTCAAAATAAGTCTTTACAAACACTTAAAAGTGAAGAAAGTCGGAGAAAAGCATTAAAACGCAGAGCAATCGGCGGTGGCCCAGGGGAAAGCCGGCGCCGGTTTGGTTCTGTCTTCGGGCCGGTTCATGTTTGCTTGAAGTGTCGTTTTGGACAGAATGGAGCCGGCGCCGGTTTGGATGCATGCAGCCGGCGCCGGCTGTCCTCTGGGAAGCCTCCCTTTGTCAAATTTCATCCCCTTTTGCTGCCGGTTTAAGTTCTTGTTAGGGTCCCTCGTGGATGGCGATCAACACGAACTCGTGACTAGCTTCCTCCACCTTCCAATCCTCCTTCATCCTCAAGCATGGTTTGATGATCAATTGAAAATCATCTTGAAGCTTCTTGGTCCTCGCTCTTGTCATCGGTCATTGTCCTCCATGATGAAGTGGAGTCTCATCAGGAAGAGCCGAAGAAGCAGCCTACTCGACCTCACACCAACACTACTAATTCCCATTCTCGTACTAAATTTGAGGCACGAGTGGAGGCCAAACTAGAAAGCCAAATAACCATCCTCTTCCAACTACGAGATTCCGTTGCGGACCTCTATTACCGTTAGAATGTCCAAGAACAAAGGTTAGCGACTTTGATCCAGCAATCCACTGGTGCATCCACGAGTAGAGCCACTATTGATGATGATGATGATGAGTCCAAGGACTCTTAATTTACTCCTTGCACTAGTATTTTATTTTATTGTCTGTCTTTTTTCTTTTATTTTTTCCATTAAATTTTCATGACATTTCTTAGTTTTTAGGTCTTGTCTTTTCCTTTATTTTGATTTTCTTTCTTTTCCTAGCTTTATGTTTTTCTGTTTTTATTCCTTTTGAGTTAAGTACCCTTGTGACTTTTCTAATGACTACTCCTTATGGTAGATTCACACACTTTGGAACTAATTCGCAATGGAAGTATTTTTCTTCTCTCTACTCTTCCTCTTTATTTATTTTGGTTTTTTAGCTTTGTTTTCATTGTTTTATTTTTTGCTATTGAGGGTAATGTCCCATTTAAGTGTGGGGGAGAGTTTAGGTATTGAAGATTTTTTCATATCATTTTTGTGTGAAATTTTTCATATCATGTTTTGTGTGACATTTTTCGAAATTTTTTTTTGTGGTTTTCATTGTTTAGCAAGGTCGTAATTCTTTTTCTTACTTGGATATGAGTTTTGTCATTCATTTTGGTGAATTTTTATGAAACTGATTTATTGAATAGGATATTTTCAAGACTTGAGAATTTGGATTGATCTTGTTTATGCATTAGTGTTTGAATATTATTTAACTTATCTAGTTTAACTATGGAGGATATGATAAATGTGGGAAAGTTGTTGGCTAACTCTTATATTATGGTGTTAAACTTTACTTAGCTTTGAGTTGTGATAAGAAATATAAGGAGATAAAATATCTTTAAGTGGAAAGATTGTGAAATTTTGTGAAAAAATTGATTGTGAGTTGAAGCACAATGAGTAGATAGTTGTTTTCTCTTTGTTGGTGAGAAAAGTATTTTTGCTTATTTATAGGGGCTAATATGGATAAAGAGAAATCTACTTTCTTGAGGCCATTAATTTTTGAAAGCAAAAGAGAGGAAAATTGTTGAAAAATAATGAGTGATGACTAAAAAGGGGCTAATACGTGCGTGAAGAGAAATCTATACACTTGAGGCTATCAATTCTCTAAGTCATTGAAAAAAATTGAGGGAAAAAATTTTGAGTGCTTTCCTGACATCATGACTTGAGTTGTACAATTTTTAGATTTATAATGCTTAAGTTGGTAGATAGTTTGACTTGTATGATTCATGTTATCTATATTTTTGCTTGAAGAGTGAAATAATTTTCTTAAACTAAGGTATAAACTTGTTTAATTTAACTTCAAGAGTTTTGTGATGTCTTATTAAATACTTCAAAGTTTTAATTATTTTCAAAGGGTTTGATGAATGGCAAAAGTTTTATCTAAAGTTTGAAGGAAAGTTATAATTGTTGTTATGTTTCAATTTTTAGGAAGAATAAAACCTTGTGTTTTCTTGATAATTTTCTTGGCTTAAGTATTTTTTTTTTAGGACAAGCAAAAGTTCAAGTGTGGAGGTATGTGATAGGAGCTAAATTCATCACTATTTTTCTAGTTATTTGAAATTAATTTGAGATACTTTTGATGTAATAACTAGGTATATTCTTTCCTATTTGATATTTTACTTGTGAAAAGTATTTTTTATGAATTTGTACAGAATTAAGTGGATTTATAGTAAAAAGTAGAAATTTCCAGCCTGCACCTGGTGCCAGGTCTGGCAATTGCACCAGGCGCTAGGTCTAATCTAGAAAATAGGGCACAATTTCAGGAGCGGAACAAAGTATACCTGGCGCCAGGAGGGTTGAAGGGACTCGGTACCAGGTCTGGTCTAGAACACGTGATTTTGTGTATGAATTTGGTATCTTCCAAAAGATTTTGTTATTTTCTGAATCCTACTCAGTCAAGACTTCTCAAGTAATGAATTTTGGCATCAAAGAAACTTATTTAAACAAGAAAAAACACAAGAGAAAGTAGTAAATCCAATGATTAAAACTTTCAATCACTTAAAGAATGAGAGATTCACCGTTCAAGGAGAATTATTCAAGAAGATTTCCAAAGAGAGAAGGAGGGCTTGTCTATGAGTTTTTTCTTTTACCTTTGTTATATTTTTCTAGAATAATGATGTATTCAATGTTTTCATTGTAATTTGATATTGTTTTGGGATTCATGATTTTTGGATTAATTTAGTTATTTGATCAATTTTCTATCATTCTTGGTGTTTGATTACTTGATTTTATTAGATAGGTTGATGGAATTAAATTTATGTCTAATAGACTTAGGAAACAAAGTTAGATTGAGTTTAATTTAATCAATTCTGCATATTTGTCATTTCTTTTCAGACTTGAAAAACGAAGTTAAGACAAAGAACCTAAGTATTCAAAGATTAGTTGATTTCCCCTAGAGTATAGGGTTATTGACTAATTTCATGTTTATTATTACCTAGAGTATAGGGATAATGTATGAGGAATTGAGTTTAATGTTATGTTAGTTTCATTGGGAAATCTGCTAATTTAATCAAGAGATAGTAATTTCATAGATTGCGAAAGAAATGGAGTCTATGTAAATGGATTCATAACTTGGAAAATGATTAAATTTTACTTTATATTCCTTCATGATGCTAAGATGATATTAATTGAAATAGTTGCTAAATGATACATTGTCATGTATTCTAGAATAGTTGTCTAAATTACATATTCCTACATCCTTAAATTGTACATATTTCTTTATTTTTCTTTTTATTATCTTATCATTTTATTAGGTCAACTAAATAATGAATGAAAAATGATTAGTGTGTACGTGTTCCTTTGAGGATAGATACTCATTAATTCCCTATATTATGCTTGCGATGAGTATACTTGCTCGTATATGTATTTTAGGATTAATATTTTAATTAAAACTTAACTAAGTGATAGATTTAAATTTAATAATTTTTCTACACCCAAAATTTACGCATCATAGTAGCTGGGAGAAGAAATAAGACATTGATGAAAATGGTCTGAAGTATGATGTTTCATACTACTTTTCTGGTATCTTTTTGGGAATATACCCTGGAAACAGCAGCATATATTCTAAACCTGGTACCTTCTAAGTCAATACCTAAGACGCCCTATGAGATGTGGATTGGACGTAAGCCAAATCTAAATCATTTCAAGATATGGGATTGTCCAACTTATGTATTGATCAAGGGAGATAAGTTAGAACCAATATCAGAATTATGCTATTTTGTTAGGTATCCAAAAGGAACAAATAGTGGTTACATTTATTATCCCAAGGAACAAAAAGTACTTTGAGTACTAATACTAGATACTTGGAAGATGATCAAAACACATCCACTAAAGGTTCAACAAGGTTAGAACTTGAGGAGAAGTTATCTTCTAAATCAACTTCTTCTAACCTGATTGTGGAACAAGAAGAGCCATAGCCTCAAGAACCTGTACAAACAAAGTCTCGTTATAATGGGAGGGTATCTAGGATTCCAGAAAGATGGATTAAAGAGGTTTTTAACATAGCCTCCGATAATTAAGCACAAGATCCCACTAGATATGAGGAGGCTATTGTTGTTGCTGATGCAAATCTATGGCATGAAGCAATGAAAGCAGAGATTGAGTCTATATACTTCAATCAGGTTTGGGATCTTGTAGCTTCACCTAAAGGAATTAAACTTATTGGATGTAAGTGGGTATACAAGAGGAAGAGAGGAGCGAATAGAAAGGTGAAAACCTTCAAAGTTAGGCTTGTGGTAAAAGAGTACACTTAGAAAGAGGGTATCGACTACGAGGAAACCTTTTCCTCAGTAACCATGCTTAAATCCATCTGTATCCTCCTTATTATTATGTGTCATTATGACTACGAGATATGGCAAATGGATGTCAATATGGCATTTTTGAATGAATATCTTAGCGAAGACATCTATATGTTCCAACCGGAAGGTTTTATTGCTGAGAGCTAGAAACATATAGTTTGTAAGCTTAAGAAATCCATTTATGAACTTAAGTAAGAATCGATGGCATGGAATATTCATTTTGATGAGACTGTAGAGTCCTATGGTTTCATTCAAAACAAGGATGAACTATGTGTGTATAGTAAAATAGAAGGTATAAATATAGTTTTTCTTGTACTATATATGAATGACATTCTACTCATTAGGAATGATATAGGAACATTGTCATCTATTAAGGTTTGGCTGTCTAGTCAATTCATCATAAAGAACTTAGGAGAAGCCAGTTATATTCTCAGAATTAAACTCTTTAGAAATAGAAAGTAGAGAATCTTAGGATTATCCCAAGCTACATATATTGACAAGATACTAGCCAAGTTCAGCATGAACTCATGCAATGGAGTGTTAATCCCTTGTAGGTATGGGTTATCTTTTTCTTCAAAAGATTGTCCAAAATCACAAGAAGAAAAAGATAGAATGAATAGAATTCCTTATACTTCAGTTGTGGGAAATCTAATGTACATTATGCTATGCACTAAGCCAAATATCTGCTTTATCGTAGGCTTAATTAGCAGATATCAGTCAAATTCTGAAAAGGTTCATTGGTAAGATATAAAGTATATTCTCAAGTACCTTAAGAGAACAAGGGATTATATGCTGGTTTACAGGGCTGATGACTTGGTTCCTACAAGATACACAGACTCAAACTTCTAGGCGAATAAGGATGAAAGAAAATCCACTAGTGGATATATCTTCACCTTGTCTGAATGGGCTATTTCATGGAGGAGTATTAATAATCTTGTATTGCTGACTCAACCATGGAAGTTAAGTATGTGGCAGTTTCATAGGCATCTAAGGAAGTGGTCTAGCTCCGAAAGTTCCTTTCAGAACTGGAGTCGTGCAACAAATAAATAGGCCGATTGTAATGTATTGCGACATCACTGGTGTGGTCTCACTATTCAAAGAACCCAGAAACCACAAAAAATAGAAGAACATTGAGAAGAAGTACCACCTGATCCGGGATTTTATCCAGAGACGAGAAGTCATGGTAGAACAAATTGCCTTGGAGAATAATCTAGCAAAACGCTTCACCAAACCTTTGACTGAGAGAGTCTTTAGAAAATACTTAGACGCCAGAGGGGTAGGCACCTATGGACTTACTTAGTCTTAGAGTGCAAGTGAAAAATTGTTAGAATATATGCTCTTTTAAACTATATTTTTGATGTAATTTTTAGTTTATATTAATAAAAGTTTTATTCTCATAAATTGTTTGTGAATTTTTCATTACTTCTATGCGCAATTTTGCTAGAAAAGACCTATTTTATTTAAGTAAATGGTTCATGTGAATGAAAGTATTTCATAGTAAGATATGGACCATGGTTACTTAACACATAAACTATCATTCTTAACCGAATGATGAGAATGAAAATCTCATCATGGTAAGGTTATTATGTTATGAATTCTAAATGTGTAATGCTTACTTTTAGCCAATGAGTAGTTTTCTCATTTCATAACACAAGCGTATTTCGAATAAGTAGAACTAGACCTGTAGTAGTGGTTTCTTAAAGTACTATACGGAAGAAATATAGACTACTACTGCTACAACTTGGACTTATACTCTATTGCTTGAATATGAGTTGGTGGTCTGATGAAACTAGGAGTATATACTTTGATATACTGTAATTGAGGTTCTCTTGTAGGACCAATATGCTTGTATATTGGGTATATATGACTAGTTAGTTAAGACAGACTTGTACAAGATAGCTTCTATGCTATATCGCCCCTTATAACTGTCCGAATGATCTTAATATCCAGAGCTCTCAGGAATATGGTTTGGATGTTTACTTTAGGGTAGCTTCTTTGGAAAGCGAAAACATTCCAAGAAGTCATGGATCATTGGATTAGAAGCTTAAGGATGGCAGATGTCTTTTAGAGAGGTGTTAGTACACTTTTTCCTCTCTAAATAAACGGCGATGTGTAAAGGGATATTTTGGTCATTACACCTGTAAGCCGGAGACATTGCTAATGCAGTATTGTCCCTGTGGTCAATATTTTCTTAAGATAATATTAGAAAATATTTAAAATACAAAATATAGTTATTTATATAGTAGGGATTTTTTGATCATTTTAGTAGCTAAGGTGATGTGTCTTTTTGGACCTCAGATTACCCTATAAGTCTTAATTAATTTTGGATTAAGGAAATGGTCTCGGTTAAATAGAATTTTATTTTATTCAAGAAGTCCAATTTATTATTGAATCGAAATAAAATAAAAGGTCAAGAGAAATTAAATTAAATTTATTATCTGATTTAATTGATTAATTAATTATTCAAGGTTTGAGCCCAAATTGAATAATTGAAAAAATTAACCTGGGCTTAAACTATGTAAAAAGGCTTGAATAATTATCTTGGTCTATTTAGGCTTATAAATTATTTATTGGGTTATTTTTATAATTCCAAAAAATAAATAATTAAGTTTTATTATTTATGGGCTCATTGAGTCTAAGAATAAATAATAGTATTTTCGGGCCCAATAGCTTTAACCAAAGGGTTTTTTTCACAGAATAGAAGAGTTTAGGACTAGCTAAACATCTTCTGTGAAGGATATCTTGATAATATCTGCATAGTTTTGAAATACTGAAATCCCGATGGTCTTATTATCAGATAGGCCGTGTATTTTTATATACTACTGTGAACAAAAAAACACACAACAAGTCTAGTGTTTCTTTTCCTCTCATTTTTCTTCTTCTTGATATTGCTAATTTTGATAGTAGAATGTCAAGAGAAAGAGATTGTTTTTCTCGCTTGAGTTGCTTTCACCAACAGAATTTAGGCAGAAGTATATTCTGAGAATTGGAAAACTCGTGTGTTCATGCCAAGAAGAAGTAGATGACTAGAGGGCTTTAATCCAGAAGCTTCAACAAGCAAAGAAGAAGAGATTCATGTTGTTCAATCATCTTCCTCAGTGCCAAAGAAAATCTTAAAGCACAAAGGTATAAAAAATAAAATTCTTCAGCTGTGTTTTTCCTACTTTTTTTTTTTTTTTTTTTGCTTTTGTGTTGTCCAGTATGCATGCTTTGCATTTGTTTTTAAGCTTCACTACTAAGGATGTTTATATACCCTAGACTAGTTTGGATGGTTTTTAAAAGGGTGTCCATTCATACAAGACCTGCATATTTTTTTACTATTGAAGGCACGTGAAAATACTATAATTAGGGGCAAAAATTTGAACCCAAGATCTTTTGGTGATTCTGAATCATAATATATTGGTAGTAGAAATTTTGTCTTTTGATGAAAGTTACTTCTTCTATTTTACATTCCAACAACTTACCTGTTGCAAGTGACATGCTTGAATCTGGATTCATCTATTCTATACAAGTTAAGGATATGATGGTATCATGTTAACGATTTGTGGGCCCTTGCCATTTGCCAATATTATATCCTCTACTACTAGTATTATTTGGAACTTCGAGAATTTTTTATGTAGAAATCAAATTGCATATTTTGTTTGCTACTAAATGCTATGAAGATAAGAAACAGAGTTAGAAGCTTATAACCTTCCCCTTGCACTTTTCTAAATCAGTTGTCAAGGCTTTTACATATGATAATAGGCTGTTCTGTGAGGTTAGTAGGTAGTGTGTATGCAGGTTTTTTTGCAGTACACATTTGTTTTATCTGTCTTACTCATTTATATATCTAGTGCATTATTTGCTTTATATTTTCAAGTTCTTGTGTATACTAGAGTAAAATGGATGCTAGGTTGATTTCTCATTGGACAATTCTAGCATGGCTTTACCTTGAGATTCTATAATGGTAATTCAATGTTGAATAATTTCTATTACTGAGCAGGGTTTCTAATGCTTCCTTGTTCTATAGATTCTAATAGCGTGCAAGCTAGTAATTCCCAAGATTCCTCTATGCCCCTGGTATTATCTATATTCGCTTTACCTAGTTCATATAGGTAGCTGAAAAAAGTAATCTACTTCATTACCCTTTCAAGCTCTGCTCATTTAGTTCATAGTTTCACATATTCTACAAAAAATGAAGGGATTTGAAAGTCAGTGTTGTAATATACTGCTCCTAGCAGTTAAATGCTCTTACCAATGCTTGTTTATCTTTAAAGCAAAGGAATGCGCATTTTGCATATGTGTTGCTGACATTGATCACCTTCCCCTAAGAACAAAAACACATAAATGCTCCCCAAGAAACAAAAACACATAAATGCATTGTTACAATACTATATGAATCTAGTTTCGTTTGTCCTGATTCTACTGTTTTTTGCTAATGGTTAATACTGTGTATAGCAGTAAGTTGTAAAATTACTTCTAAGTTATGTTCTTCATATTTGCAAAATTGTGTGATAATGGGATTTCCAAATGTTCATCATTGATTTGATATCAATGAAACCTGAGATCAGATGTGCTAAACAAAGACCTGTTAAAGAGATAGGAAAGTTGCACAAAATGAGGAAATTTTCTTCTGGACAACTATTCATATGGTTGTTAGGTTAGAACAGGATCTTAAAATTATTACTTCATCATTGATATTATTAGATCAATAGTTGTTTATGAAGCCTTTTTTTGTATATTCACATGCTTTGTTTGTTATAATATGTGGAAGACAATGCAAGGATACACGTTCGCTCCTCCCAATAACTAGCATAAAAATAGCAACAGAAATGTGTAGGCAACTTCAATTCAATATGGCACAACCTTTGAACTACCAGAGGAATGTTTTTCATTTTGGAATTGATATTAGAAAGAGGAGGGAAGGGGAGCAATGAACTTTTCATGCTTAAGAAAGGATGTGAGACAAGACTAGAGTGCAAATCACCGTTGGTTCTCTTTTTACAGTATCATATATTGCTTGACAAGTCTGGCTTGATAGCCTTGATGACATTCTCTTAGATTTATTTTCCTTTGACAATGTAATCCTCAAATGAAGAAACAAAAATCACCAATATCATAATGTTGATGTTGATCTGAATTATCAAAATTATTATCAGCGATGTCAACAAATTAAGTTCCTTCATTTGTGATTGCTTCTCTTTTATGTGTTTTACTTTCTGAATTGGAGACAATGACTTTGGCCTCTCAGTTTTAAATGTTGTCCTTATTGAACATACATATTTTGGTTATCCTTTTTTTTGGGGGGGCGGGGGGGGGGAGGATTGCTCAAACATCAAAAACCGGTGAGCTTACATGATTGTGACTCATAGCTGTTGTTTTCATTGGAAATGTTGTCCGGTTGATTTTAATTCTCACATTTCTTCTTTTTCACTAGTAGGATTTTTCATAGCATGACAGGTTTGTTGAATAAGGATTAGTGGATGCTTTAACTTGGTTATATCTTATAATGATTCTTGATTTGGAATTTGTCCACTGTCTAATCCATGCATAAATTCAATTATTTCTTATTTGTCTTCCATTACAATATGTCTATAGTAAGATTTTTTTCAACTTATTTGTCATGTCTATTGAATTGGTTAATAGTAGCAAATATATTCTATTCTGGTTTGCATCACTATCTTTTTCTCTCAATGTGGTTCAATGTGAAATATGTTGTATTTGTGACACAGTTTTACCCTTGATACATTGGGCTAATTCACATGATCCGTGCTTAACTACTTGGTACCATTGTATTAGGTGAGAATTAGCATTTTATCTTTTAGCTGTACACTAAATGGCCATCACTACATGTTTGGATTCCATAGAATTAAAAACCAGTGAGCTCAAAGTATTTTTATAGCAGAGCATTTATGTGTTTTTATTCCTAGGGGAGGGTGGGAAGATTTCTAATTTGTCCTGATTCTATTAAATGCAATCTTGGATTTCGACAGAACTAGAATTTGGCATGATATTTTCCATTGCAAGGTCTTGTTCTACTAAATGAAAGTCGTGTTCTCCGTTTTAAATGTTGTCCTAATTGAACATACATCTTTTGGTTGTCCTTTTTTTTAAAAAAATTGCTCAAATATCAAAATCCAGTAAACTTACATGATTTTAACTCATGGCTATTGTTTTCATTGGAAATGTTGTCTATTTAAATTTATGGGTACTTAGAAAGTATGGATACATCAAGGAGAAAGAGAGGGTAACTATAACAGAGGATGATAACAATGAACTGTAAAACAAAATGGAATTAATCAGTTGTATCATGATACCATCCCTTTGCTATTAATGCGATTCTATCTGAAAATGTTTCATTTATTAAGCTACAAGCCAGAGAGCTATTTATGTCATTCTTTTTTTTAATGGCATACTTTTGTATTTATCTTTCAAATAGTCTTGTTTTATAAATAGTAGATTTAATTGCAATCTTTGCATTACTTTCAGATGCCACCTAGTAGGAAAGGAATGTAAAAAAAGGGCAAAAGGTAAGGCGATATGGAGACCAATCAAACAACGAATCCAAGGGTCAATCACTGAATTCACTCCCAATAGAGAATCAGAATTCTCCAAATACTAACCAGAGAATCTGCTTTTTGTTCCATATCAGAGTTTGATATGCTTTTGATATGGATGGTGGTTGGTTTAGGCAGTGTTTTAAATATGTGAATTATTGATATTGATGTACTTTTGATATGGATGTAAGACTTTTGATATGAATGTACTTTTATTATTATGCAAGATTACTTTATTAGATATGTGTATGGATTATGTAGTGGTAACATAATTTTATTTATCAATAGAAAATCTATTAGCACTTACCAACAAACAATCTGTTGGGACATACTAACCGAACTTTATAGGTGTCACTACTAGAAAAATGCAATATACCAACTAACTATTACCAACTGACCACTGCGATCGGTAATTACCAATCGATTATCAACCGAAATGAAAATTAGAAAAATTTAAAACTTTTCCAACCACTTACCAACAAACATAATCGGTTGGTAAATAGTTGGTTGGTAATCAGTTGGTAATCGATTGGTAGTTTGGTGGAAATATATTTACCAACCGATTACCAACTAATAATATTCAGTTGGTAATCGATTGATAATTTAATGAAAAAAAATTTACCAACTAGTTACCAACTGAAATATATCGGTTGGTAATATATTCAGTTGGTAATCAGTTCGTAATTTGACGAAAAATATTTACCAATTTATTACCAACGAATAAAAATCGGTTGGTAATATATTCAATTAGTAATTGATTGATATTTTAATTTAAAAATTTTACCGATCGATTACTAATCGAAATGTATTTATTGGTAATATATTCAGTTGGTAATCGGTTGGTATTTTAATTTAAAAATTTTATCAACCAATTACTAACCAAAATATATCAACTGGTAATATATTCAGTTGGTAATTGGTTGGTATTTTAATTTTAAAATTTTACCAACCGATTATTAACTGAAATATATCAATTGGTAATATATTCAGTTGGTAATCGGTTAGTATTTTGGTTGGTAATTTAATTTAAAAATTTTGTCGATTGATTACTAACTGAAATATATTAGTAGATAATATATTCAGTTGGTAATCGATTGGTATTTTAATTTAAAAATTTTACCGACCGACTACTAACCGAAATGTTTTGGTTGGTAAACCTAGTTAGTTGGTAATCGATTGGTATTTTAATTTAAAAATTTTACCGACTAATTACTAATCGAAATGTATCGGTTGGTAATATATTCAATTGATAATCGGTTGGTATTTTAATTTAATTTTTTTAAAAAAAATAAATATGCCACGTGGCAAAATGGTTCGCCACATGGCTACACATAGCAACCACATGGCACCACATTTGGTTGGTATTTTAATTTAAAATTCTTTAAAACATTTTTAAATATGCCACGTGGTAGAATTGTTTGCCACATGGCGCCACGCTGGAAAATCCTTCCCTTTCCCGCGTGCGAAAAAGAGTCGAACTTACGTCTCCATTGTGGAGGCGCAGTGTTCCAACCACTGTGTTACGTCATTGTTTGTGCAAATTGGAAGTACATATTATATTTTTTTTACTTCTTAAAAAATATTACAATTATATGAAATACACTTCTAAAACTTGTAAATTTTGATTTAAATAAACAAATAAAGTAAAATTTTTATCACTTTTTTTTAATAAAAAATTTCATTTTTACTTTGCTTCTATTTATCAGAGTATTTAATTATTCTGTACATATATTCCTAAATGATATAAATTTTGTTTTTGAATTAATAATAAAAGTAAGCAATTTTTTCATACCTTTCATTATACAACAAATTTCTTAGTTATAAATTTTTTTAATATAATAAAAACTTTTGAATTTAGAACACTCAGTTCATAATTTTTTAATTATGTAAATATGCATAACTAAATAGACATTAAACAATTTATCTATTAGGTGTATTAAATTTAACAATCAAAAAGTTATATTATATCTGTACACATAATTTTAATAATAGATATAATTGTTATTCTTTTTATGACAATGTAAAAGTTATTACTCTTATTTGTATGACAATATAAATATATAGGCGTCATGTATATGTGTAGGATGTGTTTCCATCATATTTATATTTTTCTATATTCATGCACATATATAAATAGTAATTACTATAAATCATACATAATTAAATAAGAATTATCTTTATTAATGCATATAAATTGTCAATATATTCGTAAATTTGATTCTTTTATTTTATATTCAAATTGATAAAATTTTAAATTTATATCATATACAACAAATATTATAAAAATAACATGTTTTCAATATAAAAAGTAGAAATACTTAGTAAAGTTACTATTTTTATCACTTAGTAAAGTTACTATTTTTATCATATACTTATAATTACTGTATTACATTTTATCTTTCTGTATACATGCACATATATAAATTGTAATTATTATAGATAAAATTTATATATTTTCAAGTTATATGTGAATGTATATTGAGACTTAAGGTCATATATTAGTTAATTATTAATGCATTTAGTCATTACTTGAATCCCTATATTTTTTAACTTAGTTCATTTGGATAATTATATTTAAGTCCCTAAAGTTTCTAAAAGAAATCCTTACAACCATAAATTTTTTTAAGCGAAACTTATTTTAAATATCTTTTGAAAAATAATGAGTCAAGTGTAAAAATAAATAAACAAAATTTTAAAAAAAATTATTTCAATTTTTATATTTTTTTAACTTAGTTCATTTAGATAATTATAGCTAAGTCCCTAAAGCTTTCAAAAGAAACCCTTAGGACCACAAGTTTTCAAAAATATTATTTGATTCATGATATTTTGTAACTTAGTTCATTTAGATAATTATATCTAATTATATTTGATAAAAGTATAAAAAAAATTTAAGAAATCAAAAGACTAAATAATGAAAATTTGCAATAGAAAAATAAATTTGGTGTTTTTTATATAAGAAAATAGGATGATAGGTATGCTATAATGTTATTCTTAACATAAGAAAATAGGATGATAGGTCTGCTATAATGTTAAATAATGTAACTTGGTGTTTTTTATAATTTCATACCATTCATAGGTCTTACTTTACAATATAATATTATTATTATGATAGGTGTGCTATAATGTTATCCTAAGATCATATGCATTGTTGTATAATATTATATAGTGCTAGCAAGAAAAGGTTATTCCATTTCCTTGCAACGTGTAACATCCCATTGTCTGGGCCCAACAGGACCGGGGATGTCGCCCCGTCCAAAAGACAAGGGGTCTTTATAACTAGGTCACATATAATAAAATAAAATAAATACTTTAAAATTAAACTTATTACAACCCAAAAGATAAGTACAGGAACAAATCCAAAATAAATTATTTGCTACATTCTCTCAAAACATCACATAAAGAAAATAACATGAAGTCTTCAAAGCATAGGTAACAAGTCTAGTTAATGACCTCCACAGCTGGATCAACCTGAAAACATGACAAAAAGGTGATGAGATAAGAATCTCAATAAGCTCGTGTGTGCTTTGAGTGTTTCAGGTAAAATCATTCATGTATGCAAGTTGTAAAAGCTTCACAAGAGTAAATGCTGGCAAGCATTAAATAAGTGTTGAAAATAAAGAGTGGTGTTTTGCTTCTCAAACCATACAGGTGCACAATAAATACAACCACTCAAATGGATAGCCATGGGTTACCACACGTTGGGCCCAATGACTAAATAACGGTCAGAATGCCACACGTTGTGCAAGCTGACAAAAGGTAGGTGTACGGCCCACCGGGTGAGATACTCCTCCATCTCTACACCCAAACTTACCGGTTGTCCACTCCGAAAACACACAGTCTACATGACTAAAACTTGCTAGCTCGAACCGGCATGACCTACCGGACTGGCATCCTATCCAGGAAGGACTCACCCCTCAGAGGCAGCCACCTACTAAGAGACTTACCCTAACCCTTCAAAGACTAGTCCTGGTGGTCTACCCTTATTGAGTACTCAACGTTGATTGTCCCACTTGGGAGAAAATTGATCACACATTGTTTTATTTGGAAATAGCAATTAAGGGTTTCTAAAATTCTTGTCAAAGTTGGGTTTTAGAAAGAATTTAGCATTTTGTGTAAAACTGCTTGTTTGATTTTCAAATGATTTGTTTGACTGGAATAAAAAGGAAAAACAGTCCTTAATTGCCTTTACATAAGGAATGTCCATACACATCACATTTGGCTTGCCATAGTAAGTTTTGGTCTTCAAATAATTCCAAGTAGGAACTTACCTGATCCTTTGCTTGCTCAAATTCAAAAGTCTTCCAAGGCTGACCTAACCCCGCTTGGGGTAAACACAAGACATAAGGTTATACTCAAGCTATATTTACTTACACAATTAATCCTAGTTCAACTTATTACAATCATGACCCTAATGTTCTAAGCTTTAAGGCTAGATGATAAATAATTTTATAAAATAAGGCTAGTTTGATGAGTTAAAATAACTAGGGGTTCTAAAATAATTGCTAATAAATTATAGACTCAAATAATAATTCTTGAGCGTTATTATCAATAAATAAACTAAGGTTTGAATATTGAATAATACCAAGCCCTAAATATTAATAAATGGTAATTTTAAAAATAATGTTACTTAAATAAATAATAAATTTACAATTAATTTTTAATTAATTAATTTTTTTAATAGATAATAAATAGTTAGTAATAAATAAAATTATTAATAAATAAATTATATTAAATTTTGTTTAATAAATAACAAACAAATTTAAATATGAATAATATTTATGACTATAGGCCTACAAGGTCATTAATATTTTATTTATTAATAGCATTTATATAAAAAGATCTTATTTAATTTTACACATATGCATATATTATTTTTAATGAAAAATATTATTTATTTGACTAGAAAAATATCAATATTTCATTTAATACCCCATTTCCAAAGCTTCCTAGAAATTTTTGAAATCTTAGAGGAAAAATGTAGTCATAATGCTAATTATGCTACTCCAATTTGCTAATTAAAATAACCTAGGATCAACAAGGTCATGATCATAATTTTCCTACTGCTAACAAGAATCATGAACATATTCTCCAATATCAAACAACAAACTAATCCATTCATGAAAATAGGCTTCAATCTACACATGCTATCACATGGCAAATCTCTACTAAGCATAATCATAACCATGGCTTCAATGAAGATAAGAACATGAAAATCTCATTCACCAAAGGTGTCATTTCATCTAACATGCTTTAACCATCCACCATTTTCTTAAGACATAATGATCATATATTGATTGACAAGAAAATCCATATAGCTTAAACATGATCAATCACTCTCATGTCCTACTCTCAACCCCTTCATACATATGCATATACTCAATCCCCCATTCATATACTATTCTCCCTATCAACATCTAAGAGACATGAATTCAGAATTAAAAAGAAAGGTTAAGGAGAAATACTTGGTTGATGATTACTTCGATGAAGATTTAAGAAGGTCCACGCGAGCGAGAGTCTTGAATTGTCCAAGAGTAAGAAAACAGCCATGGTTGTTGATCAACCATTTGGTCGAGAGAGAGAGAGCATTAGAAAGGTATATCGAGAATTGAATGGAAGAGGATGAACAAGAAGGTTATTCTTGATTTACCTTGCTGATGTTCTTGAGACCTTCAAGAAAAAGCTGATTTTGATCAGATTGAAAATTCTTGTTTGCGTGTTTTTGTATTATAAATATCAGAAATGAAGTCTAGGGGTTAAGTAGAAGTGATCTGAAGTATTTGAGAGTGATTAGAGGTGTTTAGAGTAGGTTTAGGTTTGAAGAAAGGTAGTGTGTGTTCTTGGTGGTTTGAAGAGAATTGAGAGAAAAGGCTTCACGAAATCTGAAATGATGTTGGCCGAATGGTCTAGGATAGATGGGAGTTTCGGTCTTAGCTAGAAAGAGAGAGAATGATCAGATTTTATTTGAATTTCAAATGAAGAAAATTGTGAAGTTGTTTGAGATAGGAGATTAGCTAATGGTGTTTGATTAAGGGAGGTTTCTTTGCTCTTCAATAGTGCTGGCTGGTTTGTTTTGCTTTGCTGAAATGAATGAGGTCTGATAAGGCTTAAGGCTGGCCGAAATTCAGAGCTTAAATGGCAGAGGAATTCTGGTTGTATAGCTTAATACAAGGGGTGTTTTCATGGAGAAAAATTCTGGAAATTTTGAAGTTCAAATGTAGTTTGAATGGAGTGATCTTAGGAGATGTTTGAGGTGTGGTTATGGAGTCCACATGTTCAAGGTAAGTGTGGAGGTTAATGGTGTTCAGTCCATGGCTGAACAAGGTTCAATTAGTAGAGGTTTGAGGCTAGTTTCTTCGGTCTATGGCTAAGGGAACAAGGGTGGAAATTTCTGGTTTCATAGTGCTCATGTTTCGAAGGTGTGCTGCAAATTTTCTTGTGCAGTTTTCTGCAATTCTTCAGCCCGTTTTGCAGAGGTTTTGAGAGATGTTCAATGGTCCTTTAAGGATGGTTTTTCAGCCTTCTTTATGGGGAAAAACAGAAAAGTTTTGCTGGCTTGAAGGTGGAATAAAACAGCTTCATTTTTCTGGTTGAGAGTTGCGAAACTGCCCAAAATTTTTTTTCTGGTTTGTGCAGTTTGTGCAATCCAAATTTTGCACAGAATTTTCAGTCTTCAAGCCACATGAAATGACCATCTTTTGGGCAGCAAATGGTTAGGATTATTGGCTGAATTTTTTGACAGCTGGACTGTCAAGAATACTGAAATTTTTTCCAGATTTTTCTTCATTAAAACCATAAACAACATGAAGGTAGAATTGAAGGTTCTACCATGGTGATTTATTTCTCTTGGGAACCCATCCTAACTTCTCTCCCATTTTCAGCCAATCCTCTATCCTTCAAGACTGATTTTCGAAATTCAAGGTTGAAGAATTATCACAGAATTTTTGGAATTTAAAAGAAGAGATTTAATGGATTTTGGTTTATTTAAATTATGAAGATGTTAGGACAAAGTTAGAGGTAATAAAAAGGACAAGAATTCCTCTAGAATTCTTTTTAGGACACAATGATAAGATTAGAACATTCTCTTCATGTCTCCCCTAAGACAACATTCCTCCTTGAAACCAGAAAAGTTATCTGGTCCTATATCCAAAATGAAATACCGAGATAAAAAAACGGAGGAGAAGTTTAAGCATTTAGGTCATTAACAGACTAACATAAACACAGGTGAGATATTCCGTAAAATAAGATGACAATGGTCAGTTGAACAAACCTAAAAGCAAGACATAGAGGAATTTTCACTTAAAGAAAGCCGTCCTAATCCAATTTTAAACTCCAACAGCACGAGAAAAAATTCAAACTTAATTAAGATAATCATGATAAAAACTTAGATGATGGGATTTGAACTCATGACCTTAGAGATTAATTCCAAAGCTCTAACCACTAAAACATAACAACTCTTATTCTTATTTTCTCACCCACATATTCCTCTTATTTAATTCTCAAGCTAACTTCCTATTTTGACCTCAAGCAAAATTACCATTTTACCCTTCCTACTCAATAAGCATATCTAAGCCTTTTAACCTATAAACCACAATTCTAAAACACATAAAATCATTCAAAAATATATATATTCATACAAAATAATATGATATGCATCCCTACCCTCTTACTCTAGGGTTGGCTTTAGGTGGAGTTTCACACAACACCATGCCAAAGTTATATACTATTATATGGAGACTTACATATTTGAATTATTTGAATTTGAATTTATAATGTCATTGATTCCTTTAAGATTTATGTGAATTATAAATATGCTTACTAGATAATGCAATTTATTTGTATTTATTAAAGTGAACATTTGACTTCCATGATTAGTACATGAACTGTTATTAAATTGAAATATTATTTATAAAAGAAATATTATTTTTAAGTTCTCTAATGAGAGAAATAATTTTTATAATTTATCTAAAAAAATTATTTCTAAGTAATTTTGATTTTTTACTTATGCAAACCTAAATCAACAAAGGACCAATTATTTGGACTAGGAGTCAATTATTTTGACTAATTTTCAAATTAATTGACCAAGACTATTTTAACTAAGTCAATTAAAAATTGATTTTGACTTAGACCCATCTTGATCATAACCTTACATTCAAAACCAAATTAATCTCAATCGCACTTTCACTTTTGCCCTAGAATAAAACACATAATTTTCTCCATTTTTTGTAGCAGCCGTCCAGCCCACTTTCTCTTCCTAAAATCGGCTTTCTTATTTCTCAAAGGAAAATGCCAGCTATTCTCCATTTTGTCCAAGACTGCCAACAGCCCTTGAGCAAGAGGAAAACAATTCCTCTTCACCATTCTCAGTGGCTGACAGCCTCCATTGCAAAAGGAAAAAGCCATTTCATCTTCCTCTTTTTTGTTTTGTTTTGTTTTTTTTTTTTTTTTTTGCCGTGAGCTCCATTCTTCTTTTCTTTCTTTGGTTCTTTCTTCAAACCTTCAAAGACCTCACCTTATTTGGGGTGTCAACGAAGCCTCTTCCACTAGTATAAAGAACTTGAACAAGCCTTCAACAAGGTAAGACCAGCATTCCATTTTCTTTCTCTCCTTTTCCCTCCCTTTTGTCTGAAGCTCCCTCTCATTGTTCTCTTTCGATTTCCTCATAAGAAACACAAGAAAACCCAGCTAAAAATCTAAAGATAAGGGCTTCCTCTTTTTTCCTTCTTAGTGTTAAGTTAAATATTCAACAAGGTGAGCAAAAATGAACTCATTTTTCCTCTTGGAAACTTTATTAGTTGAAAAATGAAAAAATCTGTCTAGTTTCTTTATATTTGTGAAAAGAGCATTTTGCTTGTGGTTTTGGCTGGAAGGATGTTGTAGACTTAATGTATATATGATATATTGTGTGCTTATGTGATTTTATATGTGAAGAATACATTTTTCTGTTCTTCCTGCTAGCGTGATAGCCGAAATGTTCATACTTTGTCCAGTTTGGTAAGATTTGATTTCCTTGATCTTTTCGTGTGATTTAGTAAAGTGGGAATGTTATATTTATGCCAGAGAAATATTATGTGATGAGAAAATGAAGCCTTTTGAGTGAATAAATCCATTCTCTATTTTTTGCATATGAACAACCGAAATGCATTGTTCTGTTCAGCTTAGTGAACGGATGATTAATGCTAGTTTTGCGTGTGGTTTTGTTAAAAAAATGAAGTAAGTTTGATGTGGTCATGTAATACTTTGTAGGGATGATTTTATATGTGGTGTGTAATGGGATTTGATGTTGATGAGGGGTTTAAATTGTTATGACAAAAACAGAGGGTTGTTGGTTTGGCATAGCAGCCGAAATGGGTGTTGGTTGGGAGCTGGAAACTTTAATTGGGCAAGTTAGGATTCGAGTCCCTGAGGGCTGAGTGATGTGTTAGGAATCGTACATTATAAATTTTGCATGAAACAAATGAAGGAAAACCTACGTTAATAACTTTTGCACAAAAATTGCTTAAGCTGTAAGAAACCTTGTACAGAAGGACCAATTTTAAAAGTCCAAAAACCCCTTTTTTTATTGAGATTTCTCACGATTTTTACACTATTAAACTTCAACATGTTAGGAACACTTTAGAAAAGAATCACTGGAAAAATTTCTGTAAATTGTGAGTTATGGATTTTTCAAGTTCACTATTCAAAACTAGATACGATACCTATGCATTTCTGTATAAAATTGTTTGAATAATTTTTTGGTGGGATCTTGGAGAAATAAATATATGATAATTTACCTAACATGCTAAGGTACTAAATAGGAAGGTTTTATTGAAAAATAAAATGATTTTCTCAAATAATTAGATGGATATTTATGACCTCTATTTTTTATTAAAAATAGTGTTTTGAAGTTTGAAGAAGAAAATTAGATTTGTATAAAAGGATAGTTGTAATTGTTTTGAAAATTAACTTAAAAGGGTTTTATGATATCCTTAGAATTATTAGGAATATATTTGTTGGGCTTCTATGATTTTATTAGACTATATGATTTTGGGTAATAAAACACTATACTTTTGCAAAATAAAACTTTGGTAAGAACTTTTAATTGCAGGACTACTTGATTACATTATGTACTTGGTTAAATAAATTGGTGAGAGAGTTATTTGGTTAATTAAAGTTTTGTATGATTAATTATGATTTGCATGGTCAATTAGGATTTTGCATGATAATTAGGGTTTTATGCCATAATTAAGGCTTGGTTTAGCTATTTGTGTTAGTAGAATAATTGGGGGTTCTGTGCTATGTGAATTTGTGGATGCTTTAGTAAACTATTGAATTCTATGAAGGGATGCTTTACAACTAAAATATTATTCTTATGATAGGTATGCTATAATGTTATCCTAAGATTATATGCATTGTTGTATAATATTGTAGGCCAACCTAAGAAAGGGAATGCAGTTTATGGCATGGGGTCCCTTAGCTCCAGTTGTGTACAGAAATCTACTTCACACAAGCTATCATCTTCTTCATCCATTTCATCGGCCCATCCTTTGCAATGTGGAGATAACTGACATTCAAAATACTATAAATGAGTCTGTGCAAAAGGCTATTGACACACAAATTCAAGAAGTGTTGAAGACAAATAAGCGGTTGACAGCGGAGGTTTCTTTGCTAACACAGAAGGTTAAGGATTTAAGTGGATCAAATCTACCAGAAAATTAATATTCCTTCACTGTGTTCCTTAATTGTATTCCTTGTTGTTAAACCTTGAACATGCATTTCATCTCACTTTCATATTATGATAAACTTTTATGTTTAATTAACTATGATATTTGGTTAGGATTTATGGTATTTTGTGAGAGAATTATGTTTGCTTTGAATTTGTGGAAGGATGATGTTTATGTTTGTGGAAGGATGATGTTTGTATTAGATTTGTCAATTTGTGGAAGGATGATGTTTGCGTTGGATTTGTGAATTTGTGAAAAAATGATGTTTTGTGAATTTGTGGAAGGATGATGTTTATGTTGGATTTATGGATGTGTTTTGACTTTATTATTTTATAAATTTGTCAAATGCATGTGTTTGGTTATATTCAGATGCACCAGAATTTTACCAAATCAAAGAAAAATTTCCAACTAAATAACAGTTATTAATTTTCAAATCAACTAGCTACCAACAAACCACTTTGAAAAACCTTAGAGGAGGGGTGAATAAGGTTTTTGGCAAGCAAAAATAATTTTTTCGACTTGTCTAAAATTCAGTATAATGATGATCACCAAGTTGCTTGGCCAGACTTTATGGAAATATAGAAAGTTATCCAAGAACTCGTAGATATAAATCCAAATTCAGACAAGGTAAGAAACTCAAGACAGTAAATGAAAACCGAAAAGAAATGAGACAAATGATGTATAGTGGTTCGATCTACTAAGATCTACGTCCACTACCTTAAGTTCACACTTAAGGATTTTCAACCAAATTTTATTTACTCAACTTAATGAAATCAAACAGCACCACATACAAAAGAGGATCACCACACTAGATTTTCCAAAACCTCTCAATCACACAAACACATCAAGGATCACCTCTACTAGATTTTACACCACAACCTTGAATATTAACCAACACAAGACTCACCCCAATAGGTTTTACACCACAACCTTACACTACAACAGAGATTTGAATATCAATAAAATAGTAAAGAGCTCACTTATTTGAGTAGATGTTTACTTAGATACAAAGCACAAATATTTTTACCTTTGATACAAAATAAATTCACTTTGAAGCTTTGATAAAAGGTGATTTTTGAAAAAATTGAGCAATAGTGTTTCTAAGATGAATGTTTCAAAAATCTTATCTCAAATCTTGCTTTAGAGGCTATTTATAGAGCCAAAAAGTGAAGTGCCAACGGTCATAAAGAAACGGCTATAATTTTCTGCTTAAACTTATCTATGTTTTGGATTCGGGTTTTGGACAACGATGCATCTAAAATATAAGTCCAAAGTGGCACTTATTCAAAAGGAAATATTTCGACACATTTAACAGGATTTTGGATGAGTCTTTTGAATTCAAACTATTCAATTCAAAATTTTGAGATTTTCAAAAAACTTTGAAAACAACTCTTTGGTGCTTCAAGGTAAATTCAAATGAATCAAGAGATACAAGAGACAAAGGAATAAATAGATATACCTAAATAATACTTCCTAGTCAAATGTTCTTATAATAAGGACTTCTTGATATACAACTCCATATACTTCGATCTTCTCTTTTGATCTTCTTTACTTGAATTTGTTCGTCCACGAAAGAGTTGCTAAATAATCTTATCTGAATGCTTTAGAAGAATAGAGGTTAAACATGTCTTATCACAATAGATCAACAAGTTAGTCCATAGCAATGTTTGTCATTAGTCAAAATATAGAAGAAAGCCCTTAGGGCTAACAATCTTCCCCTTTTTGAGTGATGACAAACATAGAACAATTTCTATGTAATGAGTGAAGATGTTGAATAAAAGAGGTGCAAATGAATGCAATCTCACAGTATAGATCTCAAATAGAGATTATGAACAGTAGCTTGTAAACATGTCTCAATGAGCCTAAAGCCTTTCATTTCTCTATAAAAATATTCAAAATGTTTTGATAGAGAAGAGATAGCAGATAAGTTATAAGATAAGATACTCTCCCTAAATATATGCTTATAAAAGTATTTTAAACATAAAAGGAAAAAGCAGAAATCATGATTTGTACGTCCAAAAACTGACTCCAAAATAATTTTGGAAGAATGTATAAAACAAATCTTTTCAGAAATTCATTTTGGATAAGGTTTTTGGATGTCCAAAATATATTTTCAATTCATTAATACTGCTTATAAGAACATTTATTTGGATTAGAAATATCTAAGTCTAAAAATCCCCTTGACTCAATGCACGAGAATCTATCACAGAATCTAGTCTTGAGGATACCTTATACAGAAAACTACCTTTTTGAATTGAATAGCCATAAAGTGAATGTCATAAACAGAAGTTTAGACAACTATCCAAAAGATTTTCAGAGAACATATACAGCAAATCAGCCAGTTTTAGATCAAAAACATATCAGTGATTTTTATAACAGTTCATATTTGATTTCAGTGCATAACTGTTCATATCAGTAGTGGTTCATGTAATTCATGTAGTTCATATTTGTAACAGTTCATGCAGTTTCTTGAAATTCAACAACAGTCTTTTCCTCCCCCACTAACAGTTTCAAATTTCATAATGGTTCACAAAATAATTCATAATCATATCAGTTTTCATAACAGTTTTCTATTATCATAGCAATTCGCAGATCTCATAAATGTCCATTTAACTAATCATATACCATCAGTTCATTAGTTCACTTTTTCTCCAGATTATTACATATACAGTCATATAGTCATGCAGAACATCATCAGTTATGCAGAACATCATTAGTTCACTTTTTCACAGAACATATACAGTCATATATCACTCTCCATATACAGAACATATATAGAACAGTTCACTTTTCTCCCCTTTGTCATCAATAAAAAATAAGCATATCAGAAGGAGAGTAAAATAAAAACAAATAGATAATATGCATAAGATAGGGAAAAGCTTAAACAAGTATCCAACAGTAATTAACTTAGGGATAATATAAATGACGAAAAAAGTAAATTGTTCAACTTGTACAGAAATTAAATCGAGCATCAGCAAATTTTTCTTCCCAATAGTGCTTCCTAGGAGATATTGATTGTTTTAGCCTTTGACCCAGCACCCTTCTTGGAATGTTGACCAGCAATTCTGTTTGATTTTCGCTTTACTACAACATGTTTCTGTCTTTTTCCAGAAGGCTTGGGCTTAGGAGAAGTAGGAGGAATCACTGTTTCTTTCATGGGAGATGACTGTGGAGATGGTTTAGGAGAAGGATTCTTTTCTTTAGCAGGTAATTCAAACTGTTCCTCTGACATAGGTTCATCTTTTTCATGATCAAATACTAGAGGAGAAGATACTAGAGCAGAAGAATTAGCAGATTTTTCAACAACAGAAAGTCTATCACCAAGGCTTTTAATTTCTGAGCTGAGAAGGTCCATTTTCTCAGTTAAAGAACTAAGTGCTCCCAAAATGCTTTCAGACAAGCCTGAGTTCGGAACTTTTCCTTTGGCAGAAGATTCTGCTTGAAGGACTTCCCTTCCTCCTTACTCTTCATCAAGCTTTCCCGTTCTTTTCCTGTAGTCTCTCTCAACAATTTCCATGTATTTTCTTCCCTTACATAGCCTATTCTTTCAAAGGAATCAAAACTATAAACATTTGTTTTGGATGGATCACAGGGAGCAGAGCTTAAATCAACTTCAAAAAATCTGAAAACTTTTGTCAACAAATTCCCAAATGGCAGAGCTTTACTTGACATGTTTCTGGACTGCAACATCAATTTTGTTGTTAGAAACCCAAAGTTAATTTGCCTTCCCTCAGCTAGAGCTAACATAATTACCATTTGCAGAATACTTATAGAAGTCTTATACCCATAGCTAGGTACTATCATGGTCAACACCATGTGATGCAGAATTCTACCAACACCATTCATCCATTTTGAGCTCCTATTTCCAGAGTTTCCGAAATTTTTTCCCCCAGTGAATAATTTTTCAAATAAAAAATGTCATTTCCCTCAGGAAATTTGTTTAGTTCGAAGTACTGAAATGCAGCATCTCTAACATCACAAATCCTATTGAACAGTCTATGACAAAATTTTATATCTCTGCCTTTTACTCTAGATACATACCAGCGGATCATAAAATCACCTTCAGTTTCTTCAAGTTTCTCTTTCCTTGAGTTAGCATAAAACTCCCAGACCAGAGGGATATACATTTTCTCATCAACAGACAATAAACTACCCCACCCAATATGATCAAACATATCCAAAATATTTTATAGATTCAGAGAATGGTTAGCACGATAGCCACAGATAACAGTCCGATTTCTCAATACCCAGTCATTGTATTCAGTCTCGCATTTAGAATCAAGAAAGTGAGGTACCTAATTTTCAGAACACACTTGTTCTGGAGACGACTCTGATGAGTCATAGTAGATGCAGAGAAGTTTGGTTAAGGAGAGGTTTCTTTCTCTGCTGCTTTGCTTGAGCCCGAAACCTTTTTCTTCATTTTTGGAGACGATTTTTGCCCTTTCTTTGGTTTTGGAATGGAAGATTTAGTCTTAGCCATCTAAAAGATTAAAACTTTTTGTGGGCATTTGGTTTTTGAGAGGAAGAACACGGATGATTTTGGAAGAAGGCGGTTACAAGGGTTTTGAATTAGAAGACCCGATTACTTTGAATGTTTTGAGTAATGTGAGAATAAGGTGCTTTGAAAATATAAGTTTTTCTAAGAAGTTTAGAAAAACGGGCTAACCAAATTTTTGAAACTAAAAAATCGAAATAAGATAATATTAAAGATGGTTTTGGAACCAGACCCAATCGGAAACTATCATTTAAAAGAGTGTTTTCTTGAAATGCATTTTGGAAGAGGGATTTGGATTCAAATAGTACGTCCAAATAAGATGACGATGTGTTTTGGATTCAGAAAACTGCTTCCAAAACATTTTTCTTCATAATTCCTGCAAAAAGAAAACTTATGCCACATGATTGGTTATCAAATTCTTGTAATTCCCAAACCTCTTCTCAGATTGTTGAATCTATCTTCAACTAGAGGTTTAGTGAATATATCTACAAGTTGTTCATCCGTTGAAATGTATTCAACACACACATCGCATTTGAGCACATGATCTTGGATGAAGTGATATTTAACTTCTATGTGCTTTGTCCTATAATGCTGCACTGGATTTTTTGTCAGGTTGATAGCATTTGTATTATCACACAATATAGGTACGCAATTAAAATTAAGATTAAAATCCTGCAACGTATTCTTCATCCACAAAATTTGAGCACAACTTCTGGCTGCAATGTATTCAGCTACAGTGGTGGATAAAGATACGCACACCTGTTTTTTACTGTGCCATGACACAAGAGAGTGTCCAAGAAATTGACTACTAGTACTTTTTCTTTCAACTTTACAACCTGCATAATCTACATCAATATATCCTATAAGATCAAATGCGTTAGTGTGAGGATACCATAATCCAAATCATATGTGCCAATTAAATATCGAAGTATACGTTTTACTGCACATAGATGTGATTCATTCGGACAAGATTGAAAATGAGCACAAAGACATACTGAAAACATGATGTTTGGTCGGCTAGTAGTAAGATAGAGTAGACTCCCAATCATACCTCTATATTTACGTTCATCTACCTTCTTACCCTTTTCATCTTGGTCAAGTTTTATGGATGTACTCATAGGTGTGCTGATTTTTTTTTTTTTGCTTCATTCATTCCAAACCTTTTGAGTAACTCTTTGACATACTTAGCTTAGTTTATGAAGATCCCATCCTTGGTTTACTTAATTTGCAATCTAAGAAAGAAGTTTAGTTCTCCCATCATACTCATTTCAAATTCTTGCTGCATAGTCTTAGCAAATATCTTGCACAAAGAGTTGATAGTAGCACCAAAGATAATATCATCAACATAGATTTGAACAATCAGTAAATCACTGAAATTATTAGTTTTAATGAACAAGTTATTATCAATTAAGCCTCTAGAAAATCCTTTAGAGATCAAGAATCCACTAAGTCTTTCATACCAAGCTCTTGGAGCTTGCTTTAATCCATAAAAAGTTTTAGACAGTTTGAAAATATGATTTGGAAAGTGCTCATGAGTAAAACCAGGTGATTGTTCAACATACACTTCCTCTTTAATAAAGCCATTTAGATAGGCATTTTTTACATCTATTTGATAGAGCATGAAATTTTTAAATGATGCAAAGGCAAACAGCATTCGTATAGATTCTAGTCCAGCAACAGGAGTGAATGTTTCATCATAATCAATGCATTCTTCTTGATTAAATCCTTGTGCGCCTAATCTAGCCTTATTTCTAATTACAGCCCCATTTTCATCAAGTTTATTTCTAAAAATCCATTTTGTACCAATGACAGGATGATCATGCGGTCTAGGAACAAGTTTTCAAACCTGATTTCTTTCGAATTGATTTAACTCTTCTTGCATGGCAATAATCCAAAATTTATCATGCAATGCGATATCAATGCAGCTAGGTTCAATATTTGAAAGAAGAGCAAAGTTGTCTATAAAATACCGTCTAGTTTTAACTCCATGACTTGGATCTCTAATAATTTGTTCTTTGAGATGACCTGTTTTATATTTCCAATCTTTTGGCAATTGTTCATTCGTAGAATCTTCAGTTTGTTCTTTTTCTTGTTCAATCTGCTGTTCTTCAATCTCTTCTTCTTTTGCATGAGTGTCTAATAGTGGAGCTTTGACTTAATCTAACTTAACTTCTTTTGAACACCCTACATCATCGTCATCTTTTTTTAAGTGTAAATGTTAGATTCATCAAATACAACATGCACGGATTCTTCCACACAAAAAGTTCTTTTGTTGTATACTCTATATGCCTTCTTGTTGGAAGAGTATCCAAGAAATATAGCCTCATCGGACTTACTATTAAATTTTTCAAGATTATCTCGGGTATTTAGGATTAAACATTTATATCCAAATACTTTAAAATAAGAGATAGAAGGAGTTTTATCAAACATAAGTTCAAACGGAGTTTTTCTCAAAAATGGTCTTAACATAACTCGATTTATTATATAGCAAGCTGTGTTAACAGCTTCAGCCCAAAAGTATTTTGGGAGGACATTTTCACAAAGCATTGTTTTAGCCATTTCTTGTAAAGTACGATTTTTCCTTTCAACAACATCATTTTGTTGAGGGGTTTTTGCTGCTGAAAAATTGTAAAAGACTCAATTTTCATCACAGAAGTGAGTAAATTCACTATTGCAAAATTCTTTGCCATTATCACTTCTAATAGAAATCAGTTTGCATCCAATCGAGTTTTGGGCGCGCTTTATCAGTTTCGAAAATTCTGAAAAGGCTTCATCCTTTTGTCCAAGAAATAAGGTCTAAGTGAAAAATCATCAATAAGGACATATGCATATTTCTTACCACCAAGACTAGTAGTTCTCATAGGTCCAAACAAATCCATGTGAATCAATTCGATTGGTTTTGAGGTAGAAATCATTTTCTTTGGTTTAAAAGAGGTTTTGATTTGTTTCCCAAATTGACATGCATCACAAATTTTGTGTTTATCAAATTTCATTTTTGGCAGTCCCCTAACAAGTTATTTAGAAGACAATTTATTTAGCAAATCAAAAGATACATGATCTAATCTTCTATGCTAAAGGTAACCATCATTATCATCAACGGATAGGCATCTAATTCCATTAGTTACAAGGTCATTAAGATAAAACACATATATATTTTCCATACATTTGGCAGTAAAGATGATTTCAAGATTTCCACTGTCAAGAATAGAACAAGAATCTTTTTCAAAAATGACTTTGTACCCATTGTCACAAAGTTGGCTAATGCTGAGCAAGTTATATTTCAAATCATCAATAAGTAAAACTTGCTTTATAATTGTCAAGGAACCTTTACTAATATTACCAATGTCGAGAATCTTTCATTTCTTCTTGTCTCCAAATGTAACAAACCCTTCATTTATGGTCTGATTATCTTCCAACAGAGTTGTGTTTCCAGTCATGTGTCTTGAACAACCGCTGTCCAAGAACCACCTGGTGAAGCTTAAAGACCGTGCCTATACATGAGAAGGAGGAATGATTTTTGGTATCCACACTTTCATGGGTCCATGAAGGTTAGTAACATTTTCTTTGATTTTCTAGAATGTAATTCCACCAGTTTCCACTTTTCTCTTAATAAAGCATCTCGAAACTATTTGTCCCGGTTTTTCACAATATGTGCATGCTTTGTGTGTGCTGTAAGAAGAAGTAGGTTTAACATATTGAGACTTATTCTTTTTATTTTTATTCTCATATTCATATCCTAAACCACTTTGATTTCCAGCATAAACAAATCTAGGCTTGCAAAATTTATCTTTATCCTCATGTCTATATCCTAAGCCACTTCGGTTACCAATTTGATGATGAGTTCCGAGTAACTTTTCCAAATTGCTTTTACCATTTGTGAATTTTTCAATGCAATTTGTAAGATCATTTACTCTAATTTTCATATCATCAAATGTGCTAACCATACTTTTAAGAGTTTGAATTTTATCACACAAGTTTTTATTTTCCAGAGATGCATGATACAAGGCAGTTATGATCACATATTTCTCAATTATAGCACACGTATGTGTTTCAAGAGACATTTTATAATCATTCAACAAAGCTTTATTTTCTTCCATTAGACATTTAACCTTCAACTTTAATTCTTTATTTTTTCTAGACAATTTTTTTAATTCATGAAACATATCACATAACAACTCATTAGGATCAACATACTTTTCAATCATAGATATAAGCGAATTAGGCATGCAGTCAGATGTGGAAGAGTTTACCTCATTTTCCAATGCCATGAAGCAAATGTTGGCAATTTCATCTTCAGAATCTCTAACTTCGGACTTAGTTACATTCAAATCCCAAGCTCCCATTAAGCCTTTACCTTTCTTTGCCTTCAGATCTTTCTTTTTCTTAGACAATCTTCCTTCCTTTCCTTTTACAACCGGACAGTCAGCAATGAAGTGGTCAGTACTTTTACATTCACAACATTGAGATTTGAATCCAGAGGTTTGTCATTTCTTTCTTATAAACTTCCTTCCTCTTTTGAAGTTTCCTTTGTTGACCATTCTTTTGAATTTCTTTGCTATCATCACCAAATCATCATTGTCCATTTCTATGCCCTCACTG
This sequence comes from Voacanga thouarsii, assembly GCA_026120185.1. Lineage (NCBI taxonomy): Eukaryota > Viridiplantae > Streptophyta > Magnoliopsida > Gentianales > Apocynaceae > Voacanga > Voacanga thouarsii. The sequence goes on along the minus strand of JANUWF010000528.1, from coordinate 1,461,747 downwards.
CTTTCTAATAGGCTGGTTTCTTCATCTTCATTTTCAGCTTTCAATGTTATCCCTTTTTTGCCTCTATCATAATCATCTGATTCATGAAATCTTTTGAGCTTCATCTCATGAGTTAGAAGAGATCCGATCAACTCTTCAGTAGGTAAGGATTTTAAATCCTTGATTCTTCTACTACAAGAGTTTTAGGCTGCCAGCTTTTTGGTAAAGCATCTAAGATTTTCCGGTTTTGTTCCCTAAGGGAATAAACCTTCTCGTAAGCTTTAAGACCATTTGAGATATTAGTAAATTTGGTGAATATATCAGTAATGCTTTCATTTGGCTTCATAGTAAATAATTCATAATCATGAATAAGAAGCCCTAACTTTAATTCTTTGACTTGGTTTGTCCCCTCATGGGTGACTTCAAGTAATCTCTACATTTCATGTGCTGAATCACAACCACTAACATGGTTGTATTCAGTCGCTTCTAGTACACAACATAAAATGTTCATAGCTTGAAAATTTAAAGTTATATTTGCATTGTCTTCCATACTATACTTATCATTCTGTTTCAGTATTTTTTTTATGCCATCAATCATCTTTGATGGAATAAAATGACTATTTTCTATCAAACTCCATAACTCGAAGTTAATAGAACACACATAAATTTTCATTCTATTCTTCTAGAAAGTATAGTTGCTACCATTGAACAAAGGAGGACGATTTGTTGAAGACCCTTCAATATATGGAAGAGGGGATGGGATTGCCATTAAGATCTTTTCTACAAGGTTGTTAAACCAGGAGTATGTAGACCAAGCTCTGATACCAAATGAAAAACATTAGAGGGGGGTAAATAAGGTTTTTGGCAAGCAAAAATAATTTTTTCGACTTGTCTAAAATGCAGCATGATGATGATCACCAAGTTGATTGGACAGACTTTATGGAAACACAAAAAGTTATCCAAGAACTCGTAGATATAAATCCAGATTCAAACAAGGTAAGAAGCTCAAGGCAGTAAATGAAAACCGAAAAGAAATGAGACAAATGATGTATAGTGGTTCGATCTACCAAGATCTATGTCCACTACCTTAAACTCACACTTAAGGATTTTCAACCAAATTTCATTTACTCAACTTAATGAAATCAAACAGCACCACATACAAGAGAGAATCACCACACTAGGTTTTCCAAAACCTCTCAATCACACAAACACATCAAGGATCACCTCTACTAGGTTTTACACCACAACCTTGAATATTAACCAACACAAGGCTCACTGCAACGGGTTTTACACTACAATAGAGATTTGAATATCAATAAAACAGTAAAGAGCTCACTTATTTGAGTAGATGTTTACTTAGATACAATGCACAAATACTTTTACACTTGATACAAAATGAATTCACATTGAAGCTTTGATAAAAGGAGATTTTTGAAAAAAATTGAGTAATAGTATTTCTAAGATGAATGTTTCAAAAATCTTGTCTCAAATCTTGCTTTAGAGGCTATTTATAGAGCCAAAAAGTGAATTGCCAACGGTCATAAAGAAACAACTATAATTTTCTGTTTAAACCTATTCGTGTTTTGGACGACGATGCATCCAAAAGATAAATCCAAAATGGCACTTATTCAAACGGAAATATTTCGACACAGTTAACAGGATTTTGGATGAATCTTTTGGATTCAAATTATTCAATCCAAAATTTTGAGACTTTCAAAAAACTTTGAAAACATCTCCTTTGGTGCTTCAAGGTAAATTCAAATGAATTAAGAGACAAAGAGACAAAGGAATAAATAGATATACCTAAATAATACTTCCTAATCAAATGTTCTTCTAATAAGGACTTCTTGATATACAACTCTATATACTTCAATCTTCTCTTTTGATCTTCTACTTGAATTCGTCCACGAAAGAGTTGGTAAATAATCTTATTTGAATGGCTTAGAAGAATAGAGATCAAGCATGTCCTATCACAATAGATCAACAAGTTAGTCTATATCAATGTTTGTCATTAGTCAAAACATAGAAGAAAGCCCTTAGGGCTAACAAACTTAGTTAGTAATTTAACAATAAAAAATTACCAACATATTTTAAATTATTAAAACAGTTGGAAAATTACCAACCAAATATTTGGTTGGTAAATAAAGAAAACTACCAATGGGGAAAAAAATTAGCAACAAACAACTCGATTAGTAATTTACCAACAAAAAATTACCAACAGATTTTAAAGAACTAAAATAGTTAGAAAATTACCAACTGAATGTTTAGTTGATAAATAAATAAAACTACTAACCACAAAAAAATAATTACCAACCGAAAGTCAGTTGGTAATTACCTACACATATATCGGTTGGTAGCAATATGTCTCAGTTAGTAAATTAGTAAATTGCAATCTTATATTAAATACAAATTTACTAACAAAAAATTATAAATTTACAACCTATATTTTCGGTTGATAATTACCAATCACAACAATCGGTTGGTAACATAAATTTTTGTTGGTAATTACCAACCGAAATAGTTAACTCAAATGCCAAACTTAATGCTAAATTTCTAACTGAAGATTTTACATTACCAACCAAAGTTCGGTGGACAATTACCAACCGAAATAGTCAACTCAAATGCCAAATTTAATGTCAAATTTCCAACCGAAGATTTTACATTATCAACTGAATTGCGGTTGGTAATTACCAACCGACTCCAAAAATTTCGATTGGAAAATTTACAAGCTAAGCTTTTTGCATGCAACGCTATTCGGTTGGTAAATCATGATTACCAACCGAATTTAGCTAATTACCAACCCATTTTGTTGGTTGGTAAATCACTTTTTTTCTAGTAGCGTGTTTAACAAAAAAACAATCTGTTGGTATTTACCAATACAAATTTGTTGGTGCTTACCACCAAATTTATTTGTTGGTACATACCAACAGAAATTTGTAAGTGCTTGCCAACAGGTTACTGTTGGTAATGTTCTTATCAACAGATTTATATGTTGGTACATACCAATAGAGTATGCTTACAGTACCAACTAAATTGTAGTTGGTAAGCTATCAATTGACATGAATTTTTTTTTATATTTACCAACTAAATCATTTGTTGGTAATGTATAATATTTACCAACAAAACAAATATACCAACTAAGAAACTATTGGCAAATTACCAACTACATTGCTAACTAAATAATCAATTGAAAAAATATACCAACAAAATAATCAATTGAAAATTTTCCAACGACTTTACCAACTACTTAGGTAGTTTGTTGGTAACTTAATAAAATTACCAACAAATACTTAACTCCAAAGAAATCATTATCAACCAAAATTTAATATTACTAATAGTGAAATCTATTAGTAATTACTAGCAGACTTAAAAAAACTCTTGCTTGTAACACTTTCTAACAAACGTTTTACTAACGGACTAGCAATCTATTGATAATCCAGTATTACCAATAAAAATTAGACAATTACCAATGAAAATAAGCATTTTTCTAGTAGTGAAAGATAATATAAGGGCCAGGGGAGGAAGTTGTCATGATAAGAAATTCAAGAAAATAAGTTGGGCTTGGGGTTTGAAGCTAAGTAGAATTAAACAACATCATTCCAATCAGATGACACCATTTTGGGTTATTTGGCTTGAGGCGGTGTACTGAATCCATTGGCTTAGAATTTAAAGCAATCAACAGCTGTGATTACATTTTTCTTTTATGTCCACAACTATAAATTGAAAAAAGCTATTATAAGTAAGATGCCTTTGGGATGCAATCTGGCTTGGCCAATGTAAATTAGGTTTCGTTTTTTCTCTAGGAAACTTCCTTCTTCTTTCTGTTCATGTTCTTTTCCTCCCATTGTATTTTCTCCATCTAAATTACTAAAAAATTTTGTGTCTCTATTTTTGTATTTGCTATTTAGTTGGTTTAGTCCTTAACATAATTCTTTTCTTATGTTCTTTTTTTTTTTTCATTCTTTTCGAAATAAAGGAGAGATGGAGATCATATTTTGATAAGTTATTCAACGGGAGTCAAGTCCAAGTTCCAAGTGTAGGTAGCCTGGCGCTTTCGAATGAAGAGGTTAACCGTGCATGGATTCGTCGTATTCAGAAGCATGAAGTCCGTGATGCCCTTAAAAGGATGAGTCCAAAAAAAGCTGTAGGACCGGATGGTATACCGATCGAGGTTTGGAAGTGTTTAGGAGATATAGGTATTATGTGGCTGACAAGTTTGTTCAACAAGATATATAAAGTTAATAGGATGCCTACAGAGTGGAGGAAGAGTACTCTGATTCCTCTGTACAAGAATAAATGAGATGTCCAAGATTGTGCCAATTACCGTGGGATTAAACTCATGAGTCATACTATGAAGCTTTGGGAGAGAGTGATTGAACAGAGGTTACGGGGCATTATACAAATTTCAGATAATCAGTTTGGTTTTATGCCTGCGCGTTCCACTACGGAGGCAATTCATTTATTACCACAGATGATTGAATATCATAGGGAAAGAAAGAAATATTTACATATAGTTTTTATTGACCTGGAAAAAGCCTATAACAGGGTTCCTAGAGAAGTAGTTTGGTGGGTGCTGGCCAAGAAAGGTGTATCAATAAAGTATATTACTCTCATTAAAGATATGTATCAGGGAGCATGTACAAGTGTAAGGATTGGCGCCGGAGTGACTGCAGAATTCCTTATTAATATCGGGGTGCATCAAGGATTAGCGCTTAGCCCTTTCCTCTTTGCAGCCGTTATGGATGAGTTGACCTGCACTATACAGGAGGCTGTGCCATGGTGTATGTTGTTTGTGGATGATATTGTATTAATTGATGAGACTAGAGCCGGTGTAAATGCTAAATTGGAGTTATGGCGGCAGACATTGGAATCCAAGGGTTTCAGAATTAGTAGGAGTAAAACAGAGTATATGGGATGCAAGTTCAGTGGTAGCAGAAATATAACCCAAAGTGTAACTTTGGAAGGTAGAGATATACCGTTAGCTGATTGTCTTCGCTATCTAGGATCTATTATTCAGAAAGACGGAGAGCTCGATAGCGACGTTGCACATCGAGTTAAGGCGGGTTGGTTGAAATGGAGGAGTGCGACTGGTATTCGTTGTGATCGTAATGCACCATTGAATTTAAAGGGAAAGTTTTACAAGGCAGTCGTACGACCTGCTTTGTTATATGGTACGGAATGTTGGGCAGCTAAATGGTGTCATATTCAAAAAATGAAAGTAGTTGAGATGCGTATGTTACAGTGGATGTGTGGATATACTAGGAATGATAGAGTTAGAAATGAGATCATTAGGGAAAAGGTGGGTGTGGCATCTATTGAGGAAAAGATGAGAGAAAGTCGTCTGCGTTGGTTTGGACACGTTCAGAGAAGATCGAGGGATGCCCCTGTTAGGGCGATGGAGAGAGTGAGGCAGGATAGATTAGACAGAGGTAGAGGTAGAGGTAGGCCTAAAACGACATGGATAGAGGTAATTAAGAGATATATGTCTTTGTTAGATTTGGATGAAAGTATGACGTTCGATAGAAGAAAGTGGCGAGAGAGGATTCATGTGGATGACCACACGTTGCCTGACGTTGGTTCATGTAGCCGACCCAAATTACTTGGGATTAAGACTTAGTTTGTTGTTGTTGTATTCTTTTTGAACTAGTGTTGATATTCATGGTGGCTGGCCGATAGGGGCTTCACCTTAATGGCATGGTTGTGAGCTGTTGGAGCTATTACTCATTTCTAGAAATTGCAATGATAGATTTGCGATTTTAGATTACTACTTATCTCCACGAGGAGGGAGGAAAAACAAAGAAAATAAAAAGCTATCATCGCAGAAGTCCGAACTTTAGATTTCATGTGATTAGGCCTTATTCTGACAATCAAAGCATAGTCTACTGTCAACCATCTTCATAGAAGGTATCAGTGAAATTTACTCCTTATAAGGGTAAAATTGAAAGTTTATAAGACGAGATATAATTATAAAAATCACTACTTTTGAAAGACAAAATTAATAAAAATCCTATAATTTATATATTATGTGTCAAATAAATAATTTGCTTCTACAAAAATGGTTTTTAATTGATGCTATGGGCCATTTTTTTCCCTTTGTACATAAAGGATCAAGATATTGTAATCTATAATATACCTATTATAAGAGGGATTTTTATCGTTAAGGGCTAGTTTGCAAGTTTTGAGAAAAAAAGAAAAGATGAGAAAATATTAATGAGAAGATAAGAGAAGAGTAAAAAAGAGATTGCTTATTTTGTTTGAGAGTTGTAGAAGAGAAAATTTTATTTTATTTTGTCTTATTTGGGAGTTGGGAAAGAAAGGAAGAGATATGATATTTTGTAATAGTGAGATATATATATATATATATATATATATATATATATTCTTAAATTTGTAATAAAAAATAAATATTTAAGGGTTTTTTAGTCATTTCTATTTCTAACTTATATAAACTTTAGTCAATCCATCCATTTATCTCCTAATATGGTGAGAAAGAATTGGATTCACTTCTCTTCTCTTCCTATGAAACTCTCAAATGATAGATATGATTCTCTTATCCTCCCAATTTCGTATATTTTCTCCAAATTTTTCTATCCAAAGTAGCTCTAACTTCTCTTTTAAGCTCTGAGAACTCTAAATCAAAATTTCTTGAATTTTATGCTTTTTATATCCGTTTAAATTATAATTAAAAACGGAGATTTGGCTAGAACCTCCCAATCTCCCTTAGTACTTTCTTCTTTTTTTTTTTTTTGGCTATAAATCATAATAGTTTCTTGTCTAACTCTGTTCTACTAGATTTGAAGCTTGTTAGTGAGATCTCTTCCTAATCTTTATATATCGTTATTTTATATTCTATTTTTACAGAATCATTTTGTTACCCTAACTTGATCTGGACCCTTCTACAATTTTTTACCTTTTACTCAAGCAATGGTTAAGGCCACTAATACACTAAGAGCATTTTTTTTTCTCGTTGTGCAAAGGAAGAGGTGGAGTTGAGTTTCTCTCGCCTTTAAAGTCAAAGGTTGGCTACGACAGAGCACATTTGAAATTTAAGGTGTGTTTCTTCTTACTTTTCTTCTTTCTTTTTGGATTCTACCCTCCTAAAGTTTTGAGGATGTGGTATTTTCTTTGTTTATCTTGAGCTTTTGCTTATTATATAATTAGTTTGGTTTTATCAATGAAATCATCTACTTAGAAGAAAAAGGGGGGAAAAAGAAGAAAAGATAAAACCATTAAGGACATTAATTTTTTTAAAGAATTAAGTGTTTTCGCAAATTAAGTTTTAGAAAAAGGTATAAAGGGCAGTAAGTTTTGTTTTTCCACTTAAGTATTTTGACTAGGACTGCTCACGTGATTAAAGAATAATCGAATTGATCCAAATAATTGGATCGAAAAGAACTAGAATCGAAAAAAATCGTTAACTTTTGACTTTTTTTCGAACCGAACTGTCTAGAAAGTTTTTATGTAATATTCATATCGAGAACTGTTCCAATTGTACTAAACTGAAAAATCGAAATTAGAACTAAATATATATAGTAATGTAGACACACACATATATATATATATATATATATATATATTTAAAAAGAATTATAAAAGTGATTCTAATTATATATATAGTATATAATAGATTTTATAATATATTATATATATTATACTATATATATAGATTATATAGTATAGTATTATATGGTATATATAAATTATGCAGGTAGATTATATAGATTAATATATATATATATATATATATATATATATTATAGTATAGTATTATATGATATGATATGTATGCATTATATAAGTAGATTATATAGATTATTATATAAAGTATCATATAAGTTATTTCAGTTTATTTTAAAATTTTATTTTAGATTAAAATTTGAAAATTATTAACGGTATCTTTTAAATTTGTGGATAATAATATTTTTTGTAAAAAATGTTCAAAAATATCCGAAAACTGAGCTGGAACCATCTTTATTCTATTAGAATTGAAGATCTAAATATTCGTTTCGTTCCATCCCGAAATTAAAAATATTCGTCCCGTCCCATCCCAAAATTACGATTCGGAATTGATACTAAAAATATGAAAGAATCAAAATTTCAAAACGATACTAAAAATTTCTAAATTTCCGAACCGTCCCGAATCGTGATCACCCCTAATTTTGACATCTATAATCTTCATAAAATGGACGTGTGCTTAACCTATGACAAGTTCAGCCCGAAAGGTACCTTCTAGTATGGTAGTACGATAGAAAAAAATGAATATAAATAATTTGTTGATATAAAAAGTTAACAATAAAGATTGAATATATTTTTTAAAAAAATCTAAATTAATCGAATGCGCGACTATGAATTTGGCAGTACCTACGGTCAACTATTTGATTACGCTAAATTAAAATAGATATCTCAAGTTAATAATGGGTACTTATGTCTATCCTCATATACTATTCACATTTCTTATCTCAATCCCAATTGAGGTATCACATAAATAGTTAAATAGTATTTAAAGCTATAAAAATTATTAATGAAATGGTTGTAACAACTTGCACAACTTAAAATCAAATTAGTCAACCAAATCTCCAATTCTGCTATTGAAGAAGATGAGGTTGGTGCATGGACAGTTATGTGCAAAGAATCCACAATCTGTCTGCTCATATGTTAATATAATTTGTTTTCTCTCCATCTAACTATCATAAGCGTGGATGGAGAAAATTGTAATTTGACAGTGAAGTAAACATTATGAATTAATAACATACATTATTCTCCTCTAAGGAAAAAAAAAACAGTAACAAGATTGATTACATACTATAATACTTACATCGATTATAGACTTTTTTTTTTAGTTAGAACACCAAAACAAATTTTGCCTCCTTCCACAAATGAAATAATCAATGTTTTCGATATAGGATTTTTAAAATAATTGTTTCTTGAATATTGTTATTTTTCCGATTATACCCTTCTCTTCTCAAAATTAATTGGTGTCATTTTTTAAAAAATTTAAAATTTATAACCGTGTCTTTTCATTCACATTTTATTAGTCAGATCAATTTTGAACATTTTAGTATAATCAACTGCAGCAATCAGTTACACATTTTAGAATTTTGAAGAGGCAAATTTTGATTAATTTTAAAAAGAGAAAGTACAATTGCAAAAACGATAATATTCTAAAAAATTTAATTTACTAGGACTTATCATTTTACAAAAAACGTTATGACTTATCAATTATTAAACTATCACTGAAACAGCTAATTAGTTTACTTTTTAATTATATAAAAGAATTATTTTCTCCAAAAAAAATTATCAAAGAATTATCCAAAGTTTATAAATTATATTATTATTTGAGAATTAGCCAAATATTGTGACAATTACACATTTAGTAGCACATCCTTCTATGCATAATGTATATTATAACTTAAAAAAAGGAATAAAAGATATATGATACCTACTTCCCCCACCCCTCCCAATAATAATAATAAATAAATAAAAGTCATATGCTGCAAAGCATCATTTTAGTACATTTATAGGTTAAAAGGGGAAAAAACAAGGGAAAAGCAACTCCTTTTCAAGGGTAAGAAATGGTAGCAATGTGGTTATGAACCACTGTTCCAATCCACAATTTCCCATTCACCTCTCTCACTTCACTGATCAACTTCACAACTTTTCCATTCCTATCTTCAAGAACGTCAAGAATCTCTCCTTCCTCATTCAGTAATGTGATCACACTATACATTTCCATGCCGATCAATTTAGCTGAGTAACGGAGTGGCACAGGCATCCGAAAATATATGCTTCTTATCCAGGGATAGTGAGTCAAAATCTCCTCTGCTCGAGTTCGACAACAATCTATTGCAATCCAGAACTGCCCTTTCTCGTTCAACCTTACATTGTCTGGAAATCCAGGCAGGTCTGCAACAAGCTCAACTGAGCCTGATTTTGGGCCCACTAACCATAACTTCATTATCCTGCCACCACATTGATACAATTTTGCAGAATATAGAACAAGAAAATGTTGGCTAGATCAGAAACAGATGACATGTTGTGTTTGAAATGAATGTGAAATTAAGGCTGAGGCAGTGTCGTGCATACCTGCAATTTGTTGTTTCAGTGAAAAGAAGAAAGGATTGGTCCTGAGATAATTGAACTCCATTTGGGAAAGCTAACCCCTCCAAGACTACATGAGTTGTTCCAGTTGGAGGATCGTATCTAAGGAGCCGACCAGTAGCTTCTCCTTCCAATAATATCAAGAAATGATCTCTGCATTCAAATTTTCACAAAGTCATAGACTATTCTGTTTCATAAAAGATGAAATGAAGGCTGGTCTGAACTCTTGTAGGACATATGATTATCAAAAAATATGTGGAAATAGTGACATCTCAGATTCAGTGAATGCAGAAAAGTCTTTCTGAACTTACACTCTGTTGTATTTCTTGCTGGTATCGGTGAAGAAGATGGAGCCATTCGTATGGATATCAAGATCATTTGCAAAGAGAATAGGCTTTCCACCGGCATGAGTTGACAAAGAAGTGGCAATGCCTCCTTCAGGTCCCACTACCAAGAGGCCATGGTAAGCATCAGCAATGTACAAGTTCCCGGTTTGTTTGTCAAACCTTAGGCCAAGAGGTCGGCCACACATTGATTCAACCTTCCATTGCTTGTCTGTAGTGGAGTCTTTTCCCTTAGCACAGAGCTTCTCAGACCTTTTGCAATGAAATGAACTAATTACTGCTCATGTTACTTAGAACATGGTTAGTACAATGAAGTAATAGTTCAATAACTCTTTTCTTTTTTTGGTTTTGGGGGTGGGGATGGGGGCGGGGGGTGGGGTGGGGTGGGGTGCTGTGGGGACTACCATCAGTGCCTTGATGGGGGGATATAAGATAATTGCAAATCTCATGAAATCACATTTTACATGAAGGACTAGGGATGAAGGTGCATGCAAGTGAATATAAGATAATTATGAGTTAATTTATAGTTTTAAAGCTCACCAGTTATGCGTTACCAAAGCAAACGTTTCCCAGCCTCCTTCATTCCCCATCCACCTAACAATGCGTCCATCGGCTAGACCAGCATAAGGACCACGGCCCCAGATATCGAACTCCAAAGACTCAGGTCCGAAAACTTCATCCACAAACTCCAGTTTCCCAAGTACTAACCGGCTCTGATTGTCCCCTCGCCAACTCTCCATGACTTTCTTGTATGATGCAATGTCATTTTTGACGGGCCTAAATTCATGGCCCCCAACAGGGCTTAACTCAAAGGGATCCTTAATAATAAAGCCTATAACTAGGACAAGGAGTAGGATACAAGGATACTGCAACAGCATCTCCACTCTCGTCTCCATCTGAGAACTTTGGGACAAAATGAGAGGTGAAAGGAGGATCTTGACACTGTGTAATATGGCAGCAGAGATCTTGTTGAGTTATAGGAAGAATGCATGCATGCATTACTTGTGATACAATTATATTAACTCTGGTTTAGGTTATGATCGGTTAGTCATGATTTTCACATCTTGATAACAAATAAAGGAAGCCGTATCGACATCTTTCTGTGAAGAAATTTGTAATGTGTGTCTACTCTTTTCTGTAATTTCTGCAGATAGCATTTGAGGATTGATTATATATAGTAATAACTTCTGTTGTTTGCTCATAATTCTTCTGATAAATTATCTTGATGCAAATACACCATTTTGGAATGTCAAAAGTTTCTAGAGAAATTTACATAGATTTCGTGAGATGGGGATATTATATAAGACATTTTGCGACTCCCTTCTAACAATAGAGAGTGGAGATCATTAGGGAACTTGTGTTCATATTTCTACAAGTTTAAAACAACAGATTACTCAGATCATACTCGAAATTTTTGAAAATCCTGTATTTTCCGCAGAGACATGAAAACTTTTCCCAAAAAAATGTCCTTATATATTTTTACCTTTTGACCCCATTTTTTTTAATTATAACATTACCATTTATTGTATTCTTTAATTAGTGTGAAACACATAAAGAACATGTAAATTAAATATCATGAAAGAGATAAAAAAAAGATCTAACTACTAAGAGTTTTGCTAATCTTCGTTTAGATACTCCCTATATTCGAATTTGAGTGTCTAATGAGAAATTTGAGATATTTAAATTTGGATGGAGAGAATACAAAATAGTAAATGAAACTTAAACAAATGTTCAAGATTTTACAACTTAAACAAATGAAATGGATAATAAAATGAATTTTGATTTTCTCTTTTAATATTCACAAAGCTATCATTTCTCAGTAAAAGAGTGGTTGAACAAGTGAAGAACCGATTCCAAAAGCCCTACTTTAGGCCATTGTGACCACGAAATGATCCAACATTCTAATCCCTATAAATTCAAAAAATTAGCTTGCGAAATAAATATGATGAAAAAGGTCGAAGTGAGAGTAATATATTACAGCAGTTGAGAAAATAAATTTCCAGTCGTCCTGTCAAATTCTCTTCAGTTGAGTGTTCTGTATGCTAAGAATTCAAGCCTTACTGGATTTGGGCCTGCACGTGTGCAGCTAAACTCACACCGTTGGAGAAGATTAAACTAGTTTGAATAAGTCATACATATTAACTAAATTTCTAATAGAATGACGTTTTGAAAGTACATATAATCATAAGCAAATGTGAATAAATTGCAGTGCAATTTCTGTATGGAAAGAAGATCCGGCAGTACTAAAATTTGCACTTTAGTATCATAATAAATTACATTATGCTCAATTGTCATAACTTTGCAAGCATCATCCTGTGCTAAGATTGCAGAGTCAGAGAACCACCTTGACAAACATTCAGGAAGAAGCTTATCCTCAAGTTCAATCAGCAGAGGAAACATAATGCAGTTCAGCTGAGGATTCACTTGGTTTCACCTCCAGCAAGCTAGAATTTGTTGCTGCAAAGGCAAATGATGCGCAAGCTCAAAAATCAAGAATTAAGGGAAATTTTATCTATGTTTTCTTTTGCCAGAATCTTTTCTGAATTCTGTAAGAAGGACAGTTACCTGCTAGAGCTGATCCCGTGAGGAAATTACAAGTTCAGATTCATTCTCTATCAACTTTCAGTAGGTGCTCAATTTTGTCCCAAACAATGGGTTGGTTTGTCCTTATCATTTCTGCAAATTCATCAGATAATTTGAACTCCCGGAGCCACTCTAACCATGTCACTTCATTTGGAATCATTTTCAAATTCTTGCAGTTTCTGATTTCTAAGTCCTTGAGACTAGGTAGTGCGCCTTTCTCCAATTCCCATTCTTCCAGATGCTCTAAGTTCCAGATTTTAAGAACTCGAAGTTGAGGAAATCCTCCCTTAGTGCACCTCATTGTCCTGCAATTGGTAGATCTGGAAAGCAGCTGAAGAATTATCAGCTTCTGAAGGCGCTGTAATGCAATCATTGGATCCTTTTCCAGTTCTGATCCAGACAGCGTTATGTCAGTCAGATTTACAGGAAACTCAGACACAATGGAATATCTCAATCTTCCAACCAAATAAACTGTGGAAAGATTATTGTGGTCTGAGAGTGGTTTCAAATGAAGATCAGAAGGATTACCGCAATCATCAAATGATTTCAGCCTTAGATGTTCAAGATGTTCTAGCTTTAGTATCCAGTCACCGACTGCAACCAGTTGTGATTTCATTTCATCTGTTGATGACATTGATCTACATGTCAATCCCAGTTTCCTGACATTCAGAATGGTGTCAAGTCCATCTGAAACTGGACTATCCTCATCTATGAATGCACCCCAAAGTGTCAGCAGGTCAGTTAAAGACTTAACTTTTGGCCGACTAGAAAATCTGGTGCGATAAGTCTCACTGAGGTAAAGATGACGCAGATACTGCATCCTCCATATCGATTTAGGGAGAGTACTAATATATGTGCGCTTAACATCAAGGACTTGCAGATTTAGCAACTTGCTTACATGGTCTGGAAGGAACTCTAGGTAGGTCCACCTCAAGCCAAGGTACCTCAAGCCAGTTAGCATACCAAGTGCAGATGGCAATTTGGGTCTGAAAACTCGTTCCAGATCAAGAACCCTCAGTGATAGTAAGCATCTGTTAGAAATGCATCTGTAGAGGAAGTTTCCTATATCTTTTCCATGTTTGCCTTCTTCTTCGGTATCAAATGAAAAGAAAGAAATTACTTTCTTATAATTTGCTTTCATCACAGAGGAAAAGCAAGGTTTACTCCCACTGATATGGTCATAGCTGGTGTTTCTGTTGGCCTGATGAACAACAAGACGAAAGGTCCTAGCAGATGCATCTTGGAAAAAATTTGCTTCTTCTGCCTTCTTCAACAATGTCTCTTGCATGTCTTCACACAGCTGACACGCCTTAACTTTTCCATTGAGTGTCCTTCTTGTAGCTTTTATCAACCTTCGACGAATAAGCTCAAATAGGCGTAATTCACAGTAATATTCAGCTGGTTTGTTTTCACCTCTATTTGGACTGAGTAAACCTTCTGCAACCCACAATGCAATCACTCTTCTTGCAGGAATTTCCATGCCAGCTGGAAAAAGTAAAAAGTAAAATAGGCAACGCCAAAGGTAGGAGGGAACATTTTCATGGCTCACTGCAGAGGATTCTGGCTGTAATGTTTCCTCTTCATTCGGTTGCAGTAATAGCCTCTCCCAATTGGACACTGTTTCATTTTCTGGCAGCAGCCATCCAAGTTTCAATGGAGCTAGAAGCAAAAATTCCCCATGTCTTCCTATCTCCATTCTTTGCTGTTTTTGCATATCTAAAGCCAGATTTTGGCAAAGCTGCCTCCATTTGCTTTCAACCATGCTCTGAGTAGCTAGAATTATTCGACTTCCATTTGATGCATCAGGGAAAGCCTTTTGGAAGTAATGCCAAGCTTCAACACTTCGAATTCCATCCAGGACAATGAGATATCTTTTCTGAATTAAGAGGTCTTCCAGTTTTTGCATCGTTTCTTCTTGCTCACTCCAAATCTCTTTCTGTCTAGCTATTGGCATAAGAAGTAATGATTCAATTGTAGAATTCTCCCCACTCTTCTCTTGCTCTTTTACTTGTTCTATTACAGCTCTTAGAATGCTCAATGAATGAAACTCTTCAGGTATAGTAACCCAAACACACCATTCAAAATGGGACAATATGGCATTGCCATATGTGATTAACTCACGAAGTCTTGCAATTCCTGTTCCCTTCGGATCTACAATGGGTAGAATACAGAGATGTTTGCTATCTGAAAGCAACACAGACATGACTTCACCATTGATGTTTGCAGGTATTCTGTTTATTTGTTCAATTCCATACCTTATCCTCCTCTCGTTGAGTTTCTTTATCTTGTCCTTGAAATGGAGAATTCCACTTGGACATTTTTTAATGATAAATTCCTCATACAAAATTAAGAGGCGCGTAAAATATGCTATGCCTCTCTTCCTTGTGATTTCACCATGTTCATCAATGAACTTCTCTGCATCCTTAGCAACATCCCGCATTTCCTCCATCCAGACCTCTAGTTTCCCATCCTCGCTAACCACTTCTTGGATGTCATCATCTAAAGCTTTCATTATCTTTAGTTCTCTTCTCAGGGATTCAAATTCAGCTCCAACAGTTCCAGAGGGATAGGCTTCTGCTGCTTCTAGATCATGACTGGCTGTGCTTGATCCATTTGTTTCTTTAATTGCCCATATGTCATAGGTCGTTTTCCATTCAGTGATGTCATCAATCCACTTGTTGATCTTACTCATTTTCCTGGCAACTTTAATTCTATGTTGAATTGAGAAAACAAAGAGGGAAGAGGTTAGGTGCTAATATTCTTGTTAATTACTCAATCCCACCTACAACTATTTCCCCTATTCAAAAGCTTCAAAAATCACTAAGTTGACCTTGAGCATTACATGCCTACGTGCTTCAGTACAAAAGCATGACCAAGCGCCCCCAACACCCCCCCCCCCCAAAAAAAAAAAAAAAAGAAAAAAACACTTTTGAACCTAGGACTGCTGGTTTGTTTCCAACAAAAACCCTCACAGTTCTTACCTAATTATTTCATACAGCATGAACAATAGCATGTTGTTTTACTCACAAATGTAGTAGTATAATGTCAATTCAAATTGTGACCTTAACTATTAGAAGTGGCAAAATTTTTGGCAAGATGAAAACAACATATTCCATTAGATCAAAACTCCAATGACCACGTTATTCGAAAGAAAATGATAAAATAGTAAGTTATCATTATCTATGATTGGCAGCAATTGCATATGAAAAACAATCTTTATGGAAAGTATAAATTACAATTCTTCTCATCTAATGCAGGAAAAGTAGAAGGTTCGTTTAATCTACAGGATCTATAGCAGATATTGAAGCTTACCTTCCAAAAATGCCTCTGAAATCTTGTTCTACAATAGCCTTTCCTTCTCGGGCAACACCTAGAATCTCCTGCAGCCAGACTTTAAGTCTTGCATCTAGCTTCTCCATTGTGCTAATGTCCTTGAGCAAAGCATCCATAAGCTGCAATTCTTTCACAAGTTGAATCTGTTCCGTTAATTTACCTGATGAAGTGGATTGGTCAGGACCAAATTCTGTCACTCTATCCCCGTTTTCTGCTACAAAGCTTCCAATGTCATACCTCATCTTTCTTACCAAGGCATCATGAATCTCTTTCTCTATTTCCTTTGTTTCCCATGCAATCTTAAGTAGACTTAGTGTCTTACAAACTCCCATTCTCCCTTCACTTGTTTCTTTGGCATGAGCATCAAGAGTCTCCAGTCGACAGTAAATAGCTGCCATTTGCTCGAGCCAGACCTTGACTCGCTTGTCAGAATCTCCCATTCTTGAGGCATCTTCAAATAGAGCCTTCATTAACTTCAAATCCATTCTAAATTGTTGCAAACCAAACAATGTAGCTTTCTTACTAAGAAGCTTAACCACAATCCCTGTTATATCTCCTGCCATCATTGAGCTTGATTTGATCGGCTCCACTTTTATATGGTTCCTTATCTGTGGAACGATAGACCTTAAGCCACCCCCTTTCTTAAATTCTCCAATTGCATATAAGTGATATCTTCTAGTGACAGCAGTAATTCTTTTCTCTATCTCCATAATTTTCTTAATTTTCTTCCCAAGCTTTGTTCGCAATTTCCATAATAAATACTCACGTAAATAACCCCAAAATGATACGATATAACTGTGAATCATGAATTCTTTGTCTTGCAATGACCAGAGTAAGACTAAATAAAATATTAATTCTACAATAAAATTTTTGAGAGAGGATTTGATTTGTTTTTCTCTTGAACACTGGAAGGATGGAAGGGATTCTTCAAGGAGCTGAAAAATATCTTTGATTTCTTGCACCCAAACTTTTTGTCTTTCATCATGCCCGGCTTCTGCTTCTACCTCTCTTAGAAACTTGTCGAATGGAGCCATTTTATCTCTTAAAATTTTAAGGCTCTTCGATAGTTTCTCAGGATAAAGCCAATTTTCACTTAAGAAGACATTAAGCTTGTTCAACGCAGAATCGGAATTTTTACCTCCGGCCTCTTTTGAAGAAGGTGGCAGATTCAAATTCCTCTCGTTCAGAATTTGTTTTCCCTTTTCAGAAAAGTCACGGATTTTAAGAGTAACTCTGGCAAGCTCCAGGGCCAGTTCATGTCTCTCTTTCAAGTAAGGCCACTTGAATATGGATGCCCCTTTTCTATTTGCCAAACATTTTTCATAATGGGACAAGAGATCTTCTGCTCTGCAAGCAACTATACTAGTTTCCTCCATCCATTTTGTAGCATTTTGGTCGACTTCAACCATGGCCTCAATAGACCTGATCAAAAGATTCATTAGAAGTAATTCCTTTTCCAATGATTCTCTAGACTCTTTGATGTTAGCTATTTGCATTGCTTCAGGAAGAAACCCAACAGCCAGAGTAAAAACAAAAACGACTGCATAATTTGTCATTGGCGGCAAAGAGAACAAATTAATAGCAATACAACAAAGAAGTAGGAAAAAAAAAGAGAAAGCAAAGACTGCATGATCAGCAGCCATATTTTGATCGGCAAAAAAATCAAAGACAGAAATCATCCAAACTTGAGAAAGATCAATCTTGAAGCGTATTGTCGTTGACTTAGTTGGGAGTTTTTGTCATGGCTGAAAGGTTCATCATTTATCTTGAAACTGCCCGATTCATAAAGCCAAATCCCATCAACAATGAGAAGAGGTTTTAGAATAAGGAACAGGGGAAAAAGGTGACCCACTGCCGGTTTATCCCCTTCATTTGTCTGCAAACTGCCCGAAATGAAGGAACAATCACCTGGGCTACAACTGCTTACAAGAAAGAAGGCTCCGCTTTGGAATTCATTGCCCAGAACTGGAAGGCGTTAGAACGACGAGGGTATTCAAAGAGGAAGTCTGGTCCATTAAAGGACTGATCAACTGATTGGGCCTGATTTAAAAATTAGAGAGCCTCAAGATTGGGGACTGCCGACGGCTTCCGGTTCCAGATGATACATGTATATTTGTCCTATACAGGAATGCAGTGTCAAATATTTAAGTATGCCCAAGAAAGCAATCATAGTGTTATGATACTTTAAAATAATAATAAATATTTATTTAAATAGGTAATTAGTAAAATTATATAATTTTGAATATATGTTAATTTAGAATGAGTCTGTTAGGTTTAAATAGAATATTAAGATTTTTAAGAAAGTGGAGAGTCATTGTCGTTATTGTATTCAGAAGCTTGATGGCTTGTTTTTGTATCCCATGAATTCCTACATTCTTTTTTACCTTCTTATCTCAATCCACCAAACTCTCTGTATTCTCTTCATTCTTAATAAAATCATTTCTTTTATTCTTTATATTATTGCGGATCATAACAATTTGGTATCACAACAGTTCGTATTCCTACGATTTACATTATGCCTGTAACCAGAAGTCAAAAAAAGGAAGAGGGTGCGACAAGGATGGAGACTGAATTGAGAGAGTTGCAAGAGTATGTTGAAGCTCAAGCAAAGCAAATCAGTTCCATCGAACACGGTGTCAATGAACAGGGATATCACCTCAACTCAATTAGTAAGTCGGTTAAAAATCTGTAGTCTTAAGTAGAAGGTAATATTAAATTAACCGCTTCACTTACTACAATTTTGAATGCCCTTGTTGTTAGTATAAACTAGTTGATGTCTCCACGCTACACGTGGAGGTTCTGCCCGTATCGTGTTAAAAAAAACAACACGCTCCTATTCAACTATGCCAACCAAAACAAAACAAATATCCTAAGTAACTTTTTCAAAAGAAGATACACAATGGGCGGGCTCACCATCCTAGCTGCTAGCATTGGTTGCCTGATTTTCTTCATAATAATATGTTATTTTGACCACAATACGACAGCAATTTTTGTATACATGACTATTTGAAGCTTGCTTTGGTTAGTGGAGCTTGAGCTAAGCTACTGCTTATTGATATAGAATTTTAAAGAGCAAAAGAAAGCCTTGAACTGTTGATGCTCTAAGCTGCAGCAGAATCACAAATCGCAAGGTTAGAATGATGAACAAATAGATAAAAGGGGAAAAAAATAGGCATGAAAGGTGAAAAGTCAAAGCAAAATTGAAATATAAAGGCTAACAGAAAGCAAGGAAGAAAGAGGACAAATGAATGGTGGGAAAATGCAGCAAAGTATATAAAAATGCAGCAAACCAGATGAATTTCACATTTTTGTTCTCAAGCTTGGCAAAAACTTTCAACTGAATAAGCAATAGCAGCCCCCTCACCCATATTTCCATTGGATAATGGGATGCCATATGAAACACAATTCCAGGTCAAAGTGCCTTAGTTACAAAATATAGAAAAATATAGCAAGACATAAAAAGAATCGCTGAAACTGCAACTTAGCACAGACTTGATTCTCCACATATTAAATAGTAATATCAAAAGGCAAGTATTGTAAGCAATCACCTACTTGCTACTTTTGTTGAATGTGATCAAATAAAATTGCAATACCCTTTTTTTCTTTGTAAGAATTTAGGACTCCAGTGAGCAATGCATCTCCTGTAATTTGCAAAACTCGATGAGATGATAAAATAAGTATTGCTGAGATGATAAAATAATTTTAAGAGTAAGTGGAAAAGAGTCGTAATTTGAATCACTCAGATTCATCAAATTTCATAAAGATGGAATATATCTCATCAGAATTTGGTCGTAACTAACTAATAAAAATTCGTAGGATCTTTAAGAATAGGCATATTACCAAGCAGAACAAATGCTGTAGCACCAAAACATGTAACTTGAACCCTGGTTTGTGAAATGTGTCTATCAAAACAGCAAATATTTCTTGCTCAATCACCAAAAAGTATGTCCTATAGAATTGGTTACAAAACTCAAATGCCTGCCAAGCAAATACCAACATGAGAAACATCCAATAAGAGTAACTAAGCGAATTCAGTGAAAAAATAAATGCAAACCTAAAAATTCCTAAGCATCTCTAATAAAAGGTTAAGTCCAATTTCAGCAATATTTCGTTCAGTGTGCTGAAAAGCAAAAATGATGGAATCCATCACAAATTTTTGCTCTTCTAAGTACATCCCATATAAATGTCCTAAGAATGAAATTCAATTCAGTGTTTTAGTTGATTCTAATTATTCATGTAATTAAGTGGATTATGGTGATTGAATTCTAAAGTGGGCATGACAAATTAGTTAGACATGTGATACTTCTGATGGCCTTTTGTGATTATATTGGGAACTATATAAAGGTAATTTGTTTCATTTTCCAAATTACCTGTTTCACTGAGGAGACAAAAGGCTCATTTTCCAAATTGGCTACTTGCTGTGTAGGAATGAAATCTCATTTTCTTAGTGCAGTGTATTTATTAAGGAGTCTGCTAACTTCTCAATTCTTTTGCCAAAAAGAACAACACAACCCATCAATGATTTTCCGTCGTTGCCAAAAAGAATATTAAATTACACAAACAAACATTTAAATGGGGCAGAGGACAAACAAAACTTTATTAAAAGAGCATTCAAGATGACCATTTTTACTCACAATTGGTCCATTCTTCAGGATATGCTCCTTGGCAAATTTGCATGCTTGTTTTACAGCAAGGACATCCATACCATCTACTTGTATTACAATAGAGAAATGTAACCTTAACAATATGATGGGTAACCTTATCAATATTTGATCATTCCACAACGTCACAGAATAGTAAATAGTAAATAGTCTATTCATACTTAATTCTTAATGTAAGGCCATTACAACCATACAAAATACCACCAAAACCAACAGCCACAAATCCAATTAAAAAGACATCCTTTGAGGATGAAAAATTAACATATAGTAGACCAAAAGATGGCATGACCAAATGGGGACTGTACTCTTCCAAGATACACTTCTAAAATTGCTTTCTGCCAATAAGAAATTGCTATAGGTTCAGTAGAAAGTCCAAGAATAATTTATTGATTCCTGCTCAATCAGACATCATAAAAACTTATTGGAGTCTGCTCCACTTTGCTATTCTATTCAATCAATGACATTAAATCCATACCAAAGGTTCAATCTACTAATCATCCCTAGAGTTTACAGTTACATACTTGATTAAGATGCAACCCTTTCTTTAAGTGGAAGAATTAGTAGAATAGTCACCATGTGTTACAGCTTATAAGCCATTGAAATTAAAACAACTTTACATCATCAGGCACATTATGTCACCAAATGGCAATTAAGTTATGACTACCTCATTTGATGTTAAGTCTATAATATGAAATTTTGCTCCGACAAATCCTGAATGCAACAAATAGAATTGAAACTTATCATCAAAACCTACTTTGAAGATTCTACTGATGACAACTACATAAAACAAAAAGAAGTAAATTTCTCAATCCATGACACATGAAGCTGAAAGAAAAATCAGAGCTTTATGAAAGAATGTCATTGAGCAGTTCATCACATGTTTTGTATAGCACACTTACTCTTTAAATGCTTAAACAAATGATCATTGACATAGCGTGATGTCTCAAGCCCACATTACCATCACATACACCAACAAATGCTCCATATGCACCAGAATCAAACAAGCTCAAAGAACCTGACTCAAGCTGGCTTTGATCCTCAAGCAAATTGTTGGCCTGGATAGCAGCCATTGAAAATTCACCAGTCAAATGTTGTTCGGTGTCTTTGTGCCAAAGAAGTCCATCCTGGCAGCCTGCAGTATCCGAACCCAAGTGTGAATACAGGTTTAAAGAAGGCTACCAACTGGCCTTCAGAAATTGTATTAACCTTGATAACAACCATCAAAGCATCGTGAAATAGGAGCTGTTCTCATCTTTTAGATTTATTTTTCTATAGTATGGTCTAAATAACTATACTATGAGTTTGTGTCATGCACATAAGGGGCTTAATTCTGTCATTTTCATAATCTGGGTTTGCAACCTTCCCATGAAATATGGGTTTGATCTTAGCTGATCCTTTAGATATGAAGTTCAAGCATCTTCTACCAGCTCATTAGCCTTTCCAGCCTCTTCAATCAAAGCAAGTAGTGTCCTGAGACAATCCTTTCTGTTCTCTTCTCAATGCTCCAACCTGCAAATAGGACAAAACTTAATGCAAGATATCACAATAAAAGGTAAATAATATAATTTTGCCTTTCTGTTCTTTTTAATTAAAATTATATTGTATTCGATATAATTTTGCAGTCATGTAGTAATAAGATTATTTCCTTGTAGTCATACCTAATGAGCAAAAATCTAGCACTGGTAAGCATCTCTCTCTTTATACTGATAAAAAGGTAAAAATTTGCTGCAACTAAAAAAGCATTCAAGGCAAAAGTTATCAAAGATTTAGGAGCTATACATAAAGAATGAAAAGTTTTTTACAAATTGTCAACAATGACATAGTTCACACATTCAGTGACATAAAACAAAGATATCTTGCACACTGTGCATAGTTAACACAACAAGATGATTACAAATGTAGATACTGCTATTTTCACTAATGAAGGAGAATCTTAGTTCAAAGTTTGGAGATGCAAATTTCTCTTTGATATTTCTTGGTCAATCACGAAGTAAAACTAAGTTGAAAAAGGATCATATGCTTAAATATCTTGAAGAAGACCATAAGCTATAGGACAATTATATCAAGAAAAATCCCTAATTTTTAATGTTCTAATACAATCTAATGTTAAGCCCATTAGTCGATCTTTTTCATTTGGCCCCAACATTAGTTTTATCAATTAATAACTTAGTTGTTGTAGAGAAGTCTTGCCCTTTCTGACCAAAGTGTAAATGAAGGCTGCTTAAGAAGAAACATAGAACTTCAACACAATCTACATTACACATACAATCACAGGCATCATGAGCAGTCTCCCAGAAAAGAATAGTAATCATTTCTTAATCCAAAATGTAGCTTGAGTTCTATGTAGACTCTAGGAATACATGAGGGAACCTTGCTCTTTAGAAAGGACAAGTTCTAATCAAACAAGAACTTAGCAATTGACCTCACATTTCCATAGGAGTCCACCTCCAATAGTTATTACCTTTAATAAAAAGATTCTAAGAAATTCATTTCAATGTGTTCCTACTTAATAACATAAAAGAACAAGCATGTAGGAGTATGAGACTATTTTTATTTTCTTGATACCTTTTAGTGCTAATATTTTGGGTGGAAACAGAGTTGAGACAAAAAGCATATAAAGATGTAATAATCGGATCATAACTAAATAGAATGGCTACAAAGCAAAAGTCATGAATGGAATTGATATGACTATTTTCAACTTGGTTATCTGAATTGCTTTGTCTAATAGTGGTGATATATATATCTGATTAGCCACCACTCAATCAAGTCGATTTAAACTCCAATATAAGAGGAGCTTAGTAACTGAAGCTGGCCTCAACTTCCCCAAATACTTCCTATGGCTATGAAGAATTCCAAAGATTGCTCATGTACAAAATTCTTTTACATTGACGTCAATCCAATTAAGATTGTTTATTATTACTAATACTAATGTATAACCAAGAAACAATCAAATTCCATAAAACTAAAGTACATAACCCAATCAAAATGCTTAACATTTGCAATATCCCTACCACACCTCACGACAGTGAAATGAGCACTGTTTCCTTGAATTCCAAACACAAGAGGACCATAACCAGCAAAATGCAAATAAAAATTCAAAATCTCAACTTTTTTTCCATTCTAGAAACTTAGAAAAACAACATTCATACTCGCATTGCTATTTTGGAAAACTTTGAATTTTTAATGCACATGAATACAACAAATTAAACACTGCAAAAAACAAATAGCACAAGGCAAACAAAAGGACTGGATTTTCTTATTTTATCATATATTTTACGTTTCTTGTATTTATTAATCAGCAAATCAAGTCCAACCCATGAAACAAAATAAAAATTATTCTCAATTATAACGGAATAACAGGCAAAATTTCAAGTAGAATAAAACGTCAAACCTTTAAAAACGCCTTCAGTCCATAATAATCCACTGAAGACCAAACATCATCGGCACTGAAGATAAACCAAAATCTGCTTAGGCAGTCTCCTTTTGTACCTAGAAATCCTTTCCTATGGTTTTCCAATATCTAGATTCAGTTATGCGTTTCATTTTTTCACCACTTGAATACTTCCTCTCACAGGCAAAAAATTTTGCTTTAAAAAAACACACAGTTGATGCGGATTTGCTCATGTTATCAAAGAGATTCATCACATAACCCCACATATAGAGAGAATTTCTAAATGTTGAGTTTCGAAATGACTTAAAAAAGAACCTTCTTTCCCAATATTTTCTACTTTAGATAGTGTACATGTCAATATCAGTTGGATGGAACTAAAATCCAAGAGGACGTCAAAGCCATCTAATAATATGATAACAAAAAGTGGACTAAAATAATAAAACATAAAAGTCCATATACTATTTTATACTTATACTATTGTCATTATGTTTTATATAATAATATGAGGCTTTGCTTTCCATGAATAGTGAGTTTTGTTTTGTGGTCATCAAGTACGTGACTTGATAGTAAAACCCTACAATGAATACAATGACTATTCTAAAACTGTCCCTGATCGATTATTATTATTGGTATAATAATAAATTAAGATTAGTATGTTTGTGACTTGATGGCTATGTTTTACTGGCCATGGATATTTGTGATATCGAGTCAAGACATAAATAAATATTAGAGAACATTGTATTGGACATGACCCACTGTGAGAGTACTTCATGGAATATGTCATAAGTACTTTCTAGCCATAATAATATTGAAAGTCCTTCGACCTAAATTCATCATAGTTTCCTGCTTGATAAATTCTATATTTTGACATTGTCTAAAGTTGTCTTTAACCAGATAATAAATTAGACTACTATTGGATATAGAATAAATCAAGGAAAGGAATATGATTGATTGTGAACAAATTTGTCCCTCTCAATTATGGGAGAGATATCCATGGGCCCCTTGATAAGTTAGACTGTTAAAAAAATGCATGGTCGTGCTCAAATATATCAATCTAAGATATTGATATCATTTGTTTGAACAGTCTACTATGAAATCAAGAAATAATTGATTAAGCTTAACAAGGATGACATGCTCCGTGCCTTATGCTTGATCTGGATATCGTGTAACAAAATGACTAAATATAAAATTATGGTTTGGTTCAAAGAGATCACCGATCTTCATTTAACCTGGATAGTTATAATGTTTTGCTAGAAACCGCTTATAACTTGTGGGCCATTTAAATATGATTTAGGCACACTGCCAGTGTTAAATGAACCTATAGGGTCACACAATAAGCGAACTTGTTAGGTTATTTTTCTGGTGACCAGATTCGATGAATCTGGAAATATGTCTAAGTTAATCGTACTTAGAAAATTTACCAGGTACAATGAATGTGGAAATATGTCCACATTCGATGTATCTGGATGATGTCCAGATTATAAGAATCTAACTCGATAAATTAATTAGTTAAATTACCGAGATAATGGTAGAATCTTATCATATCAATTTTAATTTAATTTGAATTTAAATTAGAATATGATAAGATATTATTAGGGTTGGACTCTAAGAGGTTCGGGGGTTTTTAAGAAAACCCTAGCCATCTTTTCAAGAGTTCAATTTTTCGGTTGAGAACATTCGTGCCATTCTCTACCAAAAGAGGAAAAAAAAAAAAACCTCTCAAACCCTAAGTGCTAGCACTCCCCGGGTATCGAGTGAGTTCGCGATGTATATCCGATAGTGGACGTTTGCATACTGCAGCGTCTGGTGATTGTTCGGGTTGAACGTACAATGGCGCAATCAGAATCGAAGGATTTTGATTACAGCAACCAGAGGTAATTCTTAAACCTTAGATCTTCTTAATCTTTTACTTGGGTCCTCGGGAGGGATTCGTGGATGTTTTCCGCGTTTAGGAGTCCACGAATCCTAACAGTGGTATCAGAGCAACTTGCTAAACGATTAGGTTGATTCATCTGTATTAATCATATTGTTGAATACATGTATGATATGTATATATGAATTTAAACAGTATGTATCAGCATGTTCGCATGATTATGATTTTAGAATACTTAGAATGCAGACTGCCTGAATTAGGTTTAATATGTGCGTCTTAGTTGCCTAATCAGACTAGATTAGTTGCAGATTGTCTGTAAATTGGTCTATTTTAATATGATATGGTATCGTAAGCATGCTATCCGTCGTTCTATATTTGCGAATTGTTTGTATTAATCGGTCATGATAATATGTTATCTGTATAAATATGATTAAAAGAACGCATATTGTCTGTAATATGAATTTTCACGGCGATGGTTACTAAGGGGTCCGAACGTTAATTTGATTAATATTTAGAAATCGGAAGGCAAAATCTCATTCAATGAGAGAAGGAAAAATCGTTTTTCCTTCCGGGGGCGCTGTCCCTTGGACCCCGCAGGGGCGTTGTCCCTTAGAACCCCAACTAACTGTTCGTTGTGTGTTATTCGTTAGTGTTTTTTATTGTAGTTGTGGATTATTTTGAATAGTGCATAGCATAGCCCGTTTTATCCCAATGTGATTGGCTGGTTACATTATGGTTGTTTTAAGTTGTAATTTTTTAAATACGGCCTGCGTGTCGTTTTTTATTGTTGTAAAATTGTACTGCTTTCTTAGAATAGGAATTATTTTAATTTTACTATCCAATGTAAAAGAAGACGACAGCCAACATTTACAACCAATGAGGAGTATGCTCAAGGCATTAGAGAATGCTTAAAGAGTTCATATACCTAGATTGACCACCTTGATCTTCACTTTACTCGTGATGATCAACATAGGTTATGGGCCATGCTATGTCACTTTTATTTATGTCTTGCATGCATATTTGATATGTTTATTTCCTACTTACTACAATCAAATTTTTTTATTAAAAAAAAAAATTTAAGTGTTAAATGCCTTCCAAAATCAAACACTTGTTATTACTTGGATCATCATATGGTCATTCCTACCAAAGTAGGATGCTTTTGATTATCTGAGTGAAATAAGATGGAAAATAGTTTTTCATATGTTTGATATGGTTTGACTTAACTGGGCTATCAAAATGGTTTTGGGCCTAGGGCATTATATGAGATATTTTTAGCCGGGACATTTGATATCTATCTCATTTAAAATTTGAGTTTTATTTAATTATAAGATTAAAGCCAAAGCTTACTTATGATTAAAATAAAATATTTATAATATATATATATATATATATATATTTCCCCACTACGAAACATCAAAATGTTGAAGTTTCAAAAAGTTTAAATGCTTTTAGTGGGAGTTTTTCGTTAAAGTCTCAAAAAAATAATTACTTTGCATATTTTTGTATGTAGATAATGGTAACAAATAGTTGGAATAATTCATTGCGATCTGTGCTTGAGAAAGACAAGCTTAGTGGGACTAACTTTCTTGATTGGGCACGAAACTTAAGAATTGTTCTTAAGCAAGAAAAAAGGCACTATGTTCTTGAAAATCCTATTCCCCCTGCTCCAGCGAATAACGCCTCAAAAGCTGAAAAATATGCTTATAGTAAGCACAAAGATGACTCCAACGATGTTACTTACCTCATGCTAGCAACCATGAACTCTAAACTTCAAAAACAGTTTGAAGAAGCAGAGGCATATGACATGATTGTGCATCTCAAGGAAATGTTCCAAGAGTAAGCACGACAAGAGAGATTTGAAACTCACAAGGCGTTAAATGCATGTAAGATGGTTTCTGGCACCTCGGTAAGTGCTCATGTCCTTAAAATGAAGGGCTATCTAGATCATCTTGATAAGCTTGGTGCTCCTGTTAATCATGACATGGCTACGGATTTGATCTTGGGCTCTTTACCTGCTGAGTATGTCCAGTTTGTCATGAATGTTAACATGCATAATATGGAGAAATCCATTACTGAATTGCATGGGATGCTAAAACAAGCTGAACTGAACATTAAGAAGAATACTCCTAGTGTTCTAATGGTTTAAAAAGGGAAAGGCAAAAGGAACAACCAAAAGGGCAAGGTCATGGCTAGTAAGGGTAAGGACAAGGCAAAGTCCAAGTTCAAGCCCAAACCTAAGGCCAAGACACCAAAGGAGGGAGCTTGCCACCATTGTGGAGAATAAGGACATTGGTTAAGAAATTGCAAGCTCTATTTGGAAGCAAAGAAAAAGAAGGACAGTGAGACTGCCGCTTCAAGTATTTATGTTATTGAAATTAATTTATCTACTTCTGATTCATGGGTATTGGATACCGGTTGTGGATCTCACATTTGTGTAAATGTGCAGGGTCTAAAAAGGAGTAGAGCCTTGGCAAAAGGCGAGGTAGACCTACGAGTTGCAAATGGAGCAAAAGTTGCTGCAATAGCTGTAGGAACTTTTGAATTAATTTTGCCCAGTGGGCTTGTTTTAGAACTGAACAATTATTTTTATGTTCTTGCTATGAGTAGGAATATTATTTCAGTTTCTTGTTTAGATTTAGAAGGTTTTGAATTTGTTATTAGGAATAACATTTGCTCCATTAATAAAAACGGCATTTTTTATAGAGATGCTTCATTATCAAATGGGCTATATATTCTAAATCTTCGCGGATCTTCAAACATGTCTATCTATAATATAAATACTAAAAGATTGAAATCCAATGATTTAAATCAGACTTACTTATGGCATTGTCGCCATATAAAAAAGCTTCATAATGATGGGCTTCTAAAATCGTTTGATTTAGAATCTTACAAAACATGTGATTCTTGTTTATTAGACAAAATGACTAAAGCGCCTTTCAAGAGACAAAATGAAAGGGCAACTGATTTGTTGGGCCTAATACATACTGATGTATGTGGACCAATGAATTCACATGCTAGAGGAGGATTTCAGTACTTCATTACATTTACAGATGATTTTAGCAGATATGGCTACCTGTATCTGATGAAACACAAATCTGAATCGTTCCAAAAATTCAAAGAATTTCAAAATGAAGTACAAAATCAACTTGGCAAAAGTATCAAAACACTTCAATCGAATCGAGGTGGTGAATACTTAAGTCACGAGTTTGACGAGCATCTTAAAAATTGTGAAATTATTGCCCAATTAACTCCACCAGGAACACCTCAATGGAATGGTGTATCTGAACGGAAAAATCGGACTTTATTAGATACGGTTCGATCAATGATGAGTCAAACTGATCTTCCAATCTCCTTTTGGGGTTATACCCTGGAGACTGCTGCATTTATACTAAATCGAGTTCCATCTAAATCGGTTCAGAAAATGCCATATGAGATATGGACTGGGAGACAACCTAGTTTGTTATTTCTGAAGATTTGGGGTTGTGAAATTTATGTAAAGCGTTTATTATCTGATAAACTTGCACCTAAATCAGATAAATGCATATTTGTGGGGTATCCTAAAGAAACTAAAGGATATCAATTTTATCTCCCAAAAGAAAATAGAGTAATTATTGCTCGAAATGGATTTTTTCTTGAAAAGAAATTTATTTCCAAAAGAATAAGTGGGAGTAAAATACATCTTGATGAGATTCAAGGACCACAATTAGTGCCTGAACCTTATCAAGATGAGATTCAAGAGCCACAATTAGTGCCTGAACCAAATAATGAATCTCAATTAGATGGCTCACAAGTCCAAGATGAGCTTACATCTATAGAACAAGGACCTCGAAGATCTGATAGGGTTCATCAACAACCTGAGAGATATGGATTTCTCATCACTGACGATCACAATGTGGAGCTTATGGTTAATGATGAGCCCACTTCCTATCAAGAAGCCATTAAGAGTTCTGACTCTGGAAAATGGTTAGAGGCTATGAAGTCTGAGATGCAATCCATGTATGATAACCAAGTTTGGACTTTGGTTAACCCACCTAAAGGTTCAAAAACCATTGGGTGTAAGTGGGTTTTCAAAAAGAAAACAGACATGGAGGGAAATGTGTATTCTTACAAAGCACGACTGGTAGCAAAAGGTTATAGACACACTCATGGTTAGACTATGATGAAACCTTTTCACCAGTTGTAATGCTTAAATCTATCAGAATTCTTCTTGCCATAGCAGCATATTATGATTATGAAATTTGGCAAATGGATGTCAAAACCGCGTTTCTTAATGGAAACTTACTCAAAGATGTGTACATGACATAACCTGAGGGTTTTAATGATCCTTTGAATTCTAATAAAGTGTGCAAGCTTCAAAGATCCATTTATGGATTGAAGTAAGCATCTCGAAGCTGGAATCTTCGTTTTGATGAAGCAATTAAAGAATTTAACTTTATCAAAAATGAAGATGAGCCTTGTGTCTATAAGAAAATAAGTGGAAATGCAATAGTCTTTTTGGTACTTTATGTTGATGATATCTTACTCATTGGAAACGACATCCCAACTCTACAAAGTGTAAAAACATGGTTGGAAAATTGTTTCTCAATGAAAGACTTAGGTGAAGCTGCCTATATTCTAGGTATAAGGATCTATAGAGATAGATCTAGAAAGCTAATTGGACTAAGTTAAAGTGCATACGTTGACAAGGTACTGAAAAGGTTCAGTATGCAAGACTCTAAGAGGGGATTCTTGCCAATGTCACATGGCATTAAGCTCAGCAAAACTCAAAGTCCTTCTACGAAGGATGAAGAAGAGCGCATGAACAAGATACCATACGCTTCCGCTATAGGGTCTATCATGTATGCCATGTTATGTACTCGACTCGATGTATCATATGCATTGAGCATGACGAGCAGGTTCTAGTCAAATCCTGGAGAGGCACACTAGACTGCTGTCAAGAACATAATGAAGTACTTAAGAAGAACTAAAGATATGTTCTTAGTTTATGGAGGACAAGAAGGCGAGCTAGTTGTAAATGGTTACACTGATGCTAGTTTTCAGTCCGACATAGATGATTATAGATCGCAATCAGGTTTTCTATTTTGTTTAAATGGAGGTGCTGTAAACTGGAAAAGTTCAAAGCAAGACACCGTGGCCGATTCTACTACAGAAGCTGAGTATGTAGCTGCCTCAGCTGCAGCTAAAGAAGCAGTTTGGATTAAAAAGTTCATTACAGAACTAGATGTAGTTCCTAGTATTGTGAACCCAGTGGATCTCTATTGTGACAACAATGGAGCCATTGCACAAGCTAAGGAACCAAGATCACATCAGCGATCCAAACATATACTTAGACGTTTTCATCTCATTCGAGAAATTGTTCATAGAGGAGATGTCAAAGTATGCAAGGTACCAACTGATGACAATGTTGCAGATCCACTGACAAAGCCTCTCCCATCGTCTAAACATGATAGTCATACTAGATCAATGGGATTACGGCTTATGCCAAATTGGTCTTAGTGCAAGTGGGAGACTGTTGGGGATATGCCCTAGAGTCAATTTGTACTTATACTATTGTCATTATGTTTTATATAATAATATGAGGCTTTCCTTTCCATAAATAGTGAGTTTTATTTTGTGGTCATCAAGTACATGACTTAATAGTAAAACCCTACAATGAATACAATGACTATTCTAAAACTGTCCCTGATCGATTATTATTATTGGTATAATAATAAATTAAGATTAGTATGTTTGTGGCTATGTTTTACTGACCATGGATATTTGTGATATCGAGTCAAGACATAAATAAATGTTAAAGAACATTGTATTGGACATGACCCACTGTGAGAGTACTTCATGGAATATGTCATAAGTACTTTCTAGCCATAATAATATTGAAAGTCCTTCGACCTAAATTCATCATAGTTTCCTACTTGATAAATTCTATATTTTGACATTGTCTAAAGTTATCTTTAACCAGATAATAAATTAGACTACTATTGGATATAGAATAAATCAAGGAAAGGAATATGATTGATTGTGAACAAATTTGTCCCTCTCAATTATGGGAGAGATATCCATGAGCCCCTTGATAAGTTCGACTGTTAAAAAAATGCATGGCCGTGCTCAAATATATCAATCTAAGATATTGATATCATTTGTTTGAACAGTCTACTATGAAATCAAGAAATAATTGATTAAGCTTAACAAGGATGACATGCTCCGTGCCTTATGCTTGATCTGGATATCGTGTAACAAAAGGACTAAATATAAAATTATGGTTTGGTTCAAAGAGATCACCGATCTTCATTTAACCTGGATAATTATAATGTTTTGCTAGAAACCGCTTATAACTTGTGGGCCATTTAAATATGATTTAGGCACACTGCCAGTGTTAAATGAACCTATAGGGTCACACAATAAGCGAACTTGTTAGGTTATTTTTCTGGTGACCAGATTCGATGAATCTGAAAATATGTCTAAGTTAATCGTACTTAGAAAATTTACCAGATACAATGAATGTGGAAATATGTCAACATTCGATGTATCTGGATGATGTCCAGATTATAAAAATCTGACTCGATAAATTAATTAGTTAAATTACCGAGATAATGGCAGAATCTTATCATATCAGTTTTAATTTAATTTGAATTTAAATTAGAATATGATAAGATATTATTAGGGTTAGACTCTAAGAGGTTCGGGGGTTTTTAAGAAAACCCTAGCCATCTTTTCAAGAGTCCAATTTTTCGGTTGAGAACATTCGTGCCATTCTCTACCAGAAGAGGAAAAAAAAAACATCTCAAACCCTAGGTGCTAGCACTCCCCGGGTATCGAGTGAGTTCGCGGTGTGTATCCGATAGAGGACGTTCGCATACTGCAGCGTCTGGTGATTGTTCGGGTTGAACGTATAATAGCGCAATCAGAATCGAAGGATTTCGATTACAGCAACCAGAGGTAATTCTTAAACCTTAAATCTTCTTAATCGTTTACTTAGGTCCTCGGGAGGGATTCGTGGATGTTTTCTGCGTTTAAGAGTCCACGAATCCTAACACTTGGTAGCCACCATGCTAAACTGGATGGTTGAACATGAAAGACAAAGTAAATAAGCGCAATTGAGGAAAATTAAATGAACACCCTAACCACAAAACCCATGCCTTCACTAGAACTTCATTTTATTGTGTTTGAAGGAGATGAAAGAGGTTGAGGTATAGAACAACACACCTCATTTTCATTTGGAAATTCAATACTTCCCATGAAAAGCATGTGTTTTGCAAGAGAAGTTACAAAATAAGTACAGCATAACTATTCTTTACAGCCCACCCTTAAGCTTTAGTGACTTCTTGAGGTAGAAATAGGTATATAGTGGTGTAGGCACCAATATGATGTATGCTGCATGGATAGGATGCTCACTGTCCCTAAATCTAGCAAGTACTTATGCTAAAGCTAATAAGGTTAGATTAAAGCATTCCTGGTCTAAGATCATACAACAATTAACTAAACAAGAGCCCCAAGATCATTAAAAAATTAATGAATCAAGAGCCCTTACTCTCATGCCTGACTCATAAGTTATATTAAAGCTTCATTCTTGCCTTAGTTTGAGCAATTTGCAGTAGGTCAGGTCATGTTACTCAAACCAACAATATCCCAAGTCTATGCTAGAAATTCCTGCCTATTTCCCATAATTTTTTCACTTATAATTATCTTAAATTCAAATCCAACTATTCCCATAAGGTCAAAATCAGTCTGATCTCCCAAAAGAAAAAGGGAAAAACAAACCTAGAAAATGTGCCAGACCCTGCGCC
The DNA here is from genome assembly GCA_026120185.1 of Voacanga thouarsii. Taxonomy (NCBI): domain Eukaryota; kingdom Viridiplantae; phylum Streptophyta; class Magnoliopsida; order Gentianales; family Apocynaceae; genus Voacanga; species Voacanga thouarsii. The sequence goes on along the minus strand of JANUWF010000528.1, from coordinate 1,427,701 downwards.
TCATAAGGATCTACAAAACTGCCCATTGAACGCATAATGTTGCCGCTACCTACAATATCTGGCATCTCATGAGAATGAGCTCCAACAAAAAACAATGGTCTAATTCTACTTGTAATTGAAAATCCTATCATTCACAAAATTAATACAACAACTACAAATATAGCAGCCAAAGGAAATCAGAATTACTACTTTTTTTCTCACTAACGCCTTTTGTTCCTTTGATTTCTTCATATTTTTCTTCATCCTCCTCACCATCTTCCTTCTCTTTGTCATCTTTCTCTCTATCTTTTTCATCCTCATGGTCGTAGTTATCGTCTTCTTGGCTTCTTTCCCACCTTCTCGAATCATCCTCATGTCCATCACCGTCGGAATAAATTTCAGAAAGGTAGAGTAGAAAGGTGGGGAGAATACAATAAAACATAATATTCCCGTAGGAAGGAGGGTAGAATTTTCCAGAAGAAAGTAAGAGTAGAGCAGACCAGAAAGGCAGAAGGGGTTAGTGCGGGCATTCGAATAAGAACCGACACGGTCACCCTCAAAACACACAAAGAGACATACAAATATAGAGAAAGACGCAAAAATAAATAAATAAGTATATAAAATTACCAAATTACCAATGACGACCAAATGAATCTAAGCCTTACAAGAGAGTAATATGGTACTATTGATAAAATCTTATCTGTTCATTTTGAATTTTAAAATCTCAATTAAATCTGAACACTTGGATTAAAAATATTGAGAAGAAATAAAAAATAAAGAATTACTTTAAAAATATATTAAGACATTTCTATCCCCACTTCACATTTAGTATATACATTTAGATGAATTAACTAAGAAAGTGGAGATAAAAGATGGAAAACAGATTGAAGGTAGTTCCAGGGGAGGAGTAGGGGCTTCTTTAAATCAACCATTGAATAGGGATTCTAATTAGTTTGGGAACAAAGGAGATAACAAGTATGGAGTTAAATTACTAAAGTTGGATTTTCTTCTGTTTGAAGGAAGTGGCCCTAGGGAATGGATGAGTAAATGCAGGAGATATTTTGAATTATATAATATTCCTGAAGTAAAGAAATTGGATGTTACTCAACTATATCTGAAAGGGAAGACTTTTATTTGATTTAATGGGTACATGCGAATTCATGAGGGAAATAGTTGGAAACAAATGGCTAAGGCTATTTGTAGGAGGTTTGGGGAAAGTACAGATGCAAAATTAATAGAAGAATTCAGTAAAATTGAACAGAAAGGAGGCGTGGAGGAGTATTTAGACAGGTTTGAAGAGTTCAAAGCAATTATGATGTGTAATATGCCTCAAGCAACTGAAAGAGGAGTTTAGGTATATGGTGAAAATGTTCAAATTATGTACACTTGAAGAAGCTTGTGAACAGGCATTACATTTGCAAAATTCACTCTTAGCTGCCAATAAATCTTTCGAATGTTATAATATTGAGCCCTTCACAAGCCAAAACTCTAAATCCAACAATAGTGCACCAACTAATCTAGGTGTCAAGAAAATCACCCCATCAAAATTGCAGGCAAGACGAGAGAAGGGTTTGTACTTCAAATGTGGAGATAAATACTCAATTGTATATGTGTGTCCTAAAATACAATTAAACTTTATTGTGGTTGAAGATTTCGAAGAAGATAGAAACTTGTTTAAAGATGAAGGCTAATCTGCTAACAGCCTTGAGGACAAGTCTAGTTTAAAACAGAGAGAAATGTTATGATACTTTATAATAACAATAAATATTCATTTAAATAGTTGGTTAGTAGAATTACGTAGTTTTAAGTACTTGTTAATTTAACAGTTTAAAATGAGTTTATCATGTTTAAATAGAGTATTAGGGTTCTTGAAGAAGGTCATTGTTGTTGAAAGTTGGTGACTTATCTTTTTATTTTTTGAATTTCTGTATTCTTTATCACATTTTTATCTTAATCTATCAAACTCTATGTATTCTTTTGATTTTTAATAAAATTATTTTTTTATTTTCTATATTAGTATTACGGTTCATAACCCGTGGACAGCACGGTGATGGTGATCCAGGGTCAACCCAGAAATGCCGCGTGAATTTGCTTTCGCTATCAACATCAACCTTGAATTTGAAACCATTTCAGGCTTTCAGAGGACTAGTCATCCCAAAAAAAACTGGTAACTGGTGAAGTTAGTGGTTCACTTTCTGGTCCGATTGGACAAATACCTCTTGCACATTGGACACTCTCTGCTCCTTGGTTGCTTATTCCATCAATCTCTTCAGCTCCGGAATTCAATTCCCGGCACGTTATCCAACTTGCTAGTACAGCAAATTACTAAGTTCACTCTGGATACCTGACTGGCGTTATCAAGAGGAATCTTATCGGGGGCTTTGAGGTGGCTATGGGAAATTTCCAGTAATTTTGGGACAAGTTGGGTTGTGTTTTGAACGTTACTTGCCTACTTGTCGAAACCAAAACTTCATCACTGTTGTTTTTCTGTCTTCGTTGACTAGCTTTTCTTCTGTAGCATTTGGAGCTGCAAATCTCAATCTGCTAGTTTAAAAATAGCAGCAGAGCATCTGCTTAACGCCCCTTTATCAACAGGTAAAACATGATTGCTCACTGAAATTATTATCCTTCAGAATAACCAAGTCAGTGTATGGATGAATTTACTTGAAATTTATGCTCTGGCAGTTCATATTTCGTTTGGTTTGAGTTTTTGAAGCTGAATTCTTGGAAGCAGACTGCACACTTTTTTCTTGATTTTGTTTTCAATATTTGAAGCCAGAAGCTTGACTACTGGATATTTCTGCCGTTAATTTATATTAGCTCCCACTTTGATGTTCACAGATATGTGGAGAATTATCACGGAAAAATTCCCAGTTGGGTTAATAAAAGCTTTGGATGATAACGAGATCCGTATATTTGTTCTATTAAGTTTGCTCCTGCAAATTTTTCTTATAGTTACAGGAAATAGGAGGAAATATATTAGCCACACTTCCCTTAAAATTGTTATTTGGATAGCTTATCAGTCTAAAGATTGGGTTGCAACTCTTGCCCTTGGTGTTCTTTCCAGAAGCCAAGGTCATAAAAGGGACGAACCTATAGATCCAAAGTTCACCATAATGGGATTCTGGGCTCCTTTTCTTCTTTTGCACCTTGGCGGCCCCGATACAATCACTGCCTATGCAATGGCAGACAATGAGCTTTGGTTAAGACACGCACTTGCCCTAATTGTCCAGACTGTGGTTGCAATTTATGTCTTGGTCACTTCTTGGGCGGGGGATGCGGTGAATATCCTTGCTCTCTTAATGTTTATCCCTGGATTGGTCAAGTATGGAGAGAGGACTTGGGTTTTATATTCAGGAAGCAGGGAATGTTTTCAAAAGTCCATGGTCTCTGATCCTGATCCTGGTCCTAATTATGCCAAATTCATGGATGAGTATGTTGCCAAGAAAGCAGAAGGATATCGGGTTTCATTAGGACGGGCTATAGATGGGTCTCAAGTAGTGCATGGTCCTCCAACAGTCGAGCAAGTTATTCCAGGTGCTGAGACCTTAAATGATGCTTTCTACTTCTTTAAGATCTTCAGGAAGCTTTTTGCGGATCTTATTCTTAGTTTCCAAGACCAGAAGGATAGCCAGTCATTTTTCAAACGGAGGTCTTGGGGTAGAGCTTTTAGCATAATTGAGATTGAACTTGGCCTAGTATATGACATTTTCTATTCAAAGGCACCACTGGTTTGTACATTTCTTGGCTTCTCCCTTCGCATCCTCAGTTTATTGTCCACTCTTGCAATTCTTATAGCTTTCTTGATAATAAACAAGAACAAATATTCCACCATTGATGTTTGCATCACATACGTATTGTCTGTTGGAGCTGTTGCTTTAGAGATATATGCCATCTTAATAGCAGCTTCATCAGATCGGATAATGATTTTGCTGCTTGACAAAAGAAGAATTCCTTTCATGAGAAATGTTGAGAATGTATTTCTTCAAAGCCTTATGGGCATCCATCCATTGCCTATCATTAATGAAACGCCAGAGACACAAGAGTCTGAAGAACCCTGGTTCCCTCGCTTCATCTACAAAGTGGGATCATTTTTGAGATCTTTTCATATAGTACCTTCAAGAAAAAGATGGTCAAATACGATGGGACAATACAATTTCTTGTGTGTCTGTCTTAATGAGAAGCCAGCCAAGTGCTACAAAATCCAGAAACTTTTCGGGATGCATGAACTTCTTGGGAGGTACCGATATGAGGATAGTGTTCGTGTCCCAAATGGCTTAAAAGCATTGATATTTTGGCAGTTAGAGGATAGAATTTCCTCAAGTGCGGACCAAGATATAAAGTTCTATAGGAGCAGGGGTGATGAAGAGAAACTCAAAAAACTAGGAGTCTTTAATGACAATGAGGAGATAGGCTTTGACCAAAGCCTTCTTCTCTGGCACATTGCAACAGAGCTTTGTTATTATACTGATTTTCCTGAGAATTCTCAGCTGGACAAACAATTCAAACTTCAATTAAGGAACTGGATTTATGATTACAAGTTGAATAGTCGTTCAGAACAAGATTTGAGGTTTAAATCTGAAATTAGTAAATGGCTATCTGAATATATGTTGTATCTGTTGGTCTGCCGCCCTTTCATGCTTCCTAGTGGAATTGGACAAACAAGGTATCAAGATACATTAGCCGAAGCCTCTGATTTCATCAAAGAATACAAATCCATAAACAGGAAAGAAGCTACTAGGAAGTTGCTCCATGTGAACACCGATGTTTGGCCATCTGAAGTAAAAGGAGACAGAAGCAAGACGGTACTGTTTGATGCTTGCAGACTTGCCAAATCCTTGCAATCCTTAGAAACAAACCAAGAATCCGATAGGGGCAAGAAATGGGAGACCATAACTCGAGTTTGGGTGGACTTGCTATCATATGCTGCAGCTCATTGCAGATGGAATGACCATGCTGAGCAGCTCAGAGAAGGTGGCCAATTGCTCACTCATGTATGGCTTCTAATGGCACATTTTGGCATGACAGACCAATTCCAGATATCACAAGGCTATGTAAGAGCAAAATGGAAAGTGAACTGAAGAGGGCTTCTAAAGAAACTTAGGATTCACAGTGTAATCTGCTGAAACTTTTTAAGTGATTAATTACCTCTTCACGGCTGCAATATGATTTCAGTGTATGGCTTCTAATGGCACATTCCAGCATTCTTTGTGTTGTTGATCTTGTGTGTGAGCTATAATTATTTTCCTTTTTCATAATTCGTGCATTTTCCCTTCTACCATTAAAATCACTAGGCATATCAGAGTTTATTGTCTGATTAATCAACTCATTATTATTGATGAGACGTTAAGAAAATATTGTCTTACTAATCAGCAGTAAGTACACTAAATCGTTCTGATTTAAAAGGAAAAAAAAAAAAACTGAATTCCAGCCTAGGGACTATGTTCACATTAGATCTTTCTTCTTTTTCTTTTGCTTGTTTCTAACGGGAAGGAAGGAGGTCAACTGACAATGTAAACGCAGTAATAACGTGATCATCAAATACAAACCTTATAGCACAAGCAATCAAACACAAACCAGAACCATCAAACTAATTTCTTCCGGAACATTTGGTATGGATACAATGAGAAGTTAAGCAATAACGTGATCATCAAATAAAATCCACCAATAAGAAAATTACTAAAACTGTAAAGCCACAAGACACCAAGATATATGTCCATAACCCCAAGGTGGGAAAAAAAACAACGAGACCAGGACAGTGGCATAAAACTAAATCCTCCACTAGATCAAATGGGATAACAAAGTTCTTCTAGGTAAGACTAAAAGGTAATACTCCTTAACAATTCATTAAAGATCGTATGCCTCAGGTTTACAAATAACAAATCCAACAAAGCGTTACCAAACAACGTGGAAATCAAAGAGGATATTTGGAACAATCTCATGAAGACAGAGACGACAGAGGCGGCAAAGAGCCGTGAAGCAGGAAGGAATATTGGATACTAAAATCAATCTACTTGCCTCTATATCATTTTATAACATTGATGTTATTAAATCGACAAGGACATCAATCCTTTTTTAACATTCAACTAAGTATGCATCTATATACATATCAAGAGTGTGAAGATATTATTGGATAAATAAACAAGGCTTTCAGGAATTATCCGACTTTCCAAGGTTGAAGATAACCTGGATGATCATTTCGAGGTTGTCCAGATCATCAAACAGTTTAAAATGTCACAATTGATTGACAAGGATGTTTTCTAATCTTTATTTAAGTCCCAAGAATTAGGTTATATTTCTTATGCTGGAAGAGAAACAAAGAGCAAAGAACGATCATGGCAAAGGCCGGAGCAAGCAGTTCAAGATGGTCACTTTCTGGAATGACAGCTCTCGTCACTGGCGGCACTCGTGGAATCGGGCATGCAATCGTAGAGGAGCTAGCTGAATTAGGTGCCACAGTCTACACCTGTTCAAGAAACGACGCAGAGCTTGGTCAAGTCTTGAAAGATTGGATTTCCAAGGGATACAAGGTCTCAGGTTCTGTCTGCGATGCGTCTTCCAGAGAGCAAAGAACGCAGCTCATGGAAAAAGTCTCCTCTTTCTTCAATGGCAAGCTCAACATCCTTGTAAACAACGTTGGGACTGGAAAAGGAAATCCAGCAGCTGAAGTTACTGCTGAAGAATATTCTCTGCTTATGTCAACCAATCTCGAATCTTGTTTCCATTTCTCCCAACTGGCTTATCCTCTTCTCAAAGCATCCGGGACAGGAAACGTTGTGTTCATTTCCTCCGTTGCCGGGCTCGTATGCTTGAGTCGTGCATCTGTTTATGGAGCAACAAAAGGTGCAATGAATCAACTAACAAAAAATTTGGCCTGCGAATGGGCAAAAGATAACATAAGAGTCAATTCTGTTGCTCCCTGGTTTATCAAAACATCCTTAGTGCAAGCTTATGTGAACGATAAAGATTTCCTGGAGAAAATCGAATCAAGAACTCCGATGAGGCGTGTCGGAGAACCGGAAGAAGTGTCATCCTTGGTGGCCTATCTGTGTCTTCCGGGTGCTTCTTATATCACCGGGCAGGTTGTTGCCGTGGACGGAGGATTTACTGTCAATGGGTTCGCGTGGGATAATTAAGCCAATTTGCCTTGTCGATGCAACCAATAATTTGTGCCTTCTGTTTTTATCTGAAGTGAATATCATGAAAACCCGTATGATATATTTTGTACTAAAATTTTCTTTTCTTTTTTTTTTTTTTGAAAAATCTTATGCTATTAGGATAGAAGGCGGATGCAGAGTGAAAATTTTAGAGAGCTGAAATTTAAGATAGATGCATACAACTTATTTATTATCCGGTTAATGAGATGGAGCTGAAATGGGTGGATGAGACAAAACTTCTCAATCAAATACTTTAGTGGACTAATAGATATTAGAACTTTAAAATTGGCAAATTGGTGTTTTTAGTCCCTTAACTATTTACTATTTGCAAATTTGGTCCTTTATTTTATTTTTGGATTATTTGATCCTTATACTTTGTTATGTTGGCACGTTTGATCCTTCCGTCCATCTTGGGACGGTCAAACCAAGTCAACGTCTTTTTTTTGTTCCCAAACAAAAAACTTGTAGGGGTGTTTTCAGAAGTGCAAAAATTTCCCTCCTAATACCTAACCACGTGCGGAGCAGGTGGTCTTTCCAAAACCTTCTCTCTCCCTGAATCCATTTCTACTCAAACGAACACCCTCACTATCCCCTCTCTCCACTTTGCCTTCTCTCGGCTTCCTCTCTATTGTCATTTTTTCTACTTCCTGTTTCTCTGTTCTCTAAAAGACTTCCTTTTTTCCTTTGTGTTACTTCCAATCTGGGTAGAGTATTTGGCGGAATCACTTCGAAAGGTGTGTTCTTTGAGGTGACATTATTTGAAGAGGTGCTCTTCGATCACTTGACAGGTTACATCAACTGGAAGTTTGTTAGATTTTGACTTTCTGGGTCTCGGAAGAGATGGCTAGTAGAGGTGGCAAAAAAGCTCCTAAACTAGTGTTTGTGGTTGGAGGAGATATTGTCGAGACTCAAGCCAAGCACAAATTTACCGAGGGATGTTGCAGAGATAGTTGAGCATTATATTGAGTAAGTCATGTAATTCTTTTTTCTTTATTTACAAAAAAAGAAGTTGCGATTGCTAATTATTTTGTGGGAGGTAGAAAGTTTCCCTTTTTCATTCTGTTAACGAGAGTAGTTTACAATTTTGTAGAGTAATATGGCAGGGAGTGCCTGAAGAGAAGAGAATGTCTTTTACAATCTTGGACTCTCTATGGTTTCACACATACACAAATGTCAACCAGGAGAGGGTTATGCAAGGATAAAAAAGAAAAACATATTGACAAAAAAAAAATACATCATTGTTCCCATTGTCTTGTGGTATTTTCCCCCTTTTAGTGTTTTTTTTTTCTCATTATGTTCCAATAGGATAGAAAATGATAAATTTTAACACATTGTATATTTACTGTTGATTGATTTTTTAGGTCTCATTGGACATTGTTGATATTGTGTAACTTCGATGAAGATCTAGAATCAAATAGTCAATGCATGTTGTTACTGGACTCTCTTCAATCATGTGAACAAAGAATGGAACCCAAGATAAGGAGGTATGTAATATGCTACTGTTCTTGGAACTATTCTAATTAAATTTATATCATCTCTAAGTGCATGTTTGACAATATCATATTATGTGTGATCAAGCAATTCTAAATTCTAAATTTTGTTTCAACTTTGTGCTGGACATACTTATAACAAAAGGGAAGCTTACAAACAAAGAAAGAGTTAAGAAAATCCCTTTGCTGATCCCCAAGGTAAGTGTGAAAAATAATATACTATTAATTAAATAGCTGGTAATATTCTTGTGCGGGTGACAAAACTACCATACAACCTTTTACCTATTTGAAATAATCTGTTGTTGGACATTTTGTCAATAGGTTCCCCAACAAACAAATGGTGTGGATTGCGGATGTTATGTGATCTACTATGCAAAATTATTTATGGAAAATGCACCTGATTATTTCAGCATTTTGGGGGGCTACCATTATTTTGAAAGTGTCTTTTGCTGTTGTGTATTAAAACTAATGAACCTTAATGTCAATTCTAATTAGATTATTAACTTTGTTGTTTGTAGTTAACTGAAGAGTGGTTCACCTTTGCTGATTATGAGATGTTCAAAAATGAACTTGCTACTGATGGTGGCTAAGGATTTGATATATCACAAGCAAAGGGAAAGGATGTAATTGAACCACCAATACTTAAGGATAACATTGATCATGTTGACGATGGGAAAACACAGGATGTTGACATTGTTGACTGTTGTCTAGATGAAGTAATTTATTCGGGACCCACATTTCCACTAGCTAATGAGGAGACATTTGGGACAATAGAAAAAGTGTCATTAGTTGATGATAATATGGCAGCAAATGAGAAGTCAGAGACCAACCTAGTTATGGCAGCATATGACACTATGGCAGCAGATGTCATGTCAAAAGATAAAGTGAATATTGAATCCCCTCATCCTCTAACTGACGAGTCAGTACACAAACATAGGAAGTGAAAAAGGAAATGAAAAGTAGAGAGATGCAGTGGTTACTCTGCGAAGCCAAGTGATGAAGAGAAAAATGATAGCATTGAAGGTGGTGAAAGAGATCAATTTGGTGGCAGTGAGGGAGAGATGTTCTACGATTCAGATTACAATTTTAGTAATGATAAGGACACATTTGAAGATATTGTGAATGAGGGCCTTCAGGAATTTGATGAGAATGGGGCAAATGAGGTTGACAGATTAAGGAAGCTGTTAGCCCTAAAGGCGGTCTCCTGTGTTTTGATTTATGACAAACAATGATGAGGACTAACATATGTGATTTACTTGTTATAGGACATGTTTGACCTTAGGTCTTCCAAGACGTTCAAATAGGATTTCTAAAGCAACTCTAGAAGCTATAAAATCCGAAAATAGAAAATCAAGAAAAATGATCAAGCTTGAAAGATTGCAAATCAAAAGAATCCGTTGTGGAAGAACCTTAGACTAGGAATCCCTGTTAAGGTATCTCTCTGTATAAATTCCCATATATTCTTTACCTTTTGATTTAGTTTAATTCTACCGAGAAGCACTAAAACAAAAGATTCTAAAGTTTTAAATCCTCAGAATTTTAAATTGAGAGTTTTTGGTGACCCTACACCCAGAAGCTACGTCTAAAAAGCTGTGAACAGTATCAAATCGTTTCTGTTTGAAAAGTGCTATTTTGGACTTACCTTTTTTATGCACCATCGTCTGAAACATGAGTCCAAAACGCTGGTAAATCTAACAGTGAAGAATAGCCATTTTATAACCGTTAGTACTTTACTTTATGTCTCTATATAAGGCTTCTAAACTCGATTTGAAAGTAAATTTTTGTCCTATCTTTTTTAAGAAACACTCTTACTCTATAGAAAACAAAAATCTCTTTTATTAAAGTACTTCAAAGTGAAATCAAATTATGTCTTAAAGGTAAAAGTGTTTGTGCTTGTTCTTGGTGCGCATCTGTTCAAAGAAGTGAGCCATTTTAGTTCCATTTATCTTCAATCTCTTTTGTGTACTAAGGTTGTGATGTAAAACCCATCTAGGGTGAGCCTTAATTTGTTTGTTGATTGAGAGGTTTTGGAAAATCAAGTGTGGTGATCCTCTCTGGTATATGGTACAGATTGATTCCATTAAATTGGGTAAACGAAATCTGGTTGAAAATCCTTAAGTATGACCTTAAAGTAGTGGATGTAGATCTTGGTAGATCGAATCACTATACATTCCGTGTCTTATTTTTCTGCGTTTACTTTCAGCATTTATTTTCAAACAATCTTGCAAACTGTCCCTCCTCGGAATCTCTTAGTATTTAAAGAAGTCTTTAAAGGTGTTCACCAACTCATTTTCAATATAACATTAATTGCATCGTGCTTCTTATCTCAGTGTAAATCTGGATATTTCTCAAAGTTTTCTTGAATAGCTCTCTTTGTTGCAGTGTAGTTGGTCAAAGAAACTCGAAGAACATTTATATTCTGTAAAACAGATTTCTTAAAATTTTAGTTTGCCAAAAACCTTATTCACCCCCTTCTAAGGCTTTTCATTTGGTATCAAAACGTGGTCTACTTTATTCTCGGTCTAACAACTTTGTAGGAAAAATCCTCATGGCAAACTTATCCTCTCTTCCATATGTTGAAGGTTCATCAATAAATCAATCTTCTCTATTCAATGAAAACAATTATACATTCTGGAAAAACAGAATGAAAATCTGTGTGTGCTCAATCAACTTTGAGTTGTGAAATTTGATAGAAAATGGTCATTTTATTCTGACAAAAGTTGTTGATTGCATAAAAGTGTCTAAACAAAATGACGAATTTGATATTGAAGACAATGCTAAAATGATATTGAATTTTTAAATTATGAATATCTAGTGTTATGCACTAGATGCCACTGAATACAATCGAGTTAATGGCTGTGATTCAGCTCATGACATGTGGCAATTACTTGAGGTCACCCATGAGGGGACAAACTAAGTTAAGGAATCAAAATTGGGGCTTTTAATTCATGATTATGAATTATTCACAATAATATTCTATAAAACAGATTTCTTAAAATTTTAGTTTGCCAAAAACCTTATTCACCTCATTCTAAGGCTTTTCATTTGGTATCAAAACGTGGTCTACTTTATTCTCGGTCTAACAACTTTGTAGGAAAAATCCTCATGGCAAACTTATCCTCTCTTCCATATGTTGAAGGTTCATCAATAAATCAATCTTCTCTATTCAATGAAAACAACTATACATTCTGGAAAAACAGAATGAAAATCTGTGTGTGCTTAATCAACTTTGAGTTGTGAAATTTGATAGAAAATGGTCATTTTATTCTGACAAAAGTTGTTGATTGCATAAAAGTGTCTAAACAAAATGACGAATTTGATATTGAAGACAATGCTAAAATGACATTGAATTTTTAAACTATGAATATCTAGTGTTATGCACTAGATGCCACTGAATACAATCGAGTTAATGGCTGTGATTCAGCTCATGACATGTGGCAATTACTTGAGGTCACCCATGAGGGGACAAACTAAGTTAAGGAATCAAAATTGGGGCTTTTAATTCATGATTATGAATTATTCACAATAAAGCCGAATGAAAGCATAATCGATATGTTCACTAGATTCACAAATATCACAAATGGTCTCAAAGCTTATGGGAAGGTTTATTCACTTGGAGAACAAAATCGAAAAATTCTGGATGCATTACCTAAGAGCTGGCAGCCGAAAGTTCTTGTTGTGGAAGAATCCAAGGACTTAAAATCTTTACCAACCGAAGAGTTGATTGGCTTTCTTCTAACACATGAAATGAAACTCAAGAGGTTTCAGGAATCCGATGATCATAATAAAGGTAAAAAGGGGATAGCATTGAAAGCTGAAAAGAGGATGTAGAAACTAGTCAATCAGACAGTAGTGATGAAACTAAAGTAGACAATGAAGAACTGACAATGATAGCAAAGAAATTCAGAAGGATGTTCAATAAAGGGAACTTCAAAAAAGAAAAGAAGTTCGCAAAAAGGAAAGGACAAACCTCAGCATTCAAGCCTCAATGTTATGAATGCAAAAGCACTGAGCATTTCATTGCTGACTGTCCAGTTGCAAAAGAAAAGGAAGGAAGAATGCTTAAAAAGAAGAAGAAGGAACTGAAGGCAAAGAAAGGCAAAGGATTGATGGGAATTTGGAACCAAAATGGGTCTGAGTCTAAAGAAGAAGATTATGAAAATGAAACTGTCAACATATGCTTCATGGCCATGGAAAACGAGGTAAACTTTACCACCATTGATTTCATGTCTAATTCGCATATATCTAAACATGAAAAGTATGATGATTCAAATGAATTGCTAATTGATATGTTCCATGAACTAAAGAAACTGTCTAGAAAAAATAAAGAAATAAAATTGAAGATTGATTGTTTGTTAAATGAGAATGAAAAGTTGTTGAGTGAGAATAAAATGTCTCATGAGTCACATATATGTGCTATAATGGAAAAGAATGTGATCATCACTACTTTACAGTGTGTATCTCTAGAAAATGGAAGTTTGTATGATAAAATTCATTCTCTTGAAAGCATCGTTAGCACGTTTGATGACATGAAAAGTAGAGTCAATGACCTTACCACATGTATTGAGAAATTTACAAATAGCAAAAACAACATGAAAAAATTACTGTGGGCTCAATACCAAGCTGAAAATCGAAATGGCCTAGGTTATAGACATGAGAACAAGGATAAAATTCACAAACCTCGATTTGTTAAAGCTGCCTTATGTTACATGACACACAAAGCATGCACATATTGTGGAAAATCTAGACACATAGCATCTAGGTGTCATATTAAGAAGAAAGTGAAATCCGGTGGAATAACATTTTGGAAAATTAGAGGAAACACTACTAACCCCCATAGACCCAAGAAAATGTAGGTACCAAAAATTACTCTTCTTTCTCATGTATAGGCACATTCATTGGAGAAAATGAGCTTCACCAAGTGGTTCTTGGACAGCAGATGTTCAAGACATATGACTGTAAATGCAGCCTTGTTAGAAGATGTGCAAACCACAATGAAGGATCCGTTACCTTTGGAGACAAAAAGAAAGGAAAAATTCTTGGCATAGGTAACATTGGTAAAGGTTCCTCAACCATTATAAAACAAGTATTACTAATCGATGAGCTGAAATATAATTTGCTTAGCATTAGCCAATTATGTGACAACGGCTACAAAGTCATTTTTTAAAAGGATTCTTGCTCTATTATGGATAGCTCAAATAAGGAAACAATCTTTGTTGCTAACCATGTTGGAAATGTGTATGTATTCTATCTAAATAACCTTATAGCTCATGGTATTAGATGTCTTTCCGTACATGACAATGATGGTTACCTTTGGTATAGAAGATTAGGCCATGTATCTTTTGATTTGCTAAACAAATTGTCCTTAAAAGAGCTTGTTAGGAGATTTCCCAAAATGAAGTTTAATAAAAGTAAAATTTGTGACGCATGCCAATTTAGAAAATAAATCAAAACTTTCTTTAAACCCAAGAAAATAATTTCAACCTCAAAACCTCTTGAATTAATTCATATGAATTTGTTTGGACCAATGAGGATTGTTAGCCTTGGTGGTAAAAGTATGCATATGTGCTAGTTGATAATTTCTCCGGATTTACTTGGACTTTATTTCTTGGACAAAAGGATGAAGCCTTTTCTGAATTTTCAAAACTGATCAAACGCATCCAAAACTCTATTGGATGCAAACTGATTTCTATTAGAAGTGATAATGGTAGAGAATTTTGCAACAATGAATTTACATATTTTTGTGATGAAAATGGAGTATTTCACAATTTTTCAGTTGCCAAAACACCTCAACAAAATGGTGTTGTTGAGAGGAAAAATTGAACTTTGCAAGAAATAGCTAGATTTATGATTTGTGAAAATGCCATTCCAAAATACTTTTAGGCTGAAGCTGTTAATACTACATGATATATTGTAAACCGAGTAATGTTGAGACCATTTTTTAGAAAAACACCCTTTGAACTTATGTTCAACAAAACTCCATCAATCTCCTATTTTAAAGTATTCGGCTGCAAATGTTTTGTCCTTAATACCCGGACAATCTTGGGAAGTTTGATAGAAAATTTCTTGGATACTCTTTCAATAAAAAGGCATATAGAGTGTACAATAAAAGAACTCTATGTGTGGAAGAATCCGTACATGTTATTTTTTATGAATCTAACATTTATGCTCCAATAAAAGATGATGATGATGTTGGAGGTTCAAAGGAAGTAAGAAGAGACCAACTCAAAGCTCCACCGCTAGATACTCATGCAAAAAAGAAGAAGAAATTGAAGAACAACAAGCTGAACAAGGAAGGCAACAAACTGAAGTGTGCACAGATCAACAATTACTAAAGGATTGGAAATACAAAATTGGTCATCCCAAAGAACAAATCATTGGTGATCTAAACTATGGAGTTAAAATTAGACGGTATTTCATAGATAACTTTGCCCTTCTCTCAAGTATAGAACATAACTGTATTGATGTAGTACTGTATGATGAATTTTGGATAATTTCTATGCAAGAAGAACTAAACCAATTTGAAAGAAATCAAATTTGAAAACTCGTCCGTAGACCACTTGATTATCCGATTATTGGTATCAAGTGGGTATTTAGAAACAAATTTGATGAAAACGGAGCTGTCATTAGAAATAAAACTAGACTGGTCACCCAATGATTCAATCAAGAAAAGGACATTGATTATGATGAGACATTTGCTCCCGTTGCTAGATTAGAATCTATAAGAATGCTTCTTGCTTTTGCTTTCTTCAAAAATTTTATACTCTATCAAATGGATATCAAGAGTGCATTCCTAAATGGTTTTATTAAGGAGGAGGTGTATGTAGAATAACCCCCTGGTTTTATATATGAGTATTTTTCAAATCATGTTTTAAAACTTTCTAAGGCTCTTTATGGGTTAAAACAAGCCCCACGAGCTTGGTATGAGAGGTTTAGTGGATTCTTGCTTTCAAAAAATTTTTCAACAGAGCTTGATCGATACCACTTTGTTTATCAAATCTGATAAATCTGGTGATCTACTTATTGTTCAAATTTATGTTGATGACATCATTTTTTGTGCTACTAATGATTCTTTGTGCAAGATGATTGCTAAGACAATGCAGTAAGAATTCGAAATGAGCATGATAGGAGAACTAAACTTCTTTTTCAGACTGCAAATTAAGTAAACCAAGGATGAAATCTTCATAAATCAAGCTAAGTATGCCAAGGAGCTGTTCAAAAGGTTTGGTATGAACAAAACCAAAGAAATCTGCACACCTATGAGTACTTCCATAAAACTTGACAAAGATAAGAAGAGTAAGAAGGTAGATGAACACAAGTATAGAGGTATGATAAGAAGTTTACTCTATCTCACTGCTAGCCGGCCTGATATTATAATTTCAGTTTGTCTTTGTGTCCGGTTTCAATCATGTCCAAAGGAATCGCACCTATGTGCAGTAAAACGCATCATTCGATTGTTGGAAAGTATGCCCTCTTAGACTAGGTTTTTGATATAAATATCGAATATTTTAATAAAAGAATATGAAAGCCGAGATTGAGTCTATGTACTTCAATCATGTTTGGGATCTTGTAGCTTCACCTGAAGGGATAAAACCCATTGGGTGTAAGTGGGTGTACAAGAGAAAGAGGGGGATGGGAAGGTGGAAACCTTCAAAACTAGACTTGTGGCAAAACAATATACTCAGAAAGAAGGGATCGATTATGAGGAAACCCTTTTCCCGGTAGCTATGTTTAAATCCATCCGTATCCTCCTTGTAACACCCCGCTACCTAGGCCCAACAAGGCCGGGGATGTCGCCCCGTCCAAAGTATAAGGGGTCTTTATAACTAGGTCACACAAATAAAAAAGCGGAATAAAAATAATAACTTAACTTAAAATTTATTACAACCCAAGAATAAATCCACGAATAAAACTATGAATTCCCAAAAGAAAAACAAATCCATAAATAAAATCATCCACTCTCAACTCCTTAAAGTAATACATAAAAATAAAAGACAACATTCTCTTCCAAGGCAGAAAACACTAGTTACTCATCCCCATAGCAGGATCGACCTGAAATCATGGTAAAAAGGTGATGAGACAGAAATCTCAGTAAATCCGTGTGTGCTTTGGGTGTTTAGTGAAAATAGTTCATGAATGCAAAGTGTGAAATCTTTATAAGAGAAATATTGACAAGCAATAAACATTAGTCAAAAGCAAGAGAAGTGTTTTCGGCTTTTCCAGCCATACATAATTTATAAGATCAACCACTCGAAAGAAATGATTATGGGTTACCACACGTTGAGCCCCATAACCGGATGGTCAGTATGCCACACTTTGTGCATACTGTCGGTCAGAATGCCACACTTTGTGCAGACTGACAAAAGGTAGGTGATCGGCCTATCGGGCAAGATACTCCTCCTTCTTTATACCCAAATAACAACGGGATGTCCATTCCGGCAAAACACAATCACTTGACTAAAATAAAAACTGCTAACTCGGACCGGCATGACTAAGTAATACTGACGTTTCTCTAAGTTGAGTTTATCTTCTGGAGGTGGCCTCCTGCCAGAAGACTCACTCTTGCTCATCAAAACTAGTACTATTAGCCTACCCATATTGAGTACTCAACGAAACGTATCCCACTTGGAAAAAATGAACAAAACATAGTTCCATTTGAAAATGGCAATTAAGGTTTTCCAAAGTTTGGGGCAAAACTGGTTTTAGAAAGAGTTTTAGGTTTTGAGTAAAACTGCCCCTTAATTTGTAAATAATTTATTTATCTGAAATGAGAACGGAAATAATCCTCAATTGCCTTTACAGAAATGAGTGTCCATGCACTCTACATTTGGCTTGTCATAAAAATCATTTTTCATCAAACAGGTTTTATGCAGGAGCTTACCTGATCCTTGCTCACAACAAAGGTCTACAACAGCTGACCTAACCCCGCATGGGGTAAATACAAACCACAATCAAACTCAAGCCAAAATCCACTTTCACAAATAAAACTAACTCAACTCACTACTACAACCATGATCCTAGTGTCCCAAGCTTTAAGGCCAAATAATAAATAAAAAGGTTTATAAGCCAAGGCTAATTTTGATATTTAAAATAATTAGAGTTTTGGAAAATAGGTACTAATAAGTTGAAGGCTTAAATCTTGCTAAAATAATTTAGAGTTTATTTGATGAAAAGTCCTAGGTGGTACTAGGTAAAATAATAATTTATTAATAATTAATTTCTAGAAAATAATTAATTATTAAAATTAGTTGAAAATAAATTTTAATAAGTCTTATTGAAAGATACTAAATAAATTTTAATAGGTTTTGGTTAAAAGATAATAATTAAACTTTAATAGTAAATATTTTACTTATTAAGATTATTTTCATAAAAGGCTTTATTTGATTTCATTATTTTATATAATATCTATATATTTTATTTTTCTAGCAAAAACTATTATTTATTTGACTAAAATATCTTTTATATATATAATAATCCAAATCTACCATTCTTAGGGTTTTTTTGAAATTACGTAGCAAAATCATATTATTAAATATTTTATTCATAAAATAAAAATTAGTTTAGGAACAACTAGATCATATTTCTATGGCTAATCATAATCATGAACATATACAATCCTTCAATTTATCAAATCATCCAAATCATGCATACAAGCATAGATCTCAATTTATCAAGACATGATCTAAACCCCTACTAGCATAAATATGATCATAGCTTCAACAATCCAACATGAATATAAATCATCTTCACCAAAGGTGACATAATCTCTAGCATACTTAATCATGGAGACATGCATTAAACCTCAAATCATCATACAGTCAACCAAGATAATCCATGCATGCATAAATCCCATCTCCTTCATATTCATACATATTCATGCTTCAATCTCAATAATACATACTCAAATCCTATCCACAATCCACCTTCTATCAACATCACCCTAGAGATATGAATCTAGAGTTTAAAAGAAGGGTTGAAGGGACTTACTTGATTGATGATTAACTTGAAGGAGTTTTGAATGAATCTCAACTCCTAAATGTCTAAATCCGTCCAAAGAAGGTGAAGGAAGCATGGCCGTTGGAGAAGAAACCATCCGGCCAAGGAAGATGAAGAAATCATGGTTATGGTTGATAAGATCATTCGGCCAAGAGAGAGAGAGAGAGTGTTCGGCCGAGAGAGAGAGAGAGAGAGAAGAAAAAGAGAAAATCCATTAGCATGCTTAAACGCATATATGTTCATTAGAGATTGAAGATTAGCAAAGAGGAAATTGATTGAATAAACCTACCTTGAAGGTGTTCTTGAGCCTTCACAAAATTTCTGGTTTTTGATCTAAAAGAGCAAGTTGGATTTTGGAGTTTGATGTTAAAAATGGTGTGGATGGACTCATAGTAGTGTATAGATGAAATCTGGAATTTTTAGAGGTAGTTTGAAGTGATTTGGAAAGGTATTATGTGAAAGAAAGAAGTAGGTGTTCTTGGTGTACAATGTGTTCTTGAAGGTTGAAGAGAGTAGAGAGCTTTTGGATGGGAGGCTACCGAAATTCTGAAGAGATTAGGGCTGCCGAATTGTTTGTAGGATTTAGAAAGATGATTTTCTAGTTTGGAAGGAAAAAGAAAAGGCTAGTTGTTGAAATCCTTAAAGAATATTTTTGGGAAGCAAATTTGGAAACTAGATATAACAAGAATATCTTTGATTATTGGAGGGCTTTTGGGAATCTGCCATGGACGAATTTTGAAGCAGTATTTCAGCTGAATAAAAGCTGGTTGAAGGAGGCTAAGGGTGGCTGAAATTAAGGAGTATAATGGTAAAGGGAAGATCTGGTTATTTGAGGGATATTTTATGGAAGGTTACTAAATCATGGTAGCTGGAATTTTTGGTATCCAAATCAAGGCATGATTGCAGAATTTTTTTGGAAATCTTTTAGGCAGCCATAATTGGATTTTTCATGCAGAACTTAGGGAGGATAATGGAGTTCAATTAATGGAGGTTTAAGGGTGGTTTGTGTAGAAAAGGGATGGAGTTTTGGCTAGGAGAGAATTAGGAAACAAAACTGGAAAAACTACTGCACAGATTCGCTACTTGCTGGAATTTTTTGGGCAGTTTTCGGTTGCCCTTTTCCAGACGGTTTGCAAGGAGTTTGAAGGGGAATTTCAGGGGCTTTCAAGGCTGGTTTCCAGCCTTCTTCATGGAAGAAAAACATGGCTATGGTGCTGAACAAAAATTGGAAGAAAACAGCTTGGTTTCGGACCTCCAAAGCTGCGATTTGCCCAGGGATTTTTCTAGTTTTACACCACCTTTGTGCAATCCGAAAATAGCCAGAAAAATCCAGATTCTAAGCTGATCAAAAGGGCCATTTTCTGGCAGCATTTGGGAGGGAATAATGGTTAAGAATTTCAACACCTTGAAGGCACACAAAGCTGGGAAAATTTCAGTTCCATGCATGAAGGAAAATGAACTTAGCTAGAGTGAAATTTTAGAAGGTTCACTAGAGGGATTTGTTCTCTTGTAACCTTCCACAACTCTTCCACATTTTTAGACCATAAGATGTCTTTCACTAAGATATTTTGATCCTTCAAAGCTACAGCACTTAACTGAAATTTCTGGAATGAAATTGGCTAGAACAAATTTGACCAATCTAATGAATTGAGAAATAGGAAAAATTAAGGATCAAGATGAAATGAATTCCCCTTAGGAATTTTGTGTAGAGCAAAAGAATAGGATTAGGATACTCCTATCATGTCTCTCCTAGAACAACACCTCTACCCTATTCCAAAGCACATAAGACCGAAAATCTCACTTCCCAAGTAAAAATAAAATTTAATCATTCTAAAGGTCCCATGATGGAATTTGAACTCAAGACCTCAAGAATTAACTCCAAGGCTCTAACCACTAAACCACAACAATTCTTGTTCTTATTTTCTCTCCCAAATATTTTTTCTATTTAATCCTTAAGCTATCTCTCTATTTTCACCCCAAGCAAAAATTACCATTTTGCCATTCTTACCCAATAATCATAATCAAGCCCTCTAGACAATAAAACATAAATTCAATGCACATAAAATCATATAAAAATATATTTAAACATGCAATAAAATATGATATGCATCCCAACCCTCTTACTCTAAGGTTGGTTTTGACTGGGGTTTCACACTCCTTGCCATCGCATGTCACTATGACTACGAGATATGACTTGGATGTTTGCTTTAGGGTAGCTCCCTTGAAAAGCAGAAATACTCCAGGAAGTCGTGAATCATTGGACTAGAAGCCTAAAGATGGTAGATGTCATTTAGAGGGGTGTTAGTACACTTCTTCCTCTCTAAGACTAGGTAAGTCCGTAGGTGTCCACCCCTATGACATCTAAGTGTCTTTTGAAGACCCTATCAGCTAAAGGCTTGGTGAATGGATCTGCTAGATTGTTATCTGAGGCAATCTGTTCCACCACGACTTTTCGTCTTTGGATGAAATCCCGGATCAGGTGGTACTTCCTCTCAATGTGCTTCCCCTTCTTGTGGTTCCGAAGGTCTTTGGATTGCGATACTGCGCCAGTGTTGTCGCAGTACATCACAATCGGTCTGTCCATATGTGCCACAACTCCAAGTTCTGAAAGAAACTTCCGGAGCCAGACTGCTTCCTTGGATGCCTCCGAAGCTGCCACATACTCAGCTTCCATGGTTGAGTCAGCAAAAATAGACTTGTACAAGATAGTTTCTACACTATATCGCCCCTTGTGGTTGTTTGAATGATCTAAATGTCCAGGGCCCTGGGAAACATGACTTGGATGTTTGCTTTAGGGTAGCTCCTTTGGAAAGCGGAAACACTCCAGGAAGTCGTGAATCATTGGATTAGAAGCCTAAGGATAATAGATGTTATTTAGAGGGGTGTTAGTACACTTCTTCCTCTCTAAATGTACGGCGATGTATAGAGGGGTATTTTAGTCATTTCACCTGTAGGTCGAAGACTTTGCTAATGCAGCATTGTCCTTGGGGTCAATATTTCCGTATAGTGATATTAGAAAATATTTAAAATATAAAATACATCTATTTATATAGTAGGGGTATTTTGATCATTTTAGTAGCCAAGATGATGTGTCTTTTTAGTCCTCGGAATAGCCCGTAAGTCCTAATTATTTTTGGGTTGAAGAACTGGTCTCAGTTATTGAGGGTTTTATTTTATTCAAGAAGTCTAATTTATTATTAGACTGGAATAAAATAAATTGAGAGAAATTTATTATCTGATTTAATTGGTTAATTAATTATTCAGGGCCTAGGTCTAGTTTGAAAAATTAAGCTGGACTTAAATTAGAGGAAAATAATTAATACTTAATTATTTATTCGGTTATATATTTAATTAATCTCAAGAAATAAATAATTAAAGTTTAATTATTTTTTGGTTCATTTGGGTTCATTAATTATTTATTTGGTCATTTAATTAAGCCCAAGGAATAAATAATTAATGTTTATTATTTTGGGCTTTTCGGGTCCAAGAAAAATAATAAATATTATTTTGGCTCAATAGCCTAGACCATAGGATTTTTCCGAACACAGTTCAAAAGAGTTTAGGGAGAAGCTAAAATTTACTTAGTTAATAATATTCGGGTGTTGGAAAAATTAAATTCCAGGGATATTATTATTATCAAAATAATTATTTTTTGCTTCATGACTCTTGGCTTTCTGTGTGAAAAAATAAAATAAAAAATAAAAATAAAAATCTCTCCCTCTCGTGTGTGACTCTTGGTTTTCTGGCTTCTGGTTTTAGTTCACATAAGGAGCCTACAAAGCCAACCAAGAGGGGTGAAAAAAATCTGTAGCTCTTTTCAACCCATTTCTGTGTTCACCAACAAGGATTTGGGAGGGTCATATTCTGATAACTGAAGAGCCAAGCATTGCACTGGAAGAGAACTACAGGAACCGGAGCCTTCATCGTGTGGACAAGTAGAAGCTGTCCATGTGCTTCAATTCATTTACCCACAGTCTTCAAGGTTTAAGGCACTGAGAGGTATGGTTTTAAAGCTTCCATGCTGTTGTTATGCTCTGTCATGATTTTTCTCCTCCATTTTTGTTCTCCCGTGCATGCTCTCTATTTGTTTCAAAATCCTACATCGATATCTAATCGGCACATATGATTATGGCTTATGGTATCCTTACACTAACACATTTGATCTTATAGGATACACTGATGCAAATTATGCGAGCTGCAAAGTGAAAAAAAATGCACTAATGGCCATTGTTAATTTCTTGGACACTCTCTAGTGTCATGGCACAACAAGAAGCAAGCATGTGTATCTTTATCCACAACCGAGGCCGAATATATTATAGCGAGCAACTGTTGCGCACAAATCTTATGGATGAAAAATATATTGCTTGATTTTGGTCTTAATTTTAATTGCGTATCTATATTATGTGACAATACAAGTGCTATCAATCTAACTAAGAATCATGTTCAACATTTTAGGACTAAGCATATAGAAATTAAACATAATTTTTTTCGTGATCATGTGCTTAAAGGCGATGTGTGTGTTGAATATATTTCAACTGATGAATAACTCACCGACATCTTTACAAAACCTCGGGCTAAAGAAAGATTCAACAATCTGAGAAGAGGTTTGGACGTTACAATAATCATATGACTGACTTATTTGCATTTTTTTTTCTCTTGCAGAATCATTAAAGACAAAGCTTTTGGACGCAGTGTTTGAGTCCAAAACCCACCTCCAAAACTCCTCCCTGAAGAAGTTCCGATTGGATGTATATTTCGGATCGGGCCTGAATCCAAAAATGAATCATCTTTGATGCTTCGTATTTTCTTTTAAAAATAACTGCTTCCATATTTTCATGTTTGAATTTCAAAATGCTTTCACTTTTCTCAAGACAACTTTTTGAAATCTCTGAGTAAAGTGGCTTTTTGAATGTACTTAAGTGTACTTCTATCGTAGCTTTCTAGGTACTCTCAAAGGACTTTCCTTTTCTTCTCTCTTCCAAACTATGAAACTAAAAATTCCTCACTCCATCTTCCTCAGAATTCTCTGAGTTCTCCCTCATTGAACAACCGAGTGTCAAAGCCCTCATCTTCTAAACAAAATGGCAAAAACAAAATCAACCACACCTAAACCAAAGAAGGTCCGAAAAATTTCTCCAATGATGAAGAAGAAGTCTTCAGCAACGAACAAAGGAAAAGAAACTGCACTAGATTTCTTGGCTTTCCATTATGACTCCTCAAAATCATCACCAGAATGAGAGAGTTCCGAGACTCAGGTACTTCGATTTTTAGATTCAAAAAGTGAGTCTAATTATAAGAATTGGGTCTCAAGAAATAGAACTGTGATTATTGGGTATTGAGTAAATTCATCGTCTTTCTTTAATTTCTCCAATGTGTTGAATATGTTTGAATCTGTTGGTTGGGGTAGTTTACTGTCCATCGATGAAAAATTGTTTCTCCACTCATTTGGGAATTCTACGCTAATCTGAGGAAAGAATGACTTGAGGAAATTGGAGGAGGGTTTATGATCAGATGGTACACTTCTAGAGTTGGGGGGAAGAATATTAAGTTCGACCACCATTTGCTGAATAGAGTGTGTGAATAAGAGATGGAGGAATTCAGTGTTTTGAACTAAAAAATTTTTCGGAGGGAAATGACATGTTTGATTTAAAGAAGTTTAAAGAAATGTTTGCTAGTGGAAGGAGTTTTAAGAATTCCAGTGATAGAAACACCAAGTGGCTAAATAGAGAAGGTAGGATCTTACACCATATGGTCTCAACCATGGTGGTCCCAAGTTTTGGCCACAAAACCTCCATTAACATAATGCAAATGGTGATTATGTTAGCTTTGGCTGAAGGAAGGCAAATAAGCTTTGGGTTCTTGGCTGCCAAGTTGATGTTGTAAACAAGAAACACCTCTAGCAAGGTCCTGTCGTATGGAAATTTGTTAACAAAAGTCTTTAGATACTTTGATGTTGATTTAAATTCAGTCCCTTGTGTGCCATTAAAAAATGAATATATATATAGCTTAGAGTCCTTTGAGCGCATGGGATATGTGAGGATGAGAAATGAATGGAAGTTGCTCTGTGACACAGATGGTGAGAAAGGGGAAAGATTGTTGAAAGTAAAAGTTGAAGGAAAGAATGCCCCTTCTGTTGGAGTTAAAAGAAAATTTGAGATAGAACCTCAAGAAGCATCCTCTGCCAAAGAAAAAGAATAGGCTCAGTACAAAGGATTATCTGAAAGCATTTTGAATGTCATCAATTCCCTGGCTGTTAAATTAGATGGCCTTAGCTCAGAAATTCAAACCCTTGGAAATAGACTAACTGTGGTGGAGAAGAAGGCAAAAGCGGATGAACCGGTGTCTGCTCCAACAGCACCTACTCCAACAAAGGAAACAACAGAGGCAACAGTCCCTGAGGAAGACACTGGACGAGAACGGCCTGTTAAGGAAGTGATAGTTACTGCACACGATAAAGAAAAATTCCCGCCTCAAAAAGCTATAGCACCCTTTGTTTCCTCTGTACCTCGTGTCTCATCTAGGAAGAGACAGAAACATGTGATGGTTAAGAGGAAATCAAGTAGGATTCTGGCTAACACTCCCGAAAAGGTGCCGGATCGAAGATTGAAACAATTCACATCTCCTAAATGACCAGATTAGGAGACTACACTCCAGCTGACCTCTACCCAGTCTGAACTCATTTCTCACTGATATCTTGAACAATCTTAATTTGTTTTTGCATCTAAACAATTTATTTTTTGTCTTTTAACGAGTCTCTCTGCTTACCGTATAAATGCTTCATATCCATATATTCCTTTTTCCTGCTTCATTTCTGTTACTCCTCATTTTTATTGATGACAAAAGGGGAGAAAACTATTGATATTCATTGGATTGTGATTGTCATATTTGGATGTTTTGCTTATATTGGGCAATGTTGGGATAAGTTTATGCAATGTTGCTTATATCTGCAATGTTGTGATTGGGCAATGTTGGGATAAGTTTCTACTTATAATTGTGAGTGTGTTGGCTCTGCTGATTGTGTTGTGATTATCCTGATCTATGTGTTATTGTGCTATGCTCTTTGTGGCTAATTGTTAATAATACACTAATGAATAACTGCTTGACAGTCCTTGAGTAATAAACTAACATGAGGGAAACTTTGTGCTCTGAATATAGCTGAGGTCCTATAATTCTCTCTATGAAATTCATGACAAGATTTAGATAAACTGGCTTGATATGAAAATTTATGATATGTGATCTTAGTTTGCTGATGTCCAAAAAGGACACCAATTTGATATCCTGAATGTCGTCAAAAAGTGCTCTCTTCAGGAATAAAGGTATCTTTGAGACTAGAGCTATTGGTAAATTTATTTTAAGTTATTGACATGATTCTGTAACATATTCATTGATAAAAATCTCAGACAATTGGATAGCTTCCTTAATAATCAAAACTCTTTGAGAAAATTAGGACAGATCAAAATTTTGAAAAATTCATTATCTCCTACATTATGACAGGGAGAGTTTTGGACACATATTTTCTTGGTCCAAAAGTCCAGTCCAAAAATGTGTTCTTTTAAAAACTACACGTTATTTTGGACATCCAAAACTCAAATTCTGAAAAGTTCCATACTCTTCTTTACCAAGTTTTGGATGTACATTTTGGACGTACAAAATTGACTCCAGTTTTCCCGCATAATTTACAAATATTCATATATGCACATATTAAGGGGGAGTATCTCATCTCATGACTTATTTGCTATACTCTCTTCTATACATGTTCATAAAATCATTGAACGGCTATTCCTTTAAGGAATAGTCGTGTGATGGAAGGAATGAGGATATGGAGGTAGGTTGGGCCATAGGCTCACTGAGCCATGCTTGTGAGTATATGCTTTAATTTTGTATCTTAATCTTATAAGCTCTCTTTGAGTCCTATAAATAGAGATTACACTTTATTGAAAAATATTCTTACTTCTCTTGGTCTAAACACGTCCGTACTGTACATATCATTATTATTTATATATCACAATCCTATCAAATTTGTCATCACTAAAAAAGAGAGAGATTGTTAGCCCTAAGGGCGGTCTCCTATATTTTGACTTATGACAAACAATAATGAGGACTAACATGTGTGATTTACTTGTTATATAACATGTTTGACCTCAGGTCTTCCAAGACGTTCAAATAGGATTTCTAAAACAACTCTTGAAGCTATAGAATCCAAAATTAGAAAATCAAGAAGAAAGATCAAGCTTGAAAGATTGTAAATCAAAAGAATCCATTGTGGAAGAACCTTAGACTAGGAATCCCTGTTAAGGTATCTCTCTGTGTAAATTCCTATGCCTTCTTTATCTTTTCATTTAGTTTAATTCCACCGAGAAGTACTAAAACAAAATATTCCAAAGTTTTAAATCCTTAGAATTTTGGATTGGGCGTTTTGGGTGACCCTACACCCAGAAGCTACGTCCAAAAAGCTGTGAACAGTATCAAATCGTTTTTGCCTGAAAAAGTGTCATTTTGGACTTACCTTTTGAATGTACCATTGTCTGAAACATGAATCCAAAACGCTGGTAAATTTGACATCGAAAAATAGCCATTTTATCGCAATTGGTACTTTATTTTATGTCTCTATATAAGGCTTCTAAACTCGATTTGAAAGTAAATTTTTGTCCTATCTTTCTAAAAAACACTCTTGCTCTATAGAAAACAAAAATCTCCTTTATCAAAGTACTTCAAAGTGAAATCAAATTGTGTCTTAAAGGTAAAAGTGTTTGTGTTTGTTCTTGGTGCACATCTGCTCAAAGAAGTGAGCCATTTCAGTTCCATTTATCTTCAATCTCTTTTGTGTACCAAGGTTGTGTAAAACCTATATAGGGTGATCCTTGATTTGTTGGTTGATTGAGAGGTTTTGGAAAATCAAATGTGGTGATTCTCTCTTGTATATGGTACAAATTGATTCCATTAAGTTGGGTAAATGAAATCTGGTTGAAAATCCTTAAGTATGAGTTTAAGGTAGTGGATATAGATCTTAGTAGATCGAACCACTATACATTTCGTGTCTCATTTTTCGGCGTTTACTTTCAGCATTTATTTTCGAACAATCTTGCAAACTGTCCCTACTCGGAATCTCTTAGTATTTAAAGAAGTCTTTAAAGGTGTTCACCAATTCATTTTCAATATAGCATTAATTGCATCGTGCTTCTTATCTCAATCTAAATCTAGATATTTCTCACAATTTCCTTAAATAGCTCTCTCTATTGCAGTGTAGTTGGTCAAAGAAACTCGAAGAACATTTATATTCTGTAAAACAGATTTCTTAAAATTTTAGTTTGCCAAAAACCTTATTCACCCCCCCCCCCCTCCCCTAAGGTTTTTCAGAAGCAATGTCCAGACCAAACTAGTGACTTAGGTACTAAAGATAAAAAATAGTTAGAAGAGAAAAAGTAAGCTAAAAAGAATAAGAGTGGGGAGTGTTTGGAGGCAGAGCACTTGTTGCATAATATTAAGGCTGGAGATGAGGGACAAATGCAGGATGATGACTCTAGTAACGATGATGAGTTTGAGGGTAAAGCCAAAGCCAACCTTGAAATAAGGATGAAGGATAAAGGCAATTTAGTGATTGAAGTCAATGCTAGCAGCACCAAAAGAGCAATAAAAAAGAATAACAGAGGGGGTGTAAAGGGGCCTCAGTTCGCATGGACAAAAAGGGAAGAACATGGGGACAATGACTACCTCATTGAATAGGATGCTAAAGTTTCTATATCTTTAGATGGCAGCTACAAAGACTTGGACGTTAAGTTTTATGAAAGTAGTTTTACTTCAGATGATGACCAAAGAAACTTGAAGAAGAGCAAATGTCTCAAATTTAATAAAGATAAAGACAGTGACAATCCAGAATTCCAGGTGGGGATGTACTTTAACACAAAGGGTGATCTCAAAGTGGCCATTATTAACCATAGCATCAAACTAGGAAGGGGCATTTTCTTCACGAAGAATGACAAGGATAGAGTAAGGGCATGTTACAGGGGAGAGCATTGTAAATGGACAGTTTATAGTCATAGAGTAGGAGATACCCCTACTTTCCAGATTAGAACCTTGAAGGACAAGCATGATTGTTCCAGAACATTGAATCACAACTTAACCATAGTAAAATACTTAGTAGCCAAATATATTAAGGATTTCAGATCTGTTTGAGGGGTTGACGTGGATAAGTTTCAGAAGAAGGTTCATAATGAATTGATTGTTAATGTTTCAAGATGGAAAGTGTATAAAGCGAGGGTAGAAGCAAGAATGAAGATTGAAGGAAAGTACAAGGATTAATACAAACTCCTATGGAATTACTGTGAGGAATTGAGGAGGAGTAATCCAGGATCCACAGTTTGCATTGAGAAGGAAGTGGATTCTGAGACTGGTGAGGAATATTTCAAGAGAATGTACGTATGCCTTGATGCCCACAAGAAGGGATTCCTGGCTAGTTGTCGAAAAGTAATTGGTTTAGATTGGACTTTCCTAAAGGGTCCTCACCCAGGCATACTTCTTATTGCAATTGGTATAGATGCAGACAATGGCATGTTTCCAGTTACCTATGTCGCGGTAGAATTTGGGAATAGATTCACATGGCATTGGTTTGTTCAAGGCCTCATAGAAGATTTGCATATCTACAAGTAAGAAGATTGATGCTTTATGTCAGATAGACAAAAAATGAAAATATCAAAAGTAAATAATATTTCATTTACTAATATACCTCTAACTGTGGTGCCTATAATTTTGCAAGGACTTAAAAGGGTTGTATATGTGCTGCTTCCAGGGGCTGAACATAGGCATTGTGTGCGTCATTTACACAATAACTTCAAAAGTAAGTATCCAAGAAAGGATTTGAGGGATATGCTGTGGAAATGTGCTAAAGCAACCTACAAGAATAAATTTAATGGGGAAATGCAAGCTCTAAAGGAGTTCGATGAGACAGCACTATAGGATTTGAAAAATAACAGAGATCATGCTACGGGAGGAATAAAAATGGACAAAAACATCATAAATAGTGCATGGCAGCAGCATAGAGGCATGAAAAACATACCTCTTGGAGCCTTAAACCTTGAAGAATATGGTTGAATGAATTGAAGCTTAAGAACAACTTCTTTCTTCCCCGTGGGATGAACACTCCGGTAGCTAACTTCTTCACCTCCGGTGAATACTTGGCTCTTCAGTTCTCAAAATATTCCACAACCTAATCTCAAGTTGGTGAACACAAAATTGGGATGAGAAGAAAGCCACTCGAGATTTTTTTTTCCCCTCTCACAGTTGGCTTCCTTTTGGTTTCTTACGTTAAGAAAACAAAAACCAAAAGCCAGCAAGAGAAAAGGCTCGAGAGACAGAGAGCCAAGAGACTTAGGGAAAAATCTATTATTTTTTATTTTATTTTATTTTTCCACATAGAAAGTCAAGAGTCATGAAACAAAAAATAATTATTTTGATAAAAATAATATTCCCGAGATTTAACATTTCAAACACTCGAATATTATTAACAAAATAAATTTTGGCTTAACCCTAAACTCTTCTGAACTGTGTCTGGAAAAATCCTATGATCCAGGCTATTGGGCCAAAATAATATTTATTATTTTTCTTGGACCCGAAAAAAAAATAAACATTAATTATTTTTCTTGGGATTAAATAATTATTGTGCCCAAAAGAACCAAAAAATAATTAAATTGTAATTATTCATTTCTTGGGTTCAATTAAATAAATAATCCAATAAATAATTAAGTATTCATTATTCTCCTCTAGTTTAAGTCCCGGTTAATTTTCTAATTATTCAAACTGGACCTCGGCCCTGAATAATTAATTAACCAATTAAGCCAGATAATAAATTTCTCCCAATTTATTTTATTCTAGTCCAATAATAAATTAGACTTCCTAAATAAAATAAAATCCTCTTTAACTGAGATCAATTTCTTAACCCAAAAATTAATTAGGACTTACGGGCTATTCCGAGGACCAAAAAGACACATCGTCTTGGCTACTAAAATGATCAAAATACCCCTACTATATAAATAGCTGTATTTTACATTATAAATATTTCCTAATATCACCATAAGGAAATATTGACCCCAAGGACAATACTGCATTAGCAAAGTTTTCAACCTACAAGTAAAATGACTAAAATACCCCTCTACACATCGCTGTACATTTAGAGAGGAAGAAGTGTACTAACACCCCTTTAAATGACATCTACCATCCTTAGGCTTCTAGTCCAATGATCCATGACTTCCTGGAGTGTTTTCGCTTTCCAAGGGAGCTACCCTAAAGCAAACATCCAAGTCATATTTCCCAGGGCCCTGGATATTTAGATCATTCAGACAACCACAATGGACGATATAGTGTAGAAACTATATTGTATAAGTCTGTCTTAACTAACTAGTTACATAAACCCAATATGCAAGTATATTGGCCATTCGATAGAATCTCAACTATAGCATATCAAAGTATATGCTTCCAACTTCATCAAACCACCAACTCATACTCAAGTCATAGAGTACTAGTCCCCACTGTAGCGGTAGTAGTCTTAGGTTTCTACCATATAGTACTTTTAGAAACCACTACTGTAGGTCCTGTTCTACGTATTTGAAATACGCTTATGCCATGAAGTGAGTAGACTACTCACTGGCTAAAGGTAAGCCATTCTCCATTTGGAATTCATAACATAATAACCTAAATATGATGAGATTCTCATTCTCATCAATCGGTTAAGAACAAATGTTTATGTGTTTAAATAACCCATGATCCATACATTACTGTGAAAGACCTTCATTCACATGGATCACTTATTTAAACACAACAGGTCTTTCAAATGAAAATGTGCACAAATAAAGAAAATAAATTCACAAACAATGTTCGACAAATAAATTCTTTTATTAAAATATTCGATATTTACACTAGAAAACTAGTCTAAGAGGGCATACATTCCAACAATCTCCCACTTGCACTCTAAGACTAGGTAAGTCCGAAGATGCCCACCTCAATGGCGTCTAAGTATCTCTTGAAGACCCTCTCAACCAAAGGCTTGGTGAATGAATCTGCTAGATTGTTCTCGGAGGCAATCTGTACCACCACGACTTACCGTCTCTGGATAAAATTCCGAATCAGGTGGTACTACCTCTCGATGTGCTTCCCCTTCTTGTGGTTCCGAGGTTCCTTAGATTGTGATACTGCGCCAGTATTGTCACAGTACATCACAATCGGTCTATCCATATGTTGCACAACTCCAAGTTCTGAAAGGAACTTCCGATACCAGACTGCTTCCTTAGATGCCTCCGAAACTGCCATATACTCAGCTTCCATGGTTGAGTCAGCAATGCAAGATTGCTTGATACTCCTCCATGAAATTGCTCCTCCAGACAAGGTAAAGACATATCCACTAATGAATTTTCTCTCATCCTTATCCGCCTGGAAGTCTGAATCTGTGTATCCGGTCGGAACCAAATCTTTAGCCTTGTAAACTAGCATATAATCTCTCGTTCCTTTGAGGTACTTGAAAATATGCTTTACAGCTTGCCAAAGAACCTCCCCAGGATTTGACTGATAACTACTAACTACACCTACGGCAAAGCAGATATCTAACTTAGTACATAGCATGGCGTACATAAAACTTCCCACAGCCGAAGTGTAGAGAATCCTACTCATTCTGTCATTTTCTTCTTAAGACTTAGGACAGTCCCTTGAAGAAAGTGACAACCCATGTCTGCAAGGGATAAGAGCTCCCTTGCATGAATTCATGCTGTACTTGGCCAGCATCTTATCAATGTATGCGACTTGGGATAATCCTAACATTCTCTACTTCCTATTTCTAAGAAGTCTAATTCCGAGAATGTAGCAGGCTTCTCCGGAGTCCTTCATACTGAATTGACTAGATAGCTAAACCTTTGTAGATGACAATGACCCTACATCATTTCCAATAAGTAGAATGTCATCCACATACAAGATAAGAAAAATTATATTAAACCCCTCAAGTTTCTTGTACACGCATGGTTCATCCTCGTTTTGAATAAAATCGTAAGACTTTACAATCATGTCAAAACGAATGTTCCACGCTCTCGATGCCTGCTTAAGTCCATAAATGGACTTCTTAAGCTTGCAAATCATATGTTCTTGACCTTTAGCAATAAAACCTTCCGGTTAGGACATATAGATGTCTTCGCTAAGATGACCATTTAAAAATGCCATCTTGACATCCATTTGTCATATCTCGTAGTCATAATGGCATGCAATGGTAAGGAGGATACGAATGGACTTAAGCATGACCACCGGGGAAAAGGTTTTCTCATAATCGATTCCTTCTTTCTGAGTATACCCTTTTGCCACAAGCCTAGCTTTGAAGGTTTCCACCTTCCCATCCGCTCCCCTCTTTCTCTTGTACACCTATTTACACCCAATGGGTTTTATCCCTTCAGGTAAAGCTACAAAATCTCAAACCTGATTGAAGTAAATAGACTCAATCTCGGCTTTCATTGCATCATGCCATAGATTTGTATCGGCATCAGCAATTGCCTCCTCATATCTCGTGGGGTCTTGTTCTTGATGGTCAGAGACCAGCTCAAAAGCTTCTTCATACCATCTCTCTGGAACCCTAGACACTCTCCCACTATGACGAGGCACCATTTGTACAGGCTCTTGAGGCTGTGCCTCTTCTTGTTCCACAACCGGGTCAGAAAAAGTTGCTTCCGAAGATAACTTCTCCTCGAGTTCCAACCTAGTTGAACCTTTCGTGGAAGTACTTTGATCATCCACTAAGTATCTAGCATTGGTACTAACCAGTACTTTCTACTCCTTAGGATGATAAAAGTAACCACCATTTGTTCCTTTTGGATACCCAACAAAATAGCATAATTTTGATCTCAGTTCCAACTTGTCTCCCTTGACCAGTACATAAGCTGGACAACCCCATATCCTGAGATGATCCAGACTTGGCTGACGCCCAATCCACATCTCATAGGGAGTCCTAGGTACTAATTTGGAAGGCACCAAGTTCAAAATATATGTCGCTGTTTCCAGGGCATATCCTCAAAAAGATACTGGAAGAATAGCATAAGACATCATGCTTCTGACTATTTCCATCAATGTCCTGTTCCTTCTTTCAGCTACTCCGTTCTGCTAGGGTGTCCCCGGCGCAGAGAGCTGGGATTGAAGGAGACGACATTAACAGAGCATGCTTAACGGTGGATAGAAAAATGGAGGAAATAAATAGAACAGAGTATGGCAGCAGCATGGAGGCATGAAAAACGTACCTCTTAAGCCGTAAGCCTTGAAGAATAAGGTTGAATCAATCGAACCTCAAGAACAGCTTCTTCTTCTCCGTGGGATGAACACCACCAATAGCCTTCTTTCTTCTGAGGGATGAATATTCCGGTACAACCTTGATGCTAGACTTTTCAATTCTCAGAATATGACCACAGCCTAATCACTTTGGTGAGCAAAGAAAATGGGAAGAAGAAAAGCCTCTTAGATATCTCTCACTGGCTTCCTTGTCTCGGCTAGTTATATAAACAAGACAACCCAGAAGAAACAAACCCAGTAAACCGATGGCTTTTGATTTCTTCTGATATGAACCAAATCTAGAAGCCAGAAAATCAAGAGACACACGCACCCTCTCGGTTGGCTTCCTTTGGTTTTTAATGCAAAAACAAAACCAAAAGCCAGAAGAAGAAAAGGCACTAGAGAGAGAGAAAAAAATTTTCCAAAATTTTATTTTTATTTTTCCACAAAAAAAGCTAAGAGTCATGAAACCAAATATAATTATTTTGACAAAAATAATATTTTTGGGATTTAATACCCAAATATTATTTACAAAATAAATTTTGGCCTCACCCTAAACTCTTTTGAACTGTGTCCGGAAAAATCCTATGATCCAGGCTAATGAGCTAAAATAATATTTATTATTTTTTTTGGACCCGAAAAGCCCAAAATAATAAATATTAATTATTTTTCTTGGGATTAAATAACT
Source organism: Voacanga thouarsii (assembly GCA_026120185.1). Classification (NCBI taxonomy): domain Eukaryota; kingdom Viridiplantae; phylum Streptophyta; class Magnoliopsida; order Gentianales; family Apocynaceae; genus Voacanga; species Voacanga thouarsii. Next base: position 1,393,106 of record JANUWF010000528.1, on the reverse strand, counting down.
AACTCAATAAATAATAAATGAACCCAAATAAATAAAAAATAATTAAACTTTAATTATTTATTTCTTGGGATTAAATAAATCAATAACCCAATAAATAATTAAATATTAATTATTTTCCTCTAGTTTAAGTCCCGGTTAATTATCTAATTATTCAAATTGGACCTCGGCCATGAATAATTAATTAACCAATTAAACTAGATAATAAATTTCTCTCTATTTATTTTATTCCAATCCAATAATAAATTAGACTTCCTGAATAAAATAAGACTCTCTCAACTGAGATCATTTTCTCAACCCAAAAATTAATTAGGACTAACGGGCTATTTCGAGGACCAAAAAGACACATCGCCTTGGTTACTAAAATGACCAAAATACCCTTACTATATAAATAGATGTATTTTGTATTTTAAATATTTTCTAATATCACCATCAGGAAATAATGACCCCAAGGACAATGCTGCATTAGGCTTCTAATACCCCTCTAAATGACATCTACCATCCTTAGGCTTCTAATCCAATGATCCACGACTTCCTGGAGTTTTTCCGCTTTCCAAGGGAGCTACCCTAAAGCAAACATCCAAGTCATGTTTCCCAGGCCCTGCATATTTAGATCATTCAGATAACCACAAGGGGCGATGTAGTGTAGAAACTATCTTGTACAAGTCTGTCTTAACTAACTAGTTACACATACCCAACATGCAAGTATATTGACCATACGATAGAACCTCAACTATAACAAATCAAAATATATGCTTCCAGATTCGCTAGACCACCAACTCATACTTAAGTCATAGAGTACTAATCCATGCTGTAGCGGTAGTAGTCTAGGTTTCTACCATATAGTACTTTTAGAACCCACTACTACAGGTCCTATTCTACGTATTCGAAATACGCTTATGTCATGAAGTGAGTAGACTACTCACTGGCTAAAGGTAAGCCATTCTCTATTTGGAATTCATAACATAATAACCTAAACATAATGAGATTCTCATTCTCATCAATGGGTTAAGAACAAATATTTATGTGTTTAAATAACCAATGATCCATACCATACTGTGAAAGACCTCCATTCACATGGATCACTTATTTAAACACAACGGGTCTTTTTCAAACGAAAATGTGCACAAATAAAGAAAATAAATTCACAAACGATATTCGACAAATAAATTCTTTTATTAAAATATTCGATATTTAAACCAGAAAACTAGTCTAAGAGGGCATACATTCCAACAATCTCCCACTTGCACTCTAAGACTAGGTAAGTCCATAGGTGCCCACCCCAATGGCGTCTAAGTGTCTCTTGAAGACTCTTTCAGCCAAAGGCTTAGTGAATAGATCTGCTAGATTGTTATCTAAGGTAATCGGTTCCACCACGACTTCCCGTCTCTGGATGAAATCCCGGATCAAATAGTACTTCCTCTCGATGTGCTTCCCCTTCTTGTGGTTCTTAGGTTCCTTGGATTGCGATACTGCGCCAGTGTTGTCGCAATACATCACAATCGGTCTATCCATATATGACACAACTCCAAGTTCTGAAAGGAACTTCTGAAGCCAGACTGCTTCCTTGGATGCTTCTGAAGCTGCCACATACTCACCTTCCATAGTTGAGTCAGCAATGCAAGATTGCTTGATACTCCTCAATGAAATTGTTCCTCCAGACAAGGTAAAGACATATCAACTAGTTGATTTTCTCTCATCCTTATCTGCCTGGAAGTCTGAGTCTGTGTATCCGGTAGGAACCAAATCATCAGCCCTGTAAACCAGCATATAATTTCTCGTTCTTTTGAGGTACTTGAGAATATACTTTATAGCTTGCCAATGAATCTCCCCAGGGTTTGACAGATATCTGCTAACTAAGCCTACGGCGAAGCAGATATATGGCCTAGTACACAGCATGGAGTACATGCGACTTCTCACAGCCAAAGCGTAGGGAATCCTACTCATTCTGTCATTTTCTTCTTGAGATTTAGGACAGTCCATTGAAGAAAGTGACAACCCATATCTGCAAGGGATAAGAGCTCCCTTGCATGAATCCATGCGGTACTTGGCCAGCATCTTATCAATGTATGCGACTTAGGATAATCCTAACATTCTCTACTTCCTATTCCTAAAAAGTCTAATCCCGAGAATGTAGCTGACTTTTCCCAAGTCCTTCATACTGAATTGACTAGATAGCCAAACCTTTGTAGATGACAATGACCCTACATCATTTCCAATGAGTAGAATGTCATCCACATACAAGACAAGAAAAACCACATTAAACCCCTCAAGTTTCTTATACACGCATGGTTCATCCTCGTTTTGAATAAAACCATAAGACTTTACAGTCTCATCAAAACGAATGTTCCACGCTCTCAATGCTTGCTTAAGTCCATAAATGGACTTCTTAAGCTTGCAAACCATATGTTCTTGGTCGTAGTAATAAACCTTTTGGTTGAGACATGTAGATGTCTTCACTAAGATGGCCATTTAAAAATGCCGTCTTGACATCCATTTGCCATATCTCGTAGTCATAGTGACATGCGATGGCAAGAAGAATACGGATGGATTTAAGCATGGCCACAGGGGAAAAGGTTTTCTCATAATCGATCCCTTCTTTCTGAGTATACCCTTTTGCCACAAGCCTAGTTTTGAAGATTTCCACCTTTCCATCCGCTCCCCTCTTCCTCTTGTACATCCACTTACACCCAATGGGTTTTATCCCTTCAGGTAAAGCTATAAGATCACAAACCTGATTGAAGTAAATAGACTCAATATTGACTTTCATTGCTTCATGCCATAGATTTGCATCGGCATCAGCAATTGCCTCCTCGTATCTAGTGGGGTCTTGTTCCTGATGGTCAGAGACCAGCTCAAAAGCTTCTCCATACCATCTCTCTGGAACCCTAGACACTCTCCCACTATGATGAGGCACCATTTGTACAGGCTCTTGAGGTTGTGCCTCTTCTTGTTGCACAACTGGGTCAGAAAAAGTTGCTTCCGAAGATAACTTCTCCTCGAGTTCCAACCTAGTTGAACCTTTCGTGGAAGTACCTTGATCATTGTCTAAGTATCTAGCATTGATACTAACCAGTACCTTCTGCTCCTTAGGATGATAGAAGTAACTACCCTTTGTTCCTTTTGGATACCCAACAAAATAGCATAATTCTGATCTTGGTACCAACTTATCTCCCTTGATCAGTACATAAGTTGGACAACCCCATATCTTGAGATGATTCAGACTTGGCTTACGCCCAGTCCACATCTCATAGGGAGTCCTAGGTACTGACTTGGAAGGCACCAAGTTCAAAATATATGTTGCTATTTCCGGGGCATATCCCCAAAAAGATACTGGAAGAGTAGCATGAGACACCATGCTTCTGACCATTTCCATCAATGTCCTGTTCCTTCTCTCAGCTACTCCGTTCTGCTGGGGTGTCCCCAATGCAGAGAGCTAGGATACTATCTCATGATGTACCATGTAATCCTTGAATTCACCTAAGAGGTACTCTCCACCACGATCTGATCGTAAGGTCTTGATTAATTTACCTGTCTGACGCTCCTGATTAATTTACCTGTCTGACGCTCCACTTCAGCCTTAAACTCCTTGAATTAATCAAAAGAGTCAGACTTGCGTCTCATCAGGTAAATATAACCAAACCTTGTACAATCACCTGTGAAAGTGATGAAGTACTCAAAACATCCTTTAGCTGGTGTAGACAATGGACCACACATATCAATGTGAACAAAGCTTAGTACCTCATTGGCTCTATCCGCCTTTGGGATAAAAGACCTTTTGGTCATCTTTCCAATCAAGCAAGATTCACACTGAGGCTAATCTCCCAATCTCAATGAGTCTAAAGGCCCATCATGGATTAACCTCTGAATCCTGATTGAGTTGATGTGACCCAACCTCAGATGCCAAAGATATGAGTCACTTATATTGGTCTTTCTCTTCTTAGTTAAAGGTTCAAATTGAGCGTTATTTGATTGATGATTAATAGGGTTTAAATAGAATAGATTTCCATACATATTCCCAGTACATAATATTTCTCTATTTCTACTGATAGAAATACCAGAATAGAAAGATACAGAATATCATTGATTTATAAGTTTTATAACTGAAATCAAATTCTGACGAAAACTAGGTACACATAAAATATCTATTAAAACCACTTTCTTATTACAATAAAAAAAATAAGATCTAGCTCTCCCACTGCAAGGGCCCAGACTTGTGCTCCATTTCCCACACGTAATTCATGTTAGCCCTTCTTAAGTCTTTTTATCTTCCTAAACCCCTGCAAGGAACTACAGATATGATCAGTGGCTCCTGAATCAATAATCCAAGTGGAAGTTGATCCAACCATTGATATAAACTCTAGATAGGAAACATTACCTGTGGGGTTTTTCTTGGCTTGAAGATGTGGACACACCTTTTTCCAATGTCCTTTCTTCCCACATTTGAAGCACTTGCCCTTCGGTTTGTCTCTGGGCTGGGTCTTGGGTTGGGCTACTGCGTTTCCCTTCTTCCTTTTGAACTTTTTAGGCTTGGCCCAATTCTTAAGGAAGAAGCCTTAGCAATCATGGCCTTTGAATGTGGCTTCATGACCTTCTTTGCCATCTGTAGTTCTTTCATAAACTCAGTTAAACTCATATTTAACTTGTTCATATTGTAGTTTAGTTTAAACTGAGTAAAGGAACCCGATAGAGATTCGAGAACCATGTCCAATTGGCTCTAGCCCCTAAGATTTATGTCTCCTCGAAAGCAGCAATCATCTTGAGCATATGCTCCCTCAGCCATCTTAGTGTTTATTAAAGTTCGAAGAGCCTCCTGCCTTGCGAGCCGGCTCTTATCCGCGAACATAGTGGCCAATGAATGACTAATGTCATATGCAGAAGCCATGTTCTCGTGTTTAAAATAGAGCACATTAGACATGGAGGCTAGCATATCGCAACGTGCCATTTCATTAGCCTTCTTCCATGCTTTCTCAGCCTCTCGCTCTTCGTCGGTGGAACCTTCCCCGATCACAGGGCATGTGTCGTAAAGGACATACTTATACTCCTCGACTGTGAGTATTATGTCCAGGTTCCTCTTCTAGTCCACATAATTTGGTCCCGTTAACTTATTCTCACGGAGAATAATGGCCAAATGACTAAAAGAACCTCCCACCATTTCTGAAAAATTGAAAAATAAAAGAAATGATTTAACTTGTGAAAATAAATTTGTGCATTGAAATTAATTTGGTTCTTAGGAAAACTGACATAGCTTCTTTGGAAGATTAGTAGTTCCCTAAGCTAAGTGTAGTAACCACCACAAATTAATTTTCCTTCTAGGTAATGATCTAGAGGATAACTCCATCGTGGAATGGCCGTTTCTTCTCATTTCCTATGGATATTCCTCACACTATAACCTCTAACGTGGGCTGGCCGATTATAGTACATGTCCCGGGTTATTAATTACATCCTTCTATTAGATCTAGATCCTTGTGGTATCCCCATCCTATACGGGTTCACTCCCAGGGTGACGCGAGGGGACCCACGATCTCTAATGAGGATCGTGATGGAAGCCGTGGGGCTGTTAGAACCCCTCTCCCACTTAGTCTTTTAAAATAAAGTTTTCTAAAAAAATATCCTTTTGAAAATTCCATTAAGTTTTTCCTTAACTTAAAAATTAAAATATCCAAGTCCATCAAAATCTCTATGTCAAGGATTATATCCTTTGAGAGATTTTTCCATGGACTAATTTTATTTAAGTTAAAACTTAATGATTTCAAAAATTTTCCAATTAAAACTTTCTAGAGACTTTGGTCTCATAATTATTTAACAAAATAATTTTTCTTGTGCAAAATAAAATAAAATGGCTTTCTATTTTAACTTACAAAAATATCTAAATGCAATATATTTTCTATGTCAAGGATTAAATCCTTTGAGAAAATATCAAATGATTAATTTTTGTTCAAGTTAAAATTACCATTTAATTTTTAAAGAAAAATGTTTTCCTTGTATAAATATTCCCAAAGCCTTTGGTCTTTGAGAATCCACGCACATAGGTATACAAAATAAATAGCATACCAGAAAACAGCAAAAGTTTTCATGCTCTTCTATTTTTAAACCTAAGTGCCCAAATAATAGAATTAAACACATTAATTAATTACTTAATGATCTTGTTTAATTCTAAAATTCCTTACTAATATTTTTCATGCAAATATATTCCAAGAATATAAACTATTGCAAAAATATTAACTTCCCTTGGTATGGGACCAAAAAAAAAAAGGCTGGCGGTCCACGTGCACCGGCCGCACCGGATTCGCGCCCATTTGGCCTGCGGTCCACCGCGGCTCCAGTGCACCGCCCGCACCGAATCGCCAGCAACCACGACCCGCACAACCGCCGCCCGCTGACTTGCGCCTCAACCTGAAAGCAATTGCAATTGCTGTGCGGCACATATGGCTCAAATTCAATTGAAATCGGCTCGGCTCCAGTGGCTCGCGGGCAGCGGCTCCTCACACAGAACAGTGGCGGCTTGGCTCGGCGGCTCGGCAGCTTAGGAATAGTTCTTCTTCTTCTCCGCGACATTTTTCTGTGTTTTGTCTGCGAAATTTCCATTTTTTCACTTCCATTGGATTCTTTGGACATTTTTCATCACAAAATCTCATCCAAAACAAAACCACAACCGCCTATACCTATTTAAATTGGGTTTACACGATCAAAACTCAAAATTAAAAATTTTACAGAATGCTCTGTGAAGCTTACAGACATTTCGTCCCATACCAAAACAGCGTAGGATCACATGTTTAAGCTCCAAACAATATTCTTCTCTATTTTTATTAAATAACATGCTCCCTAAGTCAATCAAACTCATGCTCTAATACCACTTGAAGGAGATGACATTAACAGAGCATGCTTAATGGTGGACAGAAAAATGGAGGAAATAAATAGAACAGAGCATGGCAGTAGCATGGAGGCATGAAAAACGTACCTCTTGAAGCCTTAAGCCTTGAAGAATAAGGTTGAATCAATCGAAGCTCAATCAAAGCTCAAGAACAGCTTCTTCTTCTCTATGGGATGAACACCACTAGTAGCCTTCTTTCTTCTGAGGGATGACCACTCCGATACAACCTTGATGCTAGACTTTTCAATTCTCAGAATATGACCACAGCCTAATCACTTTGGTGAGCAAAGAAAATGGGAAGAAGAAAAGCTTCTCAGATATCTCTCACTGGCTTTCTTGTCTCGGCTACTTACATAAACAAGACAACCCAGAAGAAACAAACCTAATAAACCAATGGCTTTTGATTTCTTCTGATATGAACCAAATCCAGAAGCCAGAAAATCAAGAGATACACGCACCCTCTCGGTTGGCTTCCTTTGGTTTTTAATGCAAAAACAAAACCAAAAGCCAGAAGAAGAAAAGGCACGAGAGAGGGAGAAAAAAATTTTTCCAAAATTTTATTTTTATTTTTCCACACAAAAAGCCAAGAGTCATGAAACCAAATATAATTATTTTAACAAAAATAATATTCCTGAGATTTAATACCCGAATATTATTTACAAAATAAATTTTGGCTTCACCCTAAACTCTTTTGAATAGTGTCCGAAAAAATCCTATGGTCCAGGCTATTGGGCCAAAATAATATTTAGTATTTTTTCTTGGACCCGAAAAGTAAAAAATAATAAATGTTAATTATTTTCCTTGTGATTAAATAACTAACCCAATAAATAATAAATGAACCCAAATAAACAAAAAATAATTAAACTTTAATTATTTATTTCTTGGGATTAAATAAATCAATAACCCAATAAATAATTAAATATTAATTATTTTCCTCTAGTTTAAGTCCCGATTAATTTTCTAATTATTCAAACTGGACCTCGGCCATGAATAATTAATTAACCAATTAAATTAGATAATAAATTTCTCTCTATTTATTTTATTCCAATCCAATAATAAATTAGACTTCCTGAATAAAATAAGACCCTCTCAACTGAGATCATTTTCTCAACCCAAAAATTAATTAGGTCTTACGGGTTATTCCGGGGACCAAAAAGACACATCACCTTGGCTACTAAAATAACTAAAATACCCTTACTATATAAATAGATGTATTTTGCATTATATGTGAAACTCTAATCAAAACCAATCTTAGAGTAAGGGGGTTGGGATGCATATCATACTTTATTTCATAATTAAATATATTTTCATATGATTTCTATGTGCTTTGGATTTGATTTTTATTGTCTTGAAGTCTTGTTGGTGAGTATTGTGTGAGAGGGGCAAAATGGTAATTTTTGCCCGGGGTGAAAATAGGGAGATAGATTGTAGATTGAATAGAAAATAATTTTTCTAGTGGAAATAGCAACAAGAGTTGTTGTGGTGTAGTGGTTAGAGCCTTAGAATTAATTATTGAAGTCTAGAGTTCAAATTCCATCATAGAAGCTTTAGCTAGATTAAATTTTATTTTTGCTTGGGGGGAATTGGTTTCGGCCTTAAGGGCCTAGAGCAAGGTGGTGATAATGTCCTAGGAGAGACATGTTAGGAGTATTCTCATTTCACTCCTTTGCCTACTCGAAATTCCCAAAGGGAATTCTTGTTCCCTTGATCTTTAGTTTTCTTAATTTTCAACTCCTTAGTTTGATCAAGGTGTTCTACCCTTTTCTTTTCCAGAAAATTCAGTAGAGGGCTGAGGTCTTTTAGGATCAAAATGTCCTGGTAAAAGGCTTCTCATGGTCTGGAAAATGTGAATGAATTGTGGGAAATTTCAAGAGAAAAATCCCTCTAGTAAGCTTGCTGAAATTTCACTCTATAGCTAGTTCACCTTCCTTCTTGGAATGAGCTGAAATTTTCCAGCTTGTGTACCTTCAAAATGTCGAACTTCTTAGCTGACATTTCCTTCAAATTCTGCTAGAAAAATGGCCTTAAGATCAGCTTGAAACGTGAATTGTTTCTGCTATTTTCGGACTGCACAAAAGCTGTGCAAAACCAGTGAAAATTCTGGGCAAAATCGCAGCTTTGGAGGTCCAAAACCAAGCTGTTTTCTTCCAGATTTTGTGCAGAACCTTGGCCATGTTTTTCCTCCATGAAGAAGGATGGAAACCAGCCTTGAATACCCCTGAAACCCCCCTTCAAACTCGCTGCATCTCAGCTGGAAGAGGCGGACGAAATTCTGCCAGAAAATTCTCTGTGCAGCGAAAACTGTTGAGCAGGAATTTTTCAGCTTGCTTCCCATTTCTTTTCCAGCAGAAACACCAACCTATTTCTGCAAAAACCTTCCTTAAACCTCCAGAAATAGAGCTCCATTGTTTCCCTTGAGCTTCTGCACGAAATTCCATCAATGGCTGCCCGAAAATCTCTCCAACAAATCCCTGCAATTTAGCTTGATTGGTTTCCAAAATTCCAGCCATCTTGTTTAGCAATTTTCCATAATATCTTACTCAATTGACCAGACTTCTTCTCCATCATTGTGCATCTTAATTTCGGCCACCATAAGCCACCTTGAACCAGCTTTAATCCCTCAGAAAAATCACTCCAGCAGTCGGCCATAGGAGACTTCCAAGCTCTCCAAATTATCAAGATATCCTAGAATATTTACTTTCCAAATTCACTTCCTAAAAATATTCTTCAAGGATTGTAACAACTAACCTTTCCTTTTCCCTTCCAAATCAGAGAAACAACTTCCCAAACCCTACTGAAAATCGGCCAGCCCTATCCCTCACAGAAATTCGGCAGCTTCCTCTTCTCTCTCTCGATTTTCTTCAACCATCAAGAACACACACACTACACCAAGAACACCTACCACCTTCTTTCATCTAATACACCTTCAAACCACTTCAAACCCTCACGAAAATCTCCAGATTTGATCTACTCTTTGCTGTGAATCCATCAACACCATTATTAACATCAAACTCCACAAATCATCTTGCTACTTTGGATCAAAACCAGAAATTTTTGTGAAGGTCAAGAACATCTTCAAGGTAAACTTATTCTAACAACTTCATCTTCTCCAAACTTGATCTCTAATGAAAACCTATATGAATAAACAAACTAATAATCTCTTCTTCTCTCTCTCTCTCTCTCTCTCTCTCTCTCTCTCTCTCATGGCCGAAATCTCTCACCCTTGGCCGGATGACTTCTCCTTCCAAAATCTTGCTCTCGCCATCTCTCTTGGGCAAGGTTAGCTATCTAGGAGTTGAGATCTATTTCAAACTCCTTCAAGACATTCACCAATCAAGTAAGTACCTCCAATCTTCTTTTTAAACACAAGAATCATATCTCTAGGATGATGTTGTTAGTAGGTGGATAGTGATAGGATTTGAGTATATATATTTATTGTTGAGATTGAAGAATGAGCAATTGTATGATTGTGAATGAGATGGGATTTTTGCATGAAAGGTTCATCTTGGATGATTGTATGTTGATTTGAGGGTTGATGCATGTCATAGGTTGTATTTGTGTCAAAGCATGCTAGAGATTATGTCACCTTTGGTGAATAGGAGTTACATGCATGATTAGATTATTGAAGCCATGATCATGTTTATGCTAGTAAAGGTTAAGTATGTCTTAATAAATTTAGATCTATGCCTGGATGCAAAATTTGGTTGATTTGATGAATTGAAAGATTGTGCATGTTCTTGATTGAGGTTGGCCATAGGAATTGACCATGATCTAGTTGTCCCTAAAAGTAAATTTTCACTCCATGAATAAAATATTCAATAATAATTTTGCTAGAAAATTTTGAAAAACCCCTAGGAAGGGTAGATTTGGAATTATTATATATAAATGATATTTTAGCCAAATAAATAATGATTTTGCTAGAAAGTAAAATAAATAAATATTATTTAAAATAAAGAAATTAATTTAAGCCTTTATGAAAAAGATTTATGCTTAGTAAAATATTTATTAAATCAAAACCCTTAAGGATTTACTTATTATTTTCCAAGAAAGGCTTATTCAATTTAATCTCAACTAGTTTTAGCCATCAATTATTTTCTAACAACTAAACTATCATTAAATCACTATTTTACCTAATACCATCTATGACTCTTGATCAAATAAACTCTAAATTTTTCCTAACAAGGTTTAAACTTTCGACTTATTAGAATTTATTTCCCAAACCATTAATTATTTTAAATAACAAATTAGACTTAGCTTATAAAGCTACTTATTTATTATTTTGCCTTAAAGCTTGAGACACTAGGATCATGGTAGTAGTAAGTTGAGTTGATTTAAAATTGAGGAAGTGGATTGTGACTTGAACTTGATTAAGATTGTATTTGCCATGTAGGGTTACGTCAGCTGTTCGAGACCTTGTTGTTGTGAGCAAGAATCAGGTAAGCTCCTGCATAAAACCTATCGATGTGAAATGTTTTCCTTATGGCAAGCTAAATATGGAGTGTATGGACACTCGTTTATTTGAAGGCAATTGAGGGTTGAATTTGTTCTTATTTCCAACACTTAAATTATTTGAAAGTTACTGAGCAGATTTTCCAAACTTAAAACTTATTCTAAAACTGATTTCTCCCAAAACTTTGGGAACCCTCAGATTACTATTTACATGAAGAGCAATGCTTTGTTCATTTTATCCCAAGTGGAAAACGTCGTTGAGTACTCAATAAGGATGGACTACTAGGACTAGTCTTTGAAGGGTTAGGGTAAGCCTCTCAGCAGGTAGCCACCTCTGAGAGGTGAGTCCTTCCCGGATAAGATGTCAGTCCAGTGAGTCGTACCGGTCCGAGCTAGTAGTTTGTTTTCAGTCAAGTGACTGTGTTTTGCCGGAATGGACACCCGGTTGTTGTTTGGGTATAGAGAAGGAGGAGTATTTTGCCCAGTAGGCCGATCACCTACTTTTGTCAGTCTGCACAAAGTGTCGGTATTCTGACCGGTTATGGGGCCCAACGTGTGGTAACCCATATCCCTTTCTTTCGAGTGGTTGATTTCATTACTTGTGTACGGCTAGATAAGCCAAAACGCCACTCTTACTTTTGACTAATGCTTGATGCTTGCCAATGTTTCTCTTATAAAAGTTTCACTCTCTGCATCCATGAACTGATTTCACTAAACACCCAAAGCACACACGGACTTACTGAGATTTCTGTCTCATCACCTTTTTATCATGATTTCAGGATGATCTTGCTGTGGGGATGAGTAGCTAGTAGTATCTGCCTTGGAAGAGATTGTTGTCACTTAATTCTATGTATTGCTTTGGGGAGACAAGAGTGGATAATTTTATTTATGGTTTTGTTTTGGAATTCATGGATTTATTCTTGAAATTTTCTTTGGGTTGTAATAACTTTTTAAGTTAAATTTTATTTTTATTCCGCAATTTGTTTGTGTGACCTAGTTATAAAGACTCCTTATCCTTTGGACGAGGCGACATCCCCGGCCCTGGCGGGCCTAAGCGTTCGGGGTGTTACATTATAAATATTTCATAATATTACCATAAGGAAATATTGACCCCAAAGACAATGCTGCATTAGCAAAGTCTTCGACCTACAGGTAAAATGACTAAAATACCCCTCTACACATCGCCGTACATTTGAGAGGAAGAAGTGTACTAACACCTCTCTAAATGACATCTACCATCCTTAGGCTTCTAGTCCAATTATCCATGACTTCTTGGAGTGTTTCCGCTTTCCAAGGGAGTTACCTTAAAGCAAACATCCAAGTCATGTTTTCAGGGCTCTAGATATTTAGATCATTCAGACAACCACAAGGGGCGATGTAGTGTAGAAAATATCTTGTACAAGTCTGTCTTAACTAACTAGTTACACATACCCAATACGTAAGTATATTGGCCCTACGATAGAACCTCAACTATAGCAAATCAAAGTATATGCTTCCAGCTTCGCCAGACCACCAACTCATACTCAAGTCATAGAGTACTAGTTCACGCTATAGCGGTAGTAGTCAAGGTTTCTACCATATAGTACTTTTAGAACCCACTACTACAGGTCTTGTTCTACGTATTCGAAATACGCTTATGTCATGAAGTGAGTGGACTACTCACTGGCTAAAGGTAAGCCATTCCCCATTTGGAATTCATAACATAATAACCTAAATATTATGATATTCTTATTCTCATCAATAAGTTAAGAACAAATATTTATGTGTTTAAATAACCCATGATCCATACCTTACTGTGAAAGACCTCCTTTCACATGGATCACTTATTTAAACACAATGGGTCTTTTCCAAATGAAAATGTGCACAAATAAAGAAAATAAATTCACAAACGATGTTCGACAAATAAATTCTTTTATTAAAATATTCAATATTTACACCAGAAAACTAGTCTAAGAGGGCATACATTCCAACAGGGATACTATCCCATGATGTACCATGTAGTCCTTAAATTCACCTAGGAGATACTCTCCACCACGATCTGATCATAAGGTCTTGATTAATTTACTTGTCTAACGCTCCACTTCAGCCATAAACTCCTTAAATTTATCAAAAAAAGTCAGACTTGCGCCCCATCAGGTAAATATAACCAAACCTTGTGCAATCATCCGTGAAAGTGATGAAGTACTCAAAACTTCCTCTAGCTGGCGTAAACAAGGGACCACACACATCAGTGTGAACAAGACTCAATTCCTCCTTGGCCCTATCCGCCTTTGGGATAAAAGACCTTTTGGTCATCTTTCCCATTAGGCAAGATTCACACTGAGGCAAATTTTTCAATCTCAATGCGCCCAAAGGCCCATCATGGATTAGCCTCTGAATCCTGATTGAGTTGATATGACCCAACCTTAGATGCTAAAGATATGAGTCATTAACATTGGTCTTTCTCTTCTTAATTAAAGGTTCAGATTGAGCGTTATTTGATTGATTTTTAATAGGGTTTAAATAGAATAGATTTCCATACATGTGCCCAGTACATATAATTTCTCCATCTCTACTGATAGAAATGCCATAATGGAAAGATACAGAATATCATTGATTTATTAGTTTTGCAACTGAAATCAAATTCTGATGAAAATCAGATACATATAAAATATCTATTAAAACCACTTTTTTATTACAATAAAAAACAAGATCCAGCTTTCCCACTGCAAGGGCCCAGACTTGTTCTCCATTTCCCACGCGTAGCCCATGTTCACCCTTCTTGAGTCTTCTTATCTTTCTAAACCCCTGTCGGGTTTTTCTTGGCTCGAAGATCTGGACACTCCTTTTTCCAGTGTCCCTTCTTCCCACATTTGAAACACTTGCCCTTTAGTTTATCTTTGGGTTGGGTCTTGGGCTGGGCTGCTGCGTTTCCCTTCTTCCCACATTTGAAGCACTTGCCCTTTGGTTTGTTTTTGGGCTGGGTCTTGGGCTGGGCTGCTGCGTATCCCTTCTTCCTTTTGAACTTTTTAGGCTTGGACCCAGTTCTTGAGGAAGAAGCCTTAGCAATTATGGCCTTTGATTGTGGCTTCATGACCTTCTCTGCCATCTAGAGTTCCTTCATCAACTCAGTCAAACTCATATTTAACTTGTTCATATTGTAATTTCATTTGAACTGAGTAAAGGAACCCGGTAGAGATTCGAGAACCATGTCCACTTGGCTCTCGGGGTCAATGATAGCCCCTAAGATTTCTGCCTCCTCAAAAGCAACAATTATCTTGAGCATATGCTCTCTGACTGATACTCTCTCAGCCATCTTAGCGTTTATTATAATTCGAAGAGCCTCCTGCCTTGCGGGCCGGCTCTTATCCGCGAACATAGTAGCCAATGAATGACTAATATCATACGCAAAAGCCATGTGCTCGTGTTTAGATTGGAGCACATTAGACATGAAGGCTAGCATATAGCAATGTGCCATTTCGTCAGCCTTCTTCCATGCCTTCTCAACCTCTCGTTCCTCGGCGGTGGAACCTTTCCCGATAACAAGGCAGGTCTCGTAAAGGACATACTTATACTCCTCGACTGTGAGTATTATGTCCAGGTTCCTCTTCCAGTCCACATAGTTTGGTCTCGTTAACTTATTCTCACGGAGAATAGCGGCCAAAGGACTAAAAGAACCTCCCACCATTTCTGAAAAATTGAAAAATAAAAGAAAGGATTTAGTTTGTGAAAATAAATTTGAGCACTGAAATTAATTTGGCTCTTAGGAAAACTGACATAGCTTCTTTGGAAGACTAGCAGTTCCCTAAGCTAAATGTAGTAACCACCACAAATTAATTTTCCTTCTAGGTAATGATCTAGAGGATAACTCCATCATGGGATGGCCATTTCCTCTCATTTCCTATGGACATTCCTCGCACTATAACCTTCAACGTGGGCTGGCCGATTATAGAACGTGTCCTGGGTTATTAATTACATCCTTCCATCAGATCTAGATCCTTGTGGTATCCCCATCCTATACGGGTTCACTCCCAGGGTGACGCGAGAGGACCCACGATCTCTAATGAGGATCATGATGGAAGCCGTGGGGCCGTTGGAACCCCTCTCCCACTTAGTTTTTTAAAATAAAATTTTTTGGAAAAATAACCTTTTGAAAATTCCATTAAGTTTTTCCTTAACTTAAAAAATAAAATATCCAAGTCCATCAAAATCTCTATGTCAAGGATTATATCCTTTGAGAGATTTTTCCATGGACTAATTTTATTTAAGTTAAAACTTAACGATTTCAAAAAAATTTCAATTAAAACTTTCTAGAGACTTTGGTCTCATAATTATTTAACAAAATAATTTTTCTTGTGCAAAATAAAATAAAATGGCTTTCTGTTTTAACTTACAAAAGTATCTAAATCCAATATATTTTCTATGTCAAGGATTAAATCCTTTGAGAAAATATCTAAGGATTAATTTTTGTTCAAGTTAAAATAACCATTTAATTTTTAAAGAAAAATTTTTTCCTTGTATAAATATTCCCAAAGACTTTGGTCTTTGAGAAAGCGCGCACATAGGTACACAAAAATAGCATGCCAGAAAATAGTAAACGTTTTCATATTTTTCAAACCTAAGTGTCCAAATAATAGAATTAAACACATTAATTAATTAATTAATTATCTTGTTTAATCATAAAATCTCTTACTAATATTTTTCATGAAAATATATTCGAAGAATATAAACTATTGTAAAAATATTAACTTCGCTTGGTATGGGACCCAAAACGGAAAAGAAAAAAATAAAAAATTTGCAAAAATATAACTGGCGGTCCACGTGCACCCGATGCACCGGATCTGCGCCCAGTTGCACTTCGGTCCACAGCGATCCGGTGCACTGGCCGCACCAGATCAGAAGCAGCTTCATCTCGCGAAGCCCCCCCCCCCCCCCCGCCAGAGACCCGCCCGTTGACCAGCTCTCGGTTGCCTGCGCATGCGCTGCTCGACCCACGCTTTTATCCGGCAACCCGCGCATGACCCGAAATCACATGCAAATTGCAATTGCAAAATTTGCAATTGCAACTGAAATCAGCTCGGCTCCAGCACGCACAACGGACGGCTCCAGACACAATCCAGGTGACGGTTCGGCGCGTCGGCTCGGCTCGACGGCTTAGGAATAGTACTTCATCTTCTCCGCAACGTTTTTCTGCATTCTGTCTTCAGTTTTCACTGTGGATTGTTTCTATTGGCTTCTTTGGTCATTTTTCATTACAAAAACTCATCCAAACCAAAACACAACCGCCTATACCCTTCCATAATTGGGTTTACACGATCAAATCCACTAAACCAAAAATTTACAGTGCATCCTATGCTTCCACTGTGAAGCTCACAATCATGTCTATCCCATACCAAAATAGCGAAGGATCACAAGTTTAAGCACCAAACAATGATCTTCTCCATTTTTATTAACTAACATGCTCCCTAAACCAATCAAATCACATACTCTGATACCACTTGTAGGATTTGAAAAATAACAGAGAGCATGCTACGGGAGGAATAAAAATGGACAAAAACATCATAAACAGAGCATGGCAGCAGCATGGAGGCATGAAAAACATACCTCTTGGAGCCTTAAACCTTGAAGAATATAGTTGAATGAATTGAAGCTCAAGAATAGCTTCTTTCTTCCCCGTGGGATGAACACTCCGGTAGCCAACTTCTTCACCTCTAGTGAATGCTTGGCTCTTCAGTTCTTAGAATATTCCACAGCCTAATCTCAAGTTGGTGAACACAGAATTGGGATGAGAAGAAAGCCACTCAGATTTTTTTTTCCCCTCTTACAGTTGGCTTCCTTTTGGTTTCTTACATTAAGAAAACAAAAACCAAAAGCCAGCAAGAGAAAAGGCTCAAGAGACTCAAGGAAAAATCTATTATTTTTTATTTTATTTTATTTTATTTTTCCACACAGAAAATCAAAAATAATTATTTTGATAAAAATAATATTCTCGAGATTTAATATTTCAAACATCCGAATATTATTAACAAAATAAATTTTGGCTTCACCCTAAACTCTTCTGAACTGTATCTGGAAAAATCTTATGGTTCAGGCTATTGGGCCAAAATAATATTTATTATTTTTCTTGGACCCTAAAAGCCCAAAATAATAAACATTAATTATTTTTCTTGTGATTAAATAAATAACCCAATAAATAATTATTGTGCCCAAAAGAACCAAAAATAATTAAACTGTAATTATTTATTTCTTGGGTTTAATTAAATAAATAATCCAATAAATAATTAAGTATTAATTATTCTCCTCTAATTTAAATCCCGGTTAATTTTCTAATTATTCAAACTGGACCTCGGCCCTGAATAATTAATTAACCAATTAAGCCAGATAATAAATTTCTCCCAATTTATTTTATTCTAGTCCAATAATAAATTAGACTTCCTAAATAAAATAAAACCTTCTTTAACTAAGATCAATTTCTCAACCCAAAAATTAATTAGGACTTACGGACTATTCTGAGGACCAAAAAGACATATCGCCTTGGCTACTAAAATGACCAAAATACCTCTACTATATAGCTTTATTTTGCATTATAAATATTTCCTAATATCACCATAAGGAAATATTGACTCCAAGGACAATGCTGCATTAGCAAAGTCTTCGACCTACAGGTAAAATGACTAAAATACCCCTCTACACATCGTCGTACATTTAGAGAGGAAGAAATGTACTAACACCCCTCTAAATAACATCTACCATCCTTAGGCTTCTAGTCCAATGATCCACGACTTCTTGGAGTGTTTCCACTTTCCAAGGGAGCTACCCTAAAGTAAACATCCAAGTCATGTTTCCTAGGGCCCTAAATATTTAGATCATTCAGACAACCACAAGGGACGATATAGTGTAGAAACTATCATGTACAAGTCTGTCTTAACTAACTAGTTACATAAACCCAATATGCAAGTATATTGGCCCTTCGATAGAACCTCAACTATAGCAAATCAAAGTATATGCTTCCAGCTTCGCCAGACCACCAACTTATACTCAAGTCATAGAGTACTAGTTCACGCTGTAGCAGTAGTAGTCTTAGGTTTCTATCATATAGTACTTTTAGAAACCTCTACTACAGGTCATGTTCTATGTATTCGAAATACGCTTATATCATGAAGTAAATGGACTACTCACTGGCTAAAGGTAAGCCATTCCTCATTTGAAATTTTAATATAATAACCTAAATATGATGAGATTTTCATTCTCATCAATCGGTTAAGAACAAATGTTTATGTGTTTAAATAACCCATGATCCATACCTTACTGTGAAAGACCTCCATTCACATGGATCACTTATTTAAACACAATGGGTCTTTTCCAAACGAAATTGTGCACAAATAAAGCAGATAAATTCACAAACAATTTTTGAAAATAAATTCTTTTATTAAAACATTCGATATTTATATCAAAAACCAAGTCTAAGAGGGCATACATTCCAACAAGCACACACGTGGCTTAAGGATCAGATTTCTCCGTACTTCTGGACTAAATCATATTTCAGAGAAGCCACTAAATGTGACATCCTTCTCAACAACTACTGTGAATCTTTTAACAGAAGGATACTTCATGCCAGATTTAAACCGATACTTGTTATACTTGAAAGGATAAGGATTTACCTGATGTTGCGGTTACAAAGACAAAGGTAGTGGATTTCTAAGTAGCAAGGTAGGATTTGCCCAAGAATCATAAAAAGGTTGGATATGCTGAAAGAACAATCTGCAAACTGCTTTGCCCAATTTGCTGGTGGCTCTAAGTTTCAAGTAACACAGAAAAACTTAGAATAGTTTGCTGCGGATACAAAATTGAGAACATGCTCATGTAGAAAATGGGACTTGTCTGGCATCCCCTGTATACATGTTGTGGCTACAATAGGGTTACAACAACGCAGTCCTGAGGACTATATGTGGATGCATGCTACAGTATAGATGCATATAAATGGGTATATGGCCCAATTATTTGTCCTACCAATGGTCCAAATAATTGAACCATTTCTAAACTAAAACCACTGCTTCCACCAGAACACATCAAGCTACCTAGAAGGCCCAAAATGAAGAGAAGGCCAGAAATTGGGGAGAATGTCTATAAGACAACTGCTAAGGGTGTCCAGAAGATGACAAAGGTTAGTGTTTGTAACAAGTGTAGAAAATGTGGTAAAATTAGGCACAATTCAAGAAAATGCCCTCTTCAGTCAACAAATGTTTAGAATATCAATTCACAGACTAATGGTAAAGTTGTTGTGGAACCAAGTGCCAAAACACTTTAACCAAATGTTCAAAATATTAATGTAACTGCACATGGTAATGTTTTGGTGGAACCATATGACACTGAAAATTGTGCTACTTCTACACATGGCCACAGTATCAATAAATGTGGAAAATGTGCCCAACTTGACCACAACAGAAGGTCATGTCCATCAACAAATTATGTGAAATTGCCACAGTAAGCAGATCATATAGGCCCA
This sequence comes from Voacanga thouarsii, assembly GCA_026120185.1. Lineage (NCBI taxonomy): Eukaryota > Viridiplantae > Streptophyta > Magnoliopsida > Gentianales > Apocynaceae > Voacanga > Voacanga thouarsii. The sequence goes on along the minus strand of JANUWF010000528.1, from coordinate 1,373,301 downwards.
TCAAACAATCCACCAAATGATGATGGCCCAATTAGAGGTTAAACAAATTGTATTTCTAGCTATATAATGATGATCATAAGTTTTATAATGATATCTTTAATGCAAGATCAGGAAATGCAAAACTAGGAGTACAAGATGAAATCCAAGAGGACAATATAGAAGCAGAAGTCCAACCTGCCCATGGAAGTGTTCCTCCAGCTAAGGTTTATTCCCTTTACAAATTCTTTTTTCTCACGTGTATTTAGTTTAAATCAAGTCCATCGGAATGATATATATCTTTGTTTATAAATTTTGTGAAGACTACTAGGAATAAGGCAAGAAGACCTATATGATGTTCATGGTGTGGGGAAGTTGGGTACAACAAGAGAGCTTGTCAAGTTTAAGGGGCAAGTTTGCATTACAAAATAACAATGCTGGATTTGATGAGGAAGAAGATTGATTGATGACTCAAGCTGGTGAGTTGTCACTTTTTGCACAAGAAAAGTAGTTGCTTATTGTAATGTTGGTTAGCAATGCCCATAGTGAAAGGGAAATTCCCAACTCTTAAATTAACAAATTTTTGGATGTTCACCCAGTGACTCAAGCTAGAGATGAAGTTTGAAAAAATTGGTCTTTAGTTAGGAATCCATTTTTGTGCATTTTTCTTATAGTATATGCATTTTGCCAATGGTACAATGTAGACAAATTATGTGATTTGTCCATGTGGTATTTGCAGTAGAAAATTGCTAAAAAGGCTCCCATAATTCACTACAATGACTTTACCATATTTGCACTTTAGTTTTCCAGACATCATATACCTCAAACCTCTGTGTTGTATATACAGAATTGGATGCATAAACAACATTTCACATATGGCATTAGAGAATATAGCACAAAAAATATGCGTTTGATTAGAGATGATCCCATTGTTTGCAACTATTATACAATATCAAAATGCGATGCAAATTGTAACTAACCTTCTAATATTACACATTTTCTTCTACTTCCAAAACACCTTCATATTAGACTTAGAGCACAAAATTAACTATCCATTCCAAGCAAGAAGTCTTCTTCTGCTCGTTCCTACTCAATTTGTACCATCAACCACAACACAAATACCACGGTCAAGGTTACCTAGAATGCCTTCATTTTTCTCCTGTAAGAAGCTCTTTCTTTTTCCAATTTCCAAATCTTCCTCAACAAACCTTGGATAACAGCCTTTGCTCTTGGACAAATTTCGGGGTCAACCCAAACAAACATAACACATTTTCCACCAACCTACAAATACATTTTCGACCTGGTTAAACACTTCTTACGTTGTATGAATAAATAGAGTTAAAATTAGTTTTTTTTAACTTAAACTTACTTGCTTAATTTCACAAGTAACAAATCGCCTTGCTCGGTTCATATCTGTCTACGATGTTCGGATCACAATTAGAATTCCACAATAGCATTTTGATAGGGGGTTGCCATTGATCTTGCTTCTACCATGACACCTTGAATTTAACTAATGGGATTCACAGTCTTCATTTTTTGCACCCCTCATCGTGTCTCTGTGAAACTTTTAATAGTTAGCTTTACGCAAAATGAATGGAAGAAAGGAGTCTTTACAAAAAAATAAGAATGAAGAAAAATTGAGACTATGTAGAATATTTGGGGAAGAAAGGCTCTTCCAAGACCCAGAAAGTTGAAATCTAACAAAGCTTCTAGTTGATGCAACCCATCAAGTGATCGAAGAGCACCTATTCGAATAATGTCGCCTCAAAGAACACATCTTTTGAAGTGATTCCACCAAATACTCTACCCAGATTGGAAGTAACATAGAGGGAAAAAGGGAGTCTTTCAGAGAAGCAGGAAGCAAAAAAAATGGTAACAGAGAAGAAGCCGAGAGAAGACAAAGTCAGGATAGGGGATAGAAAGGGTGTTGGGGAGACCACGTGTGGGTATTAGGAGGGAAATTTTTGCACTTTCGAAAATACCCCTGCAAGTTTGTTGTTTGGGAACAAAAAAAGAGTTGACTTGGTTTGACCGTCCCAAAATGGACGGAAGGATCAAACGTGCCAACATAACAAAGTATAAGGATCAAATAATCCAAAAAATAACATAAAGGACTAAATTTGCAAATAGTAAATAGTTAAGGGACTAAAAATGCCAATTTGCCCTCTAAAATTTAAAATATATAAAAGAAGAGACAATAAGTAATGGTCCAATAGTATGTATAACATACACTATATAAATATTTTATAACTCACAATTTAATATACTATAATTAGTAAAGGTTTCAAAAAAAAAAAAAGGAGAATGACAAAAATACAAATATTTTATAACCTATAATTTAATTTAATCTATTATAATTATTAAAGATTTCAAAAAAATCCCCCTAAACATACCATATATATATATATATATATATATATATATATATATATATATGATGTGTGTGTGTGCGTGTGTGTGTGTGTGTGAATTTTATTCCAAATATAATTAAGAATTAAGAAAACAAAATATAAAAACTTATATTAAAGAAACTATAAGAAGAGAGAAATGAGATAATCATTTAGATTCAATTGATTAATTATGTTCGTTTATATAAGGCTCCTATTTATAGAGATTTATATACATTATCTAAAATTATAAGAAATAAATCTAATAAATACAATCTTATTTTATCCATTAATAACCTTAGAAAAACGAATAGTAACATCTATCTTCAAGATAAATGGATAGTATTAGAAAATGAACATCCAGTTATTATTTTCATAACATTCCCCCTTGAATGTTCATTTTCAGACTTTCGAAAAATACCTCGTTAAAAACCTTCCTAAGAAAGCCTTGTGGGATGAAAGCCTAGTGAAGGGAAAAAGAGTACACTTCTCGTTCTAATGAAACACTGCCTCATTAAAAACCAGAACAAGAAAAACCCCAATAGGAGAAAAAACTTTAGTTAGGAAAAAGAGTACAGTGTATATACTGTTGGAATTCGTGGACTCTTAAACACGGAAAACATCCATGAATCCCTCCCGAGGACCTCAAGTAAACGATTAAAAAGATCTAAGGTTTAAGAATTACCTCTGGTTGTTGTAATCGAAATCCTTCGATTTTGATTGCGCTATTGTACGTTCAACCCGAACAATCGCCAGATGCTGCAGTATGCGAACGTCCTCTATCGGATACACACTGCGAACTCACTCGATACCCGGGGAGTGCTAGCGCCCAGGGTTTGAGAGGTTTTCTTTTTTTTTTTTTTGTAGAGAATGGCACGAATGTTCTCAACCGAAAATTAGACTATTGAAAAGACGGCTAGGGTTTTTTAAAAACCCCCGAACCTCTTAGAGTCCAACCCTAATAATATCTTATCATATTCTAATTTAAATTCAAATTAAATTAAAACTGATATGATAAGATTCTGCCATTATCTCGGTAATTTAACTAATTAATTTACCGAATCAGATTCTTATAATCTGGACATCATCCAGATACATCGAATGTGGACATATTTCCAGATTCATTATATCTGGTAAATTTTTCTAAGTACGATTAACTTAGACATATTTCCAGATTCATCGAATCTGGTCACCAGAAAAATAACCTAATAAGTTCGCTTATTGTGTGACCCTATAGGTTCATTTAACACTGGCAGTGTGCCTAAATCATATTTAAATGGCCCACAAGTTATAAGCGGTTTCTAGCAAAACATTATAACTATCCAGGTTAAATGAAGATCGGTGATCTCTTTAAACCAAACCATAATTTTATATTTAGTCCTTTTGTCACACGATATCCAGATTAAGCATAAGGCACGGAGTATGTCATCCTTATTAAGCTTAATCAATTATTTCTTGATTTCATAGTAGACTGTTCAAACAAATGATATCAATATCTTAGATTGATATATTTGAACACGGCCATGCATTTTTATAGTCTAGCTTATCAAGGGGCCCAGGGATATCTCTCCCATAATTGAGAGGGACAAATTCCTTCACAATCAATCATATTCCTCTCCTTGATTTATTCTATATCCAACAGTAGTCTAATTTATTATCTGGTTAAAGACAACTTTAGACAATGTCAAAATATAGAATTTATCAAGTAGGAAACTATGATGAATTTAGGTCGAAGGACTTTCAATATTATTATGGCTAGAAAGTACTTATGACATATTCTATGAAGTACTCTCACAGTGGGTCATGTCCAATACAATGTTCTATAACATTTATTTATGTCTTGACTTGATATCACAAATATCCATGGCCAGTAAAACATAGCCATCAAGTCACAAACATACTAATCTTAATTTATTATTATTCCAATAATAATAATCGATCAGGGACAGTTTTAGAATAGTCATTGTATTCATTGTAGGGTTTTACTATCAAGTCACGTACTTGATGACCAACAAAACAAAACTCACTATTCATGGAAAGGAAAGCCTCATATTATTATATAAAACATAATGACAATAGTGTAAGTACAAATTGACTCTAGGGCATATCCCCAACAGTCTATACTCTATCTCTTGATAGTATCTTCAAGATACTTCATATCTTTTAACTGACGAATTTCAATTTTATGTACTAATTTTTCAAATGAAGCTATCGGCAATGTCATAATGAATAAATCTATCAAATTATCACATGATTGAATCTTTTTCACATCTATTTCACCTCTTTTCTGGAGTTCATGAGTAAAGAAAAATTTTGGTGAAATATGTTTCGTCCTATCTTCTTCAATATATCTACCTCTTAATTGAATTATACAAGCTATATTATCTTTATAAAGAGATATTGGAATTTCTTTTTTAGAGGATAAATTATAATTTTCTCGAATATATTAGATTATGGATCTCAACCATACACATTCTCGGCTTGCCTCATAAATGGCAATAATTTCTGCATGATTAGAAGAAGTGATTGATATATATTGTTTTATAGAGTGCCATGATATAACAGTACCGCCACATGTAAATAAATAGCCAATTTGAGAACGTGCTTTATGTGGATCAGATAAATAACCAATATTTGCACAATCAATCAACATTGAGTTAGTTTTATTTGAATAAAATAATTCGACATCCATTATCCCTTGGAGATATCTTAGGGCATGTTTAATACCATTCCAATATCGTCATGTTAGAGAAGAACTAAATCTTGTTAATAAATTCACTGAAAATGCTATATCAGGTTAAGTGTTATTAGCAGGGTATATTATTACACCAATTGTACTGAAATATGGTACTTCATGATCAATTGAAAAACCTTAGAGGGGGGGGTGAATAAGGTTTTTGGCAAGCTGAAAACTTTTTTTTTTTTAACTTGTCTAACGTGCAGAATAATGAAGATCAATAAGTTGCTTGGACAGACTTTATAGAACAGAAAGTTATCCAAGAACTCTTAAATGTATATCCAAATTTAGACAATGAAAGAATCTCAAAACAGTAAATGAACAACTGAAAAAAATGAGACAAGAAATGTATAGTGGTTCGATCTACCAAGATCTACGTCCACTACCTTAAGCTTACACTTAAGGATTTTCAGCCTGATTTTATTAACTTCACTTAATGAAATAGTACCACATACAAGAGATGATCACCACACTAGGTTTTCCAAAACCTCTTAGTCAAACAAACACATCAAGAATCACCCCAACTAGGTTTTATAACACAACCTTGATACATACACTAACAAGGTTCACCCCAATGTGTTTTACTCCACAACATTGAACATTTACTAACACAAGGCTTACCACAATGGGTTTTACACCACAACCTTGATACAATAGAGATTTGAATATTAATAGAACAGTAAACAACTCACTTACTTGAGCAGATATTCACTCGGATACAAAGCATAAGCACTTTTACCTTTGATATAAAATGAATTCACTTTGAAGTTTTGATAAAAGGAGATTTTTTAAAATATTGAGCAATAGTGTTTATAAGAAGAATATTTCAAAAATCTTGTCTCAAATCTTGCTTTAGAGGCTATTTATAGAGCCAAAAAGTGAAGTGCCAACGGTCATAAAGAAACGGCTATAATTTTCTGTTTAAACTTATAAGTGTTTTGGACTCGGGTTTTGGACGACAATGCATCCAAAAGGTAAGTCCAAAATGGCACTTATTTAGATAAAAATATTTCGATACAGTTAACAGGATTTTGGATGAATCTTTTGGATTCAAACTATTCAATCTAAAATTCTGAGATTTTCAAAAATTTTGAAATCTTCTCCTTTGAAGCTTCAAAGTAAAGTCAAATGAATCAAGAGAAAAAGAGATATAGGAATTAATAGATATACCTAAATAACATTTCCTAATCAAATGTTCTTCTAATAAGGATTTCTTGATATGCAACTCCATATACTTTGATCTTCTCTTTTGATCTTCTTTACTTGAAATCGACCACGAAAGAGTTGCCAAATAATCTTATCTGAATGCCTTAGAAGAATAGAGGTCAAACATGTCCTATTACAAAATATTAACAAGTTAATCCATATAATTGTTTGTCATTAGTCAAAACATAGAAGAAAGCCCTTAGGGCTAATATCAATAAATTCTTCATCATATTCTCGAGGTCGAAAAGAGTCTTTATTTACATCTAATGACCTAACAACTATTGGAATACTCAATGGATATGCTTTGTCCATGTAAAATCTCTTCAAAACTTTAGTTATATATGCTGATTAATGAATAAAAATACTACCTTCCAGATATTCTATTTGTAGATCAAGATAACATTTAGTTCTTCTAAAATCTTTAATTTCAAATTCTTGCTTCAATCTATCTCTTGCCTCTTGGAGCTATTCTGAAGTTTCAATAAGATTGATATTATCAACATATATAGTAAGTATAACAAAACCTTATCCAAATTTCTTAATAAGTACACATGGACATATCGGATCATTTTTATATCCTGATCTTAATAAATATTTACTAAGACGATTATACCACATGAGACCAGACTACTCTAAGTCATACAATAACTTTTGTAACTTAATGGAAAAATTATATGCTTCAGGCATACTGAATCCTTATGAGATTTTCATATAAATATCATTATTAAGGTTCCCATATAAATAAGCAGTTACAACATCCATTAGACGTATGTCAATCTTTTCACGTACTACTAAACTCACAAGGTATCAAAGTATAATTGCATCTACCACGGGTGAATATGTCTCATCATAATCAATACCCGATTTTTGTTAAAAGTCTTGTGCCACAAGTCGTGTTTTATACCTTACTTCATTATTTTCATTCTTCTTTCACACAAATACCCATTTATAACCATCTGATTTTCAATTTTATGGTGTTCGGACTATAGGTCCAAAAACCCCACGCTTTACAAGTGAGTTTAACAATCATTTCTATGACGATATTCTTCAACTGATGTTGATTCAAGATCCTCGTTATTTTTTTAACACATCAAGTGCTATATTGTATGCAAAAATATCATCAACAATTATTTTCATCCGATTCCAATTTCTACAAGAAGTCATATAATTAATGGACATTTCATTATTCGGTTCACTATTTTTAGATATTTAGATCTTTTCATCATTAACCACTTGGTCCTTATTTTCTAATTCTTCAATTTGATCATTCTGATCATTGCTTATCTTTTCTTTTGATGATTTTTATCTTTTGAACCAAGAGGCCATCCATGCTTCGGCATGTTTTTGATTCAGCAACTATAAGAATTTTATTTTGTCCTGTTGAAACTTCTATCCGAATAGAAGCATCTATAGATGGAATATGCGATTTAATTACCCTTATAGAGTCAACAAAAAAATTTGGCAGTTGATTTTTAAGTCTTTGCAAATGAATTATCTTTTGAACTTCTAATTCACTCGCACTTTTGCGTAGATCTAAATAATTCAATGATATTATCCATGCAAGCTTTTTTTGTGGTTTATTTTCTTCCCCTAATTAAGTAAACAAAGTTTCCTCAAAATAAAAATCAGCAAATCTTGTTGTAAATACATTATTTGTCAATAGTTTAACATATCTAATTATAGAGGGAGAATCATATTCAATATATATCCCCAATCTTCTTTGAAGACTCATTTTGGTACGTTGGTTTGGCGCTATCGATACATATACAGCATACCTAAAAAATTTTAAATGAGCAATATTTGGCTCTGAACCAAAAGTCAACCGTAAGGGAGAGAATTTGTGATAACTTGTTGGTCTTATATGCACAAATGCTACAATATGCAAAATAGCATGTCCTTAAGTAGATGTAAGGAGATTTGTTCTCATTAATAACAATCTAGCAATTAATTGTAATTTTTTAATGAATGATTCAATTAGACCATTTTGTGTATAAACATGAGTTACTGGGTGTTTAATAGTAATGCAAATCGACATGCAATAAGCACCAAAGGCTTGGTAGGAATATTCTCCAATATTATTTAGACAGATTCTTTTAATAGGATAATTTGGAAATTGCACTCGTAAGCGAATTATTTGAGTAAGCAATCTCGCAAACGTCAGGTTACGAGTTGATAATCAATTGACATGCGACCATTAGGTCGATGTATCAATTAAAATCATAAAGTATCTAAATTGCCCACATGGTGGATGAATTAGTCCACATATATCACCACGAATTCTTTTCAGAAATGTTGGAGATTCAAACTCCACTTTTGTTGGAAATGGTTTAATAACCAATTTCCCTTGAAAACATGCAGTACAAAAAAAATTTATCGTACATCAAAATCTTTTGACTTCTCAAAGGATGACCATACATATTTTCAATTATCTTTCGCATCATAATAGCTCCTGGATGACCAAAACAGTCATGTCAAATGATAAATGTAGTAGGATCAGTAAACTTTTGATTTATTAGACGATACACTTCAATTGCATGAATTTTTGTGCTATATAGGTCAGATGAAAGAAATTGTAGCTTTTCTAATAAAGATTTTTTAATCGAAATAATTTGAGTAATACAGAGACACTCAAACCTAATTTCTTCCATTGTTTCAATGTGATATCCATTTCGGTGAATGTTTTTAAAACTTAATAAATTTCTTCGAGATTTTGAAGAAAATAACGCTTTATAAATAACAATATTTATTCTTCCATGTAATAATATATTAGCTCTTTCAGAACCTTCGATCAATTTTACACTACCATTTATAGTATTAACAGTTGTTTTTCCCATTTTCAAGTAAGAGAAATATTTTCTATCTTTCAATATGGTGTGTATTGTACCACTATCAATTAGGCATATATCTTCAATGCCACTTTTGTTTTCAGTAAATGGAGTAATAGCCATCTGGGCATAATAAAATATTTATAAATTTAAAGATTTCAAATAATAAAATAAAAATTTAAAATACTAACTACTATTACAATGCCAAATATATAAAATAAAAATAGTAAAAGTAAACTTCTAATTTTTCTGGATACTTCCATTGCCAATTAAATGATCAATTCTTCTTTCTGAATGTTCAAAGAAATCAGTCACATCCAAATGAGTTACATTAATATTAACATCTGCAATATTAGTATCATCATCATTAGCACAAAGAGAATGTTTTACAATCAAATTTGTTTTAGTATTTTTGCCTTTCTTCTCAATAGAAGTCTGATAAAGATCAATGTCGTATGATAGGTACGAGACCAATGGCCTTTCATGCCACATCAATAACATTTATTTTCATAATTTGTAGGAACCACCTCTTTTCCTTTTCCTTTTCCTTTTCCTTTCTCATTATTTTTTTGCCACTTCTGGTGGTTATCATTAGTTCTCGTAACTTTATTTTAACTTTTGTGATTATAATGAATATATTTACTATAACCGCTTGCATGTCCACGGCCATGGCCACAACCACGATCACGGCTTCTTTTGGAGCCACAATCATGATTTCTAATAACATTCACTTCTAAGAATGGAATAGAACATGTTGGTCGGGTTTCATGATTTTTCATTAATAACTCATTATTTTACATAGTTACGAAAAGTCAAGATATCAATTCTACATATTTCTTAAATCCCATTTCGCGATATTATTGTTGCAAGAGCACATTCGAAGCATGAAAAGTAGATAAAGTTTTCTCTAACATATCTTTATCAGTCATAATTTCTCTACATGATTTTAACTGTGAGCTAATTTTAAATATCGCAAAATTATATTCATTGACAAATTTAAAATTTTGTAATCGCATGTGCATCCAGTCATACCGTGTTTTTGGAAGGACGACCATCTTCTGATGATCAAACATTTCTTTCAAATTATTCCACAAAATAAGTGAATTTTTCACAGTAAAGTATTCCACTTTTAAATCTTCATGAAGATGACAACGGAAAAAAAATCATAACTTTAGCATCATTTTGTGATAATGATGGATTTCCTTCTACAATGGTATCTGCCAAACCTATTGTAGCTAAATGTATTTCAACATCTAGTATTCAGGATAAATAGTTTTTTCTGGTGATATTTAGAGTTACAAACTCAAGTTTAGTGAGATTCACCATGTTAAAACAAAATCAAGTAGAAAGAGTACCTTTCTTTTTCTTTTTTTTTTTGGAAAACTTCTAAATCAGACTACTTAATTGTATAGATTGAGAGAATATCTTGATGGTGTTGGCTTGATTATAAACTTTAGTAAAACAACTTCGGTAGAGTTTCGTGTTGATAACATATTATGAATTTGATTCCAAATAAAATTAAGAATTAAAAAAATAAAATATAAAAACTGATATTAAAGAAACTATAAGAAGAGAGAAATGAGAAAATTATTTATATTCAATTGATTGATTATATTTATTTATATAAGATCCCTATTTATAGAAGTTTAGATATATCATCTAAAAATATAAAATGAATCTAATAAATACAATCTTATCTTATCCATTAATAATTTTAGAAAAATGAATAGCCACATCTATCTTTAAGATAAATATATAGTATTAAAAAATGAATAATTATTTATTATTTTTATAATAGTATGTATTAGTATATATATTCAGCCATTTGTTATATTACGAATTAAAATCAGTCCAAAAATGTGAAAAGTCTGTTGATGCGATCGAGGGTACCAGACACACACGAAGTGCTAATACTTGGAAAAATTCCAATACTCCATATTTATTAGCTTGAAAGGTACCTTAAACAAGCTTTAGTTGTTTACTTCTATACTAGCAAGATGCCCGTGCATTGCCCGGGATATCCAAATTTTTTACTATATGCTATTTTTTTTTATGTATTATATGAATTTTCAAAATTAAATTTTTTGATGAATTGAATACAAAATCATATGTAAGTTACACATTTGTAATTTATGTATGTAATTTTTTTTTTGAATTTTTTATATCATATGTAATTTACGCATATGACATTTTGTGTACATTTTGTCCATTTTATAAAGAGTTAATAAAAAGAACATTTTTATCAAATATATGAAAAAAGACCTTTTTTTTTTTGCATACTTTGACTTTAAGTGGTGCATAAAACTTATCTATTGATTCAGAATAGTTTAAGATCGCCTGTAGATTAATATATCGATAACAACATTTAAAAGAGTTACCATAATCGATGATCTCTAACTCTATAATCGATAATAATTTGTATATAATATAAAAGTTACAATCTCTTATCAATCAAAAAATACACAATCGATTATGAAATAATACTTGATCGATGATGTTCTTCAATGAGATAAAAGTTAGAAGGCACATGCCCTAAAACTTTGTGTGTATATATATAGATATTCCCAGTTTCAGAACAACTAAAGTATATGATGAACTAAAAATATTTTCTTTCTCTACATATGACTAAAGGTCATTCTTTGGTCGATGAACAAGCATATTACTTTCTTGAAGAAGCTCATAATCATCTTTATCAAGAACATCACTCTTCTCCGTTTCTCTATAATTAAAAGGCAAAAAGATGAAGAATGTCAGACTAATTTCCCTCTTCTTCTTTTTTTTTGGGGGGGCAATGGCATCCAATTCAGCTAACCACTGAATAATGTTCTTTCCACGAAGCGGCGTAGTCTTAGACATCCCGCTCTTAGAGAAACTATACTAAGCATATTGGTAATGAATATCATTAAATATATTAACAGCTAAACAAAGTGCAAGAAAAAAAAAATAATTACCTTTGCAAGGGAGATGTCTTTGTCCTTGTACTGAAAAGATATCTCTAAGGTAAACTTATCCCTTGCAGCCTTGAGGATCTGGCTATTCATAAATAATTAATCATGATTCTAAGGCTTGAAAAATATTCCCAATTTTTAATTTCGCCCTAATAAAATTCAATAAGAATACACAAATAACTCAAATTATTTAACATATCATAATATTCAACTACTCATACATACCAAAATCACTTACATGCAAAGAGCAACATCTAGCAAGAACCAACCACTTTAGTAGATTAACTTGGACCTTGGCATGGATCAAATGTAACAAATAGGCAGTCATAAAATCAAAGGAGCATATTTATTTTAAAATAATGGCTTGCTTATTATGCTTGAGTGACGCATAACTGGTATTAATCTTCAATTCTCAGGCAGTTGAATTGTGGTTAGTGGACAAAGCAGTACTACCGATTGAGAATTCTGTTGATGGGAGTATTCACTGTAATTATGATTTGCTTCTTTGCCACAGACTGCATATGGGGGAAGTGCAGCTGGTTGTCAACCACTGCCTGATTTGCTTCCTTGCCACAGACTGCATATGGGGGAAGAAATAATGGTGGAGGGGTTTTTTAGTGCCTGATTATACTTAAATTGGCAAAGAGCCCTGAAAATTCAAATGCCAATCATTGGAAAAGGGTTACATATTCGACCATGCAGAGAAGGAAACACAAAGTTCTGAAGAAAAGTTTAACTGTACTGAGTGTTCCAATTAGCTGGAATTGAGAATGCAAAAATAGATGAAGAACTCATTCAGAGGTGGATCAGTGTTGAATAACACTGATTTTTATGGAAAATGAAACTGACAAAGATAGACACAGCAACAGTTTCAAGCACTATTATTAGGGAAAACTGTGGGTATGAATCATAAAAGAACACAAAGGCAGAATTCATAAAGAGAAACGTGGAATTTGTGAGCATGGGCAATGCCATCCTAATAGCTTCTAGGAGCCAACGTTAGCTGCACAAAGCCATGGATTTGAAGATTCCTCCCCTAGAGATTTGTAGCACAAAAACGGGCTCTGGCCTATTGTAGTCGGATGCTTGGATTGATAGCCTTAAATATAGGTTTGCATATCTGAAAAACCACCATTGTGCAAACATATAAACGTTCGTCTAGCCTACTCCTCCCCGCACCTCATTCAATGTAGTCAAACTGAGGTGTGATCCTTATCTGTTAGCATCCAAATTAATCTATGAATTTCTAGATTTCTTCACTTGTAATTTCATCTTAGAATTCCCTTTGAATTATGAATTTGTTAATTCATTCAACCAAGAGACATTTTTTTACAGCTATGGAAAAGGATTGACCATAGAAGCACTTCCATCAAACAGCAGCCATATTATCTGTATTTTTATGCACCATATAGTTACTGCAGCAAGTTTAACATTGATTAACACAAACTTTGGCCAAAGAGTGGTAGGTCTTTCAGCAAGAATTTACCTGTTGTATAACAGCATAGCGGTAAAACCTGTATGAGTGAAGTAGCATTGCAAGCAGTAAATCCTACCGTAACTGTGGAACAACAAAAAAAAAAAAATTGGTAACTGAATATAGGTAAAAACTTAAAAGTATACCAAATAAATTGCAACTGGCATCTTACACAGTTACAATATGAACATCTTAAACAGAAAGGACATGCTTGCTTTTCGCCTCAGATCTTGCCATAGCCATTTCAAACCTTGGCAAGCGGATGATGCCAGCAGTAGAAATCTAGGCAAAGGAAGTAGACACTTCATCAAACCATCAAACAGTGTGCATAAGGAGAAAAAAAGGAAACCTTGAGACTGTTTATTTCTTCATTTGTATGTCACATCATATATTCCAAATTCTTGCAAGCCAAACCATTAGGGGCAAGTGGAAAAGCTAAAAGGGTGGGGGAAGAGGCTGCCATTGGGTTGATAACCAAAGATGATTAATCTTTCCTGTTTGGCTTGAAAATAAGCTCTCACAGGAACTAAATTGGGATGGCGGAGCACACCAACGGCCTCCATTTGCTGATCAAATGCCTCTGTACTTGTAATGGCAGTCTTGCAAGCATCCAATCTCTTCACTGACACGATTAATTGATTATACAGCACAGCCTTGTAGGTAGTCCCAATTGTGCCCCTTCCAAGCAGCTCGGCCGAGGCCCTCATTAACAGCTCTAAGTTATATAACTCTGCTTCTCCATTACAAAACCCAAACCCACTCCCTTCACTGGCTTCTGAAACTGAGAATCAGGAACTTGGAAGATCTTTTTCTCCTTCACTGCGATATCAGAGTCTGCTATTTGACTTGGAATTGCAGTGCTTTGGGGGTTATTGTCAACAGGCTCCGGGGTCAATGTTGTGTCCTTTTCGTCGATTCCTTCCCTTCTCTTTTTAAAAAAAAGGAGAATACACAATACCGCTGCAATTAGGAGGAATATTCCAATAATAAAACCTAAGATTACACCTACTCTTTTATGCTTCCTCGGCGAAGGAGAAGAAATAAGCACTTGTCCTTGTGACTGTGCGTCCTGGAGGAGCGGTGTAGGAGGAGAAGCAGAGGAAGAACGCGAGTCGAAAAAAGGGGAGGCGCGGCATGATTTGTTGATGATATCGCCGCAGAGCTCAGGATTCCACAAAAATGAAGAAATAGTGAACTTTTTCAGAGTAGGCGTGACTGGTACTGGACCACTGAGGTTGTTATTGGAGACATTAAAGATTACTAACATGGACTGGTTGAGTCGGAGGACGGCGTGGTGGTGCTGCTGGTGTGAAGCTTTTTGGGGTGAGGTTAACTGATGGGTCGATCATGAAAAAGAGTGCTAGCATGGGGAATCTATCCCACTACCACTCGTCGTCTTCGGCTGCGGCTTCACCCAACCCGGGCTCGTCGTCCTCTGACGCGTTTCGTGATCCAGTCCACTTGCCCGATGGTTACGTCTCGAATGATCCCGCCCATGGCTCTTATTCTGCTAATCGCCGAGGAGAAAGAAAGAAAGGTGAAGATTTCGAAAATGCGACATCCATGGAGGATGAAGATTTCGAAGACACTCTGGTCGAAGATGCCGCCCACAGGATGGTCCATCTTCCAAGATCTCCAATGCAATGAAGGAGTGGAAGCAAAACAAATAAAGTTCCTAAAAAAATGTAAATGTAAGGAATTTGAAACATCTGCTATAAATATTTCACTTCATTCTCATAAAAAATTTATTCTAAAGATAATAAGAATCAAATGAAACCTATGAAGTAAATTCAAAATTTTAAAACTAAGATCCAGTTAATAAACCTAAGAAAAAACTTAAAAGAATATTACAAAATACTTCACAAATACTTTTCTGGCAAAACCATCAAGGAGTCAACGAAAAAAATGACCTATTAATCTAAATATGCTGACTTGTCAAACACACATTAATTTACCCCTCAATTTTACACATTATTAATTTAGGGTCATGAGATTCTTTGATTTCAATGAAATGTAGTTGAGGAACTCATAGAATTTGTTCTGTTTTGCCCTCCAAAAGTCATACAAGTTGCAATATATATATATAAGAGCACAAAGAATGCAAAAGGATAATAATTTTTGCACCCAAACAAACAAATATTTGAAATCCTGTTATGAATTATTGGAATCTCCATTAATTAGTGGAGGCTCCACTAATTATGGATTTATGTGAATAATTAGAGAAGATTTTTATGGATGTCCACCATTTAGTGGAGACACCACTAATTAAGATTAGTGGAAGATGATGTATGCCATGATGTAATCCACTAATTAGAGCTCTATAAATAGAGCTATTCTCTAAGCTTGTAATACATCATTATTTTGTGAAAAAAAGATTAGTGAAAAAAAGATTAGATAAAATTGTGAGAGAAGAGAAAGAGAGAAATTCTTGTGCAAAATAGTTAGAGTTTTATTAGTGTGTAGTGTGAAGATTTTATTCTAACACTACCCTAATTTTATAACACGTTATCAGCATGAGTCTCTACCGGTACAAAAGTCAGAAGACTAAGCACGAGTTTCTGCCGTTACCAAAATCAGAAGACAGGTACGCATTTATTGATCTCTATGGCTAATCTCGCTAAACTCGAATTTGTAGCCCTTGATATTTCTGGAAAAAATTATATGTCATGGGTTCTCGATGCAGAAATGCATCTAAATGCTGAAGGCCTTAGTGAAACTATTCAAGCAAATAATAGTGCATCTGCACAACACAAGGCTAAAGCTTTGACTTTTATTCGTCGTCATCTCGATGAAAATTTGAAAATAGAATATCTTACCGAAAAAGATCCATATGTCCTGTGGGTAAATTTAAAAGAAAGATTTGACCACCTGAAGATGGTCGTACTACCCACTGTACGGTATGAATGGTTGCACCTGAGGCTGCAAGATTTTAAAACCGTGAATGAATATAGCTCCGCAATGTATAAAATTACATCTCAATTAAAATTATGCGGAGAAAAAGTGACTGATGAAGATATGTTGGAGAAGACATTCTCCACCTTTCATGCCTCAAATATTGTCCTGCAGCAACAATATCGAGAAAAGGGGTATACAAAATTTATAGATTTAATTACTGCCCTCCTCATTGCAGAGAAGAATAATGAGTTATTATTGAGAAATCATGAAGCCAGACCAACTGGCTCAACAGCACTCCCAGAAGTGAATGTTGTTGGCTCTAGCAGAAGCCATCGTTATAGTCGTAGTCTTGGCCATGGCCGTGGCCGTGGTCGTGGTTATGGTCGTAGACACGCTCTATATTTTCCTTATCACAATTATAATCAAACTGTGAGAAATACTGGCCACCTGAAGTGGAACAGAAAAAATCATAAGGGAAAAGAAAAAGAAATTGAAGAAAAGTATGAGGATATATGTTATAGATGTGGCATGAAAGGTCATTGGTCACGAAACTGTCGTACGGTTAAGCATTTAGTTGAATTGTATCAAGCTTCATTGAAAAATAAAAATGTGGAAGCAAATTTTTCTCAACATCCAATAAATAATGCTGAGGATGATGATATTGATCCTGAAGATCTTAATATCAATATTACTCATATGGATGTATCGGATTTTTTTGAACACCCAGACGGTAGGATAGACCATTTAATTGGTGATGGCAGTGTCCAGAAGAACTAAAGCCTCACCCTAATATTTTTGTCTTTTCATTTTCATTCTATTTTAATAATAATTACGTTTGCATATATATATTTGTGTTCAGATGGCTGTTGTTAATGATGATGTATGCACTATTGATAGTGGAACTACACACACCATACTAAAAAATGAGAAATATTTTTCTGATCTTAAAATGGGAGAAATAAATATTTATTCGATAAACGGTAGTGCAAATGTGATTGAGGGCTCCGGAAGAGCTAGTATATTATTGCCTAAAGGAACAACAATTATTATTGATAATGCACTATTCTCCTCAAAATCGAAAAGAAATTTATTGAGTTTTAAAGATATCCGCAGAAATGGGTATCATGTTGAAACAAATGAGGAAAATGGGATTGAGCATCTTTTTATTACTCAAATGCATTTGGGTAAGAAATCTGTATTAGAAAAAATGCCGTCTTTTTCTACTGACCTATATTTTGTAACAATACGTACAATTGAAATTCATCATTTAGTAAATCAGAAGTTTACTGATCCTATTACTTTTAGCATTTGGCATGACCGGTTGGGTCATTCGGGATCTACCATGATGAGAAGAATCATTGAGAATACACATGGTCATTCTTTAAAAAATAAAATGATATTAACATCAGAAAAATTCGCATGTACTACATGTTCCCTAGGAAAATTAATTATTAAACCATCACCAGTAAAAGTAGGAGTTGAAAGTCCTACATTTCTCGAACGGATTCACATAGATATTTGTGGACCTATTGATCCACCATGTGGACTGTTCAAATATTTTATGGTTTTAATTGATGCATCATCCCGATGGTCACATGTATGTTTATTATTTACTCGCAACCTGGCGTTTGCGAGATTACTTGCTCAAATAATTAAATTACGAGCACAATTTCCTGACCATCACATTAAAAATATCCGTTTGGATAATGCTGGTGAATTTTCATCACATGCTTTTGATGCATATTGCATGTCAATTGGGATTAATGTTGAACATCCTGTAGCTCATGTTCACACACAAAATGATCTTGCTGAATCTTTGATTAAACGATTACAATTAATTACTAGACCATTATTAATGAAAACAAATCTCCCAACATCTGCCTGGGGACATGCTATTTTACATGCTGCAACACTTGTACGCATAAGACCAGCTAGTTATCATAAATTCTCTCCTTTGCAATTGGCTTTTGGGTCAGAACCAAATATTGTTCATTTAAGAATTTTTGGGTGTGCTGTATATGTTCCAATTGCACCAAACCAACGTACAAAGATGGGTTCTCAAAGAAGAAAGGGGATATACGTTGGATATGATTCTCCCTCTATTATCAGATATGTTGAACCCCTGACAGGAGATGTATTCACAGCAAGATTTACTGATTGTTATTTTGATGAATCATTATTCCCTAAATTAGGGGAGAACCAAAACGGCATAAAAAGGATCTTGCTTGGACAACATCATTAAATTATCTTGATCCGCGCATAAGCGCATGTGAACTTGAAGTTCAAAAGATAATTCATTTGCAAAGCATTGCAAATCAAATGCCAGACGCTTTTGTTGACTCCAGAAGAGTTACAAAATCGCATATTCCAGCTATAAATGCTTCTATTCGAATTGAAGTTCCAACAGAACAAAATATTATATCTATAGCTGCTGAGTCAAAAACACGCCAGAAGCGTGGCCGACCTCTTGGTTCTAAAGATAAAAACCCTCGAAAGAAAAGAGGATTAAATGATCCAGAAGATCATATTGAAGAAAAGAATGATAAAGACCAAGAGAGAACTGATGACAAAGAACCAGAAGTTGATGAAAGTAACACTGAAATTTCTATCAATTATACCATTTCCGGTAGAAGTTGGAATCGGATAGAAACTGTTATTGATAATATATTTGCATACAATATATCTCTTGATGTTACACAGGATAATGATGATCTTGAACCAATATCAGTTGATGAATGTCGACATAGAAAAGATTGGCTGCAATGGAAAGATGCGATTCAATCGGAGTTAAATGCACTGACAAAACGTGAAATCTTCGGATCTGCAGTCCGAACACCAGAAGGTGTACAAATGGATATTTGTGCGAAAACGCAATGAAAAGAGTGAAATCGTTCAATATAAAGCGCGATTAGTAGCCCAAGATTTTTCACAAAGACCAGGTATTGATTATGATGAAACTTATTCTCCTGTTGTTGATGCTATTACACTCCGATATCTTATCAGTTTGGTAGTACATGAAAAGATAGATATGCGCCTATTAGATGTTGTCACTGCTTACTTGTATGGAAATTTAGAAAATGATGTTTACATGAAAATCCCCGAAGGATTTCATATGCCTGAAGCATATAAACATTATCCTCGTGAAAATTACTCCATCAAGTTGCAGAAATCATTATATGGCCTGAAGCAATCTGGGCGCATGTGGTTCACACGTCTTAGTGAATATTTATTGAAATCATGATTTAAAAATGACCAGATATGTCCATGTGTTTTTATTAAGAAATCTGGTTCTAAATTTGTGATATTAGCTATATATGTTGATGATATTAATCTTATTGGAACTCCTGAAGAGCTCCAAGAAACAATTGATCATTTAAAAAGAGAATTCGAAATCAAGGATTTTGGTAAAACCAAATTTTGTCTTGGTTTACAAATTGAACATTTGGAGAGTGGAACATTTATTCATCAATCAACATATACAGTAAAAGTGCTAAAAAGATTTTACATGGACAAAGCACATCCATTGAGTATTCCAATAATTGTCCGATCATTAAATGTGGATAAAGATCCTTTCCGACCTCAAGAAAATGATGAAGAACTCCTTGGTCCTGAAGTACCATATCTCAGTGCAATTGGTACATTGATATATCTTGCTAATAATACAAGACTTGACATTGCTTTTGCTGTCACTTTTATTAGCAAGATTTAGTTCTTCACCAACACGACGACATTGGAATGGAATTAAACAAGTCATTCGATATCTCCAAGGTACAATTGATCTCGAATTATTTTATTCAAATAAAACCAATCCAATATTGATAGGTTATGCAGATGCTGGTTATTTATCTGATCCACATAAAGCACGTTCTCAAACGGGCTATCTATTTACATGTGGAAATACTGCTATATCATGGCATTCTACGAAACAATCTACAGCAGCTACTTCTTCAAATCATGCTGAAATTATAACCATTCATGAAGCAAGTCGAGAATGTGTATGCCTAAGATCCATGATTCATTATATCCGAGAAAGTTGTGAATTATCATCAATCAAAGGTATTCTAACTCCTCTTTATGAAGACAATGCAGCTTGTATAACTCAATTACGAGGAGGATATATTAAAGGAGATCGGACAAAACATATTTCACCAAAATTCTTCTTTACTCATGAACTCCAGAAGAAAGGTGAAATTGATGTGCTACAAATTCGGTCATGTGATAACCTCGCAAGATATTTCACGAAGACTTTACCGAATGGCAACATTTGAGAAGTTGAGATATAAAATTGGTATGCGTCGGTTTAAAGATTTAAAGGAATCATCTCATCAGGGGGAGTAATAAATAGACATATAGAATAGTGTACTATTTTTCTTTCACTAGATTTTTTTCCCACTGGGTTTTTGTCTAGTAAGGTTTTAACGAGGCATATTCTTTATATAATGGATGGACATCCAAGGGGGAGTATTATGAATTATTGGAATCTCCATTAATTAGTGGAGGCTCAACTAATTATGGATTTATGTGAACAATTAGAGAAGATTTTTATAGATGTCCACCATTTAGTGGAGACACCACTAATTAAGATTAGTGGAAGATGATGTATGCCATGATGTAATCCACTAATTAGAGCTCTATAAATAGAGATATTCTCTAAGCTTGTAATACATCATTATTTTGTGAAAGAAAGATTAGTGAAAGAAAGATTAGAGAAAATTGTGAGAGAAGAGAAAGAGAGAAATTCTTGTGCAAAATAGTTAGAGTTTTATTAGTGTGAAGATTTTATTCTAACACTACCCTAATTTTATAACAAATCCATTATTGTCCTGAGTATTTCTTCTTTTTTTTTTTTGGGGGGGGGGTGGGGTTGGGTTAATATAGCTTTTTTTGAAGTTACTTACTAGCCATTTGGTTTGAAAATTTTGATCAAACCTATTATAAATATTTGGTTGGGTTTTATGACTTTCAAATTAATATTGGGAAATTATCATGGCCATCCATATTCAAGGGTATCATTTTTTTTCATTCCCTTCCTCTTTTTTTTTTTTTTCCCGCCCATTATCAATCACTTTTTTCTGGTTTTCTAGTCTCGCTCTCACAACCTCTTGCTGCTGTCATCTCCCTTCCTCTTCCTCTTGTTTTTACTTTTCTCTAGTTTTTCTTTTTGTAATGAATGATTATACTATATTTTTTATTATAAATAATCACACTCTTGCTTTTATTATAAATTTTTTATTTTGAAAAAAATATATTTTATATTAGAAAAAATATAAATTTCACCGATTCCCATTCCTAACTTGTAATCGGAGAACCACATAATTATAGAAATAAGGACGAAATTAGGGGGGACAGAAAGTGACATTCGCCTCTTAAAAGTTTTTAAATTTTTTTATTTCACTATAAAGTATTATTTTTTTAAAAAAAATATCAATTAAAATTCTACTTTTCATCCCCTTAAAAAAAACATCAATACTTATAATATTATATTCTAAAATATCATTTTATATAAATTGTCCCCTACCCTAAGTTAATGGTTCTGTCTTTGCATGGAAGGATAAATCTTAAATTTTATTCATCCTCATTCTCTCATTTCCATTCTTAATACATTGATAAACCAAATAAAAATAAAAGATTTATTCCCACATATTACTATAATAAGTTATATTATCCCCATTACCATTTCTATTTCTTGATGTAATGCCAATATCTCAACAATTAAGTGCCTAATGCTTGGCTTCATTAAAATAAATAAATAAGGTAAAAATCAAATGCATTGCATTAGTATAATGTTTTCTTGTGAATTATCTTTTTTTTTTAATGTTTAGAAAATGCTTTTGAATTTGAAATGAATTCTAAATCAATTCCACATTCCACCAAACAAAAGAATTAAATCATTTAGAATTCTAATTCCACACAGATTCTAAGAGCCAAAGGGAACCTTAGGAGAGAGAATTGAAAGTATTAAGAGAAATCGGTAGAGTGTAGGGAGCGGTATTTATAGGGAATCAAGAAAAGTTAGAAATAACTAAAAATTAAAAAGAAAAAGGACCACCAAGATAAAGTTAGGAAATTTATTTTTTTTACTGTGTAATTACAAGTGTCTTCAAGTAAGAATAACTAAAATATAATAATTAGTTCGGTCTATTTTTTATTTTTTAATATTTTATTTTTGTGTCTTTATATAAAGATAATAATTTTTTTAATTTTATTTTTATTAATAAGAGAATATACAAACGTTACCCCAGAGATGTGCAAAAGATTCATATATTAAGAAAAGTTCGAACCCTAAATGTTAATGTAAAATTCCTAATATTAATCATTTAGACCAATTCAAATCACAATTCCACGAGTATTAGAGATGAACTATTTCTTATACAAGATAATATTTTATTATTTCAAAGATAAAAAGAAAAGGGAAAAAAAAAGGACAAGAACTTTATAGGGGAGTAAAAGTCTATACCTTCTCTTGATGTTGCTCGAGAACTAAACGTGTTTCCATTTCAAAATCAGTGGGATATGTTTCCTTTATAAAATTTAAAAAGAAAATTAATTGGTGGTATTTCTAAAGCTACCTTAATCAAAATCAAAAGGACATTTACAAAAAAAAAATCCCGTAATTTTTGTCTTAGAAGAAAATCATAAAAGGTTCAAAGTACTTATAATTTTCCATATTATTGAGACCTTTGATTTTCACCTATGATTTACAAAAAAATAATAATAAATAAATAATTTTTTTTTTTTAAGAAAAAAAATCCATCTTCTTACAAGATTACAGACATACTTTAGATATTATTCTGCCAATTCATTTGATTTTTTTTCCTTAGCTTAAACTGTCAAATTCGTTTATGTATAAGAATAAAGCAAGAGAAAATAAGGTCATTTTAGCAATCCGTTATGTTTTAGCAACTAATGGGAATCTTATCGGGCAATTTGTAGTTTGTTGAAAACTGAGATACCGATTTGTAATTTCACCAAAATTTAAGGTGCAACAGTAATTATACCCACAATAAAAAAACCATGTGACGTGTCCCTCCTACCTCTAACCTCTGCATAATTGAATCTTCTGTACCCACTATCCCCAGTTGGCATTTCTCCGACCAATAAAATGGAGCAAACTGTCTACAGATATTTTGGAAAACAGACTGCCGTTTGGTATTGTTCTGTTTTTGTCGCACAGTCCAAACATTAACAATTACTATATAAATATATATATATATATATATATGTAATTTTTAATTTATATTGTGTTTGGATTATTTTTCAAAAAATAGAGTTGAATAATAATATTAAAAAAAAAAAGTTCACCTTTCAACTCAAATGAGGTAGCTTAAGAAACTTGAGCTTGCTTTCATTAAGATTGTCTATGGCTCAAGTAAATTTTAATCCATTTATATTAAGGTTATTTGTGTAATTATATCTTAATTTTTTAATTTTAAAAATACTAAAATTAGATAAAACTTAATCTTAATATATGTTAAAATTTAATTTGACTTATTTACATTGTAGATAAGTATATTAAAATTTTTATATTTTTTAAAAGACTTGTAAATTTTATTTAAGATCAAAGAATTTCTCTTTTTTATTTTTTATTTTTTTACTAATTGTTGAAAACAAGAACAATGCAGTTTAAAAAAATAAAAAATAAAATAAAACAGAGACAGTGTTTATAAGGACCAACCAAACACAACCTAACCGTCAATGGAATAAAACAAGCCGGAAAACCGCGTTAACAAGAAAGCGCTGTCATTTGTTCATAGAAACACAAAACCCCATAATCACGTTTCTAAAACCCATTTTTTTCATCTCTAAGACACTTTAATATTCCGATCGAATTTTACGAACAGAAACAGGTACTTCTTCTGGCATCAATTTCATTTTTCTTTGCAATTATTCGATATGTTTCTAAATAGTAAGTTTTTTTTTTCCCCTGCAAAATCTTGTGATTTTGATGATTAATAATTCAATTTATTTTCTGTTCTTGGTTTGTTCTGATGTTTAAAATTTGAATCTTAGCACATTTCTGAGCTTGGAAATGGAATTCAACTTTTGGGTTTTTAGTCTGCTCTGTTTTTCTTCACCCAGATAGTTTAGCTTTGTTGTTGTTCTGGTAAATTTTAGGAGTAATGGGTTTTTCTGGGATTTTAGAAACGGATATATGCAGGCCAGATATTTTTTATAGTTTAAATGCGGTTATCTTGCCAGTTGAGGCTGTTTGTCTGTTAAATTGGCTTTTGAGATAGCTTGTAGATATCAGAATGTTGCAGAATTTAGATAAAATTTTTCTCTTTGACTCATTTTGTATTAATATTTTGCTATCTGGAATAATCCTTTCTAAGACTAATCCCATAACATTTTGAATATGATCTACACGGATAGATTAGCTGCATCGGCAATGTAATAGTTTCATGTGTTATAAATTGATGTAATGCAAGACAAGAACCAAAACGTTGGCATATCTGATATTGTACATTTCGGCTCTAGCTTCAATTATCCTGTGTCAAATATTTCCTCAAAAGGTTGAATGGACAGAGTCTGTAAGGTTGCTTTACAACTGATAGTTTCGTGAAAGATGTTAAAGAGGGATAGGTATTTTGCAAGGATTTGTAGTTGCCGATGGAGAAATTCTGAGGTTGAATCCTTGATGGATTTTTAGATCTTTAAAAAGGTGTGGTATTTTGTTTAAAATGTGTATTACAAAATGGAGATGTTAGGGATGACCAGTTTTGCCCATTAGATGTACAAGGGTTACATCATATACAGTCTTCCTTTTATTGGAAATTATGAAGTGTCTTAAATCATCTAGAGGCTTTCTGTTCAAGTTTTGCAGGACTCTGCGCATTAGCATTTTTTGCAACAGTTGTCTTCTGTGAATGCATTACCATGGCATGCCTACAGTAACACTTTGGTCATACATTAACTGCATAGTCAATTAAGCCAGATTAGGATCCCCTCCATTATATATCCTCTCCATTTCCTCCAATACACTCTTCAAACAATAAAAAGTGTTGAATTTTTCATTCAGTCTAGATTGACTCTTGCTACCTTACTTCTCTAATACTGGTTAGATGATAGTTTTGCTTATTAATGCTCCTAATCAATGCAATATAATGAGTGCATAATTGTTCTGAAATTTGCTACTTTTCCTTATGCTACTAAGATCTTTAGTTTAATACTTTTTACATGTAAATATGCTGTGAGGAATTTGATAGCAATCATAAATGAAAATGATCCACTAAAATGAAAGATACACTTCCCCTCCACATCCACACACACCCAAAAAATAATAATAATAAATAAATAAATAAAATAAAAAAGCAAGAGACACATAAAAATGGAGAATTTCATATTTGTTCGTCTAATATGGCTTCAAGTGGTTAGTAGGTTGGTAAAAATCTTTCTTATGGAAATATAAGACTAGGACTTTAGTTTTTCCCAAAAGGTTATCATAAGAACAGCTGATGCCTTAATCCTAGTTTCGTTTGGTATGAGTTGGTGTATGCAATTTTGAAGATGTCTTATAGCATTTAATATGGAAAAAAAATATATTAACAAAGGAAAATAACAATATTTGGGATATTCTTCCACTCATTATGTTCCACTGATTAAGTAAGTTATCCTCTAAGAGCCTATATTTGGTAACTCGGCCTGTTTGATAACTCAATTAAGCACTTAAAATTAATTAAATATTTATTCATTAAGCGCATTCGATAATAAATAATATTAAGTACTTAATTAATTAAATGTGTTTGATAACATATGTTTATTAATCACTTAATTAATTAAGACGTTCTGAAACAATGTTATAAATTTTAAGTGAATTAAAAGTTACTTAAGTCTGAAGGCTGAATATATTAAATACTCATCTAATTATTTATATTTTTATATTTAATTTAAATAGTAATAAAATGTAGTGTAAAAATGAATTATAATGAATTCAGACTTCAGATTTTAGAATTCAATCTTCAAACTTCAGTTTTTAGAATTCAGTACTTAAATATTCAAATTGAATTCAATCGTCATATTTCAGTTTTTTTCAAATGAGCCCTCAATTAAATACTTGAAATTAATTAATTAAGTAACTTATTTAATTAAATGCGTTTGATAACGGATAATATTAAGAGTTTAATTAATTAAATGTATTTGATAACAGATTTTTTGATCACTTAATTGATTAAGACATACTGAAATTCTATTTAAGTTTTAAGTGAAATGAAAGTTACTTTAAGTCTAAAATCTGAATATATTAAATACTTATCTAATTATTAATATTCATTTATATTTAATCTAAATTGTAATAAAGTATAATATAACAATGAATTATAATTAATTCAGACTTCAGATTTCATAATTCAGTCACAATTCAATATTTAAATATTCAGACTTCAATTTTCAGATTTCAGTTTTATTAAACGAACCCTAACTAGTGTTAATGTAAACTACGGAATATCTGGATTGTTAATGAAAATATTGGACACTTGCCATTATGTTGATGGTGTATTGGAGGAAATGGAGAGGATCTATGATGAAGGGGATCCCAATCCATTTAAGCCTATAGGTGATAGCTAATATACGATAGCAGCCTTTGCAGTTATATGTGCAGTTACAATACATTCTGATAGTTACTGAATGGGATTTTTATTTTCTATTGCTTCGTTGAAGTCTTGAATATCACTTTGGAACGACTTCTCAAAGTTTATTCCTCTGTTATCAGTTTAGGTTTCTGCAGCAATAGGATATATTTCTTCTAGAGACCTTGTCAAACTACTAGGCCTTGGAAGAATACAAGGGTAAGAGAAAATAGTAAACTTCAGATGCATCTGTAACTTATGTAAGTATTGAGTTCATGAATGATGCTGGAAAAATTGTTGTGTTTAAAGCATTTTGGAAGCAAATCTGTAACAAATTCAGCTAACACCAAGCAATAAACATACTGCCATTCTCACTTCCAGAAATCAAGTTGTCGTGGCAGGGTTGATGATTAGTTGATAGGTTTTGTGTGAAAACAGCATTGGAAGAGACCTCTGAGGCGCACTTCCTCTTCTGGGAGATTTTCTGGAGCTTAGAATGAAAGGTCGATCATAATGCAGGGGATCAAGATTGCAAACACAGACTCCCCATCCCTAAGATTCAAATAAAAGATTGTTAGTACAATGGAAGATTTCAAGGAAAAGTTTCTGAAAGTAAATGCTAGGCTTGTGTAATCCTGTGATGCTTTTAGGTTATTCAATATATATGGCTCTGGAAGACCCAACAACAATAACAATAACAAACTAAGTCTTAGTCCCAAGTAACTTGGGGTCGGCTACATGAACCAATACAATACCACGTGTGATTATCCACATAAATCCTCTCTTTCCACTGCTTTTTATTTACTGTCATACTCTTATCCAAATCCAACAGACAAATTTTTCCTAATCACCACCTCCATCCACATCTTCTTAGGCATGCCTCTACTTCTATCCATCCCTCAATTTTCCTAATAGGGGCAAAAAAATAATAATGATAAAAATCTGGATAGCTCTTAATGCAATCTATATATAGCTAGTGCTAAACTGAACTAGATTTATGGGCACGTGCAATACCATCTTATGTTGTTTAGGACTCCCCCAACAGATGTTGGTTTTTCAAAGTGCTAACTAATTTTAGTTGTGTCATTTTTTCTTCTACTTCCTTGGCTAACAACAATTCTTCAGTGAAAAATGTATTAGGATGCATCTTATTAGAATTCACCATTCAAGAACCTAATGTCTTTCCTTCTTAAATGATAGTCAGTTGAAATTCTTTAGTTTCTTTTCCTGATTCTCTGATTTACACTGGCAAAGCAGCATGTTTATCTGTTAATCTAATTGTTGGCTGGTGTGAGTTATTGAAATATACAGAATCTTACAGATGAAAGCCAATAATATGATATACACCCTCATCATGTGAATTATTATTGTTAAGCAGATTATTTCTGCATATGGCCAATCCTGACGAAAACAATGAATATGCATGGATAGAGAGGGTTAAATCAGAAGGATCTGTTCCACTAATCGATCCAGATAATTGTGCTAATGGCTGGGCTTCTCCACCAGGAGATGCTTTTATGGTAAGAGGGCCAGAGTACTTCTCAACAAAAGTTAAAGTGCCTGCTGGTGAGTATCTTCTGGAGCCACTAGGGTTTGACTGGGTTAAAGGTTCTACAAAACTTTCAGAGCTCTTAAACAATCCGAATCATCGTATCAGGAAAGCAATCTCTGATGAATCCTCTCTAGGTGGTAGTCATTTTATTTGGGCTTTCAACCTGCAAGTTCCAAGTAAGGAGAATTATAGTGCGGTTGCATATTTTGTTTCTATGGATTCTATTCCAGAGGGATCTTTAATGGAGCGGTTCTTGAAGGGGGATGAGAGTTTCAGGAACTCAAGGCTAAAGCTGATAGCCAATATTGTTAAAGGGCCTTGGATAGTGAAAAAGGCTGTTGGTGAGCAGGCTATATGTATAATCGGAAGGGCACTTACTTGCAAATACTGCCAAGCAGAAAATTTTATTGAAATTGATATAGATATTGGATCTTCTATGGTTGCAAATGCGATTGTACATTTGGCATTTGGCTACTTAACAACACTAACTGTTGATTTGGCTTTTCTCATTGAGAGCCAGACTGAGTCAGAGCTTCCAGAACAAATTTTAGGGGCTGTAAGATTCTCTGAGCTTAAAACAGAATCAGCAAGACCAATTGAAATGCAATCAGAGAGTGTTACGGGCACTTTGCAGCCTTCTCTGTCTTTGCGATTCTTTAAGTCAATTGGACAGGGCTTCACCAACCTTCTGCATCAAGGGGGTCCAGAAAGTCCCTCTAACTCGAGCTCTTCAAGTGCCAATGGGTTTAGTGGCCATGAAAACAGTACATATGTAAATAAGTGGTAAGTGCTACATTAGAAGCAAATATTTCATTGAGTTCCTGATATAATGATGATTCAACTGTTTTTTTCCCTCTTCAAAAATATACCATTTGAAAGAAGAAAATTTGTTGGAAAGGCAGCTGGTAATTGGGTCTTTAGGTGATAAAAATTAGTTTCCAGTTTCTTGTTCAGTTGACCATCCAATGATGCATTTTAAGCGAAAAGCAATATTTGTTGTGCATGGGTCCTTCATTTGCCTATCCAATGATGCATTTAAAGATTGTTGTTTTGGGTCTTGGTCATAGGTTTATGCTCATCATATTTTTCATTAACAATTCAATGCTGTAGAAATACCCTTAAATTTTAAAAGAAAAATGCTGTCGAAAAACTGCACTACAAAAGGCATTACTGTAGATTGCATAAATTCCATTTGTGAATCTATACAAGGGCCTCTCAGTATATTCAAGCAGTGCTATATATCCTCTCTTTGCAAGGTCCCTATCATATCATGTGGTGCTACCTTCCATGCTCTCGACTATCATTCATAAACTCCACATGTTGTTTCTATTTCATATTGTTGGCTTAAAAAGATGCACCATTGTTAGGTCTTCACTAAGCCAAATCAATATTTAGGCTGGATTAAGGTTTATTAAGCTGTTATTTACTTTCTAAACAAATTGTTGCTATTTGTTGGTTCTTTTTCAGTTTGGTGGTTGGTAGGTTCAGTTTAATCTGATATACCCTCTTGGTGACTGCATTTTGTCTGGCTCTTATAATTCTCTATCTGGTGTATTTCATCGTGGGATGTATTTAACTTACTCTTTTCCTTTTTATACCTGCAGATCTGTGAAATGCACGTCCAAAACATCAAGAACTAATTAGCATCTGGCAGTGATTTGCCATAAGAATAGGGAAGCTTTCATTGAGTAGTACATTGATTGTATTGAATTTAGGGTGCATTATAGGAGTACAGTTGCACACGGTTACTACAAATTCAATTTGTTGAACTACTAACACCTCAACTCCCATTGAGTTTTAAATTAGCGTAATGATTTGGTTTTTGCATTATTGCAAACAACTTATCAATTGATTTTTTTTTTCCCTGAAGAAACAATTCAATTATTTCATAGTGGGACAAAAGGTTAGCAGGGTTCCTCATCGATCAAGATCTCCATGGTGGTTTGGAAAGTAATGCCTAATGAAATATCACCGTCTGTGGCATCTAAGCAACTCTGGCCGGCTTTGTGACTGCTAATTTAATGTGATTTGACAATTCAGAGCCCTTTAAGTTTAGAAAAATGCAACCTTTCATATTCGGCTCCAATGGCCATATGCCATATGTGTCAGTGATTGATAATCCAGAAAGTGCTGCCAATAACAGGGAATTAAATCCATAAGTTTAGTCCAACACAATGGAGAAGGTTCTCTCAATTATTAGGCATTGACCCAAACCAATTAATTATTAACGATCGTTTTAATTCTGATGGCCCTAGACAATTGAAAACATTATCTGGGAGTTAAAATAAACAACTATAAATGTTTTGGAATCTTTTGAAAATGCATAAAACTTGGAGGTGGTGGCTTCTAAAAACTTCAACTAATTGTCAAATATGTGCATTCGAAACGACAAATTTTTCCCCAAAATATTACAATCTTTAAATGAAATGATAAAATTATTATAACTTTTCATGATTAAATTTTATTATTTTTATAATTTGTGGGAGGTCGTGAGTACCATTGAGATATTGGAAAAATAAAAATTACGGTTCAAAATACTTATGTTAATGAGGTGATTTTTAAAAAATTAAAATTTAAAATGAATCGTAATTCATAACACTTGTAGTATCATTTGAGCAATCATGGTTGGGACGATCTTGAATTTGAATGCCCTAATTACTCTTAGAAACACCATCAAATTAGTAGCTCAAGTCAAAAATTTTAATTCTACAAATGCATCCATTTTCTACTTTTTCTACTTAATTAGTGGATGTGAATTTAGAAATATCTTCCCAATCATTATATGTACTTCCATTCAATTTATATCTTTTCATAATTCAATTTTAAATACAAAGCTTTTCCCCTTACCCACTTTAGGAATATCTTCTCAGCTTTGGTCCCTATTAAGTAGCAAAAAAAAAAAAAAAAAAGGAACAATTTTCACCTTTTCAAAGAGCCGATTAATCTTGTGAACCAGTAGGCATCAAACTCTTAAACCGCTAAAATCAAACCTTTTCCACATCCAAGGGTGTTGACTGTTGGGCATTGAAATATATAAACCGCAAGATAGGAATCAATTGCAACCCCATATAAAAGTAAATGGAGCTCCAGTAGCTTGAGAGCAGCGGTGAGAGCAAGCGTGATTTGGTGAGATCCGAACATAGAGGGTTGTAATGGTAGAATTGAGGATGGAACCGGATCATGTCTCTTGACTTGTCAGGTAAAGGCGAGACGCGACGGGACTCTTAGTTTATTTTATTTTTTTATTTATATATACTAGTTTAATGTTGGTACATGAGTTGTTTAATTTTTAAGATTTAATGTATTTATAATAAATAAATAAATAAATATATTAATTAATTAATTAAGATTTTAAATGAATTTAGATAACATCATATAATATTCATAGAATCATGCATTTCATAACAGTAATTTAATAAATGTCCAGTAGAAATCAAAATAGAAGATAATGATGTATTATCTATTATGAAAATGTAAAGTCATCTAATGAAAAAGTATTTATATTAAGATGGACAACAAATATATCACGTGTCAATTCAAGAATATATAAATATTAACACGTGTCATCGTAAGAGGATTCCGTTTCAATTTATATATATAGATTTATCAAATGTTAATATATATACACACATACATAGATTTTTTTAAAAATATATAAATATATTTATATCTATTACAGAATTTGATATTTATATATTTTAAAAGTATATGTTCATAATTTAACAATAAAATAGATGGTCAAATACTTCTTTTTAAGAGATATATCATAATATCTAATTTGAGAGAGAGATATAATATTTTTTAGGATTAATTCAAACTGTCATGAAAATATTTTATAATTTATTTTTAAAATAAAATATAAGAAAATGTTTGATTGTATAAAATCGAATGATCTTTATATTTGATTTTTTATTTTATAGGTTATTTTGAATCTTGAATGAATAAAATTATATTAGAAATTTTAATTTTTTTTATTTTACACATGTTCTATAACTTGTTATATTTTATTACTATTTTATTTATTGTTTATAGTTGTATTTTAGAATTTTATTATTTTATTCTGATTTTTTTGTAATCTAAAGTAATTAATTTGTTAATTTTTTTAGTATAAGTTTTTTTCTATTTATTTTAAAATTTTGATCTTATTAGAGAAATTCCCTCTTCAGACCCACTGGGCCTCTACTTCTCCACTTGAGGATGGGCCAAAGGCATGTAGGGCTTTATCCCCAGCAAGTTGGGACTAAGGACTGCTGTCTCTCCCTATTGCGAGGATGGGCCAAAGATGGGTTAGGATATTAGAATTTGGGGTGAAATCGCTCTCAAATTTCTATTCCTCGACTTTGACTCAGCCCAAATGCCATGCCTAGATCCAGCCTTTCTAGAAATTAGAAATCCACTAGTCTTGGGGGTAGAAACCCAATACTTAAGGGATTAGCATCCTTTTGGCTGTTGATTTAAAAGATGAGAATTAAGAAGAAAAATATTAAGGAAATTCTAAAGTATTTAAATCATGTTACAACAAGAGTTGGGAAAATATCAATGTTTTCACTAGAGAGCAGACATGCATAGAGTTCTACACCTAGGGGCCAAAATACTAGAAATCGCAACCTTGCCCTAACTTCTAATATTTTGGTCTGTCTTTACCATCCCTGTAATAAAGAGAGAGGCGGAGATCCTTAGTCTTGACCCGTCGAAGACAAAATCATTCCTCTCCGACCCATCCTCAAATGGGGAAGTGGAAAACTAATATAAATAGAAAAATAAAACCTAATATTAGAAAAAAAAAATCAACAAATTTATATTTTGAAATCTAAAAAACTCACAATGAAGTCCTAAAATACAATTACAAACAACAAAAAAAATATAAAAATCTTTTGATTTTACACAATCAAATATTTCTTACGTTTTACTTTAAAAATAAAATATAAAAACTTCATAACAATTCACATTAATCCTATAAAACATTACATCTCTCTAAAAATATATATTATCATATATCTTTTATAGAACTTAAAAAATGATTCATATTTATTATATTTTAAATTATGAGAATATATTCTTAAAATATATTAAGAATAAATTATTTTATAAATGTAAATATATCTATATTATTTTTAAAAATCTATATGTGTATATATTCACATAAGATAAATAAATATAAATATTAAAAAATAAAAATTAGGAAACAAACGCGACCGAGTCAAGACAGGTCGGGAACAAGATAATCCTTGTCTCCAGCATGTCCTTGCCTGGCGAGTTGAGAGATAGAGCCCGATCCCGTCTCTATCCCTACCTAAGTTGGGGAATCTTTGGCTCGTTAAGGCCGAATCAATTAAATGATAATAAAAACTATTATCAATCGTACTTAATTAGTTAAACACTTAATATTAACCGTTATCAAACGTACTTAATAAATAAGTATTTAATTTATTCAGTTTTAAGTGTTGAATTGAGTTATAAAATATGCCTAAGTCTCTAACTTAAGTGGGAAAATTGCCTTTCCTATCTACAACTGGAATTTGACGGAAACTTATGGATTGCCATAATTGAAGTTATGTCAATTGGAGGCAAGAATATTAACCCCTATGTTTGTCTGTATTGATTAGGAGTAGAATATACCTTATCGCTTTAGAGGCAATTCTCATGAGCTGTTAGTTTTGCAAAAGTTTGATTTGGGGATTTATTTATAAGAATCGATCAAGAGTTAGAGCTAATATTAGTTAATCAATCTGCTATTTGAAGATCGTGAGCTTATTACCGTTCAGTTTGTTTGGTTCTATTATGAAAGTTTATTATGGATTAATTTTCTAAATAAATAATTAAATTTTGGGCATGAAATTTGTTTGTTAAATTTTATATAAATATATATATAACACATACTCATTCTAATTCATATTTTTCTAGTTGATGCGTTTTCTTCTTTTAATATTTTTAATTTGTTCTAATCATAAGAGATTTAACATTCTCGAGGGAAACCTGGAGAGTGTTGTCATGCAATGTCTCAGCTTTGGACTCAAGTGCCTTTTTGAGCTTCGGGACTAGGGGGAGACATAAATCGCTACTGCCATTTAGCGATTTCTATAGTTTTAGAAAAAAAAAATTATAATATTTTTATAATTTCATTTAAAAATTGTAATATTTTGATAAAGAACTTTTTGACATGATGAATATAATGGATAAGGACATCTCCATTTACCAATTAAGAGAATAATTACACTCTTCTTCATCTCCTATGTGCAACCTTCATTTCCAATTGCCAATCACTCACGTACAGAATGAAACAAAGGATAGTTCAATCTCCCCACATCCAGAAAATGAGTTGTTCATGATCCACCAGCAAAACCCAAGACAATGGGACATCATTAGGGGTGGATTGATCATAAGGCTTGAGCTTGGTAATGGTGCATTCTTTGATGACTACTCAACTTGAGATTACAAAGACAACATGGCAGCCTTTCGTTTATCTAGATGGTCAAGCCCTGAGCTATTGTTTGCTAAGAGGTTGCTTATTTCAGTGTCACTTGCAACCTAGTTGTTTGGATTGTTTTGGGGTCCCATTTGATTGGCAGCTCCTCCTACCCGTTTCTTGATTTGGTTGTGCCTCGAGATGACCATCACATGCATCAAGAAGTAACCACAACAAAGCCAAGTAAGAATAAAGTTAAGTAATAAATGGAATTTATCTCAGGGTAGGAGACACAATAACATTGTTAGTGTTCTAGAAATTCCAAGTTAGCATATTGATATTATCTTCTTTTACAGGAAAGGCAAACAATGCATTTGAGCCGTTAAGTTTGAGGTTCCTGGACAACTTTAGTACATTCAAAGGACACTCAGAGACAGAGACAACACAAACATATAGGTTGTAAGTGCTGTTGAGGTGTGACCTCACTGGCAAATATCTGAGTCCTCTGTAATGTGGGAATCCGATGGGAGAACAGACATTGAATTCAGTAGAGCAAGCAAAGTTAGTTTAGGACTTGACACTCAGTAAGTGATCCAAGGGTTTTTACATCATTGTTGTAATCTTGAGTTGATGAGTACTTTGTCCATTAAATAACTCTGTTATTAAATGATATATAATGTATATAACATACTCACTCCTATATGATGTCATTATCTTTCATCTCTCACTAGACTACTGCAGCTTCCTCTTTTAACATTTTGCATAATCCTTTGATGATGGCTTTGTGGAGTACGAGGATGAGCGGACTTCTAGACGTCTATAGTAATTCGTGTCCTATGGAGATTTTAAGATAGTTACGTGATTTCTTGAGAATAGTTAATTTTTGGGGTTGAAATAAGCTGACTATGAATTGCTATAATTACTTTTCCATTAAGTACATTATCATAATCCTTGAAGAGATGAATTCAATTTGAAGTTTTATTGGTAAAATTAATTTGTTCGAATGATAAAGAGACTTGACGCCCTTTGAGAAACAGGGAAGTGCTGCATGCTGCTTCTTGGATTCAGCCTCGGGCTCCTATTCTTGCCCCGAATTATATTTCACTGTCATACAGCAAAAACATATTTACGGCCGAGGCTAATATTCATGGCAAATGTGTTTCTTTCCCATTTGGAGACAACTTCAAAAATTCTATATATGCAGTTCAGAATGGGAGCAATCATCAAAGCAATAGCCATATCATTCTCCCCAAATCACATATGTAAAACTAGTCAGACAACAGAGCATTAAAGCACACTTGTTAACCAGAAGGCAGTTCTGTTCTCTGTTTCGCATTTACAAATGGACAATATGCTCAGGATGACATAATTTGTCTGAATCTCAGAATATGTTAGCAAGCAGGTAAATCAGGCAAATGTGATGAGCCGATATGGTTTAGAAGCAAAATATACAAGAGCGTTCAAGATCATTTTTCAGACAAAGTATCACAAGATCCCGGAAAATGCTGTGATGTGTTCAAGAAACAGGGAAAAAATGGCTTCAAGCAAGTTCAACAGCAGTTATGTCACTATTTTGGTGAGGTTAAGAAAGCTAGGAGTAGTATTGGGTAAAGAGACACTGGTATTTTTTGCAAATTTTCATACTAGAATTGAAAGGATCGAGTGTACCTAAGCAGCCACTGTCAACACAAGCATTATTCCAGTTAAAAGGTAACATCTAACAAAGATAAAGTTGCAGTTTTATGAGTTAGGAAACATAGGAAGACCCCCCCCCCTCCAAAAATAATAATAATAAAAATAAAAATAAAATAATAATAATAATAAAATAAACACACACACCCCCACGCACACACTGACCCACCCACACCCAATCCCACATCCAAAATTTACCCCTGTACAACACATTTTAAAATGCCACATTCTTCTCTTTAGCAATTCAAATAATTTTCATCTAGAGCCCTAGTCACCAAAGGCTTATAGGTTATCAAAATCTTGAAGTATGTTGATCCTATGACAATAAAGCTCAAGCTAGACTACTCCATAATCAAAGTTGACTAAATGCAACTACTGATTAATATACAGAAAAATACTGGGGAGTTGAGAAGCCTTACTGAAGTATCAGATCAGGCGATACAAACTCTCATATATGCATGCGGTGGTGGATCCAAGATTTATAAATTGGCGGCTCAAATGTATAAAGAAGTATCCCTTTTCTGGTCGTTGAGGGAAACCGGGGTTGCCGGGGGGGAAGGGGTCAACCTGCCCCAGCAATTGAAAATTAACTGTAAACTTCCGTAACAAGGCATCAATTAGATCACTATGTAACTAATAGCAAAGATACTCCCCCTCCACCCGAAACAGAGAAAAAGAAAGCTTAAGCAGCTGCCAAAATCAAAGTAAAAAGAATTGCTCATTCTACTGCAAGAGCTAAACACTAACAATGTGTGAGAGAGAGAGAGAGGCACTTAGAGAGAACTTGAATACTCTGTTTGGAGGATTAAAAAATACGTCTGCGGCATGAGGCACTATAGAAATGAAGCATAAGACTAGCACAGCTTTAGTAAACATGTCTAAGCACCGATGCATTCTGAATATTCAAAAGCATTCAGTGCTCCAGATTGTCACCAGATCCTTCTTTTCTTCTGGCTCTATCATTTCTTTAAGTTGCTTTTTGCCCTTCTTCTTTCTTTTTAAGGAGAGGAAAGAGAGTGGCAAATGTATGAATACCATGAAAACTCAGCATGATATGCCCCTTGCTAAGTTTTTGCATTTCCAGTAATGATTTTTCACTCAAATGCTAAAACTGTCACAAATTCATTTAAAATCAGTCAACTAAGAATAAAAATATTAAACAAACGACACCTGAATGGGCTTACAAATGGATTTATTACATTTCTGCTAATTGCATA
Organism: Voacanga thouarsii; assembly: GCA_026120185.1. Taxonomy (NCBI): domain Eukaryota; kingdom Viridiplantae; phylum Streptophyta; class Magnoliopsida; order Gentianales; family Apocynaceae; genus Voacanga; species Voacanga thouarsii. Next base: position 1,335,421 of record JANUWF010000528.1, on the reverse strand, counting down.
AATATCTTCCCTTTAATTTTTGAGGGCCCTTGGATTTTGGAAACTCTGCATATAGTTCAGTCTGACACCTTCTTGAAAACAGAAGATGATATTCTTTCATAGATTAAGAGTATTAAAAAAGAGCAAAGGCCTGTTGTTAAACAGCATATTCCCTATATGATAAAAACCCACCACAGTTGACCCCTAGGGCATTCTCTGCATCAGTGACGTACCTGAATAATAACCTATACCAAATTACTTGTGTTTAAAAGTTAAATGGACAGGACTATACAACAGAACTCCTCAATGAGATGAAAGACTTTTTGAACAGCTTTGATGGCGAAATTTAACAAATACTTCTTTGTCTCAAGAAACTAGAATCAACTGAAATTTCGTTAAGAGTTACAGAATTACAGAAGAGTTAAGGGCTGATAAGTAAATAGCAAAATTAGCAGTTCATATAATCTAATGTAGATCAGAAGGAAAGAAAAGATATTCACAAATAAAGCTTTTTCATCTCATTTCCCAACCAACAGAGAAAGAAGAAAATATTTGAGCGCCACAGCAAATTTAATTGATTCATCAGAAAGACAAGGCATGTTGCAAAACAATGTTAACTACAATCATGTCTGGAGAAATAATTTTTTACACATTGGGAAACTGTCTGAAAATAAAAGTGAGTAGTATTCTAGCGTACCACAAAGAGCAGATAAAATACTGCACCCAGCAACCTAATGGTAGAGCCTTTAGAGTCCTAAGGCCCACATCATAGAAGCTATCGGCTCATGAGGAGAGTGAAAACCAAATAGGATCATTTTAAAATCCTGTAGCATTTCAGCTCATAAAACTAATACATTGCACTGTAAGTTCAACAATCTTTCCTGAAAGAAGTCAAGATCTTGACCAAAAGTTATACAAGCTCAGAACCAGCTACAGGCAACGTACTCATCTGCAAAGTTCTTCCATTTCCTGAAGCTAGAATTCTTATAGAAGGCAGTGAAGGATCTGTGACCGGCTCAATCTCAAAAAAGTTAATATTTAAGGCGCCTGATTTCTTCAAACTGAAAATAAAGGCAATCACAGTCCACCCCAGCATAGATATTGCCCAGTAATTGTTCATTCCATGGATCAATCCCCATGCAACAGCATAACCAACAATAATCCCAGATAAATGCCCAAGGAAACTTGCTTGTGGAACAATTATAGAAGTGAAGATGAGAGATTCAAATGGAGCAAAACTGATGGGTAGCGAAAGAAACCCAAAAAGATCTAACTTTGATGAGGGCTGCTTCACAGACAAAATCGTCATCCATCCAAAGACAACGCAAGAATAACCAACTGCTGTCACTCTGCGAAAATATTCTATCTTGAATCTCTGTATTAAGACATGATACATTCCCAGAACCAGGAATCCTGACAAAATAACCAACACGAGAGTATAATGCAGATAATACCCTACTCCAAGACCTATGTTTCCCAACTGCTCTACAACGCCGAGACTCCAAAGTGCACTCATGTTAAAAACCAGATGAAGAACACTTATATGTGAAAATGCTGAGGTTATTATCCTCCAATAATGACCTTCAATTGCAGTCTCATAACTTAAACCTACATGTGAATACCCAATGCCTTTCTTCTGAATGTAAAACCAAATTGCACTGCATATTCCAATTATACAACTTGTTGCTGGCTTTTCCAAAATCTCAAACAATAGAGGTTTCCCCATCTAACAACCAAGACCCTTTAACTTAAACCAGTATGATTGAATAAAATTTTGTTCTGTTTGTGTTTTCCCGATCTGAAATATAATCTAACACTATACTACTATTTCACAAGAGCGAAACTTTCACGCAATCAAATTTTCTACGCTTACATAAATTCAAGAATCTTGAGAACCTAAAGACTGTCCTGCTGTTTATCTTATTTTCATACGATATGAAAACAACACAAACGCATTTCGATATTTCTTCTGTATCAACAGCTGCAGATTAAATATTTGCAGCCCACAAAATCAACAGCTCCAAAAGTTCTAAACTTTTGCAGGAAACCCCAAAAAGAGCAAAAGGCACAAATGGGTTCTTGAGTTACGATCAGAAAATTTTAAAAAAGCAGTGAAATTCAAGTAAATCTCTGAAAATCACAGGTCAAAATCCAAGAAATCAGCTCAAAATCACTGCAGAACTACTTACAAATTTAGCAGCAATAAGTGATAATTTTCTCGGAGCAATTTAGCTTTCGAGCGTGAGAGAAGGGCTAAAGGAGCTTCGCGATTTCTTAGCTGTTTGCTGGTATAAGAATTCTGAATAGCGTTCTAGAATTTGGTTTTTTTTTTTTTTTGGGGGGAAAAGAAATGCTGTTAAGAAAGAAAAATCATAATAGTAATTTCTTAAAAAATCCATTTTGTTTCCTTTTTCCTTAGTACAATTACAGATTTATTATAATGAAAAAATTTTCATTATTACAATAATAGGTCTCGATACGGTGGACCAGTTAACCTTAATTTTCAGACTTCCTCAACTTCATTATAAAAAATGAATATGATTTGTTTTTATTTTGTTTAATTAAAATAAATATTCTAATTTATTTAAATTTAAATAAATTATTTTTTTAATATAAAAAAGAAAATTCTCATTTCTTTAATTATTTTTTAATCAAATAACGTAAATAACTTATTTACTTCTATATTTATATCTCCTCTTTTTTTCTGTCTTTCCTTTTATCTAACTAAATAATATTATTATATATTTATATCCCTACTATCCCGTGTGTTAAACTTATATATTCATTTGACGAACATATAAAATAAATTAAACAACTAACGCAAACACTAAACCCCTCCTCCCTCACCATATGCTTAGTGTCGGTACCTCCTATCCCATATCCACCTCCTAAGTTTAGCATCCTTGTCCCCTCTTCCTCTCACCAGCTGATGTTTGTGCTTATGCGTTCATCTTGCTAATATATCTACAAATTGAATGATATGTACAAATACTAACCTTATTAGGACAGTACCACCAAAGCCTCTCCACTATCCCTTGTTCGGATTGGACTTATATCTTCGTCTCATACATATATCTAGATTAGTATTACAAATAGATAATACACATAAACAGTTATTCTATCATAATATTATCACCAAAATGTAACAAGAAAGTTATAACTCATTAAATAAGTATTATAGGCCGGAATGTGCCATCCCATAATACTCCCTAGACAAAACCTAGATCTTTATAACCTGTCAAACTAGCATAATACTCCCTAGGGCTTGGTTTGGTTTGTGAAGGGGAGGGAGAGAGAAAATGGGAGGAAGAATGACATATTTTACTTTCATTAGAGAAAGTTAATGTATTTACTCTCATCCTATTTGGTTGGAGTGAAAGTAGAAAGGGAATGAGGGAGAAGAAGAGGAAGAATAATTAATTTAGTTTACTATTTTATCCCTCATTATTTATTTTATTAAAAATTTTAATGTTAAAAATGTAGTCAGAATTGTTATTATTACCCACACTTTATTTTTTCTCTCTCAATCCCTCTAAATTGGGAGGGGAGAAAATGTTGATGTGGAGGAGGAGTATACCTCATCATGATTTACTTTCCTTCAACATATATATCTAACTAAACGAGAGAAATATTTTATTTACTCTCACATTTACTTTCCCTCCACATTTACTTCCACAAAACCGTCCAATCAAACCAAGCCTATATGAAACATAGGTCCTTAGTGAGATTCAATCCCAAGTTTTCAAGACACAAGCTATAATTGAAATCTCTTCGAATTAAGCACATAATGCAGCCTCAATTTAAATAAATTATATTTCTTTTAGTTGTTCTGAATATTCTAAAATTTCATTCATATGATAAAATAATAATTTTTATCAGGTGATAGATAATAGATTCTAATTATATTACTAGTCTCCTCATCTATCAAATATAAAAAATGCAATTTGCCTTATTATAGCACAATTATTTGAAAGACATAAAGGACCTTTTGGGGACGACAATCAGAAATCTCGCTCAGTAAATGTTTTTATTGTTTCTGAGAAATATTACTAAAAATGGTGCTTTATTTGTTTATTTGTTTACAATGATATTTTTTGGCCCCATTTGTCTCAAGGTATATGAAACAAATTCCTTTGATAGAAAAATCTCACCTAACTTAATACTCGTAATTAATAATTTAAAAAGAATTAATTTTTTATGTGCAGCTAATTTAAATTGTCTTTTACATATTCTTAAATTATTACCATAGACTTGTGTGTGATTTTAAAATATTTATTTGTATTCATACCCATACTATGTTCTTTTCTTTGATAAATTTTTTTTTAAGTGAGAAAGAATTAGAATTTTGAAAAAGTAAATATGTGAAGTCAATAAAATATGATGCTTTGTTAATAGTTGACAGTTTTTTAAGAATAAAAAAAAATTACTATTTGAATTGACATTTCTTCAATAGAATGAAAAAATTTTCACTTTTTTTGTCCAAGTTTTACACTCAAATTTATTTATTTTGTTAAAGGGTCGCGAACTGTGTAACAATTTTCCATTTAACGGTAATAGAAACTAGTTGCATAACATTCATGTGACCATTTTTTGGTCAATTTTCTAAATAAATAAAGAAATGAGAAAATTGCTTTTTTACTTTCCTTTATTCGATTTCTCTTTTAGTTTTTATCCCCCCACCGCCCAAAGCTATCTTGTTCTCCTTCTCCAACACACATCTACCACCATCAACCGCCGTTCTTCTTCTACAACCATACACCACTGCTATCTTTGTCCTCATATTGGCTTTGGCTTGTTTGTTCTCATTGTCTCGTAGAGAGAGTAATAAATATCCTCGTTGAATTTGATAATAAATTTTAACAGGTTAATCTAATCTTAGTATATTTTCCATAGATATCAATAGTCAAGTTAATTTAATAATCTTTCAATTATTGTGAAATTTAATTTTTACCCTCCAACTAAAAAAGCGTAAAATTCTTTTTCGAACTTTTTAATCATTCAAATCTCGCCCTTCCATCAATTGAACGACAATTTCATTAATTGTTAATGGTATTTTGATAATTTTTATATTTTATATTAAAAAATATTGTGGACAAACTATTCTAGTAACCCTTCAACTATTGATTTGTCCAACTTTTGCCTTCTAACTAAAAAAATATATGTAAAACAGTTTATTAAACTTTCTAATCATCCAAATCTTATCCATTAGTTAACTGACAATTCCGTTAATTTCTAAAGATATTTTGGTAATTTATATTTTTAATTAAACATATATTATTTTCTTGTTTTTATTTATTTTAAAATAATTTATTTTATCTTTTTCTTTATTTTTTTTCTTCTTTCAGTTCTTGTTGTCCGCTCTTGATTGCCGCTGCAATTCCCACTTTCATCGGAATTGGAGAAACCAGTTCTTCCAGGTGCATCTTGGAAACGAAGTGGGTGGATTGTTTTATGGCTAGAAGCTGGGGAAGGATCGCTAGAAGTTGGAGATCATTGTCAATTAGGTCAATGCTAGAGTAGCAGCACCACTATCCGGGGGTTTGTTTTTCTTTAATTAACGTACGGCCCTTACTTTCAGACAATTATTCCAATTTTGCTTTGCTTGCCCACTCTATTATATTATCCTCAGATTCCCAGTGATTTATTGATTCACATCGATAGAACCGGTTGTGTGCCATATACATGACACGAATCACGAGCTTCTTGTAACTGATAGATATCAATCTAAGAGGCCAACAGTCCAAGCACTACCGATTCCTCTTCTGCCTTTTCTCCTTTCTTGATTGTCTAAAGTAGCAAGAGGTTAATAGAGGTCTGCAGCCATGAATGCCCCCGACCGTTATGAACAATTTGTTATCTCAGAATGTGTCAAGAAGTAATCTTTTAATTATTGGTGAGCATAATAGTAATTTTTTGGTTATCTTTTCTACTCAATCACCGCAATTTTTTATTTATTGTGAATTTGTAATTTGTAAATTTGCAGGCTTCTTACGAGAGGGATACGAAGATTATTAATACAGCTTCATTCACTATCGAAAGAAAGGATCACACTATGGGAAATATTCTCCGCATGTAAAATCATGAAATTTATTTTCAATTATTGTTTCTTTTTGAAAATTACAATGTCCCACGAGAGGGACTACTGCTGCTCCGACCTCGGCCTCCACATCCCCATCTGGGAGCACTACCTTCCCTTCTTTGTCCAGGTCTGAATTCACTACTAACTCGTCTGGAACATGATCTACCCATTTTATTTCCAAGATGCATATGGAAGAATTCGGTTTCCACAATTCCGATGGAAGTAGAATTGCAGCAGTAACCAATAGTGAGCAAGAAGAAGAGGAAATTGGAAGAAGAAAAGAAAAAAAAAGAAAAAAAATAAAGAAAACAGAAATTATTTTAAAATAAATTATTTTTAATTAAAATATAAAATTACCGAAAATACCCTTAAAATTAATGAAATTATCAGTTGATCAACATGTAAGATTTGAATGATTAGAAAGTTCAAAAAACTGTTTTACGCTTTTTTTTTAATTGGAAGGCAAAAGTTAGACAAACCAATAGTTGGAGGGTTACAAGAAAAGTTTGCACATGATATATTTTAATATAAAATGTGAAAAATTATCAAAATAGCATTAGAAATTAACGGAAACGGTCAAGTGACGGAAGGGTAAAATTTAGATGATTAAAAAATTTGAGTAAGTGTTTTACACTTTTTTAAGTTGAAGGGCAAAAGTTAGATTTCACAATAGTTGGACGGTTACTAGAATAGTTTACCTAATATCAATTGATAGTCCTACATGTCTTAAGAGCATGTTTGGTTCATAGAATGTACACGGGATGACATAGAATTGGATGACATAATGAAGCTTTAAGGGCCTAATCTAATTCTATTTAATCCATAATATATAAAATTTAATATGAAATGGACCCTTAACAATAATCTAATTTTAGTAGCCCAATTTCATAATATATTAGATTTAATGGACTTTTAATGATGGCTCAATTATATTAATTCAAGAATAATTATATTTAATCATGAATTTATTTTAATTATCAAAACTAAAATATTTAATTTTCTTTTAGTCTTGATCAAATAAAATAAAATGTGTTTTCTCCAAAATTCTTTGTCTACATAATTATTATGTATATTCTTTTGAGGTAATAAAACAATTCAATTGATAGCAATTTTTCTTAACTAATCAAAAGATTTTGTATATGCTATTCACTGGATAGATACTTTGATCCTTTCTTCATTTCTTTTCCACTTGTAACAGTGTAGTTTCTTCTATCAAAAAAAAAAAAAAAAAAGAATTCCTTCCAAGGAACTTTATGCTTCTTAAAACTGAAATTGTTTAGACTCTAAGAAATATGTGTTCTCTTAAGTTTCATTATTTCTAGATTCTTTTCAATCGTGTGTATTTTCAAAAGCTGCTTGAATTGGAAACAAAGTTTCCATCTTCCTTAAACTCTCAAGAGTAAGTAAGGAAACATGTAAGAATACACTATACAAAAACGAAAACATATAACAAGTAATTTAACTGCTTGGCTAACCATATGAGGTTTACTTACCTTTTCTCTTTAGTAGTTTTTATTCCGTAACAAATCTTATTTATTATTCTAAATTATCTTTCCAAACTGCCAAATAACTACTTATAAGGTTTTGATGAGGAAGTCAAATCCGGGCAAATATTATAATGGCCATATGTCATTTTTTCAATCAAAGTCCATGCCTAGGTAGGTAAGAAATGCAAGAATCTCATAGTGACATTTTTTTTCCTTAGTTCGAAAGGGATAGTTTGAAAAGAGTATATGAATAACTATTTTACTACTCAATAATAAGGTTTACTCTTATTGTAAATAAAAATTTACATTCTCGATAAATATTCGAAGAGTTATTATGATTCAACCAATATTGGATCACTTCGGTCGTTTTACAGTGATACTCAAAGAAAATTGGATTTTACTACTTAGGTTTGCCCATATTTTAGATAAGGATTAAGGCCCGTAGTGAGATTCAATCCATGAGTATTCAAAAGGGTTGTTTATCACTCAACCTATTGGACTACTGCCCTGATGATCTTTACAGTAATATTTATATATTCAAAGAAATTCAAAACATTAAAATGGAGAATATTCTCATTGTCGATAAAATAACCAATCATTAATGATTCTAAATTCATTACAAGATTTGAAATCAATCCCAAAAATTGTCTCAAGGGATTTACAAGAGCATACCAATATCAGTGAGCAATCTTCAACTGCATTTACAACTATCCGCCTGAAATTCTCACTTCAAAACTACTCAAGGATACAATCAAAGATACCAACTCTTCTTGAACATATTTCTTACACGGTTCAACCACTTGGGAATTCTTAAAAGAAAATCCAAGAATCCCTTTTCTTTTTTCTTTTTTTCCCCCTTGGTTGCCAATTAAGTAAGAATTCCTCTATATATGGTCAGAGACAAAGCCTAAGAAATCTGAGACCAAAATGGCCATTTGGAAGAACCCTTTTGGAGCAAAAAGAAGCAAAGTTCGTCCAATCTGGTTTGACACAAACAACACCAATGAAACTGTTAGGCTCACAGCAGATGGATTCTGCAATCCCCGAAGGATCGAATATTTGCAAGCAAGAAGGGCTTTTCTCAGCAGCTATCAGTTCAGTGAGCACAAGAGTTTCAAGGAGAAGCTGAAGAGATCTGCTAAAGGGATTGGAGAGTTAGCTGTGGAAGTTTTCCTGCAGATTCGAGAAGAAATATCCAAAAAACGGCTTCATATTCGTGTCTACAGGTTTAATCTTGCTTGGCCAACTGGGGTTTCTGTGAGGTGTTTCGTGCCATGGCCATATAAGCACCATAGGTATATTGATGTATAAGGAAAGGGATGATATACAAAATGCCAGTATAAAGAATCTATTATCATCAAAATCATGTGTTGTGATCAATTGTTATTTTCTGCTGTTTGTTTCTGCCATTCAAAGGAAGGGAAAGAAAAAAGTATTCTATACTTCAATTTACTTAGTTTTTCATTCTCTACGTTCAAAATATTTTGATTCATTGCATCAAAAGAAAGTTTTGGTCCATAATCCATCTATAATATGTAATTGTTAAGGGGAAATCCTGATTGAGAATGACGTTGATGGGAGGTAAGCTGAGAAGGAATTAATGGGAAGAAATTATATTAATTTATGAGGTTTTAGTATTTATTTGAATTATTTGTTCAAAAAAAAGTGGTTTAGTTGTAATTTCTTAATAATTCTAGATTTTATTATTATTTAATATTTTAATATGTTAGGGTTTTATAAGAGTTGTAAGGCTTATAAATGTAAGACTTGGTTTATTATTAGGTACTTTTGATAAAATAAAATATTGACAAATGGATTATCGGCTTTTCTTTGTATTCTTTGGAGCACTTATTTTTCATTTTTGTCCTACATAATCTCAAAGCGCTTGCGCTTTTGCCATTCCCCCCCCTTTTGCGTAGATATAACCATTGGTAGAACAAGTTTTAATAGTCTCCAATTGCCCATGTTTATGTCACATGTGTGAGAGGTGAGTTTTTTATCTTAAAAAAATTCAATTTGACATGAAGAATACGTAGTAAAATTTTAATTTTCTTATTTGCGTGATAAAGAATTAACACCACCACCATAATCGAAACAGGTTGGTAAATTTGCACGCTGCCACTGCCATGACCATACGAAGCATTGCAGCAGCGCTAAATTAAGCTAGAAAAGAAAGACGAGAATGAATTGCAAGAAAGGGAAGACAACAAAGAAGAAACAATATAAGGGGAAAAATACAGTAAAGGAAATGTCTTAGAGGTTGGTTCTAAGATTTTATTGATGAAAAGAAAAAGGTGGTCCTAATTGGGCTTTTTCATTAGTTCGGGTTGATTTTAGTTTGGAATACAGAAAAATGTTCAATTTTTAAATTAGGGTATGTTTTTAGATTTCTTACAATTGCCAAATCTAAGGTGTACTCCTCACAATACTGCAGGATATAGAATTTGTATTTTTTGATGAAAAAAGACCTCGCATTTGTTAGATGTGAATATGAGTTAGGATAATGGAGACACGAAATAGCAGTGATAAGAGCTAAATTGAGGAAGGAACGAAGAAGAAAACAGATCTGTGAGAAAAGCATCCTGGCGACCTTGCATCAACACAGATGTGATAGGAATTATATAACTTGAGGAAGTCTATAATTTCAGCTAGAAATTTCTGCTGGTCCAAGATCTTGAATTGATCATTCAGTTAAGAATTGAGTTTAATGTATGACCATTTAGGAGAATTTTACATTTAGGTCTTAGTTTTCAATTGATTGTTCTTCTCTGGGTTGCTTGAATTGATTATTGGTTACTTGCTAGTTAGTTTAATATAGTTAATTAATTTGTTCTAGTTATATTACTTCAATTTGTTGATTAGATAACAAGAAAGAGGCTAGTACTAGTACTTGTAGTTTTTGAGGGATTGATACTCGTTTTTACTATATTATACTATACTATTGGAACAATATGTGTACTTATGATGTCTTCTTTTCGATTATAAAGACAACTATCACTACAAGAAAAAGAGATTTTTTGCAACCAGATTATTTACGTCGGATGAATTTTGGTTACAAATGAGTACTCAATTGCATCGAAATGAATATACATTGCAAATATCATGAACTTTTAATGCCATGTAACGAAAATTAACCAATTGCAACTGATGTATGTAGTTGCATAAACCATCTTTATTTACGATCAAAATGATAAGTAATGAAAAAAATGGTGGCTATTATGATTTTGAATATTGATATTTTATTTCATAATTTAATTTAAAGTACTTTTAAAAACAAATCTTAAGTGAATTCAAAAATAAATTTAAAATTAATAATATTTATTAACTCACTGATTTAAAAATAAATATTAATTAAGTGATGTAATTATCTATTTATTTGTGGGGAAAAAGAATACCATCCATATATATTAAAAAGGTTTCAAAGAGATTTTTACCCCCATAAAATGTTAAAAAAGATTAATTTTTAAAAAATGTGATTTCCTAAAATGTTTACAAATTTACCCAACAAATTGTGATGGCTTATCTATGTATAAAAAGAAAAGCTTAAAAAGAACAATTATATTAAAAGGAGGCACTTAATATAATAATTAAATAAAAAAAACTGAAAAGGAGTAAAAAATACTTGTGGAAGAAAAAACAAAAAATAATTTAAAAAAAAATAATAATAAACACATAGTGTTGGTTTGCTCCTACGGTCCGAAATCAAAGCCGTAGGTCCCAGGCCTCACTCTCTTGGAGCGAGTTCCTGAGCTGTGCTGGGGATTTCTTTGCTTGACCATGGATACGATATCTGTGTCTTCCAAAACCTATATATGTGGCTACTCATTTTACAATTTCGTGGCATTTTGTTTTTTTTTTTTTTGCGCCTCTGTTTTCTACGAGGGAAGTCGAGTTACCTAAATCTATTGTTATTCTTCTTCCCATTCTTCTTGCAATTCTTTCTTCACTGTTTTGGAGGTGGTCAATCATCATCAATATCACCTATTTTCCAAGGTTTTGGTTCTGTATTTCTATTCTCTATTCTGTTGTTCACGTTTTTTATTCTCTATTTTGGGGCTTAAATACATATGTTTTGATTTGTAGTGAGTGGAATTGTTAATAGGCATATTGCCCTTGAACCCATTTGCCAAACTCTGATGTGGAACAAAAAATAGATAAAGTAAATTTGTTATAAGCTTAAAACAATATTTTATTTCAGTAGTTCAAAATATGAAATAAATTCAAGATCCAACTTGTGAAGCATCCTCTCCCTTGAGTTCCTTGACTTCTGTAGGACTATCTCCCATACTTTTCCTGAGTATCTCAACTGGTCCAAAGTGAACAGACCAAGAATTTAAACTCCATAGGCATACACATCATGACAAATTACATAAGCAGGCCAAAGACCAACGAAAGCCATCAAACACAATGAATACTCTTATGCAGAGCACAAAGCAATAACCATAATATAATTCCAAAAAAATTTGACCATCTCCAACATATAGCTCATCATCGTATTATAATCACCAAAATCCTCTTCTTCACTTTCATCAGAATTTGTCTTGTTTTCATCCAGTGTACGCTACTTATGAATTATTTTAGAATTTGTGTTAATTAATACAAACTAGTATCTTGCAAAAAGGAAAACCCAACAGCTCATGTAAAGCAACAAAGATCCAACATGAAACAAAATGGAAATGATTGAGGAGAAAAGGAATGAACAAGTGACTCAAGGCTTTTGCAATTTATTAGATCTGCAAAAATGAAATAGAACCTAAATTAATAAATTAATGGATCTTAGTAATGCTGTAAGTATGAGTGCAAAAAAGTTTCTTGTGTGGGATTGGATCCAGATCTGTTTGCTAAAGTAGTCCTCTCTTTCATCACAAAAGAAAATGGAAAGTGTTCAATTAGATTATGAAAACATAACTAAAGTGGTCTAGCTACTCTTTGGGATGGAACCATCCGTTTTGGAGTAAAAGGTGTAAATGTTACTCCGAAGATCTCAGTCAGATGAATGTAGGTAATATGAAATCTCAAAAGGCTATAAAGATACTTTTTGCAGTATAAACCTATACATGTAAGGGAAGCATCATATCTTCCAAGAGCCAGCACTAACACACTAAATTGGGACTAAGCACACAAGCAATCTTATCTGTTTCATATTGTTTTTTATACTTCCCCTATTTCTTTTCGAAGTAAGAAAACTGGCTTGTGTTGGGAATTAAAAATCATCTACAAAGAATGCCCATAAACAGATGTGATATATAAGCTCAAGAGGATGGAATTATCATTAAAAAGAAAGGGGGGGGGGGGGGGTGCTATAATTGCTCATCTTATTACAATAAGCTATTACTACATCCGCAGGGAAATGAAAAAGAATACATCAAAATCATCTTTTAATATAGTAGTTGAAGAACAATGACATGCAAGCATTACATAATTGGGGATGACACAAGATTCCTAAGATTGTAAGCATAAATTTGGCAAACTTATGGGGTATTTCAATAAATAACATACTATAAAAAAAAAAAAAAAGAATGAATATCCCAAAAGATCCATAAGAAAGAATGAGAACTCATCATTTCCACTAGAATATCCCTTCCACCAATTTCCAGAATGTAAAACAACACAAATATAAGCTAAATTCAATATCCAATCCCAATCACCTTAGCAAAATCACTACTTAGAAAATACAAGTTAACAACTGCTCAGCACTTATTGATCACATACCTCACCATAAAACATATATCCAAGAAAAATAGACAGATAATGTCAAATCAGAGCATACACTGTCAATGCCTCAATATCCAAGGATTGCAAAAACATTTAGGCCTTAAAGTCACCGAAATAACACAAAATTCACTTTATAAATCACCCAAATTCAATAAGACATTAAAAAACTCCCATGGCTCAGCATTAGTACCATTACTAATATTGACAAAATTAGCTAAATTCAAAGAAAAATTAATTCTATGAAGAAGAAAACACTACAGTTAAAGATACAATTGTGTGCATGCATGAAATCTTCCCTTTAGAGCTAGAAGTTTCAAAAGGTTATACACAGCTTTCCTTTAGTGCATGTATGAAATCTTGTGTGAATGCACTGTATACACATCAAATGCATATAACTCTCAAGGAAACAAGAATGAGATCTGATATCGAAGCAGGTAAATTTTTCAGAAATTTTGTCGCCCTGTTGTTAACAACTAAATATCTTTGTTATGGCTATAGACAATTCAGTGAACACCACATTTTGATGAAGACCATGGCACATGGCATGAGATACTTATCCAACAAAGAGACAACAAAGAAGAATAAAACCATCATCAACTATCATGGCATTTGTTTACATGTACATGCTCTAGTTGGATAACATTGAAATTTTTGTGGAGTCTGAAAAAAGTAGTTCATAAGAACAATCAAATCTTGTGCTTGAGTATCTTACATTAGGAATGCAGTAAAAAAAATGCAGTAGAAATGCAGAAATGGCATGGATTTTCCTGAGTAGAAATGCAGTAGAAATGTAGAAATGCAGAAATACAGAAATATAGAAGGTCATGGATTTTCCTGAGTAGAAATGCAGTAGAAATGCATAAATGCAGAAATATAGAAGGTCATGGATTTTCCTGAGTAGAAATGCAATACAAAAAATGCAATACAAAAATCATATGGTGGCATAAATACAGAAGCATTGACATTTTCCTGAGCAGAAATGCCTGCAAAAACTTTCTCTGGTAAGTGGTAGAGGAAGTTGGTTGGGTAGCTAAATTTACCATATTCTGAATTTATGCTGTCATATACGTGAGACCATTCCTTGTTTATCTCAGGACAGATAACAAATGATTGAAGAAAGTATGGAACTGTACATGCATGCAACTATACAGTCATATTCATTATTTCCCACTTCTCTTTGAACTCCCATTAGTCAAATACATCTTATGTCAAACTTGAAAATAAACCTAATGTATGGTTTACAAAAGAAACCTACATGTCAATCCCAAATTTTTCTTAAGCCTAGCCAAAAGATGTATACATTACAAAATTTGAGAAATATGAAATAGTAGGATTAGCTTCTGCTAGTTGATATTATACCTGATTGGATTGAGGTTCTGTTAGTTGTGGACTGCTTCAACTTGTTCGACTAAAAAACCCACAGAATATAGCAACACTGTTAGGCTAAGAAAACACATAATCCCATTAGTTGAATGGTTTTTTACATTAGAGTAGTCCCAAAAAAAAAAAAAAACAAGTGAGACATATATAGAGATTATTAAGAGTTTTTGACATTAGAAAAAAGTTGCAGCAGTACTTTGATGGTTAAAAGTAGATGCAGTTAACATTTTAATAGAAGGTATAATAGAGGCTTTCTTCACATATGAAGGGCATAATTAAGAGTTTTCATATTTTTAAGAGTGTGAAAAAAATAAAGTCATAATTAGTATTTATTAACAAAATACACCCAAATACATACCACAACTTTGCACAAAATACAACCAAATAATCTGATATAAAAAATTCAATAAAATTAACACCAAAAGGGAGACCTATTCATTTCAATCAAACTAAAAACCATCTCAATATTTCACAAATTAGTCCTTGATTGAAATGGACATACACAAAAGAATCTGTACCCCCAAAACAAATATTTTTACAGTTTGCTCGTTCTAATATCCAGGCCTTTATCTTCCTTTGTATATACATTTCTTAGGCTTTCAAGGCAAATGAAAACATACCAAAACACTACACGTGCAAATGAATGTTCAATTGGCAACTCTAGAAACAGTTTTTAGCAATTGGTTCAATTGGACTAAATTTCTCAACACATCTAGAAACAGTTTTGAGACAAAAAGCCAAGAACAAATCCAATAGCCCCCCATGTTTTTAGCAAGAATCTGGGTATACCCATGTAAACACAGAAGATGTGGTGAATATTGAAAATTAACTAATGACAGCTTTAAGTAAAACATATTTCTACAAACAGTTATTACCAGAAAAGATGACCAAATGCACATGGCTAAATGAGTCATATGAAAAAGGATTAACTAGATAGGGGATAGAGGTTTCCAGAATATAGTAGATGAGAAATATTTATAGGCAAAGCACCTTTGATGTTTAGCTGAATGTGATGCTTCCTTAGATTCACTGGAATTGGACTGCTTCTTAGAGTCCTTCGCACTATTTGAAAATTTCAGTTCAAGGTAAATAAAATACCCTCATATTAGACAGGGTACTTCATAAAAATAGGCAAAAGTAAAAGTAAAGCCTACTTGTGAAAACGGAAAAGATCTAAGCCTTGATTAACTAAAATACAAGTTGCGATAAAATACCACCACAATCATTTTCCTGATTGCAAAAACCCCTGCCCTTCCACAAAGGCCGAAAAGAAAATGAAAAAAGAGATGGCAGCTCTATATAGTGGAAAGAAAACTGTGTAAAGCCCCTTTCATTTCAAAGACTTCCAGCATTGCCCACTTCTAGGAGCCTGATTTCTGTTATCCTAACTTAAAGCTTTAAAATCTACCAAAAAAGGATTATCATTGCCTACAAATCTAAACCACATGAGAAGATATAATTGCCTACAAAAAAGCATCCACTGCTTGAGAAGAGAAATAAAAAAAATAAGAATACATAATTGTAGAGCCAATAGACTATATAACCCATGCAAATTTGTGCAAAACCAGCATCATCAAAGAAAATGATATTCAAAAGGTTTCCATACACCAAGAATTAACTATTAGCAAAAAAAAAAAAAAAAATCCTTCTTGTTACTCAAAAACAGAGGGGGGGAAAAAAATACATAAATGGCATCCTTCTTGTATGCCCCTATTATTGTTACTTAAAAAAAAAAAATCTAGAGCCAGAAAAGGTTCATGCTAGCCAAGGGAAGAGAAAGAATAGTAATTCCTTCTTGTCTTGCTTTATAAATAGAATAGAAATATAGGGAAAGCATATATAAATGGAGCAGTTTATTTAGGTGTTGATGATAGGTTTCAACAAAACCAAATTCTTTTATTAAATTTTCTCTCTAATATTAGTCATAAGTAATAAAACCTTTAGTCTATTCTTCCGTTTATGGATTTACATACACAAAAATAGACATTCCACCACTGTATTCGAACTGAAGCAGAAACCCACATTCGAATTGAAGCAGAAACCCACATTCGAATTGAAGCAAAAAACCTACGTTTGAACTAAGGCCACAGCAAACATAGCAACAACAAACCACAACAGTAAACTCAGGTTTCAAAGCCTCGTTTCAAAATTAATACAAATTTCACACATCTCAACATGAAGGCAGCATAATCAAGTTAAAATTTTGTCTCAAACAACAATCAAATCGAAGAAATAGTACGATAAGGGATGCCGTTGTTACCTGCAGTGTACTTCGAAGGTGCAAACTTAGGCAAATGTGGCCTGAGATCAGAGAGATTTTGAGGGCTTTTCTTTGTTTCTATGTGAGTTAATGGGTGTCGCAACCGATGAGAGGGAGAGGCTTGCAGTGAAGAATGGCGATAGTTGGTATTAGCAGCGAGAAGCAACAGGAAGCACCGATGAGGGTGAGGGTGAAGGTGAGAGTAGGATATGTAATTTAATTTACTTTTTTTATTTTTTATATTATTACATTTTTTTTCTTCTTATATTTATAATGTTAAATTATAATTAAATTACTATATTTCTAATTCATATAATATATAAAAATTAATTATATATATTTATATTTTTGTGTATATATAAATAATAGTAATAACAATATTTTATCCATAATATATATATATATACTTATACATATACACATATCTATTTATTTATTTATATAATTACTATCAAAACTACTTAATTTTTAATTTTAAGTTATTCTATTTTATCCCTCCTTATTGCCTAGACTTTTTTTTTTTAATTCAAAAAAATTAGTATAACTTTTGCAATGCTTTTTTAAACAAATTTAATTTTGAGAATCCAATAAATGCAATTATTTTTTTTTTACCTTGTAATTCTTTGTTTCTAAGTTTATTGCTCTTATAATTTATGATATGAACGTAACCACAAAAATATACATTTTAAAGATGAGATAGATAAAACCAATTAGACAAATTGCTTTTAAAATAATATATAATATCATTATTTGATTTGATACGTCATATTTCTACTATAATTATTAGGCTCAATTTAGAGATCCTTTCAATTCCAATGAATTTCATTTTAATTTATTAATTTTGAAGCTATTCCCAAATATAGCCCCAATATTTGTATATAAATATAAAATATAAAAGTATTGTTTAAATAGAATGATTGAATTTCACTTTAAACAATTGTTTGTCAATAGGTATAATCTACCAAATAAATTTGGGTTGTTATATAGAGGTTATACTAGATTATATAAAAAAATATATCCAATTACTTTCAAATTTGTTCACAATAATTTTGTTAGCAATTTCAAAAAATCTAACAATTGGATCGTAAATTTGACGTGCTTATATTTATGAATGAGTTAGGTTATTGGCCGTTATATAGAGATTATGTTAGATCGTGCAGCTAAATATATCCGATTACCTTTAAATTTGGTCACAATATTTTTTTTAGTACTTTTAACAAATCTAACGTTTGGATCGTAAATTTGACGTGCTTATATTTACGAACGAGTTAGGTTATTGGCCGTTATATAGAGATTATGTTAGATCGTGTAGCTAAATATATCCGATTATCTTAAAATTTTGTCACAATACTTTGTTTAGTACTTTTAATAAATTTAACGGTTGGATTGTAAATTTGACGTGCTTATATTTACGAACGAGTTAGGGTATTGACCGTTATATAGAGATTATGCTAGATTGTGTATCTAAATATATCCGATTACCTTTAAATTTGGTTATAATAATTTACTTAGTACTTTTAACAAAATCTAACGATTAGATCATAAATTTAACGTGCTTATATTTATGAACGAGTTAGGTTATTGGCCGTGACATAGAGATTATTCTAGATTGTGTACCTGAGTATATCCGATTACCTACAAATTTGGTTACAATACGTTTTGTAGTAATTTTCATAAATCTAATGGTTGGATCATCAATTTGATGTGCTTATATTTATCAACGAGTTAGGTTATAGGCCGTTATATAGAGATTTTGTTAGATCATGTAGCTAAATATATTTGATTACCTTCAAATTTGGTCACAATTTGTTTTCTAGTACTTTTAACAAATCTGACGTTTGGATCATAAATTTGACGTACTTATATTTACGAACGAGTTAGGTTATTGGCCGTTATATAGAGATTATGCTAGATTGTGTATCTAAATATATCCGATTACCTTCAAATTTGGTCACAATACTTTGTTTAGTACTTTTACCAAATTTAATGGTAGGATCGCAAATTTGACGTGCTTATATTTACGAACGAGTTAGGTTATTGGCCGTTATATAGAGATTATCTAGATTTTGTACCTAAATATATCCGATTACCTTCATATATGGTCATAATACTTTTTTTAGTACTTTTAATTAATCTAATGGTTGGATCATAAATTTGACGTGCTTATATTTACGAACGAGTTGGGTTATTGACTGTTATATAGAGATTATGTTAGATCGTGTAGCTAAATATATTCGATTACTTTCAAATTTGGTCATAATACTTTGTTTAGTACTTTTAATAAATCTAACGGTTGGATCATAAATTTGACGTGTTTATATTTATGAACGAGTTAGGTTATTGGCCGTTATATAGAGATTATGATAGATTGTTTACCTAAATATATCCGATTACTTTCAAATTTGGTCACAATACTTTGTTTAGTACTTTTAACAAATCTAATGGTTGGATCGTCAATTTAACGTGCTTATATTTACGAACGAGTTAGGTTATTGGCCGTTATATAGAGATTATCCTAGATCGTGCAGCTAAATATATCTAATTACCTTTAAATTTGGTCATAATACTTTGTTTAGTACTTTTAATAAATCAACGGTTGGATCGTAAATTTGACGTGCTTATATTTATGAACAAGTTAGGTTATTGGCCGTTATATAGAGATTATGCTAGATTGTATATCTAAATATATCTGATTACCTTCAAATTTGGTCATAATACTTTGTTTAGTACTTTTAACAGATTTAATGATAGGATCATAAAGTTGACGTGCTTATATTTACGAACGAGTTAGGTTATTGGCCGTTATATATAGATTTTCTAGAATTTGTACCTAAATATATTCCATTACCTTCAATTTTGGTCACAATACTTTTTTTAGTACTTTTAATTAATCTAATGGTTGGATCATAAATTTGACGTGCTTATATTTATGAACGAGTTAGGTTATTGGCCGTTATATAGAGATTATGCTAGATCGTGTAACTAAATATATTCGATTACCTTCAAATTTGATCATAATATTTTATTTAGTACTTTTAACAAATCTAACGGTTGGATCATAAATTTGACGTTCTTATATTTATGAACGAGTTAGGTTATTGGTCGTTATATAGAGATTATACTAGATTGTGTACCTAAATATATCCGATTACCTTCAAATTTGGTTACAATACTTTTTTTAGTACTTTTAACAAATTTAATGGTTGGATCGCCAATTTGACGTGCTTATATTTACGAACGAGTTAGGTTATTGGCCGTTATATAGAGATTATGCTAGATCGTGTAGCTAAATATATCCGATTACCTTTAAATTTGGTCATAATATTTTATTTAGTACTTTTAACAAATCTAACGGTTGGAATATAAATTTGACGTTCTTATATTTATGAACGAGTTAGGTTATTGGCCGTTATATAGAGAGTATGCCGGATCGTGTAGTTAAATATATTCGATTACCTTTAAATTTGGTCATAATACGATTTTTAGTACTTTTAACAACTATAACAGTTGGATTGTAAATTTGACGTGCTTATGTGTATGAATGAGTTAGGTTATTGGCCGTTATATAGAGATTATGCTAGATCATGTAGCTAAATATATCCGATTACCTTCAAATTTGGTCACAATACTTTTTTAGTACCTTTAACAAATCTAATGATTAGATCATAAATTTGACGTGCTTATATTTACGAACGAGTTAGGTTATTGGTCGTTATATAGAGATTATGCTAGATTGTGTACCTAAATGTATCTGATTACATTCAAATTTGATCACAATACTTTTTTTAGTACTTTTAACAAATCCAACGGTTGGATAATCAATTTGACGTTCTTATCTTCAACAAATCTATTTTTCTTCTACTTAAACTTCTACCAACTACCCATGTCTGTTGGTATTTCGTTGGAACATCAACAGGGAAAAAACATTCCTCTTCCCTTTACCAACAGATTCCCATTAGACATATTTACCAACCACACATATTTAATTGGTAATCGGTTGGTAATTATTTTTCTATATGCTTACTAATATATTACCAACACAAATATTAACAACTAAATACGCACTATTGGTAATTTGGTTTGCAGTTTGTTGGTTATTGATTTACTATATTTCCAATGGATATGTTGGTTGCTAATGCTATTGCTAAAAAATAAGCCATCATATTACCAACTATATTACCAACTGCATTAGCTACCAACTACCCATTTCTGTTGGTATTTCGTTGGTACATTAGCGGGAACAACATTCCCTCCCTATTACCAACAGATTACCATTCGACACAATTACCAACCACTTATATTTTGTTGGTAATCTGTTGGTAAATATTTTTTCGCCCATTTACCAACACATTACCAATCGACTACCAACAACAAAATACACACAGTTGGTAAGTAACTGAAATGCAACACATTCCACATTTGTTGGGAATCTGTTGGTAATTTATTGGTAATTACCAACCAAACTCGGTTTGTTGGGAATGGTCTGTTGGTAATAAGCATTTTTCTAGTAGTGACACTCTGATATGCATGTTCTCTGTTCCATGTGTTGATGATTGTTAAAGACTAGTGTCTAAGTTCACAGAAAGTGTTGTTGGCTATGAATTCATGTGTTCTCTATTTTCTCTGATTTACTAATTCAAGCACCAAATGAATATTCAATTGCACAGTGCAGAACACAATGAATTAAGGCAAATGTAGAGCTCAATAGTCAACCATGTAAACATCTCACCTTAGGGAATAATGCTTGACAAGAAGCACACCATATGCCATAAAATTCAACGACTACTAATTTATCTCCAACTTTACTTAATGCATCTAAAAATTCTTCACTTGAATAAATGTCAATCATATTTGAATGTATCTGTTTTCCCACCATTTTGGCTGCTCAGTCTCAGCTGCAGTTGCATATACGTGAAGTTTTTAGAAAAAACCGCATTTATTAGAGTTGATTAGAAGTGACATTCTTATGAAGGTCATCGTATAATTGACAGAACTATTTTTTCAGTCATTCAATAGATGTCTACATGTTATATTTTATTGTCTTGCTAAAAAAATTGAGACTTGATGTGAGCAGGGTCTTCCTCCTTCTCAGAATGCTATGTTTCATGGCAGCTTGAACACCTAATTGCTGTTTCAAAATTGTCTTCTAGTTGTTCAGATGATTTTGCTTATGTCAAATATATATATAGATGGTGATTGAGGCATTTAAGGCTAGTCAATGTAGAAATCATATAGTTGGAAGGATTTTCAAGAATCCCATTCACCTTTTTATTCCTTTCCACTATATTTTTCAGTTTTCCAGTTTTCTCATCCTCACTGTAAAGAATGCAATTAGAACTATGGTGTAAATTCATTAAGGTGGCATTAGTTATATGCCTTGTTTCGAAAATGATGATTGAAAAACAAATTATATGGCTAATGTAATATAACAATATCTATACCTATCTAAAGTTAAACATATCCAAATTAAATTCTATTGATCATGAGTTGGGAGTCCTTAATTATCATTCAATCACTTAAATTTCTATGCAAGCCTTCATGTGCTTGTCCTTAGATGTTTATCATCATATGTAGATATCATCCTGTGCAGGGAGTGTATACAACAAACCTCAAGAGTCGCCTTTCATGTAGGAGGTGTATTCCTAGAAGCCTATGATAGAGTTTTTATACTAAGTGATAAGGAAGAATGTAAAGCATGGAAAAAATCTAATCATGAATGAATTAGTACGTGATCCAAAGTGTGTTGTGCAAAATCTGTTGTTGATATCAATACTCCAGCCACAAATGAACCCAACTCAAGAATGAGGCCCAATTTATCACTGCACTAAAATTGAAAGAGTATGCCAAAGAAATAAAAGAAACTTTGAAGAGCCATACAAATCAAGCAAAGAGAGATGTTTCCCCCTTACCACAAGAACAACGAACTAAAGACTTAACTTATGGAACTTAGCCCGCTATATTTGTATTAAAAATGTTCCTGCTTTTCAGAAAAAGACATATTTCTTTTTTATGCAAACAAATGTTAGACTTCTACTTAATTTTTGGTCAAGACAATTAGAATTGCTGCCCCTATTGTGGAAAACAAGTACCTATTTTAGTTCTTCTTCAATATTCTATGCTAGCAAATTTAGTTCTTCTTAGTATTATTCAATATTCTATGTTCTTTTGCTTTGCTAATCTTTCTTTTCAGTTTGGTGAAGCTGTAAACATTGATATTTTTGCTTAATGTTAGTTTACTTTTGTATTAGAGACTACAGGTACTTCATTGTTAAAGTCAATTCATGATAATAAAGACAGGATTTATTAGTGTCCTTCAGTGTGTGTTAGTGATAAGTTCTAATTTATCAGTGTGTTAAAACGCAAAAAATGTCAAAATATTATACTCTATATACCCATTTGCTCCTACAGCTTTTCAGTAGTAATTGGCAATGAGATAGTGTTTCAAGGTGCATCCTCATGAAGTAGTTGCAAAAATTGCTGAATAAGTAACCTTATCTGAATCAAATTAAAAATTACTATGGTTAAAAGTGGATTTATTTTGTCTTTAGATTATTAGACTTTGGAACTAATACTTTATTCAAAGCCAGATTTTGGATTTCTATTTATAAGTAGCTAGTTGCTATTGATGTTTAAATACTATTATAAACTGGGGATGCTTGCGTCGAATATAATGTTTATGGAATACAGTACTGGCCTTTTCTATTAATTTGAGCTTCTTTATTATTATTAGGTCATTGGTAGTTTTTCAGTAGAGGATAGTTCAATGTTTTGTTTCTTTTCTGTTTCCCATGAGTATTATAGTCTGGGGATGCTTGCTTCTTTTCAGCAAAGGATAGTTCATTGTGCCATTACTAGTATAAGTAGGCATAATGGCTGATACTGCAGCACAAAGCCTACCAGTTTGTTCTATAACCATTCAATATTCTGTAACCATTGAATAGTCTGAAAGTGAGATGTGGGGAAAAAATATTCTGTAACCATTGAATATAGTCTTTTCAGTTTGTTTTCGTAATATTTTATATCACTACCATTTGTTCAGTTTTTGTGATACCATTATAGAATCTTTTTTGCTGATGTTCCAAGTATTTTTGTTTGTAGAAGAAAGGATTGATTTAGGCAAGAGTGTGATTGATAAAGAAGTGGTGGAGAAAGGTTAGTTCAATATTAACTTCATGGTTTGCAACTTTGTCTGGGTTCTTCTCTATGTTCCTTCCTAATTACCAAGTAGTTCAACTGATTTAATTGCTTTCCATTTGCTGAATGATGGCCTGATGTATTTACTGTTTGTGCTGTAGTGAATGTTAGGCAAATTGTGATATTTCCAATATTATTTATCCTTCCAATGATTATGCAGTGAATGATTTATAGTTGATAACTAATGCAACAAAAAAAAAAGGAAGAGTTCTTGGAAATTTCCAATCTTTCCTTGTGAATTTTTACCTACAAAGCCTTTTTATTATCTATCTGGATGGCAGCAAATTACAGTTACTTGGTGGTGAATATCTATTTGCTCTAATTTATGATTTTGATTTTAGCAGGTTACCTTGATTTTGGCAGAATGGACGGAATGTTTCTCTTATTTCTTCTTGTACTGGGCACTAGTTTGATGTGTTTGGATTTGGGTATAAAAAATCATATAAAAACTAAGTACATTCCCAATCAAGTTTACATTAAAACGTTAACCTCAAATTATACATATGAGCAAACGTACTCATCATTAACCGTGCATAGGATTCAAACGAGTGTCGATCCTCCAGGAACAAGTAGACATTAATTACCCTTCTTTCATTGTTTAACCGACTTAATACAGTGAAAAACAAATAAAATAAAATAAAAGAAAATAAACATAAAAATACATACATGTTAAGGATGTAGAATTATGTAACTTAAGCCATTGTTTAGACAAGCATGATCTTAAAGTACCCAATCTTTATCATAACTAATTATTCTCTTGGCATCATGAATGATAATATAGATTCACTTCTTTGTCCAATCCATGAATCCCTATCTTCTAGGTAACTTAGTATCACATATCCTGTCTCAACCAATCTTACCCAAAAGATGCATTAACCATAGTCCTTGATTTAATTCCCATTCCTGGCAAATTACACATGAAATTAACCAATGAATCCATATCCTGGCAGACATTAATTAACCTTTAATTACTTTGTCCCTACTTTTAACCCATTTGTCCAAGCAAGTTAAAAGCCAACAAATATGAAATTAATGAATTGAGACCACCATCAACCCATTTGTCCAAGCAAGTTAATGGAACGAAACAACCAATCAATCTCGTAATAAGCACAAGTTATCAAATACCAAGAAGAACAATCAATTAATCAAAAGATCAAATCTCTCTAAGAATCATGAATATCTACAACAATGTCAAATTACAATAAAACAATTAACATATCATTGTTCAAGAAAAAGAAAATAAAGAAAAGAAATAGATACTCATAGACAAGCCTTCTTTTTCTTCTTTTGAAGACCTTCTTGTACAATCCTCTTTGAATTATTTATCTCAAGAAAATATTGGTGATGCACTCCAAAATAAATTTAAATCCCTACATTGTGCACCCTTCTCTCCTAGGGTGAATTGACCTTTATTTATAAACCTACAAAGTTCCTAAAAGAATCCTAAGTAAAAAAGAAATAATTACTAAAAAATATCCAAAACAAAAAAGGAGTAATAAAAACTAAAATAAAATCCTAAATAAACTAATGGTCCACCGTCTTTGACTTTGTGAAATTGAACTTTAGTTTGGACTTCAATTTGCCTTTTGTCGTTTTGTGCTGGAGTTGCAATTGATGTTGAATTGGAATTGTTAAATCTGCAATTGGCTTCCAATTGAGCCAAAGAAAATCTGCTGAAGCCACCAAAAATCCTGCTGAGCCGTTCTTTGTTATGTCGGCTAAATTGAGCCGAAATCCTTTTCTTTAGCTTTTTGTTTTCCTTTGTTCTCGGCTTGCTTAGCGCCAACCGACTGAAGCTGCTTTCCTCTGCTTTCCGTCTTTGTTGACTTCCTTCTTAAGCTTGGGCCCACCGAATTTCTGTTGCCTTGGCTGCTTTGTTTGTAATTTCTATCGCTGTCGGCTTTCCAAGCCATGAAGCTGCCGAAATTGATTAATTCCTCTGTTGCTTTTGTTTTCTTTCGCTTCCGTTTTTTGCTTGCTTTTCCTTTCTTTTCCTTAGCCGTGAGCCATGAACCGAAATCCACTTAGCCATTTTTCTCCTTTTTTTCCTTCCTAATTTCAATTGCAATACTCTATTCCTTCAATTTCTTTAGTCCATCCAGTAGCTAACCGGCACCAGGCTGTCCTTCTCGGGTTGGCGCCATCTCTATTTTAAAAAATCACACAATTAGTTCTAAATTTTTCTTATTTTTATATAAAATTACATAAAAGTATTTTTATAAAGGAAATATCAAATATGAAGAAATATGACTAGTTATTTTATAAAATGTATCACAAAATAGTCTCAAATAACTAAGAAAAATATGACTAATTTAAGCTCTATCATATTCCCCCACACTTGAATCTTTACTTGTCCTCAAATAAATACTTAAATAGAGCACTTAAAACAATTTATTTCTTTTCATATTCATCCATAACAAAGCCATAATTTCTTTCCAACCATAAACACAAAATTGTCATTCATTCAACCCTTTAAAAACCTTTGTAAACTCATATATTAAATTAAATAATCCCAAGGCCATCAAAGTTAAGTTAAACAAGCCTATATCTAGTACATGAAAATTATTCCACTCCTCAAGCAAAAACATATATAACATAAATCATACAAGTCAAGTCATTTAACCAATTCAAGCATTATAAATTCAAATTTATCAACCCGAGTTAGTGAAATAAGGAAAACACTCAACTCTTTTTTTTTTTCTAAGACTTTGGGAATTAACAGCCTCAAGTGCATGGATTTCTCTTCGCACACCATATTGACCCCCTTTACAATCATCACTCATCATTTTTTTTTCTCTAACAAATTTTCAACAAATTTTCCTTTTCTTGCCTTTTTGCCTTTAGGATAGTCTCAAGAGAGTGCACCGAATACACTTGCTACTTCTCCCCATATTGATCCCCTTTTCAGCAAAAGGTCTTCAAAAATAAAAACAATAAGAGCATTTTTTTCAACTCAATTTTTTCTCATATATATTTTTTCAACTCACATTCTTTACTCAAAATTTAAAGTTAAGCAAATTTTAAATCCATAATACAAGAATTAATCAACAGCTTTTCCCATATTTCATCACATCATCCATATTCAAATTCAAAGAATAAAATAACACACTTGCTAAGTTTCAAGTTCATAGTTTGTGCTGCAATTCTAGGGTGGCGACTACTAACTTGATTTTCCCCTCGGTTAAAATTGCTTCTGTTGCAAAAAATGTGCAAAAATAAGATACTGTCTGTCCTTTTCATTTCTTTCATTGGATTCCAAAACAGTTTCCCCCTTTTTTGGCAACAGAAGCAATTCTGGTTTGGGTTCTCGCAGAGAAATTATCATCCCCACGCCACCTCAACTTTTACCTTTGCTTACTGGGTACTCATGAAGAGCATCAGCACTTCGCCTTACTTTCTGAAACCAAACATACATGTGATAAACTAAAAAAGAAATTTTGCTTCATTCAAGAAATTTGTGCTGTGGTGAATGTTAGGAAGATTGTGATATTTCCAATATTATTTATCCTTCCAATGATTATGGGGTGAATGCTTTATAGTTGATAACTAATGCAACAAAAAGAGGAAGAATTCTTGGAAATTTTCATCTAGAAGTCTAATTTCCATTGATATTGATCGTTGTAACAAATTTCCAAAATTTTAAAATTTCATTAAATAGAATAACAATAAAAAACTTAATCTTGAAAATAAGTGATTTCATAATCCTATAACTTTTCGCACCACCATATTACACCAAAATAACAAACCCTATTTTTAGCACAAGAGGCTCTTTCTCATTCATTCTTTCTCACAACAAAGTGTGACCTACAAAGCTACAATGCAAGGTTAATATGATCTTTCACAATCTTTCTTTCCATTAAATCTCTACCATCTCAATAGTCATTGAAGGTATTCTCTCTCTCTTAAGTTTAAATTTTTTTTTTGAAATGTTTTTTTCCTATTTGTTTGAATATTTTCTTCTCCTTTGAAATTGATGTTGAATGAAAGATGGAAACTTTGGCATGTTTCTCAATATTTAATACACGATCAAAGACTGTGAAATCATGAGGGGACTTCAGGGTTCCAATAAATTTCAGAGCTTTGGAGAGCTTCCTTTGACTTGGTCTGTGAATTCCAAAGCCAACATGTACTATGCAAAGCCATAAAATAGTTAATAAAATTGAACTAACCCACGAAACATAACTATTGGTCGGTTGCATAGCTATGATTACATTGTTTATGAAGCAGCCCATTCTCGTCTAAGCGGACAAGATGGTGGAGATTTTTGGAGTTTGACTGGATCTTTGCCTGTTTTTCCTAATATATGCTGAATTACGTAGATCTATTAGAGCTTTCCTATTAGATTTGGTTCTCTAAACTTGCTGCTATTGGACATATTGTATTTGCATATTGTTTTTAATTGTCGTTAAATCAATGTTATAGCATTTTGTATTTGCTGCTATTGGACTTAATCGTCACTTATAGCAATGTTTTTTTCCCTTCTGAATTATTAATTGGATCTTGAAAACATAATTTTATTTTTATATTAAACTCTGTAATGAAAAAAAAAGTTAAAAAATAAAATTTTGCATAAAAATTAATAACACAAAATTTCAAAAAATTTAAAACAGATAAAATTGGATCCTGAAATATCTGATTAAGTAGAATAATTTTAATTTATACCTACGTCCATGCTATGCATGGAAAAAAAAAGAAGTTTTCAGACAACAAACTACTTTATATATATATATATATATATATATATATATATATATATATATATAAAGCCCAACGGCATGAGAAATAGTGAAGAGAGAAATAATTGCCAATATTATTCTTTTATAATAATTTAAAAAATTTAAAACACAATTTCCAAATTATGAATTAGATATTCAATTCGTATATTATTTATGAACAAATGCGATCCTTTCAATGTTGTCAGCATGAGTGCTTCTAATTTCCAACCCTTTTCTTGCCCTAGTGGTCAAGAAATCTACGGGTCCATTTTTGAGTCTGGGGCTTCGAGTGGAAGGAAAACTGAAGATTTTCCTTGTCTCAAGTACCAACAGAACCCAAGAAAGAAACGAACCAAATTGATCAAGGTTGATGGTTATGGGGTTAGGTCTGGTGCTGTTGCCAAGCCCAGATCCTTTCAAACCTATTTTCGAATTAATAGCTACATAAAATAGAATTCAACTACTTATGAACTTTTAATTTCTTTTTTTCCCTTTTAGATCCATTTCTTTTTGTCATATGTTTTTGTTCCCTTGGCATATTAAATATTTGTAATTTTACCCTAGCTTATCATGCATCATCTAGCTATAAATCTAACACTATGCTATTGATTAGTTTCTTTAGGTGAAAGTTTAAGCAACTAATAACATCAAAACAAAGAAGCATTTTGGTGATTGGTATTTGATTACTTCTAGTAATACTACTCCTTCCAATATTCAAATTGAGAGCATTAGTTGTAGCCAACAAAATGTAAGTTCAAAACTTCTATTTGCTTAATTATTTTATTTTATTTTATTTTTAATTTGAAATAGATTTGTTAATTTATTCTAACAATTAATTATTCATTTAAAAAATTTTTATACAAGAAAATGTCGAAGAGATTGTGATGTCACTAGCCAAGAAGTAATTATTCCAGACACGAATGAATTAAATACTTCACATTCCGATAGTGATGAGACTCAACCACCTAGGGACGGAGAATTCACTAATACCCAACCGCAAGACGCTGAAATTAGTAGTGAAGTTTATGATGATGTGGAAATTACAGGTACAAAAAAATGATATTGTCTTTACAAATTAATATTTTCTATCAAAATTATTTTTTCATTTTACAGATGAGCAAGGGATTGTAACGAAACCTGAAGGAGTTATACGTGCCAAAGATGTATGGACATTGCCTGATAATCACAGGATTGTGGTTCATTTTAATGAGTTAGGACAACCAGTTAAAAATGGTGGTGGAATTTTGGGTGGATAGTTGGGTAATGTTGCAAGGAAAAAAGAGTATTGTTTAATTGAATAGTCAGATTGGAGAAAAATACCTAGGATTGATAAGGAGAAGTTGATGAAATTGACTAAGTCATTAATTATATATATTTGGTTTTATTTTCCTAAATTTTTTTTAACTTCTTATTTGTTTTCACTTTGTATTCTTAATATTTTTATAGAAATACTTTGATATCCCTGATCAAGTTGAAGTACGAAAGTGGGTGCTCCAATCAATTGCACAAGTGGAAGGATTTCAAATTTGATTTAAAGCATAAATATTTCTCTTCTCAGAAGACTCGAGAAGAAATAGAGAGTTTAGTTCCAGATGATATTTTTCCAAATCAATGAAAGATTCTTGTGCAATATTGGTTCTTAGAGAAAGCTCAGGTAACATGAAATATTGTCTTATAATTAATTCTAAATATATTTTAAAATAAAAATTTGCCTAATTTTTCTTTTACAATTTGAATTTTTTTTCTATATCTATAATTTGGTTAGAATCTTTCAAAAAAGGATAAATTAGCGCAAGGTTATCACAAAACATATCATACTAGTGGATCAAAGAGTTTTGCAAGAGGGAGACATGAATATGTGAGTTCAAATTTAAATTTAATACGTTTAGTACTTTTTTGTGCAATTCCCTCATAAATTATAATGGCTTTTATGTATTTTTTAAAATAATTTTTAATTTTTAATGCATTTTATAACAAGAGATGAATCATGGAAAAAAAAGCCAAGGCAGATTAAGTTTTACAAAATTAGTCACACAAGAAAGGATGGAAAATTCATAAACGAACAGTCCAAAGCTATTGTGATAGTTTTCTTTTGTATTATTTAAACTAAATTTTTAGTTGTACCTTGTTTGAAGAAATTTAAGGTTACTGGTATTTTTATTTTTTAATATAATATAGGAGAACACAACTAATGTTGCTGCAGAACGTTTTGCAACACATAAAGATTATAATGCCAATATAATAGAGGACAAAGCACTTGATGAAGTTTTGGGAGAACATCAATATGGTCGAGTTAGAGGATATGGATTAGGAGTTACTCCTTTACAGATTTCTGGACCAAACTCTAAGCTAAAGAATAGAAAACAACATGACGTTAAAATTCTCCAAAAAGAAATACATGACATGAATGTAAGTTATGAGATGAGGATTGCAAACATGAAGGAAGGGTATGAAAGGAAGATTACAAACATGCAAAATGATTATGAAAAGAAGATTGATGATCTCCAAAAAGAGTTAAACAATATGTGCAGTGATGTATCCAATTTTAGAATATTATTTTCAGAGGTGAGTTACTATTAATATGGTCATTCTGTTTACTATTTTTACTTAAATGTTTCATGGCACTTAAATGTTATGGCATGCATTTAATTTTTCATACTGGTCACAATTTTACTACATCTACATTTACATCTACACAAGGTTGAGCTTATGTAAGTATTTTATAAAATGTCAAATAATTTTAGCAATATTTATTTCATTGAATTTTGTAAAGCTATTAATTTTATGTTAATAAAATTATTTCATTATTTTGAATATTTACCATTTGATTTTTTTTATTTGCAGGGACATTAAAATATGAAAAGTAATGATTTGCAAATATTCATCCATTTTGAAGATGCGAAGAGATGTTCCGGTTGAGAATTAGTTGAACATTTTGTAATCAAATATTAGTTTACTTGGTTTTTATATGGATATTTGAAGTATATATTTTTTAAATATTTAAATTTTATATGGATATTTGAATTATATATATTTTGAATATTTAAATTATGTTTCATATTTTATGCTTTCTAAAATTTGAAATAAGTAATTGGGCAGCTTTAAAAATATTAAAAAACAAGAAAACAAAAATGGTAAAAATTTATAGAGAAATTGTGTACCAGAAAATGTCACAATAGTAATCATATGTCGTAAATTTTGGGACATTGAAAAAAAGTGATGCTAAATGTTAGGGATATACCCTAGAGTCAATTTGTACTTATACTATTGTCATTATGTTTTATATAATAATATGAGATTTTCCTTTCCATGAATAATATATTTTATTTTGTGGTCATCAAATACGTGACTTGATAGTAAAACCCAACAATGAATACAATGACTATTCTAAAACTGTCCCGAATTGATTATTATTATTGGAACAATAATAAATTAAGATTAGTATATTTGTGACTTGATGGCTATATTTTACTGGTCATGGATATTTGTGATATCAAGTCAAAATATAAATAAATGTTAGAGAACATTGTATTGGACATGACCCACTGTGAGAGTACTTCATGGAACATGTCATAAGTACTTACTAGCCATAATGATATTAAAAGTCCTTTGACCTAAATTCATCATAATTTCCTACTTGATAAATTATATATTTTGACGTTGTTTAAAGTTGTCTTTTACCAGATAATAAATTAGACTATTGTTGGATATAGAATAAATCAAGGAGAGGAATATGATTGATAGTGAAGGAATTTATCCCTTTCAATTATGAGAGAGATATCCATGGACCCCTTGATAAGTTAGATTGTTAAAATGCATGGCCGTGCTCAAATATATCAATCTAAGATATTGATATCATTTATTTGAACAGTCTACTATGAAATCAAGAAATAATTGATTAATCTTAATAAGGATGACATGCTCCGTGCCTTATGCTTAATCTGGATATCGTGTGACAAAAGGACTAAATATAAAATTGTGGTTTGGTTCAAAGAGATCACTGATATTCATTTAACCTGGAGAGTTATAATGTTTTGCTAGAAATCACTTATAACTTGTGGACCATTTAAATATGATTTAGGCATACTGCCAATATTAAATGAACCTATAGGGTCTCATAATAAGGGAACTTGTTAGGTTATTTTTCTAGTAACCAGATTTGATGAATTTGGAAATATGTCTAAGTTAATAGAACTTAGAAAATTTACCAGATACAATGAATCTGGAAATATGTCCACATTCGATACATTCGATGTATCTGGATGATGTCTAGATTATAAGAATCTGACTCGGTAAATTAA
Organism: Voacanga thouarsii; assembly: GCA_026120185.1. Lineage (NCBI taxonomy): Eukaryota > Viridiplantae > Streptophyta > Magnoliopsida > Gentianales > Apocynaceae > Voacanga > Voacanga thouarsii. Next base: position 1,302,311 of record JANUWF010000528.1, on the reverse strand, counting down.
TTAGTTAAATTACCGAGATAATGACAGAATCTTATCATATCAGTTTTAATTTAATTTGAATTTAAATTAAAATATGATAAGATATTATCAGAGTTGGATTCTAAGAGGTTCGGGGGGTTTTTAAGAAAACCCTAGCCGTTTTCTCAAGAGCCTCGTTCTGTTGAGAATATTTGTGCCTCCATTCACCAGGAAAAAAAAACCTCTCAAACCCTAGGTGCTAGCACTCTCGGGGTAACAAATCAGTTCGCCGTGAGTATCTGATAGAGGATGTTCGCACACTGCAGCGTCTGGTGATTGTTTGGGTTGCATGTAGGACAGCACAATCAGAATCGAAGGATCTCGATTACATCGAATAGAGGTAATTCTGTAAATCTTAGATCTTCTTAATTATTTACTTGAGTCCTCAGAAGGGATTCGTGGATATTTTTCGCATTTAGGAGTCCACGAATCCTAACATTAAATTTTGGGACAATAAGAAAAAATTAGTGTTGTTAAAAAGGGACGCTATCATACTTACACGTAGTTACTTTGAGACATTTTTTTGGGATGTTATGGATTATTTCGTCGGTACAAAAGGGATAAAAAAGAATTACGTGTCGTCATTCTAAGGACATTTATGTAAACAAAGTGTTGCCAAATTTGAGACGCTACACAATCATAGTGTAGCAAAAAAAGAAAAACTCAAATATAATTTTATGTCAGTAATTTGGAGATGCTTATACAAAACGTGTCGTGGAAAAAATATTTCTATATAATACATATTAGTAAATTAGGCTATAGTGGCAAATATAAGGGTTGTAATATTAGGTACACTTTCTAATAAGCGTCGAAAATTATGTGTTGTAAAATTTTGGAAGGCATGTGATAGGGCTTAAATTAGTCATATTTTTTCTAGTTATTTGAGATTATTTTGTGATTCATTTTGTTCAATAACTAGTCATATTCCTTTATATTTGAGATTTTACCCTTGAAAAGGTATTTTGTGCATTATTTTAGATTTTAGGGGTAAAATAAGACAAAAACGTCGCAAAACAGAATAGAGGTGGCACCGGACAGGCTAGAGGAACCGGCGCCGGCCACGTGCTGCTGACATGCACTTCGAGGCGACGAAAAATTAGTGAAACAGAGTGGAATAGAACCAAACCGGCGCCGGCTAGGAGGCTGGAACCGGCGCCGGCTGCACTCTGAAAAAGATTGCAGGAAAATCAAGAAAAATCAGAACACAACTGGCGCCGGCTGTGAGGCTGTAGGTGATGTCGGCTGTGCCTTGATGTTGAGGCGCTGCCTTGATTTTCATACGCAATTTTTAGTAATTTGTAGAGTTTTAGTATTTTCCTACTTCTAGTCGGCCAAAAACCCAACACCAATGAATTTAGGCGCTGCCTAAGCCTATAAATAGATGGAAAATATAAGAGAAAGGGGGAAATTCATAGATCATAATAGAAAATCACTCAAATCAAAGGAGGAATTCTACCAAATCAAGGAGGATTGTGCAAGAAGGTCTACAAAGGAAGAAGAAGGAGGCTTGTCTATGAGTGCTTTCTTTTACTTTATTATTTTTTCTTGAACAATGATGTATTAATTGTTTTATTGTAATTTGACGTTGTTTTAGGTCTTCATGATTTTTAAAGTTACTTTGATCTTTTGATTAATTGGTTATTCTTCTTGATATTTAATTATTTGTGCTTATTACAAGATTAGTTGGTTGTTTCTTTCCATTAACTTACTGGACCAAAAGGGTTGATGGTGGTTTCAATTCATTAATTTCATATTCGTTATTGATTAACTTACTAGACCAAGGGGGTTAATTGATGAGAAATGGTAATTAAAGGTTAATTGATGTCTGCCGAGACCAAGGATTCATTGATTAATTTTATGTTTTAAGTTTGCCGAGACCAAAGAAATTAATCAAGGATTGTGTTTAATGTATCTTTTGGGTGAATTAGTTGAGACGAGACCAAGTAATGCTAATTTATCTAGGAGATAGTGATTTCATAGATTGACCAAAGAAGTAAATCTACCTTAATGCTTTATGATGCCAAGAGAATGATTAGTTATGATAATGATTAGGTACTTTAAGATCATATTTGTCAAAATAATGGTTTGAGTTATATAATTCTCCATTCTTGACATATATATATTCTTTTGTTTTATTTTATTTTATTTTATTAATTTTCTTTTTATTTCTTTTTCACTTTATTGAGTCGGTTAAACAATGAAAGAAAAGTGATTAATGCATACTTGTTCCTGGAGGATCAACACTCGTTTGAACCCTATGCTATGTTAATGATGAGTACGCTTGCTCATATGTGTAATTTGGGGTTAACGTTTTAATTTAAACTTGATTGGGAATGTGCTTATTTTTTATATGGTTTTTATACCCAAATAAATATGCACAAGTTTTTGGCGCCGTTGTCAGGGAACAATATCATGAAAGTTTGAATTTTGTTGATTTAACTATGTAAATATGCAAATATGTAGATTTGTACAATTGTTCTTTTTGCAAAAAGGTGCCATATTTTGTTGTTTGTATCATTGTATTTTAATTTCGCGATATGTTGTAAATATGTAAATAAGTAGATACATGTTCATAATAACTAACTTATCTTTGTATGTTTGTATATATTGTATATTTAGTATTTAATTTTACTAACCTAATGTTAAATGTGGAATATGTGTAATCTTTGTATTCTGAATTGGATGATTTTTACGTCTATAATTTTGAGTCAATACTAACTCTTCTTATTTTCAAGTTTGGACTTTTGCTAACACGATATTTTCGACGGATTGAAGTTATTTTATTACTTATTTCTTTATTTACAATTTTTAATCTTAGTTTAATATTGAATTTATGAATTCGTGGCCATGCATTTAGGATGGTTTTTAGTTATAAAAAAAAAAAAAGAGAATTAGGCCAGGACTGGCGCCAACTGAGGCCCGGAACTGGCGCCAGCCATCTCTTGTCGGGGAGGCTACAAAAAAAAATAAATAAATAAATAAAATAAGTGTATGGATGATAGATTGACAAAATTACAAGCTAACATTGATGTTTTTAGTGAGACGTCATTAGAAACATTAGTGAATTCTTTTGTTGCCAATACAAATTCATCTATTCAGTGGCATGAAGAAGCTTCCCAATAATTGGATGATCAAAAGAAACAATTAGTTAAGATTGTTGAGGAGACTCATGAGTTCATGCTAGCCCGTACAATTGGCCATGGAAAAAAGAGAGGCTATGAGGGACAATTGCATCATGTGGCAAGAGAGGTATTTGATTCTACTCTATGTGCTCATAATTCTTAATTTTAATATTTCTTTGTTACATGATTTCTTAGATTCCTCTCACTTCTTGGAGAACAATAGTCCCAATGATGATGTATGGAGTTTAACATGCCTCAAGAAGTTGGATTTATCATTCATTCTAAGAAACCCTTTGAGGATGTTGACGAATTCTACCATTCACCACAATCTTAGGGAGGTAACTTAGTATTTGTAGAAGCATTGAAAAGTAAGGATTTTCCAATCCCATCTTTAAGAACTCAAACACTAAGTTTAAATGGGTATTTTAAATTATAAAAATTCTTTTGAAGGGTTAATCAGTGATTTCAAAGTTGATGCATCCGTTAGCTACCATGTGCACTCATATGTTGAAAAAGATATTTATGTGTCTAAAGAAATGTTAGAGAATGAGGTTTATGTGTTTGGCTTTACCGAGACAAGTCGTTTTCATGAGCCTTCTATTTTTCAAAATCCTCCATTCTTTCTACATTCATTATACCTATCTTTTACTTGGAGCTTTAATCTCTTTTCCAAAGGTTTGATGAGAAAGCATGATGAGGGGAAAGAGTTTGTATCTTTGTTCTGTGTTTGGTTTTGTTAAGTTTTTTATTTTTCCTCTCTCAAATAAGGAAAATATTTTTCATCTTAAGTGTGGGGGAGTGAGTCGCGTCTCTATTTGCTTTCTTAGGATTTTTTGTGTGTTTTCTTTTATTTTTGTATGTCTCTATTTGGTTGTTATTTTTCTTGTACTTTTCTTTTTTTTTTTGGGTACTATTTTCTTTTCTTTTTGTTTATTTTTCTTTTCTAGTTTTTATGCTTTGGTGTGTTTCTTTTGTTTTTTTAGGTACTTCGACAATGCCTATTTCTTCAGGAAATCGACTCTCTTGTATAGAAGAATACCATTGTAATGGAAGTATTGTCTTTCTTATCATTTCCCCTTTATATTTTTGGTCTCATGGCATGTTTATTTTCTTGTTCTATTTGTTTGGCCATTGAGGACAATGTTCAGTTTAAGTGTGGGGGAGTGGTTAGAATGATAATTCTTCTATGTTTCTATGATTTCATTCTTCTTTGAACCCTTTGAGAGCAAATTTTTTCAAATTTTTTTCTGATTTTCTTTGAGATTTCAAGATATATTTTTAATGCATGTCTTTGTGATAGATCATAGAACATATGTTCTATATCATTTATGGCTTATGCATGACTTTTTGTACGCACTTGGACTAAGTAGTTCTAGATCAAATGCTTTACATTGTTCTTAAACCTGTTTTTTCACTAAAATTCATTGAGCATTCTAGAACTTACTTGAATACCTCTTGAGGCGAAATAAGAAAGATATTTATAATTTAACTCAGGGATGACGGTAATAGGCCTTCTTTGGATAGTTTGAGCTTTTCTAGCCTATCTATTTTATATTATCCCTAATGCCTATTTTGAGCCTAAATTGTTAATTTCTTTCTTAAAATCCGTTATCATACTTTGTCCATGACTTCTTTTTGAGAGTTTGAATAATTCTTCCAAATTTTTGATTGCTCTTAATGGATAAAAGTACATGTAGGAAAATGTTGAGGGAGAATACTTGTGGAAAGATCATAACTTGTTACTTTCAGTCATGCATCAATAGTTGTGTTGAGTTGGGAAAGGAGAAAAGAAAGAGAAGAAAAAGAAAAAGAAAGATTGAAAGCAAAAAGAAAACAAAAGCTGCTAGAAAAGATGGAAAGAGAAAAACTGAGAAAGAAACAACAGTAGCATTTGAAAAAGAAGAGGAAAAAGAAAGAAAAATTGAAAGAGAAAGAAAAGAAAGATCACAATAAGAATGGTGGTTGAGCTATAGGTATTTCCGAAAAACTAGAGTTCACATTAAGCTTTTGGCACCATTGCTGAAAATTTGAATGATCTTGTGAAAAAAAAAAAAATATTGATGAGTTGAGAATGATTGATGAAAATGTAGGATTTGCTTGAACTGTACTATAATTGCTATACAAGGTTATGGGTTTTGACTAATTTTGGAATAGGAGAGCAAGAGAAGTTTGGAATTTTTTGATACATTTGGTTTATCCTTTTCTTGCAAACTCTCATTTTCTTTGATATTTGATTCTCCTATATCCTTCGTTTGACAAGCTACATTACAAGCCCTTTAACCTTACATTACAAGCTTGAAAGTCTTACTTGACCTACGTAGAATCATGATATGTCTCGGATTAGTAGAGAGAGTGTATGAAAAGTAAGTTTATGGAATGCATATTTTTCTTGAACTAAATTCTTTCCAATGGTTTGAGAATGACGTTAAAGTGTTGAGATGGTTCTACTAGTCAATCTTCACTTACACAAGTCTTACATTTGTTATGAAAGATGTAGTAGCATATGTTTTGTTATCTTGAATGAAGAAAGCATTGGAATACTATTTTGAAATTGATTGAGTAATTTATCAAACCTTGTGTTTTTCCTACTTGTTTTTAATACTTTGCTTGAGGACAAACAAAGAGCTAAGTGTGGGGAAATTGATAGGGCTTAAATTAGTCATATTTTTCTTAGTTATTTGAGACTATTTTGTGATACATTTTGTTCAATAACTAGTCGTATTCCTTCATATTTGAGAGGAAAGGTATTTTGTGCATTATTTCAGATTTTAGAGGTAAAATAAGACAAAAATGTCGCAAAACAAAACATAAGCGGCGCCGGATAGGCCAGAGGAATCGGCGCCAGCCACAAGTGTTGGGTATCTTAGGCTCGTATCCCATACGGTGCAGCGGAAAATAAATCGAGATACCCTCCCAGGACTCTTCTATGTGTGGGAAACAAGACATAATGACAATCAAGGTAACAGCTTTTACCTTTTGGTGATCGTGCGAAGAATAAAATTTTCTTCTTCAAGTCGAGGCGCGATCCAGCAATCCTCGTGATCAACCTCCACATGAGTTGAACGTCTAACCACTATAATCACAGTGTGTGATTATCTCTAACAGTAATCCACACAGAGGAATACTCAAGCACCAAAATTTATGTGCTAGTAGAAAAAGATGGCGGCTAGGGTTCTTTGATCAAGATCAAATCGAGAGAGAGAAGAGAGGAAGCTGTTGTTTTGTTGCCCTAGGTTTTTGGAGTCAATTTCATATCTATTCCAGCCAGGGAATTTCGTGTATATCATTGCCATCTATCACACGAAAATCTTTTGAAAAATTCTCCAAATTGAGAATTCTAAAACAGTTAGAATTCTCTAATTGTAATTGAAAACATCAAGTTCTCACAATTACAACTTGGACCACAAATTATAACTAATTATAATTTGTCCACAACAACTTCTCTTTCTCTCAATTAGCCCCACTATGTTATCAAATAATATCTTGAGTATATAATCTTTTATTATGTGTGACCTATAGGTTTCTTGGTCAATTGGTAGAGAACATGAATTAATCCAAACGTCTTTGATATTAATAATTCATAATGAATTAGAATTAATCCTATCAATTCTAATCAGGATTGGTTTATTAATTCATCAATTAATAAACCCATATTCCCAGATCATGAGCGGTATCTAGCAACACATCACGACCACCCAAAAGTCCAGGAAGTCAAGTGGCTCGACATGAACCATTCAATAACAAACTTCAGTGCAATTAACTCCTTTCACCATACAATATCTTATTCAGTTTGGAGTACGGAATTAGTGCCAACTCCCTCCAGAATTAATTCTGACCCGAATATAATAGTACTTGTATCAGGAACCCACTACTCTAGCTGTGTATCAATTAGAATTATTTCCAATACACAATCGCCTTGGCCAAGGACTTTCGGAGTAGTAATTCTTACAAGTGGCCATGAGATATTCGCCCCTACTATTAGGAGTGGTGAATCCTTTATTGACCCTCTCATCTACTTTCGTTTACCTCACAATGTACCCAATATCCATCCTATAGGTGGCCCTCGATCGATCTCCGGAGATTGGAATCAAAGTACAAAGCTCAGCAAATAAAGTACCTTGGAGATCTCAAGTCTAAGGATACTTGCACGTTTGCTATATTGAGATTATATCACTGACATTAAATAGTTATCCATGTGATTATCTCAAAGCTAGGTCATCCAATGAACTTGTTCCATTAACAAGCATCCATGTGTTAACTTTGAGTATCTCAATACTCACGGTTATGAGAACCACCGCCTGATCAAATCGGGAAGTCTAACACATGCTAGTCTTAACGCGTTAATGATGTCCTGTTTCATTAATACTATGATTATGGACTATTTAAGTACTAACACCATTCAGTGTAGTAGGAATCTCATATCATGATCTCTATCATGATTTTCTTAACACAGTATTGTACTAGGGACTTTATCGAACAGTTATATTACTTAAAGAAAACAAAAGGAAACTGTAAGATAAATAATGTCTTTTATTAAAATAAAATGTGTCATATACAATGTACAAGTGATTGCCTCTAGGGCACAACGCTAACAATAAGCTGCTGGCATGCACTTCGAGGTGACAAAAAATCAGCGAAACGGAGCGAAACAGAACTGAACCGACGCCGGTTAGGAGGCTAGAACCGGCGCCAGATGCACTCTGGAAAAGATTGCGTAAAAATCAAGAAAAATCGACGAACAACTGGAGAAACAGAACACAACCGGTGCCGACTGTGAGGCTGTAGGCGGCACCGGTTGTGCTCTGATGTTGAGGCAGTGCCTCAATTTTCGTACGCGATTTTTGGTAATTTATATAGTTTTAGTATTTTTCTACTTCTAGTCGGCCAAAAACCATACACCAACGAATTTAGGCATTTTCTAAGCCTATAAATAGATGGAAAACACAAGAGAAAGGGGGGAATTCATAGATCATAATAGAAAATCACTCAAATTAAAGGAGAAATCCTACCAAATCAAGGAGGATTGTGCAAGAAGGTCTACAAAGAAAGAAGAAGGAGGCTTGTCTATGAGTGCTTTCTTTTACTTTGTTTTCTTTTTCTTGAACAATGATGTATTAATTATTTTATTGTAATTTGACATTATTTTAGGTATTCATGATTTTTAAAGTTACTTTGATCTTTTGATTAATTGGTTATTCTTCTTAGTATTTAATTACTTGTGCTTATTACGAGATTAGTTGGTTGTTTCTTTCCATTAACTTACTGGACCAAGGGGGTTGATGGTGGTTTCAATTCATTAATTTCATATTTGTTGTCGATTAACTTACTGGACCAAGAGGGTTAATTGATGAGAACTGGTAATTAAAGGTTAATGATATCTGCCGAGACTAAGGATTCATTGATTAATTTCATATTTTAAGTTTGCCGAGACTAAGGAAATTTAATCAATGATTGTGTTTAATGTATCTTTTGGGTGAATTACTTGAGACGAGACCAAGTAATGCTAATTTATTTAGGGGATAGTGATTTCATGGATTGACCAAAGAAGTGAATCTACCTTAATCCTTCATGATGCCAAGAGAATAATTAGTTATGATAATGATTAGGTACTTTAAGATCATGTTTATCAGAATAATGGTTTGAGTTATATAATTCTCCATCATTGACATATATATATATATATATATATTTTATTTTATTTTATTTTATTTTGTTATTTTCCTTTTTATTCCTTTTTCATTTTATTGAATCGGTTAAACAATGAAAGAAAAATAGTTAATGCATACTTGTTCCTGGAGGATCGACACTCGTTTGAACCCTATGCTATGTTAATGATGAGTACGCTTCCTCATATGTGTAATTTGAGGTTAACATTTTAATTTAAACTTGATTGAGAATGTGCTTATTTTTTATATGATTTTTATACCCAAATAAATACGCATCAGCCTGGAAGTATGGACACATTTAAAAGTGAGAGGAATTAATTAAATATTTATTTAAAAAATAATTATAAAATTAAATATTTTCAACGAGCAATAATTGTATTTTTGACGAACAAAATTCATTAAAAAAAAAAATCTATTTGCAACGGAAAAAGAACCGTTGCATTTAGTTTGGATAGATTTGAGGTTTCTTGTCACGAAAAAAAAATCGTAAAAAGAGGCATTTTCTGTGAAAAATAGATTATTGCAATGGTACTTATGGTTGCAAAGGCAATTGCAACTCCCTACAATAGCAATGAGCACTTTTCCGTTGCAATGCCATTGCAATTGATTATTTACGACCAAGTCGATCCTTTTTCCACGAAATTCAGTGGTTGCGGAAATCCGTTTTTCTTGTAGTGTATAGGCAAGTGCACCTATCATTCTCTTGTAGATCTAGTGGCTACACGAAGCATTATTCTCTCAAGAACCTCAAATATTATTGTTCACTCTACTTGTGTTATCTAATTTGTCAATTAAAGTAGATAAATTTAAGAATTAAGTAAACAACACAAAATAAATAATCAATATACAAAACTTTAGGAAGAACAAAAATCAATGAAGGTCAACACCTAGAAAACAATCCCCACTAAACTCTTCTTTTTAAATCAATTCAATATGATTTAATGATCAACTCAAGTTAACATAGACTTGAGGAAATCCTAGGTTAAGCTACTCTCTCTCTCTCTCTCGTTAACAAAAACTCTTAAGGATGCATTATGATCGGAACTACTTCACTACATAAGATGTTCCTAAAATTGGAAGAATCATGTCACCTATCTTTAGGCAAGCAGACAATTCTTATCATTCATAAGCAATTTATTTATATACATGAAATTTCTTTCTATGTATATGAAATCAAACGTTGAATAAAGATGCTGATAATTAATCTCAATTCAAAACAAAATAGATCGTAAATAATCCCAAGTACAAGAGTATCTCATTAAAGTGAAAATAACAATTTAATAATTAAGTTTAGGGTTCATTCCATCTAGATCTTAAAGAAATTTATAACATAATGATATAAGAAATAAAAATCAAGGAAAATAAATACAAAATAGAAAGACTTATTCTCATGAAATCTTTAATTTTCATATTCCATGTTAGATTAATAGATTCTCCATTGAAAACATCTTGTTCTCCTCTCCAAAAGCGTGAATTGATGCTTCCTTGAAGTTGTGTTATTGATTCTCTAGGTTGTACACACTTGATGGCTCATCAAACTCTTTTTTATCCATGAAACATAAACTTTTTCTAGGCCAAACCCGACTTAGGACATAACCATGTTGCAGAGCGTGTTCATGATTCGAGGAAAACTTATAGAAACCTAAATGGCATGGTGGACACAGCTTAGGACACGATTGTGTCTCAACCAATGCTTCTTGCTAAAATTCTTTTTCTTACTCTATTTTAACTAAATTCCCCCGCCACTTCAACATGATCTTCAACACTGCCTACCACACAACTATGTGGTTTCAAAAATTGAGAAATTTCAGCTTTTAAGTGTTAGCAAAATGGCTATAAGTAATACAAAATAATTATTCAATATAACAAAACAACTATAAAAAAAACAGAGTAAAACCATAATAAGGAGTAGAAGAAGATGATAATTCGAGACTTGTATTCAACACAATCTCCTTAACACAGATTCGGCCCCTCTTGTAAGTGTGCTTGATGTTGAAATAGTCGTCTGTTTCCTAGGATACAACGGATACAATGAAGCAGCTAGCACATAATCCTTCACCTGACAAACTAGAACACTATATAAAATATGCAAGTGTAGAGATAAAAAGAGAGAGAGATTTTTTAGGTTTTTTCTTCCACCCAAAAACTGAATAGGAGACACCTATTTATAGATTAGGTAAGTGGTGAGATCATGAATATGGCCTAGGTTATAGTTATGAAGGGTTAAATGTTACAAACTCATTGTAATTCCCACTACCTCTACTATCTCCATAACCTTTTGATGACCACTTCCCCACTACCTTAATAACTCTAGAGATTATAGGAGATCATGCTTAGTAACTCTAGAGATCATGGATTGTAGGTTATGATATACCTCCCACTTTCTTATTATTTACGGGTGCTTCATTATTAAAATATTTTTTCATTCACCCGTCACATGCCAATTTCCAACAATCCCCCATATGAATGAAAATTTGTTTTGATTTTGACTCGACATAGTGTTCCATGACTGAAACTTGCATAGGATAGGTAGGCGTTATCCCTTGAACCTTCCCTTGTCAGATATATGCTCTTTACTAGCTGTCTAATAGATACGATATCCTTGAACTGTCCTGCTTTTTTGTGTAAATGAAACACTTCACATAGGAATCATTTTTTTAGTTTGATCTGCTCTTATGATTATGTCCATTTCGGCCATAAACATTAACCTGGTTCTGCAAGAGTTTCTAGAGAATTAAGCCCAACATAAATTCTCCTTTGAAGCGGCCCCACTTCTCTCTCACATAGGTGATTTACTTAAGCCTCAAGTAAATTAATTACTTACTTAAGTATCATTAAAATAACACAATGCTATCATTATCCCTTCAACATCATTGTTTCCTTGTAGGAATAGGTTGAGGTTATCCCCCACAGTGACTACATTAAATCTTATGGCTAGGTTGTCCTGTTGAACCTAGATATTGGGTTCTCCAGTCAACTAGGTTGGGTTTCCTTCATAAAACTTATTTTCTAACGGGCTTTAATCCTATTCCCTTTGTTATTTTTTCAACTAACTCTCTGTTCAATCATTTGGTTAATAAATCCACAATGTTGACTTTACATAGTTAATAGAGATAACTCCTGTTCAGAGTAATTATCTAATGGTATTGTGTCTTCGACGTATGTTTCTAGACTTATCATTATACATGTTACTCTGTACTCTCCTAATAGTTGATTGACTATCACAATAAATACAAATTGGTGGCACAAATGTCTTCTAAAAATAACACAACCATTTAGCTTCTTCACCACATTTATCCAAAGTTATAAATTCATATTCCATTGTGGATCTATCAATAACAGTTTGTTTCGAGGATTTCCAAGACAAAGCTACACCAGCTAGTGTATATATATATATATCTACTAGTGGAATTTGAAACTTTTCCATCGGATATCCAATTTGCATCAGTATATCCTTCAAGAACAGTCGGATATCTTGTATAATGAAATCCAAAATTTCAAGTCTATCGTAGGTATCTATATACCCTTATTACTACTTTCTAATAGTCTACACTTGGATTACTTGTGTATCTACTGAGTTTACTAACCATATATACAATATCTGGTCTCGTACAACTCATTAAATACATTAGACTTCTAATAACTCTAGAGTATTCCACTTGAGTAATACTCTCTCCTCTATTCTTGGATAAATGAAGACTATTATCCAATGGTGTTCTAGCATAGCTAGTATTATTCTTATTAAACTTTTCAAGAATTTTATTCACATAATGAGACTGGCTCATAATAAAACCCTCTAATGATCTTATGATTTTAATTCCTAAAATCACATTTGCAAGTCCCATATCTTTCATGTCAAAATTTGAATTTAACATGTTTTTGATTGACTAAACCATTTGGTCATCACTACCAACAATAAGCATGTCATCTACATAAAGACATAAAATGATATAGCCATTTTCGGTCTCTTTTGTATAAACACATTATGTGTATGGATTTGGGTATAAAAATCATATAAAAATAAGCACATTCTCAATCAAGTTAAAATTAAAACGTTAACCCCAAATTACACATATGAGCAAGCGTACTCATCATTAACATAGCATAGGGTTCAAACAAGTGTCGATCCTTAAGGAACAAGTATGCATTAATCACTTTTCTTTCATTGTTTAACCGACTCAATAAAGTGAAAAATAATGAAAAGAAAAATAAAATAAAATAATATAATATGTATATGTCAAGGATGTAGAATTATGTAACTTAAATCATTGTTTTGACAAACATGATCCTAAAGTATTTAATCATTATCATAATTAACTATTCTCTTGGCATCATGAAGGATTAATATAGATTCACTTCTTTGTCCAATCCATGAAATCCCTATCTTCTAGACAAACTAGTATCACATATCCTGTCTCAACTAATTCACCTAAAAGATGCATTAAACACAATCTTTTTTTAAATTTTCATATACTGGCAAACTTAAAACATGAAATTAACCAATGAATCCATATCCTGGCAGACATCAATTAACCTTTAATTATTTTGTTCCTAACAATTAACCCCTTTGTCCAAGCAAGTTAAAAGACCACAAATATGAAACTAACGAATTGAAATCACCATCAACCCTTTTGTCCAAGCAAGTTAATGGGAAGAAACAACCAATTAATCTCGTAATAAGCACAAGTAATCAAATACCAAGAATAATAATCAGTTAATCAAAAGATCAAATAACTCTAGAAATCATGAATAACTAACACAATGTTAAATTACAATAAAACAATTAATACATCATTGTTCAAGAAAAAGAAAACAAAGTAAAAGGAAGCACTCATAGACAAGCCTCCTCCTTCTTTCTTTGAAGACCTTCTTGTACAACCCTCATTGATTGAAGAATTCCTCCTTTGATTTGAGTGATTTTTTGTTTCGCTCTCTGAATTCTCCCTTTTCTCTTGTGTTTTCCACCTATTTATAGGCTTAGGAAGTGCCTAAACTCAATGGTGTAAGGTTCTTGGCCGAATAGAAATAGGAAGATACTAAAATTTTACAGATTACCAAAAATCGCATGCAAAAATCAAAGTCCGTCTTATCCTCAGGGCACAGCTGGCGCCGCCTTATATAGCTACTGGAGCCGGCGCTGGTTGTGTTCTGTTTCTTCAGTTATTCGCCGATTTTTTCTTGATTTCAATGCAATATTTTCCATAGTGCAGCCAGCGCCGCCTTGGCTACTAGAGTCGACACCGGTTAGGTTCTATTCCGGGCGTTTTACTATTTTTTCCCATTGTTTGGAAGTTCATGCCAACAGTACGTGGCTAGCACCAGTTCCTCTGTCCTGGCCGGCGCTGCTTATGTTCTGTTTTGCGACGTTTTTGCCCTATTTTACCCCTAAAATTTGAAATAATGCACAAAATACCTTTCCTAGGGTAAAATCTCAAATATGAAGAAATATGGCTAGTTATTGGACAAAATGTATCACTAAATAGGCTCAAATAACTAGAAAAAATATGACTAATTTAGACCCTATCAATACATTTGTCACATTCATTGATTTTAAATCCATTGGTAATCATTGCATTATCAAATTTCTTATGCCATTTCTTCAGTGCTTGTTTCAAGTTGTACATGATTTTACCAACTTACAGATTTTCTTTTCTTTTTCGGGGACTTTGAAACCCTCAGGTTGTTCCATATAAATTTCCTATCTAGATCCCCATTTAAGAAAACTTTTTTTACTTCCATTTGATGTATCTCTAAATTTCTTAAAGCTGCAATAGCAAGAATCATTCTAATAGAATTTATTCTTGTCACAGGAGAATAAGTATTAAAGTAATCTAAACCTTCTGTTGTTTGTAATATTTGATTACAAGTCTAGCTTTATACTTGTCAATGGATCCATCGGGCTTCATTTTCCTTTTAAAAGATCCATTTAGACCCTAAAAGTTTACAATCAGGAGGAAGATCTACTAATTCCCAAGTGTGATTCTGTAGAATAGAATCAACTTCACTTCTTATGGCTTCTTTCCTTAAGGGTCCTTCAGAGGAATTCACTGCCTCTGAATACGTTTGTGGCTCTTTTTCTAACAAATAAGTGAGAAAATCATCTCCAGATGAATTTTCTACCCTCACTCTTTTGCTACACCTTAGCTCAATTTCATAGGATGGATTATGATTTCCATCATCATGCTCCTCTTGATTCACTCAGAAGAACTTTCTCCACTATTGAATTTACAAGGAAATATATTTTCAAAAAATGATGCATTCTTTGATTCCAATATCGTGTTCTTGTGTATTTCTAAAATTTTAGAAGTATGCACAAGAAACCGATAAGCATTACTATTATGTGCATAGCCAATGAGGACACGATCCATAGTTTTAGGACCTATATTTGTTCTCTTTGGTATTGGAACAACTACTTTTGCAAGACACCTCCACACTCGCAAGTGTTTGTAAGATGGCTGCCTTCCATTCCATAACTCATAAGGAGTTGCATCTTTCTTTTTCCAGGGTATCCTATTCAATAAGTAGTTACTAGACAAAATTGCTTCACCCCACATAGTTTGAGGTAATCTTGAATTTATTAGCATCGCATTCATCATTTCTTTTAAAGTGTGATTTTTACGTTCAGCAATACTATTGGATTGAGAAGAATAAGACTGAGTATTTCATGTATAATGCCATGTTATGTACAGAATTCTCCAATTGGTATTTCATATTCACCACCTCTATCACATCTCAACCTTTTAATTCTCTTGTTAAGTTGATTTTCAACTTCATTCTTGTAGAGAATAAACTTTTCTAAGGTTCATCTTTGTTTTTAAGAAAATACACATAACAGTATTTTGTACTATCATCAATACCTCTTGTTTGAACGAATTTTAAATTGCGAACGTCACCATGAATCAATTCAAGAGATCTGATGTTCCTTTCAATTGATTGAAATGAAGACTTAGTAACTTTGCCTCAACACAAATTTCACATTTTCTTTTCAAATCAATTTGGAATGAAGGAATATGATCTAAGTTAATTAATCTACGCATTGTATCATAATTAACATGTCCTAGTCTACCATGCCAAACATTGGAAGACTCAAGCAAATAAGCAAAAGACTCTTTATTGATAATAGTCATTGCATTCAATTTGAACAACCCATTAGTTGCATAATCTTTTCCGACATACATTCCAAATTTGGACAAAATAAATTTGTTAGATTCGAACTCCATGCGAAATCCATGTTTGTTCAGCAGTGACTTGGACACTAAGTTCTTGCGAACTTCTGGCACATACAACACATCATTTAAAGTTAAGATCTTGCCAGAAGTCATCTTCAATAACACATTTTCTTGTCATTCTATAGGAGTAGAGACAGAATTCCCCATAAATACATTTTCTCCTTCAGAAGATTCAAACATAGTGAATAACTCTTTATTAGTGCAAACATGCCTTGTGGCACTAGTATCAATCCACCACTCTTTTGGATTTGACCTAATAAAGTTCACTTCAGAAACAATAGCAGCAAGGTTCATCTCTGAAACATTTTTGGAGATATCATCAATCATTTTTGTCTCATAATTTTTCTTCTTCTTTGGGAGTCTACAATCAGTAGACTTGTAACCCATTTTGCTTTCAATTAAAGCATTTTCCTTGAAACTTATGTTTCGTAATTCCTCTTTTTGCGCCAATTGTAGATTTGATCTTCTTTCCTTTTGAGCTTTGCCCTTGCTTATGCTCCACAATATTTACCTTAGCAGCGATATGAATGGACGACTTATGCTGTTTGTCTACTTTCTTCTTCAATACGAAGTCTAACAATAAGCTCTCCTAAGTTCATATCCTTTCGCTTATGCTTAAGGTAATTCTTGAAATCCTTCCATCCAAGAGGCAACTTCTCAATAATAGCAGCCATTTGGAAGGTTTCACTGAGATTCATGCTAAATAACTTGAATTTCTTGCACTTGACTAATAACAGTCTTAGAATCAACCATTATATAATCAAGGAATTTGCCAACAACAAATTTCTTTGTGCCAGCATCTTCCATTTTATATTTATGGTCTAGGGATTCCCATAGTGCCTTTGAAGTTTTTTGTACACTATAAATACTGTACAAAGAGTCGTTCAAGCCATTCATAACATAATTTTGGCATAGATAATCAGAGTACTTCCAAGCATCAACCGTATTGATGGCTTGCACATCTGTCTCTTCTTCAAGAAAACTTTGGAGCATCCTCCTTCAAGAATCTTGCAAGATTCAAGGTAATCAAATAGAATAACATCTTTTGTTGCCATCTATTGAAGTTCATACTATCGAACTTCTCGGGTTTCTCACTATGGTTAGAGAACACCATATAAAGTTTGACTACTGAAGGCATTTGCAAAGCAATAGCAATCATAGAACCCAAACCATCGGAACTAATGCCTGTAGGCACATTTGAATCATTAGTTGTCATATTGAATACGTACAAATCTTTTTAAAGATTGTTAGCAAAACGGCTATAAGTAATACAGAATAATTATTTAATATAGCAAAACAACTATACAAAAACGGAGTAAAACTAGAATAAGAAGTAGAAGAAGATGATAATCTGAGACTTGTGTTTAACACAATCTCTTTAAAATAGATTCATCCCCTCTTATAAGTGTGCTCGAGGTTGAAATGGTTGTTTGTTTCCCTGGATACAACGGATATGATGAAGCAACTGGCACACAACTCTTTGCTTGACGAACTAGATCAAACTAGAATACTATATAAAATATGCAAGTATAGAGATAAAAAAAGAGCTTTTCTTGGTTTTTTCTTCCACCCAAAAACTGAATAAAAGACACCTATTTATAAACTAGGCAAGTGGTGGGATCATGAATATGGCATAGGTTATAGATATGAAGGGTTAAATGTTACAAACTCATTGTAAATCCTACTGCCTCCACTATCTCCATAACCTTTTGATGACTACTTCCCCACTACCTTAATAACTCTAGAGGTTATGGGAGATCATGGTTAGTAACTTTAGAGATCATGGGTTGTAGGTTATGGTATATTTTCCACTTTCTCATCATTTATGGGTGCCTTATTATTAAAATAATTTCTCATTCACCCATCACATGCCAATTTCCAACATTAAGTAATAAAACTCTATCGAAATCCTTCGTAAACTTCCTTCTTACTCTTTAAGTCCTATAAACAAATAGAAAGTAATTAGATACCAAAGGTATGGAAGCAACTTAGAAAACTTAGTAAAAATAATCTCAAACTCATCATAAAAATATAGATATTTAAGCATATATCAATTTGCCTTTAATTTCATACAGTAGAGAATGGCTACCAAGGTTTTGGCACAACAGGGAGTACAATATTTGAAACACTCAATTTTTATTAATATAATCATTTTAATTTATTTTGTTTCATTTCTACTTCTCAAATTTTGTCTATTTCTAGTAATCTCTTGCGTGTCTTACGTTAATAGTTAGAAGGTTAAGCCTAGTGCATGACCAGAATAACCTATCCACCGTAGTCAAGTTTGATCCAGGGATCGAAAGAGCTCCTTTAGAGCCTGCAGAAAAGTAAATAGACAATATACTGATGAGATTGAGGCTAAGTTACCAATAGTTCATGGTAGTTCCAACCTGAACAATGTTTGATTATTGTATATAATCACTCATGGAAACACAGCCTTGTATACCCACTCTACCTATTATAGCAAATAACCTTAAAACCATGCTTAATATCATAAAAAATGGTGTAGCAGTTCATACAATTTGATGTCTACTTGATGAGGATTCCAATGCACACATAGCTAACTTCTTGGAGATTTGTGGCATGATCAAAATTAATAAAGCTACAGACAATGCCATTCGCTTGTGGGTATTTCCTTTCTGTATAAGGGATTGAGTGAAAGTTTGTTTAAAATCATCACCTACAGGATCTATCAGTACTTGGGATAGTTTGGTTGAGAAATTATTATCTAAGTACTTCCCACCAGTTAATATTGCAAATGTTAAAATGACATGTTGTTGGGCCAAATATGTCCAGCCCATTTGGTGGACAAAAATAAAACAAATCAAAGCCCACAAACTAAATAGAAACCTAACAAAAATCAAAAGTAGAGATACGGAAATTTGGTGCAATTTTTTGTTGAGAGAAGGTGGCATTGACAGTAGGAAACGAAGGAGATTCTTCAAGGTTTGATCCTCAATTTGGATGGTCATTCGGAGTCCGATTGAGACAAAATTTAGTTCTACGTGATCCTCTCAACAAGAACTACAAATCTAATGATTTAGATTTCGATTTTGGTAACATCCTTCCAAACTCAATTCTTGTTTAGTTGTAGCTTTGGGAGAAGATATTGATATATTATTGGTGTGCTTCTAGTGTTATCTAGAGAAGACTTTGTATTGCTTATTATTGTTGATAGTGGAAGTTTTACTGGATTAGGTCTCGTGGTTTTTCCCATCTTGGGTTTTCCATGTTAAAAAAACTTGGTGTCTCGTATTCTTTACTTTGGTGCTTTCTGTTACCTATTGGCGTTACTTAATTGGTATTTTTGGTTTATTCCTATTTTTTGATTGGCACTTGAGAAATAGTTTTGATCTTGGATATAATTGTGACTTGGGTGAAGCCTAGTGTTTTGATTTCTTTCAGTTTATTTCCCAACAAAGTGGTATCAGAGACTGGTTGATCAATTGGCTAATTTATGCTAATTAAAAATGGATGATTCAGATAGTGGGTACATGATAAAATTGAATACATCAAACTATTCAGATTGGAAGCCTAGAATGGAAGACTATTTGTATTATAGAGATTTGTCTGAGCTTGTTCTAGGGGATAAAGGTAAACCATCTTATATGAGTGATGAAAAATGGGTTAGCATGCACAGAAAAATAGTGGGTAATATTAGAAAGTGGATTGGTCAAAATATATTTCAACACTTTGTTCAAGAGACTAGAGCTTATGTGTTATGGGAAAAACTTGAACGAATATTTGAATAGAAAACTGGAATGTATAAATCTTCTTGTTTGAGAAATATTACTCGGTTAAGATACAAAGATGGTGCTGATATGAGTGAGCATTTGAGTACCTTTCAGGGATTGATAAACCAGGCAGCTTTATTGAAACTGAACTTGGATGATGAGGTACAAGCTTTGCTATTTTTCAGTTCAGTACCAGATAGCTGGGAAACAATGGTGGTATCCGTTAGCAATTCAGCTCCAAATGGTGTCTTAACCTTGGTTATGGCTAAAGAGGCAGTGTTGGTTGAGGAGATCAGGAGGAAAGAACAAGGCACTTTTAATGAGTCGCAAGCACTGATTATGCAAAAGAAAGAAGGAAGAGGAAGAAACAAGAGTAGAGGTCCTTATAATAGGAATGACAGATCCAAGAGCAGACATGAGTCATTGAAAAATATTGAGTGCTATCATTGTAAAAAGAAAGGGCACTACAAGAAGCATTGCAGAGTCTTGAAATGAGAATTTGCTGAGAAAAAGGGTAATGGTAAAGTGAGAGACGGAGAAGATACTACAGCAGTAGTGGCAGCCGATGATGATATGTTAGTATTTTGCGAAGATGGTTATATCAATATTACCAGTCAAAACAGTGATTGGATAATTGATTCAGGTGCATCATATCATGTTACTCTACACAGACATTTCTTCTCAACCTACACTGAAGGAGACTTTAGCTTTGTTAGGATGGGAAACGAAGTTTCTTGCAAAGTTGTTGGAAAGAGTGATATTTGTTTAGATATAGATATCGGGTGTCAGTTAGTCTTGAGGAATGCTAGACATGTTCCTGATATTTGTCTTAATCTTGTTTCCACTGGAAAGCTTGATGATGAAGGCTATTATAGTTCTCAAGGTGGAGGCAAATAGAAACTCAGCAAAGGAAACCTAATCGTTACTAGAGGAAGGAAGCAAAATATTCTCTACTTGATGTGAGCCAAGTTAGGAAAATGAGAGGTGAATGTAATTCAAGATTCTTTTATTGATCTTTGGCATAGGCGACTTGGGCACATGAGTGAGAAGGAAATTCAAACACTTGTTCGCAGGCAACTTCTCCTAAATGTAACAGGTACTTATCTTAAATCATGTGTTGATTGTATTTATGGAAAACAACATAGAGTTGCTTTTCAAAGACTTTCTTCATCTAGAAAGCTAAATCCATTAGAGTTGGTGCACACTGATATCTGCTACATGAAAGATAGGTCTCTTAGTGGTGCAGTTTATTTTGTTACTTTTATTGATAATTTCTCTAAAAAAGTCTGGTGTACTGCTTTGAAATCTAAAGACCAAGTCTTGGGTGTGTTTAAAGACTTTCATAGTAAGGTCGAAAGGGAGACTGGTAAACAGTTAAAGTGTATTCGAGCCGATAATGGTGGTGAGTATAGAGGACCATTTGAAAGCTATTGTAAGTCTCATGGGATCAGGTTAGAGAAGACAGTACCAAAAACACCACAAGAGAATGGAATAGCAGAAAGGATGAACAGAACTATCATTGAGTGGATCAGATGTATGCTTTCCAATGCCAAGTTGTCAAAATCTTTTTGGGGGTGAAGCAATGAGAACTGTAGTTGACCTGATTAATCTTTCTCCTTCAGTTCCTTTGGATGGTGATATTCCAGAGAGAGTATGGACAGGTAAAGAAGTATCCTTCAACCACTTAGAGTCTTTGGTTGTCGTGCATTTGTTCACATTCCCAAAGATGAGAGATCAAAGCTTGATGTAAAATCCAAGCAGTGTATTTTCTTGGGATATGCGCATGCAGAGTTTGGTTATAGGTTGTATGATCCAATGGAGAAGAAATTGATCAGAAGTAGAGATGTTGTTTTTCTTGAAGATTAAACCATTAAAGATATTGAAAAACATGATAAGCCTAAACCAAACTCAAGATTCTCTGATGACATTCCTTCTAATTCAGATCAAGTTCCTACACCAGCTACTTTGGATGAGCCAGTTCTAGAAACAGATGATTCAAATCAAGGGGGAGTTGAGGATGAGCAAGGAGAAAGTATGGATGATAATAATGATGTTGGTGAGATTGAACAAGAAGTGCTACAACCATAAGATGAACCCAAGAGATCTATCAGGGAAAGAAGACCTTTCACTAGGTATAATCCTAATGACTATGTATTGTTGACTGATGGAGGAGAGCCAGAATCATATAGTGAAACTTTGGAGCATAAGAAGAAAGAAGAATGGTTGCAGGCTATGCAAGAGGAGATGGTATCCTTACAAGAAAATCATACCTATGACTTAGTGAAATTTCCTACAGGCAAGAAAACACTAAAGAACAAGTGGGTCTACAGGTTAAAGACTTAGGAGAATAGCTCATAACCTAAGTACAAGGCAAGATTGGTTGTGAAGGGGTTCAGTCAAAAGAAAGGTATAGATTTTGAAGAAATCTTTTTTCCCGTGGTAAAGATGACATCTATTCAAGTTGTTCTTGGAATTGCTACAAGTTTAAATCTTGAGATTGAGCAACTTGATGTGAAGACAGCCTTTCTACATGGTGACTTAGAAGAGGAAATTTATATAGAGCAGCTGGAGGGGTTTAAAAAAAGTGGTAAGGAGAATCTGGTATGTCATCTCAAGAAAAGTTTATATGGTTTGAAACAGGCACTGAGACAATGGTATAAGAAATTTGACTCCTTTATGACAGATCAGAAATACCACAGAACCACATCAGAACATTGTGTATATGTGAAGAATTTCTCAGATGGCGATTTTATTATCCTTTTATTGTATGTGGATGATATGTTAATTATTGGCCATAATGCTGTGAAGATTGACAGGTTGAAAAAGGAGTTAAGCAAATCTTTTGCAATGAAAGATTTGGGTCCAGCTAAACAAATTTTGGGGATGAAAATTACTCGAGATAGGCAAAATGGAAAGCTTTGGTTATCTCAAGAAAAGTATATTGAGAAAGTACTTGACAAGTTCAACATGAGCAATGCTAAGGAAGCTTCTACTCCACTTGTAGGTCACTTCAAGTTAAACATTGAGCAGTGTTCGAAAAGTGAGAAAGATAAAGAAGACATGGAGAAAGTTCCTTATGCTTCAACACTTGGTAGTCTGATGTATGCTATGGTTTGCACCAGACTAGATATAGCTCATGCGGTTGGAGTAGTTAGTTGATATCTCTCTAATCTTGGTAAAGAGCATTGGAATGCAGTCAAGTGGATTCTCATGTATCTCAAGGGAACTTCCAAATTATGTTTATGCTTTGGAAATGGCAATATCATACTTGATGGATACTTTGATTCAGACATGGGAGGTGATCTTTATAAGAGAAGATCTACATCTGGTTATTTAATGACTTTTGTAAGGGGAGCAATATCGTGGCAAAGGAAATTGCAAAAATGTATTGCTTTTTCCAGTATAGAAGCAGAGTATATCGCAGTTACTGAAGCTTGTAAAGAGATTCTTTAGTTGTAGAGGTTTCTTCAGGAATTGGGCTTGAAACAAGAAAAGTATATTCTTCATTGTGACAGTCAGAGTGCTATTCATCTATGTAAGAATTCTACGTTTCACTCTCGATCCAAACATATTGATGTGAGATATCATTGGATTAGAGAAGTTTTGGATTCCAAGCTGCTAATGCTTGAGAAGGTGTACACGGATGATAATGCTTCTGATATGCTGACTAAGGTGTTGCCCAGGGAGAAATTCTTATTTTGCAGACAAAAAGCAGGTGTGGTTGTATTTCCCAAATGAGTTGGAGGGGGAGATTGTTGGGCCAAATATGTCCAGCCCATTTGGTGGACAAAAATAAAACAAATCAAAGCCCACAAACTAAATAGAAACCTAACAAAAATCAAAAGTAGGGATACGGAAATTTGGTGCAATTTTTTGTTGAGAGAAGGTGGCATTGACAGTAGGAAACGAAGGAGATTCTTCAAGGTTTGATCCTCAATTTGGATGGTCATTCGGAGTCCGATTGAGACAAAATTTAGTTCTACGTGATCCTCTCAACAAGAACTATAAATCTAACGGTTTAGATTTTAGTTTTGGTAATATCCTTCCAAACTCAATTCTTATTTAGTTGTAACTTTGGGAGAAGATATTGATATATTATTGGTGTGCCTTTAGTGTTATCTAGAGAAGATATTGATATATTATTGGTGTGCCTTTAGTGTTATCTAGAGAAGACTTTGTATTGCCCATTATTGTTGATAGTGGAAGTTTTACTGGATTAGGTCCCGTGATTTTTCCCATCTTGGGTTTTCCACGATAAAAAAACTTGGTGTCTCGTATTCTTTACTTTGGTGCTTTCTGTTACCTGCTGGTGTTACTTAATTGGTATTTTTGGTTTATTCCTATTTTTTTATTGGCACTTGGGAAATAGTTTTGATCTTGGATATAATTGTGACTTGGGTGAACCCTGGTATTTTGCTCTCTTTCAGTTTATTTCCCAACACATGTCCACCTGTGCCTAGCTTCCCTCGGAAACATTATACGAGACATGGGAGAGATATAAGGATCCATTGAGGAGGTGTTCACATCATAGATTACTTATTTGGTTGCAGGTGCACACATTTTACAATTGGCTAAATTTTGAAATCAAATAGATGATCGATGTAATAGCTAGAGGAACTTTGAACAACAAAACACCCGAAGAGATGGCTGTTAATAACTAGCAATAACAGTATAATTGATAGAAGAAATGGTCGTCAATAACTACCATGAAAATATGCCTGGGAATTGCACTTAAGTAACTTTTTAAAAGTATTTTAGGCCATATGATTTAGGAAGTTATCTAAACCGGCTTGAGTAATTTATTTAATTAGTTACCTAAAACGTTTCAAGTTATCAAGCTATTTATTTATCAAGTAACTCGTTGAAAAACTCCTTAAACTAGATTAGTTCAGTTTCTCCCTATAGTGTTACTCAATAAATAATGTATTGAACTTAAACTTAGCTTGATCTTAGATATAATTTAACTTGTCCCAATTCTATTTAATTCATGTCATATTAGATTGAATTCCAAACTAACTTTAATTACCCAACTTCAATAGTCCAATAATAATTGGACTTTTTAATGAATTTAATTTAATTAACTAAGACTAAAATATTTAATTTCTTTTACTTTATGTTTGGTTCACAAAGTAGGAGGGGAAGGGAGAGTGGCAAGTGGAGGGGGAGGGGAATCTTTACTTCTATTAGGGGGGGAGTAAATATAATTTACTTTTATTTTATTTGATTGGGATAGAAGGAAAGTAAATGACAAACATTATCTTGATATACATCTCAATCCGTTCAAACTAGGACCGGCTACTTTTTTGACATGTAGGAGGAGTTTCTCCTCCTAATTTATTTCCTACACTACAAGAAAAATGATAATTAGTTACGGATATTTGCGACGACTTCTCTGCTATTAGTAATTAGCAACAAATTTGCAACGGTTCATTTTTTTTCAAATTAAAAAAAATAAATTTATTTTTAAATTTTGGATGGTCGTCGCAAATTCGTTGCTAATTTAAAAATACATTTATTTTTTAAAATTTGAAAAATGATGTCGCAAATCCATTGCTAATTAGCTATGGATTTGCGACGGAAAATTATGTTGTCGTAATCCGTCGCAAATCTCTTACAAATCCGTCGCTAATTCACAAAAAAATATACTATATAACAAATATATAATACAATAAATCATAAGAATATCAATAACATAGTGGAAAAGCAAGTGCTCCCCCACAACAAAGATGTGGGTTCGAACCCCGTGTCCAACATAATCTCGCAATATATTTGGCGGGTCTAGTCGGGTCAGGTCCGATGGGGCGGGCTGGACGGGTCCAGTCCGGTTAGGTCGGGTCTAATGGGGCACTAATTAATTTTTTTTTAAATAAAATTTTTGGCGGTTGCAAATTAATTAAAATTTTAAGGCTAAATTAATTAATTTTTTTGCTGTCGCTAAATTAATTAATTTTAATTATAAAATTAATTATAATATTATCAATTAAATGGCCGTCCCAAATAGATTTTCATTCCATCTTTTAGCGACAGTCATAATCCGTCGCTAAACTCAATTAGCGACGGATTTAACTGTCGCTAAATTGATTTTATCTTGTAGTGCGATTCATCTTTCCTTCCTAACCAAATGGCATAAACTACTAATTTACTTCTAAATTTATATCTTTTCCTATTTTCCTCCATTTTCACCCAAGCAAACATGCATCTTGATTAAATAATTAATACTTTTTTTTCCAAAATTTCTTGTCTACACCTGGTTTTTTCTTTAAAACTATAGTTCAAGCATCAATATGTAATGCTTTTGAATTTTATATTTTGTTCTTGCTAATTTTTACATTCCAATTTTTGTCTTTGGCACATTAATTAATTGGCCTATATAGACTTACAAGTTTTACATTTCTTTTTTCAGTTCACTCATGGGTACTTTTTTATTACTTATACAGTTTGTTGCAATCTTCTATAGTAAAATGATTAATTTAAGGAATCATTTCTTAATAGAGAGTATTATATTATTTTATTATATTCGATACCTTCAGTGATTGTTGAAAGAATTAAAAGTAGGAAAAAGTGTGTTTGCAAAGCATGTAGTTATTATCTGATAAGAAAACGATCTTTTGAAAAGCAAAACAGTTCCTTTTTAAATTTTTTTTTTATTAATAAAGGCATGCAGTTACTATTTGAAGGTGTATCCAGAACTCATATCTCATGAGAGATTTAAACCCAAGACGTTAGTATGAAAATTCAAATACCAATCATTTTAATCAATTCAAGGGACAAAACAGTCCCTTAAATAAAAGCAAGACCTTTTTTAAATTTGATTTCATTGGTCTGAAATATTTTGGCCAAATATAGGGAATTTAGAAAATAGGATGTGAGGAAGCGAAAATAGGTCGCTGAGTGATGGCTGATGCAATCATGCAAACAAATTTGCTTGTGAGATTGAGTTTAATATTGGATATGAATCTATGGCTTAGGAGTTGCAATATAAGAGTATGATCATGCAGCACTCATATGTTGAGAATGGTTTGTTTACAAGATTGTTAACATTTCGGAAGGAAATGAAGTTAATTGGTCATTTTCTTATCATCTCGTTGACATCGTAAAGGGGGATACGTTGAAGGATTAAATCTATATAAACGAAAAAAATGTGAATTTACATTATTAAAAAGATTTCATATAAATGTGAACAGTTATTTTAGAAATAGTTATATATAAATGAAGTTAATAATTTTCCTTTGACATAATTGTGTAAAATAAAGAATATATAATTTTCAATGCACATAAGAATATTTCTAAAGTTAAAAAATAAAAAAAATCAAAAGACAAAATAATGACCTTTTCTTAATGAGAGAGAAGACTTATTAGTTAGAAATGAGATTTTTCAATGTCATAACTCATTTTCTCTATTAAAAACAAAAAATAAAAAATAAAAAATGACTCACAATCTATTAAATAGGTCTATATAAAAGAAAACATGTAGATACTAATCGTGATCGTTCTCTATTTTTTTTTTAAATTTATAATTTACCCTAGAAAAAATAAAAATTTTCAAAATGTCCTTTAAATTTTTATACTTCGCCTCCAATTTTTTTTTTAAAAAAAACTATAATAGTATCCCTGGGTTAATTAAAAAAAAAAAAAAAACCATGTACTCTATCCCAAATCCCAATTTGTCCCCTTTAAAAAAATTACTCCAATGTTCCCCCTCAATTGGAGTTTCGTCTAAATGATTTAGACGGTTACAAAAGAATGATATAAACATATCTGAAATGCCCTCAACTTTGCACTTTCTATCATTATTTTTTACCCACAAAAATCATAGAAATAAAAAAAAAAAAACAAATCATAAAAATCCTAACCCTAGCGACCACCTCAATATTCCTCCTTTTCCTCCGTTGCCATCGTCGTTGCTGTCGTTGCCTTTTTCCTCCTTACTTGCCTCCCGTAACTGCTTCTTCCTCCCCCACTGTCGACCCTCCCTCCTAGCACCATCTCCCTCCTTCGTTACTGTTGCTTTTTTTTTTTTTTTTTTAATTTCTTCCTCCCTCAACCCCTGCTGCTACTAGCAACGTCTTCTTCTTCTTTTCCTTTACTTCCTCCTGCAATTCCACCTTTTCCTTTTCTTTTTCTATCCTCTTCCTCCTCTTCTTCTTTTCCTTTAACTCTGCCTTGATTTCACCCCTTGTGTCTCTGCCGCACCATTAATAAGTGTTCATTATGCACTTATTTTCTATATAAATTATACTATATTTATTATAAAATAATATTTCAATAATTATTCATCCTCACAATTTTATATTATTTTGTGTAGGATTAAATAAATGAAGATTGAATGAAAAAAAAAATGATAAAAAGGACGAAAATTGAAGAAAAAGGAAAGAAAAGAAGAAGAAGACAACAAAAAGAAAGCCATGGCTGGCTAGGCTTTAAAAAAAAAAGAGAGAGAAAGAGATGCTGAGAGTATATGGTGGCATGCAGATTAATTCAAACATCACCGTGCAAGTTTACAGAGTGAACGACATCATTCATATCAACTCAGATGGTGCCGTGCAAGTTCGGAGAATTGAAATGCAGATTTGATTTTAAGTGATTTTTAGGGCTTTCCAAGGCCTATAAGTAGAACTTTTCTAGACCATTTTGAGTGGCCAACAATGGGGAATAACATCCACACACAAGAGAAAAGATTGGAGAGATTTGGAGGTTAATTCCAGAGAAGATTGAAGATGGAGATGAAGAGATAACTTGTCTAGGAGCATTTCTTACTCTTTTTCCTTTGTTTTCTTTTGTCAATTTGTATGGAATGCTTTAATTGTTTTTGAAGGGATGATCTCTAATTTGCTCTTGTGTTAAATTTACTCTTGATTTGTTGATTTCCAATTCCTAATAAATAATTACTTGATTTTATTGTGTTAGATTTGTTATTTGGGTTGCTTTCTCCTAATAAATTCAAGAGATGGAGTTAGGAGTTAAGTTCCAATTAATGGGTTCAATGTGGGGTTTTCTTTGATTAACTCGAGAGAGAGGTTGTGGGATTATAACTTGATAATCATTAAGAGTTTGGTATCGCCTAGAGATAGGGGTATTGAGCTCTTCCAAATTTACCTTTGAGTAATTGGGATTATAACTTTATATATATTCAATTGAATTTAAAATAATTGAATAATAGTATGATAAGGATGGATATTCTATTTCACAGTAAATAGTATCAAATTTTTTTAAAAAAATTGACAGGGTATTTTCTATAATTGGATATTTTTTAGGCACGAGGTCATCTCAAGATTTGACAATTAAAATGATGTTGCAAACAATAAAGATAGATCATTCAATTATAGAAAAATCCAAAAAGTAACAAGGAGGTAATCACTCATTATCCAGGAGGAGTGATCATCCATCACTCACAGGGATTGATCACCTATCACTCACGGGGTTCCAATTATTATGTTAGATATAGTTAAAACCAAAGTAAATAGAAGACCTATTGGACAAGGAAAAAAAGCCTACATATGACTCTATCCTTGTGAAATGCCTGTCAATGCCGCAATAATGCACTATATAGATTACCTTACTGTTTACACCACAAAAGAATATATTAAGGGCTAATAAAAAAAATCATATGGATAGTAAGCATGTATATAATTGCACCATATACCAAAATAGGGGAATTTATAGCAACACACATAGATAATTCCTCTAACGTTTCAATGTCTCTTTTCCTCTGGCCTGCTCAAGTCAATTCTTTGATCCTGCAAAAGAGAAGGAGATGAGATTCCCGACAATTAGACAAAATTTGTGTAAAAATTTGAATGTGATGGAATTTAAAATAAAAGAAATTAAAAGATTTGAAATGTAAAATCAAAAGTAGTAAGGATTGAAATTGTGTAATAAATGAAATTTAAAATTTGACATGGGATATTAATGATGTAATAGATTTTAGGAATCTCTTACCATTAATCATTTAAATAGTAAATAAATTTAAATCAGCCCTAATCACTGGAATCATGCTCCGATACAGATTCCTCGTCATCTATTGAGGTATTGCTATTCGTATCTCATTCATCTTCATCCTCTTCGTCTTCATTGGTAGAAGAATTTTCCCTTGCCATTACAGCCTCATCTTGAACATCCAACATTTCATTCATACCAAATTCATGCGTCAAAATGCCAAGATCAACTACTAACGATATGTTCAGTTTGTTAGTAGCATCTACTTCTTCCTGATAAGCTCTGTCAACCACGAGTGTATCTATTGTGTGTCGAGATTTGGTTTTGCGAACTGCTAACTAATCAGATCTTGGCTTCTTACTCCCTGGATATGATGCATAATACACTTGGCTAGCTTATTGAGCTAGAACAAATGGATCATAGTGGGGGTAGCTGCTTTTGTGGTTAATTTCAACAAGATTATATTGCGGATGTATCCTTATTTCACGATTCAATGTTTGATCAAACCAATAACATTTAAAAAGAACAACGCTTTGCTGTGGATTACCAGGAAACTGCACTTCAATAATCTCATTTAACACTCCGTAGTAATTAGGCCTTGATGCATTTTTTCCAATTCCTTTCACGCACACACTACTATTCACTATTTTCTTTCCCTCTGCATAATCATTAGTGTGAAACCGGTAACCATTAACTATGTACCCACTATATGATTTCACTAGCCTTGACAGACTCTAAGCAAAGTTTCTTAAGCATTCATTTGTAACCATATTTTTTGGATCTTGTACCTTAAAAAAAAAAATGAAACAAGTAAATGTTACATAAAATGAAATTTGTAGCATTACAAAATTTCTGCACCCTAATGGAGTTCCAAATGCAAGTTAGCAACTTATGTAACTTACATATCCACTAAACCATTCTGCAAATTTTAGGCCTATTTTTCTATTGATTTCTATCTTTGATATACTTGGAGCCAATCTTCGTAAGTGTGCTGTGAATGTCCTGTATTGTGTTAGAAGTATGAATATGTCAAAATCATTATGAGATCTTCATTTACAGTAATAGATATATAAAGCAGTAGCTCGTACTCAATGTATGGCTGCACTTCCCCACAATAAGCAATATGTAAATTCTTACTGCATTGAATTCTTCAAAGGTAAGGAATCGGGTTCAAATTTGTCCTATCAACCTTCCTTGAACATTACAAATTGACAGCACGGGTTCTTGCACCCTCTCCAATCATTTTCCCTCTTCATTACGTGCCATATTTATAAGTTTTGTTTGTACATGTGGCTCAAAATAATAGGAGAAGAAAGTTGATGCTTCTTCAATGAGATAAGCATTGCAAATTGATCCTTCAACTCTAGCTTATTTTTCACCTTGATTTTCAAATGATGCAAATACTTGTCATTGTACAAATTTCATCATCAACCACACACGCTCATATTATATCTGACAGGAAAAGAATTAGATTGAATGATTAGATTACCTTTCAAACGGATACATCCACCTATATTGAACAGGCCACAAACTCTTACTTTGTAAGGCAAATGAATTAATAAGTGTTCCATTACATCAAAGAATCCAGGTGAAAATATCTTCTCCAACTTACATAATAACAAAGGAATGTCGGACTCCAATTTGGCCATATACGCTACACTCAACTTAGGAGAGCATAGATCTCGATAAAAAAAAAAGACTTAATTCCATCAAAACACCCTATACGTTAGAAAGGAGAAATTCTTTCAATACAATGGGAAGTAGTCTCTCTATGAATACGTGATAATCATGTGATTTCATACTGGATAACTTCAACCTATTCAAATCAACACATCTTCCAATATTTGAAGTGTATCTGTCTGGGAGTTGCAATCCCCTCAACTATTCAAGTAAAAGTTTCTTTTGTTTTGTTGTCAATGAGTAGCAAGCTTTAGGTATAGCCACCTTTCCTCTTCCCACATCCAAGACGTGTAGCTCTGGCCTATGGCAATATATTTTCAAGTCACGTCTAGCGTTTAAATTATCTTTTGATTTACCCTTTACCTCTAAAATTGTGTTCATAACATTGTCAAATACATTCTTCTCATTGTGCATTATATCAATATTATGTCGAACCAAATTAGTATGCCAATATGGCAAGTCCCATAACATATTCCTTTTTGTCTAATTGTGAGATATACCCCTACCATCATTCCTTCCAATTTCTTTGCCTGATTCTGTGATTTTTTCATATTTAGACACACTATCCCAGATTTCTTCACCAGTAGGGTATTGCACAGGCTGTGATGTCTAATCAGAACCTCTATCCTTCCTAAAAGATCTTGTGTCCCTCCTGTAAGGATGATCCAATAGAAAGAAACGACGATGACAGTCAAACCATGATTGTTTCCCACCATTTTGTAGATGAAAAGGCTTTGTATTGTTCATACAATATAGACAAGCCAGCCTCCCAACTGTGCTCCTGCCACTTAATATACTATATGCAGGAAAATTATTAATAGTCCACAAAAGCACTGCCCGTAGTTGGAAGTTTTGTTTCTTTGATATGTCACAAGTGGTGACACCTTCAAACCACAACTGGGTTAATTCGTCTATTAAGGGTTGTAGATAAACATCCACCTGATACTTTGGATTCTTCGGGCCCAGGATAATGATTGTTAAAAACATCCTTCATACACATCCATGGGGAGAGATTATACAGTGTAAGAATAACCTACCAGGATGAATATTGCTTACCCGACATCCCAAATAGTGAGAATCTGTCTGTACGTAAACTAATCGTACTTTTTTTGCAAATTCAGGATGTATCCAGTCAAAGTGTTGCCACGCTTCACTATCACGGGGGTGAGTCATGGTACCTTCCTCCGATCTGCTCCCTCCATGCCATCTTATGTGTTCATCTATTATCTTACAAGTATACAACCTTTTGCAGTCTCGGTGTTATTGGAAAGTAATACATCTTCTTGAATGAAATTTCCTACCCACTTGTGTTTTTCCAACCTTTTTCTGTACATATCGAGGATGGCCACAAAATTTGCACTCTCTACAATTCATGTCATCTTTCTAGTAAAGTATGTATCCATTGATGCATACATCTATATTTTATACTGACAAACCTAACCCAGCGATGGAATGTTTAATAACATCTATATTTTATCAGGAATAGTATTACTGCTAGGCACAACCTCTTTCATCAATTGCACAACATCATTAAAGGCTTTCCACTAGAGGTTATTTTCAGACTTGATGTTTAATAACCTTGAAGCAAGTGAAAGATGTGAATGTATAGTGCAACCATCCCATATAGGAGTCTCTGCAACCCTCAATATATCGTAAAACTTTTATGCCTCCACATTAGGTGGTTCTTCAATATTTTCTACTGATGGAGTTTCAGGGGGAAAGTCAGGACCTGTTACGTCTAAGATCATTTCTTGATACGGATTTTCTTGATGTGACTTAACTTTTGGGATTGAGGTAGACACACTTGAGGTATACTACCGGCAATAACTAGCCACAAATCCAAACGTCCACAGGTGGAGCTTAACTTGTGTTGGATGTAGATACTTTTTATTCTTACACTTTGCACAAGGATATCTAATTACGCTTGATATTGCATTTGATAAGGCAAATGCCAAAAAAGCTTTAACCTTTATATTTTATATACAAATCTTCTTCATATTTTTAATATTATATATATATATATATATATATATATATATATATAATATTTCATATTATGACTTCGTACCCTAACGTATCAAAGATGCCTACCCCTTAGCAAATCCAATTCTTTCAAAACAAAGAATCGCATACCTAGATCCAAATTTTAATATTTAAAATTATAAATTAAATACTCGACTTTTATTTATTATCTCAAAACAAAAATAAGAAATGAAATATTTTAAATGACAATGTGAAAGTTATACAATTTATAGCTCAAGTGATTTGGAATCAATCCTAATTAATCCTTGGCAATAAAATAAAATTAAAAAATCATTATAATTATTTTGTAAAACTCTAAAATATAGAGTTTGAATTTGAATACTTTAGGCCTCTTTTTTTTTTTTTTTTAATGAAAAGAGACTTAATGTAATGAATTTTGTTTCTAAAAAAATTAATAATTTTATTATTCAATTTTAATAGATTACGATGTTAATTTACGAGTTAATAATTTTTTTTATAAAATTTAAAAGTATACTAACATCTAAAGTTAATAATTTTTTTATAAAATTTAAAAGTATACTAACATTTAAACAAATCAATATAATCTTAATCCAAAAATAATTTGAATAAAAAAAGCCAACTCAAGGATAGATTGGTGAGTGTAACTCAAAGGTTACAATGCCAATGCTAATGTGCATCACTTTTCTTTAATGACATTATTTTAATATAAATATCTTTCTAAATATATATGCAATAATTGAAAATTCTAAGAACAATATATTTTATGAACAAAATTATTTAAAATAATCTTAGTCAAATTATTTTAAAAAAAATTAGAAAATATAATGTTTAGAATATTAGGGAAAATAAGAATAAATAAAATATGGGTAGTATTAGAATAGTATTGTTAATACCACTTAAATTTAAAAAAATATCAAAGAAAAATATAAAATTCAAATTAACTTACCATTCCAATCACCATATTAATTGTCATCTAGTATATTATTTGTTAGTGTGTTAAAATGACAAATGTATTGACATAGGTAATTTTTGCCTCACTAAGAATCTATAATTCAATGAAGTAAGACTTCTTTTCACCTATCATGGTTATTAGATAAGTACAAATACCGCACTTTGTTAGGTGTTTGATTGCCGACAATGCCGAAAAACACGCACGCACGCGCGCACACACATATACACAAATTATAAATATAAATAATTTTTATAATTGGTTATTTTATAAATATAGATACTTTTATTATATATATGTATATTATTTTTTGATAAACTTTAGAGGGAGTGAATAAAATTTACGGCAAACAAATGCAAATTTTAAAGATTTTTTGAAAATCTTAAGGCAAGAACCAACAAAGTGAGTAAGCAAAAATATTGTCCGTGCAACTTTGAATGTGCTGCTAAAGAACTTTCAAAACTCTACTAAATGATAGAGGGAAGATCTATATTTAAGATGGGTAAATTAAACAACAATAACAGATTTACCAAACTACATAAAGTTTTGGATTAAATCAATGAATGCAAGGAGGACTATAATGATTGTATTCACAATGACAGATTTGCTTTGTAGTTGTAGGAGTGTAGACAGGAATTTTTTGAATCACCACTAAATGACAAGAAAATGGTATGTTTTAAAGATGGACAGTTGAGAAATCAAAGACAGACTTTCTATAGAATACAAAGGTCTTTAAAACTGATCAACAATTGCAGAGATTGAGATAAAGTTCTTTGATCTAATGACCAGTAAAAAATGTAGTGATAAAGTGCAGATGAAATGCAAAAGAAAAGACCCAAGGATTTATAGTGGTTCGATCCTCAACTGATCCACATCCACTACCTTAAGTACCCATTTAAGAATTTCAACACAATCACTAAAATATTTTTTCAAATTAATAGTGGTAGGCGACACCAATCTTATACAAGAGGATCACCACACTTGATTTTACATCTAACCTCTTTAATCACACAAATCAAGGCTCACCCCAACTGGATTTTACTTCTTTAATCTTGATACACAATAAATCAAGGCTCACTCCAACCGGATTTTACTTCCCAAAACCATGATACAAAGTCGATAAAAGATAGAGTACAGAAATATCTCATAGATTGAGTAGATATGAACAACTAAGCATAACTACCTTTTTACCTTTGGAGCAATTTTGATTTCACTTTGAAGCACAATAAAAAGGGAGTTTTTTTTTTATTCTAAAGTGTAAGAATATTTCTGAGAGAGATAACACAAAAATCTACTTCAAAATCGAGTTTTAAAAGCTTTCATAGGAGCAAAAAGCAAGTTAGTAACGGCTAGTTTTTCGCTGTTAAGTTTTCCAAAATTTTGGACTCAAGGATTGGAAGAAAGTGCGTCCAAAAGATGAGTCCAAAATGACACATTTTTAGGCAGAAATATTTAGACATTGTTACAGAGTTTTAGACGAAGTTTTGGAAGCAGAGGTCCATCCAAACTACTTAATCCAAACATCTGAAGACTTACTCTTTGAAATCATTTTATTTATGTGCTTCAAGGTAAAATAAAATTGAGTTATAAGGTAAATGAGACATAGGAATTTATACATTATACCTTATCAAACGATTCCTAGTCCAAAGTTCCTTCACAATGATTTTATGATCTTGCAAGCTCTTAGAGTTGTACTTGATCAATCATTTTTTTGGATTCCAATTGCTTAAGAACTATTTAGTAGTCTTGTTTGTATGCCTTGAAAGAATTGAGGTCAAATATGTCATTTTACATATAAATCATACAAGTTAATCCTCATCAATGTTTGTCATAAATCAAAACACAAGAGAATGCCCTTAGGGCTAACATCTTTTATATACTAATTATATGTACTTATATTTTGGGATATATATGTATAATTTATGTGTGTGTGTGTGTGTGTGTGTGTGTGTGTAATTATAAGATAAGCTTTTATTATTCTAAAAATTCTTAGTTTTTTAGATAAAAATAGAGAAGAAACAAAAATGGAATTAAGTTGCCTAACTGATGTACATGCGTACATACGTACACACACACACACACACACACACACACACATATATATATATATATATATATATTAGAATATGATAAGATGATGAATTTGGTTTTATTCAATAAAATAGTAATTTAAAGATTAATTTTCTATATGTAAATAGTATAAAAATATTTTGTACAATATTATTTTGCATCATTCATTTTTTCTGATATAGTTATACTTATAATTTTAAATTATAATAATTTATTAAAATTAAAATTTAAAATATATATGGAATATATAATCTACATATACAAATTAAAACTTAAAACACAATTAGATAAAAAAGAAATATTATTAAAATAAATGCAAGATACTTTTGAAAAAATTAAATATATGATAATCAATTCTAATAATATTAGTCATAAATCTTGATTTTTTTATCATTAAGGAAAAATTAGAATTGATTCTATTATTTCTAATATTTTGTTCATTAGAAAAAAAATTAAAATATCTTATCTTTCTTTTTAAATATATGTGTGTGCGTGTGTTTGTGTGTGTCTATATGATTATGTATATTTGATTCTAGTTTCAATTCTTTGGTCTAGTCTAATTCGAGATAGTTTTTATACGGTTCTCGATAGGGATATTAAATAAAAAAATTTCAGGACGATTTGGTTAAAAAAAAGTCAAAAGTCAATAGTTTTTCGATTTTGATTTTTTTAGCCCGGTTATTCGGATCGGTTCAGTTATTCTCCTGTCCCATGAGCAGCCCTAATTGTATATGTATTGAATTCTATTGATTTAGCTATTGTTGTTTTGTAATTAGCCTTGTTGTTGTTGGAGAATTTTATATTTGATGTTGTGCAGTGTTTGTTGGATGAAAATTGTTATTGTAAATGGTTAATAATTGAGGAGATTTTGTCATGGAAAAGTTAGTTTAGTTGAAGGAGTAGTTGTAATAATATTAGATATTTTGAGAATTTGGTTGATTGTTATATTGTAGTATTAGTTATTGTTGTTGTTGTTGAAATTTTCTTTTAGATTTGTCATAGTAGTTGGTGGTTATTGTTGTTGTAATCTATATTGTAGTAGTAGTGAATGTATTGAGAAGTTGGCTGACTTGTATAATAGGTGTTGTGTTTTGTGGTTGGTTGTTGTTTGATTAGGGATTTTGTTAAATTGTGTAATCCTTTGTATAGTAGTTATTGGTGTTGAGGTGAATTTTGGTTGTTTGGCAGGCTTTCTTGAAGTTTAATGAACCTTTTGTATGGTAGTTATTGTAGTGTTAAAACTAATTTTTGATTGGTTGGCGATCTCATTTTAATTTTTAAATTGTAGAAATATTTTGAATATCTCTTGAATAATCTTTTGAGCCTTCTATTCATTTTATTCACTTTAATGATCACGATTTTATTTAGTTTCATAATAAGAAAGTGATGATTGCTTTTAAGAGTGATAGAGAGCTTAATAAGTATATACGTATTGATTTAGTCATTTGTATAATAAGAGTGTACATATTAGTTTGTCATTTGTTTTGTTGTACTATTGTAAGGATATTAGTATAGTTCTTGATGCTCATATTGATTTTGGTTTTGTTCCTATTAGTTGATCTTATAATTTGATTATAATATTGATGCATATATGTGTTCTTGTTGCTTGTATCCTTATTGCTATTTCTTTGGCCTTTGTGTACTATTGTATTTGTTTTCATTTTTGCAAGAATAGAACATAACCAAAACCATTTGGGTCATATAACACGACACTAGTCATTTGTAGAGGTTCAAAAAACCTTGAGATATTGGGAATAAATGGCGTTGGCTACTTCCATTTGACCGGTTCCATTCAAGACAATTAGCACTAATATTTTGGATAATGAGCTTCAAGATACTTAGGGAGTATTGCTTACCCTCTCTTCCCTATTTTGTTATGTTGCATCATGTAAATGTGTTTGAATCATATATTGTTAACTAATGAGGACATTGTCCCATTTAAGTGTGGGGGAAGGGTTGAGAAATTTTCCTTCGCTAGTTTTTATTGATTATTGTGGAAATTTTCTTATTTTTGGGCTAAATTTTTTATTAAATTTTCTCGATTTTTTTTTCACATATTTTGGCTAACTTTCAAGACTTTTTGAGGACATTGTCCCATTATCGTGGAAAGGTTGGTTGTTGTTTGATTAGGGATTTTGTGAAATTGTGTAATCCTTTGTATGGTAGTTATTCTGGTGTTGAGGTGAATTTTAGTCGTTTGGCAGACTTTCTTGAAGTTTAATGAACCTTTTGTATGGTAGTTATTGTAGTGTTGAGACTAATTTTTGATTGGTTGGAGACCTCATTTTAATTTTTGAAGTTTGTAGCATTGATTAGTGATTGTTGTTGTAGAAATAGTTTGAATATCTCTTGAATAATCTTTTGAGCCTTCTATTCATTTTATTCACTTTAATGATCGTGATTTTATTTAGTGGCATAATAAGAAAGTGATGATTTCTTTTAAGAGTGATAGAGAGTTTAATAAGTAGATACGTATTGTTTTAGTCATTTGTATAATAAGAGTGTACATATTAGTTTGTTATTTGTTTTGTTGTATTATTGTAGGGATATTAGTATAGTTCTTGATGCTCATATTGATTTTGATTTTGTTCCTATTAGTTGATCTTATAATTTGATTATAATTTGATGCATATATGTGTTCTTGTTACTTGTATCCTTATTGCTATTTCTTTGGCCTTTGTGTACTATTGTATTTGTTTTCATTTTTGCAGGAATAGAACATAATCGGTGCCTTTTGGGTCATATAACACGGTGCCAGTCATTTGCAGAGGTTTAAAAAACCTTGAGATATTTGGAATAAACGGCGTTGGCTACTTCCTTTTGACCGGCACCATTCAAGACTATTAGTACTAATATTTTGGACAATGAGCTTCAAGATACCTAGGGAGTATTGCTTATCCTCTCTTCCCTTTTTTTTTTGTTATGTTGTATCATGTAAATGTGTTTGAATCATATATTGTTAGCTAATGAGGACATTGTCCCATTTAAGTGTGGGGGAAGGGTTGAGAAATTTTCCTTCACTAGTTTTTATTGATTAATGTGGAAATTTCTTATTTTTGGGCTAAATTTTTTATTAAATTTTCTCGAATTTTTTTTTCCACATTTTTTGGCTAACTTTCAAGACTTTTTGATATATATGTTTATATGTGTTAGTTTGGTAGATTTATTATTTATCTTTTTGGGAATTCTACTTAAAACTATTTTGGGAGAGTTGATTTTATGTACACTTATATATTGGGTATGACATAGGCTAAGTTTTGAGAAGTAAATTAACTTTGTTTATGCCTTTGAAAATGTTGTGATACTTGATTTTTTGAAAATATATGAGAACTTTGTAATAAAATATAGTGTGTGAATTATGGCTTATCTTTAGTTTTGTGACAATTCCCATTCATTCATTCATTCATTTATTTGTATTATACAAATCTTCAATTGTATATTGTATACTCTCTATTGCAAAGGTAAATAGGAGCAAGAGATAGGTTGTTTAATGCACCTATCGTAGTGAGGAGAAAAAAGACCCTAGGAATACAAAAAGAATATCTTATGATGAAAAACAACGTGTATAAAAAAAAGATAATAAAGTAAGAAAATGAAAAGCATAAGTGCAAAGAATGCAAAAAGAGAATGCATGCCAAAATCATTATAAATTTATTCCTCTGTAGAAACAAAATGAAAAATGAGAGGCTCCTACATTGCTATTCTAAGTTGAAATGTACTGTTGTAGTATGATATTTGTATTTTTTGTAAGCCACGAGATTAGAGTTAGTTGGTCAACCCTACCTTATATAAATCATATTATCTATACTCTTGACTTAAAGAATGGAGTGAATCACATTGATTTGGTATAAACTTGTTTAATTTGACTTGAATAGTTTTGATTATGTCATATTTAATATATAAACATATGATTGGCTTGGATAAATAAGTGTTGTGTTGAATTCTAAGGCAGATGAGGAATAATATCTCTACCATGTTGACTTTATTTGCATACATGATGACTTTTTCTTGTTAATTATGACCCAATATGCTATGTTTAAAATCATTCATGTTGCTTGTAAAACCATTTTGCTTATTTGTAAATAATTATATTTTACTTATACACTATTTGTTCGTTTGGGAATAATTTTGTTTTGCTTGAGAATAAGCAAAGGTTCAAGTATGAGGGAGTGATAAGTGCTCATTATACACAAATTGTCGACGTAAATTGTACAATATTTATTATAAAATAATATTTAAATAATTACTTATTCTTACAATTTTATATTATTTTGTGTAAGATTAAATAAAGGAGGATTGAATAAAGAAAATGATGAAAAATGATAAAATTTGAAGAAAAAGGAAAGAGAAGAAGAAGACAAAAAAAAAAAAAAAAATCCATGGTTGGCTAAGCTTTAAGAGAGAGAGAAAGATGCTGAGAGTACACGTCGCCGATCATATCAACCTAGACGGCGCCATGCAAGTTCGCAAAATAGAAATGCGGATATGATTTTAAGCAATTTTTAGAGCTTTCCAATGCTTATAAATAGAACTTTTCCAGACCATTTTGAGTGGCCAACAATGGAAAATAACACCCACACAAAAGAGAAAAGATTGGAGAGATTTAGTTCAAGAGAAAATTGAAGATAGAGATGAAGAGAAAACATGTCTATGAGCATTTCTTACTCTCTTTCCTTTATTTTCTTTTTTCAATTTGTATGGAATGCTTTAATTGTTCTTGAAGGGATGAACCCTAGTTTGTTCTTGTATTAAATCTACCCTTGATTTGTTGATTTCAAATTCCTAATGAATGATTGCTTGATTTTATTATGTTAGAGTTATTATTTAGGTTTCCTTCTCCTAATGAATTCAAGAGATGGGGTTAGGAGTTGAGTTCTAATTAATAGGTTCAATGTGGATTTTCCTTCGATTAACTTGATAAGGCTTAAATGTACTTATAATTTCCTAGCTATTTGAGGTGATTTTATGATTTTTTTTTTATGTAATAGCTAGGCAATTCCTTTACTTTTTTATGAAATTGAGATAATTAATTGTAGAAAGATTTTTGTTGAATTTTGTGCAGAATTGATGGACTTTTGAACCCAATTTCGGTGTTCCAGCAATGAACCAATGCCAACCCATAATGTCCGAACCGGCCTTGGATCAATTCTGGACCAAGTAGGGCAAAATAGGGGGAAAACAGAGTTGACTGACACCGGTAGAGTGGAGCTGGCACCGGCTTAGGGGGACCAAGCCGGCGCCAGCCTTGGTCTATCTAGTGTCAGTGTGAACTTTGATTTTTGAGCAAATTTGGAAATTTGCAAAAATTCTTTTGGTATCTAACTTATGCATGGTCCAGAATTCTTAGGGAACATTTTTAGCAACCTAGAATGCTATAAATATAAGGCAAACAAAAGCAAAACGGGGTGAATTCAAGAGAATTAATTGCTGATTCAAGATTGAAGGAAGAAAATTCATCAAAAGGAGCATTGTTTTAATAGAGTTTTCAATAGGAGAAGAAGAGGGCTTGTCTGTGAATTATTTCTTTTTCTTTTATTTTTTTCTTGAATAATGATGAGATTAATGTTTTGATTGTATTTAGATGATATTTTTGGATTTATGATTTTGTATTGAATTTAGCTTTTTAATCAATTGATTGTTATTTCTAGTATTTGGTTAATTGATTTATTTGATGAATTAATTGAATGTTCCTTCTTTTTAATCGACTTGAAAAATGAAGTTAGTAGTAGGTTCAATTTAATTGATTTCATATTTGTTATTTCTTAATTGATTGCAAAAGAAGGCTAAGAACACGGACTTTAGTAATCAAAGATTAGTTGATTTCATCTAGAATATAAGGTTGTTGGCTAATTTTATATTCGTATCATCTAGAATATAGAGGTATTTGTTAAAGATTGAGTTAGTACATCTTTTGAGCGAATTGGTGAGATAGAATATATTCACTAATTTAATTAGAAAACAGTGAATCCATAGATTGCAAAGGAAGTGGTTCTAATTTATTCCTTTATGGTATCAGGATAATGATTAATAGAGAGATTTTTTAGTCAATCATTATTATGCCTTCAGAGATTTCTATCTATATACACATTTCTTCTTCTATGTTTTTTATATATTTATTTGTTTAATTTTCTTTATTTCTTCTTGATCAATTTAGTTGTTAGGTTAAACAAATAATGGAAAACAATTAGTGTGTACTTATTCCTTGAGGATCGATACTTGTTAATTTTCTTATACTATGCTTAATGATGGGTATACTTGCTTATATGTGTGATTTGATATTAATATTTTAATTAACATTGATTGAGAATGGATCTAAAATGAATGATTTTTATTACCTAAATCTGACACATCAAGTTTTTGGCGCCGTTACTAAAGAACAATATCATGAAAAATTGGATTCCAATGATTTAGCCATGTAAATATGCATATACGTTCTTCTTTGTAACTAGGTGACATATCTTGTTGTTTGTATAATTTTGTGGACTAATTTCCTAACTAACTTCCTAAAGAGTGAATTCCGTGTACTAATTATTTTTGTTTGTATAACAATATGCATTTAGACAACAAACAAAATATTATTTTTATTCTTAGTGAATATGGCTGGTGGGAACCTGGATAATAGGCACAAAGGCATATTGGGCTATCAAATGGTTAATTTTGATCTTGAGACTGTAGGAAAAAGAAGGTTGCTCTAATTAGCTAAACTAGAAAAATTACGTAATGAGGCATATGAAAACTCCAAGTTTTACAAAGAGAAGGTAAAAAAGTGGCATGACAAACAAATTATGCACAACTATGAGTTCAAAGAGGGTGATCAAGTATTGTTGTTTAACTCCCA
This sequence comes from Voacanga thouarsii, assembly GCA_026120185.1. Taxonomy (NCBI): domain Eukaryota; kingdom Viridiplantae; phylum Streptophyta; class Magnoliopsida; order Gentianales; family Apocynaceae; genus Voacanga; species Voacanga thouarsii. The sequence continues at coordinate 1,259,065 of JANUWF010000528.1, read as the reverse complement.
ATTATGACTCTTCCCCGGTAAGTTGAAGTCAAGATGGACTGGCCATATATGGTAAGTGAGGTGTTCCCATTTGGTGCTCTTGAGGTTTCTCACCCAACGACTAGAACTTTCAAGGTTAATGGCGAAAGGTTTTAAAATGACAAATAGACATGCAGAAGTAATGGAAATGTAGCAGTAGAAGAATTTATACCTTTTATGTTTTTTGAAAAACTCTTATTTTGGCTGTGTTGGATGAACCGACGACGAAGGCTGATCAACCACAGGAGTTTGTATGGTAGTCCCTAGTGACAAACCCGCTAGTCTTCTGCTTCTTCTCATTTGCATGAACACTATACTCTTTCCGACTCACAGAATATGGCCTCTGCCTAATTCAACCGGTGAAAGCAACCAGGGAATAGAGAATGGTCTAAACTTCTTGACTAACGGCTATCAGGGCTAGCATAATCTAGAGGAAGAGGAAAAACACGTTCTTCTTGGAAAAACCAAAAAAATAATTTTTCCAGAGAGAAAAAAAAACGAGAGGTAGTCAAGAAAAAAACCAAGCTCTGCTTTTGGTGTCTATTATTTTTTTTAAAACTCCGATAGTGTTCTTCTAGATATGCGCACCTATCTAGCACTCTATCCCATGGTATTTCAAAAACCCAGAGTTCACACATCTATAAGACTCTCTAGTTTTGTTCAACACCCATGAGTCCAACTGGTCCATAGGGCCCAATTGCGTTTGGGCTAAATCCTTGGACCCCTAGTCCAAGCTATTAAGCCTAAATTAATTTATTTATTTAGCACTGGGCTAACAAAACTCATAAATAAATAATTAATTAACTCAAATGGACCTAAATAATCACTGAAGCCTTTTTCATAGTTTAAACCTAGGTTAATTCCAATATTCAATCTGGGCCCATACCCTGAATAATTAATCAACCAATTATACTAGGTAATAAATTTAATCTCTCTGGACCTTTTATTTTATTCTATTTCAATTATAAATCAGACTTCTTGAATAAGATACAATCCTCTTTAATAAATACCATTCTCTCAACCCAAAATTAATTAGGACTGATGGCTATTATGAGGACCAAAAAGACACATCACAATGACTACTAAAATAATCAAAATACCCTTGCTATATAAATAATTATATTTTATATTTTAAATATTTTCTAATATAACCAAAAGAAAATATTGACTCCAAAGATAATGCTGCATGTAGCAAAGTCTCCGACTTATAGGTGTTATGACTAAAATACCTCTCTACATAACGTCGTACCTTCAGAGAGGAAGAATGTACTAACACCTCTCTAAATGACATATACTATCCTTAGACCTCTAGTCTAATAATTCACGACTTTTTAGAATATTTTCACTTTTCAAGAGAGTTACCATAAAGCAAACATCCAAGTCATGTTCCCTAAGGCTCTGGATTATAAAATTATTTGTACAGTCACAATGAGCGATATAGCTTAGAAGTTATCTTGTATGAGTATGTCTTAACTAACTAGTCACATATACCCAACATACAAGTATATTGGCTCTACAATAGAACCTCAATTATAATATCTCAAAGTATACGCTTCTAGCTTCGCTAGAACACCAATCTATACTTAAACTGTAGGATATAAGTGTACACTGTAGCAGTAGTAGTTCGAGTTTTTACCATCACTACTAAAACTTAACGCAAATACGATGGCCGTAAAATGTTGTATTTGAAAAAATACCGTCGTTTTTACTATAAACAATGGTCCAACAACGGTTTCTCGACTGTTGTATATAATACTATTGTTTTTATCTAAAGACGGCCAAAAAACGTTGTATTTAGTTAATACGACAGTTTAAATATGACGGTTAGGAAAAAATGTTGCAATTACTCAGTCCAGACTGACATGCTGCAAATCTTCGTATATGGTGAAAAATCGTTAGAATTACTCAGTAAATACGATGATTTCAAACTGTCGCAATTACTGATTAATTGTGACGGTTATTTGCGACGGTCATAACCGTGGCAAATACTTAGTATTTGCGACAGTCTCCAACCGTCGTAATTACAAACGTCGCAATTAATCAGTAATTGTGACGTTAAGTAAATACGACGGTTTTGTCCGTCATTTTTATTTTTTCCCCATTTTTCATAATTTGTTTATTTGAGCATCTACCACCTGCAAATTAAATCTGACCAAGCTAAAATTTCAACACAATTACGGCAAAAAAAAAAAAAACTCATCAGCAAAGCTAACATCAATCAAACTATAAATAAACCAAAATGAAACTAAAATGTGTACAAGTAAAAGTAATAGTACATATAGAAAAAGTAAGAAATAAAATGTATCAATCCCAAATACTACTCATACACAACAAAAGCAAAAAAAAAAAAAAAAAATGACTTAACCATGCTCATCACCAATAGCATCATTATCAGAAGCTTCAGATTGTCCATGGGGACGAGATGTAGAACTAATACTAGGAGATGCCGTAGAGGCACTAGATGGAGGTCTAGAAGCTGTGACAAATGCACCTATGTCAGCTCTGTGGGATAGAACTAATTCCATACGTGCCTCCATCTCGGCTTGCATAACCTCCACACATGCCTCCATACGTGCCTCCATCTCAGCATGCATAGCCTAGATACGTATCTTAACCTGCACTCTAATAGCCTCCTCAACCTTTCTAGAATAGATGGATGACTGTCTAACTACGATTGGTGTTGGTCCTTTTCCCTGACATCTAACACGACCCCTCGTGTCAGGATCGAACATGAGCTGAAAAATCCGATCCCTCGCCTCCTCAGTATGCTCAGAGTTAGGAAGTGCTTGCCACTCTGCCTCTAATTAATCCTACAAAATTAAGAAATGACATACATATTAAGTTAATATTAAAGTTATTACATTCATTTTGTCATATTTTAACAATTCAGCAAATTAAAGTATTAAAAATGACTTACAATCATATCAACAGTCAAACCATCAACCTGCCGACATATCATACGATGACGTCGGCTAGCTTTGTAAGGCCCTCTTCAAACATGAACAATAGTTAATTAGATAATATTTGCAAAAATAAGAATTTTTTACAATCTACTAAAAAAGACAAAATAATGGCATATACGATAATCTAATACCTGATCAAGTATTACAAAATTTGGCATCCTCCCTGTAGCTAGTTGATTTGCAATATGTGGTCGATTCTGGCTGTTCTGCACAGCCTTCGCCTGTGAATTAACAACGTAGTTAATATGTAACAAAAACATACCATAACCATTTTATATACGTAAACAACCTCACAATATAAAAAGTTTAATAGAGTTAATTGTATGACTTGCACATCCTCTAAATGCCAATAATCAATTAACATCCTCCGCTGATCTTCGTCGACCCTTCTATCTTCACAAATAATAGGCTTCGTGGTATGTTGGAAAGGAATATAGTATCTACGTTTGAGCTTGGATTTGTAATCTTTCCAGGAGGCACAATGCATCTTTATTGTGACAATACGTCCCTCAGGTGGCATAGCTGTGTTGTCTTTACATGTGTTAAACAAATAAATGATTAGACAAAATATAAATTGTTAACAAATTGAACTTTTAATTGGGGAGACTTTAGCCAAAGTTAGTAAGAAATTTATTTACCTGTATTTCTTCCCACACAGTCTCCTTCATTCTTTTAGGTATAGAATGCCAATCCCTATAATTTAAAGGAAGTCTATTGCCCATTCGTGCAAAACAACCAACTATGGAACTGAAGAGAGAAGCATCCACCCCTATAAGTCCTCTGTGCTGTAACCCCAACCTTGTACTTCCTGAAGCCTGGTTCAGTCCACCCGGGGAGTAACTTTTCGCCCCCCAACCAGTTCTGGATGAAGAACTTAGAAATAACAATTTAAATAGTTATCAAATACTGATATGTAAAAATTAATCAACAGTATTATATGTATAGGACTAAAAAAATAATAAATTAACACAAACCTGAGGTACTAGGTCTTGAAGAAGTAAGTGTTGTTGTAGATGGAACCACACCAGAAGTAGCTGCAGGTGGGGTGCTACTAGGACCTGCACTAGAAGTAGTTGTAGGTCCTGTGGTATTAGGACCTGCACCAGAAGTAGTTGCAGGTGTTGTTGTATTAGGACCAACACCAGAAGTAGCTGCAACTATTGTGCTAGTAGATCTTTGCGTCTCTAACGCCTGCGAAGAACTAGCCTCTGACATCGACACTGCCATAGCATCTTGCATCGATGCACACCGAAATCTTTGTTCACTATCTGCAAAGCACAAATAATAAAAATGACATTAATAATTATAGATAAATTCATATACTTATTCAAATTATAAAAAAATATAGAAACTTAAATTTAATCAAATAAATATGTACAAAACACTTGAGAAATATATAAAATACATTTAAGTTGCTAGTTGTGTCCTTTTACCAGCTAAATCCACTTCCTCCCCAGAAATATCACCCCTAACCCATACAGCATCTACTTTGTGTGAAATAGGACGGGAATCTAATTGTTGTACCGGAAATGTTTCTATGTCATGGTCCCTTGAGTACACGTCGAAGTTATCTCTTCTCATCATTGAAATTATCGCATGCCAATCTCTCTCTCTCTAAGACAACGAGAATACCAAACTTGCTCCGCTTGATTTGCTAGTACAAATGGCTCATCCATCTCTCTACTTTCCTGGTACAACAACCAGTCAAGATTCACCAAAGTGAACTTGAGGTCGTTAAATTTGACACCCCAATGCACATTGATCCAATGACATTTAAATAACAGAAATTTCAACTGATTACAATATCGGATCTTGATGATATCAGTAAGCACCCCATAGTAGTTGACACCACCCGCTATGGGATTCCTATCTCGTGGGCTAGCATAGCTCGTAGTGTCAGCTCTACATATAACATTAGAATTTTGAGTGGACTTATTAGCGTCATAGGTTATTGTATGATATCGAAACCTATTTACGTTGCATGCATTATAATGCTTTCCTTGATTGAAATGACCACTAGCAAGCTTTCTAACTTCAATAGGAATATCGGGACATTCTTTATTGCCTTCAACCTATATGAAGCACACGGTCAATAATAATATAAGTTCCACCAACTTCATATGTTTGAAATAATTATTAGTGATACAAGTGTGGAAGCATAACTTACATCACACTTGGGCCAAGTGTGAAACGTTTGAGAGTGAATACACTGTTTTTCATGTAATCGAGCTCTCAGATGCTCTCTATTTATAACAGACATATGAAGGTTGTATATGTCACACGTGGGAATTTAGTATGAGCATATATATACATAAATGTATAAAATTATATATAAATAATTCAAAACTCTATATGGTATAAGGATGTCGGAGTTGGCTATAACCTATCGATATGCTTGCATCAAGGTAGTACAATCAAATATTACATCAGTTCCATTTCCAATTGGTTTAACCATCTTATTGTCATCATCATCGTATCTCGGGGGGCCTATCCTCTTTGCTCTCAACATCATCTAGATATCTTAACACAAATGTCATATATTCCTCTATTAAATACCCGCTGGCAATCGAACTTTCCAGTTGAGCATGATTACATACGTAACACTTTAGTGTTTTTAAGTACCTTTCAACCTGAAACATCCATCGACATTGTACTGGGCTAGCTAACAATGCATCCTCTGCCAAATGTATCGGTAAATGTTCTATTATGTCAAAGAAACTTGGGATGAATGTCTTCTCAATGAGACATAGTGTAACTGTGAATCGTCTTGAAGCTGCTCAAGATATCTCTTCTTGTTAACCTTCGAGCACAACTGTCTAAAATATGAAGTAATCTCAATCAATAATTGTAAAACGTTCCTTGGTAAAGTTGTGCGGGTAGCCAATGGGATTAATTGTTGGAGTAAGATGTGAGAACCATGACTTTTCAAACTTTCCAAAGTCTTTCTTCTCATGTTTACCCATCGAGAAATATTAGAACAGTAGCCATCAAGAACTCTCAATTCTTTCAAAACTGTCAAGAAGATTTCAACTTCAGACTTACTCATTGTGTAAGGAGCTAGTGGCAAACTATATCCAGTTCTAGAGGGCTTTAAAATGGGTTGTAGAGACTTTCTAATATTCATGATTTGCAAGTCCTGACGAGCTTTTAAGTTATCTTTCAAAAAACTACTATCACCTAATATTTTATACAATAGATTGTCCGAAAAATTTTTCTCTATGTGTATCAGGTTAAGATTATGCCTCATCAAATTACTTTTCCAATATGGCAACTCCTAAAATATACTTTTCTTCTTCCAATTGAACGAATTTATACCAAACTTTTGTTCATAATCAGGTTGGATTCTAATTTTCACATCATCTATTTCATATTCTATTAAAGAACCCCCAAGTTGTGTCAATATTTCAGCCCCCGTACACCTTGTTGCTGCTTGTCGTGTTTTCATTCCACCATAGAAAGAGACTTTATCCATACGGAGCTTATGTGATTGGTCAAGAAATCTACGATGGTGTAAGAAGCAATATTTACCTCCGTTAGGTAAGCGGTAAGCTAAGTAATTGACACTGCAAATCGAACAAGCTCTCTCAGTGTAACACTATAACCAGACAGATTGTCATAAGTAGAAAAATAACTTATAGTCCACATAACAGTTGCACGAAAATGAAACATCTCTTTTGCTTTTGCATCATATGTCATCACACCGTTACACCACAATTCTTTCAACTCTTCGATCAATAGTTGCATAAAAACATCTATCTTGTTCCCTGAACTCTTAGGGCAATCAATAAGAGTTGACAATATAAAATATGGTTGCTTCATGTATAGTTAATGTGGCAAATTATATGGTATTAAGACAACAAGCCAAGTACTATGTGGTATGTGCATATTTAAAAATGGACTAAATCCATCTGAGGCCAGACCGAGCCTTACATTCCGACAATCGCCTGCAAATTTTAGATGCAATTCATCAAACTTTCTCCAGGCCCTTGAATCAGCTGGGTGTCTATAGACTCCATCTTTCACATGACCTTCTTCGTTCCACCTCATAAGAGAAGCAGTTTTGCGAGACATGACTAATAGCTTCAACCTTGGAGTTAACGAAAAATACCTAACATGCTTACATGCAACGGTGCTGCCCTCTTTTTTATACCTCGGAGCGTTACACACCCCACAATGAATAATTGCCTCATTTCCCCCCCCCCCCCCCCGCCCCCGGTATATCATATAATTGTTTGGACAAGCATCCCATACTTTACATTCCATTCCTAACATATTCGTAATCTTACTAGCCTTATAGTAATTTTTAGCAATCTTCACGTCCATCTCATTGAAAGCATCTGTTAGAAGCCCAAGTAGCATATCAACAGACTTATTCGACCACCCATTAAGTACTTTCAAGTGTAACAATCTCATGATGAATGACAAAGAAGAAAATTTGGTACAACTTTGATACAACGCCACATTCGCCTCTTCTAATAGTTTAGGTATCTCTCTCAAATCTTCAGGCTCTATATTTGCATTTTGGTGCTCATTTATCCCAGCAGCATCTTGAACCATCCCAACCATATCATCCCTTTGTACATTGTCTAGTGAAGAAATATTAATATTTGTACTGCTAGAAGGTACGTATGTTTCCTCATGAGCGCTCCATTTTTTGTACCAATGCATGAAACCCCACATTTGATAATATTGTTTGATTTCTATTGCACTATAAAAGTACCTATTCTGACACTTCATATATGGACAATAGATTTTAGCTCTATTATGTTTATCTCTCAATGCAAATTCAATAAAGGTATCCAAACCCTTATTATATTCGTCACATAAACGGTCCTTTGAGTCAATCCATGATCGGTCCATTCCTTTATTTCTATAACAACAATTGGGAATGCAATTAGATAATGTGGTATTAGTAAAGTGAACACCCTATTTAGATATATTAATTGTGAAAAGGAGCTAATATATCAATTTTGTTATGAATAGCAACATTATTCCTAATAAAACATATGCTTCAACAATAATATATGAGCTTACATGCAAGAAGCTTCCATTCTGTTCAAGAATCTCATATTCTGGAAAGTTTTAAAAGTACCAAGAAAATTATATTCAAATTAGCTCCATAAGTTAAGAAATATTTCGGTTTTAGCTTTCTCAAATCTACATGACATTTTGAATTAACTATTGTTTTAACAATTAATTATCACAAGTGTATCGTTATTAAAAAATTAGAAACCTATTATTTTCAATATTAGAGACAAGCATTTTTCTTCTTAAATGATAGCTATTTCTTCATGGAAGTATTATTTTGTACACTTATATATCATTAGGGATCACTTCAAGTAGAAACAGAATTCATAGTATATAATTCCATCTTTAATGTGTGTATGCGAATATACACTTGAGAAATATAATCTAATTCCTTTTTCAAGAAAAAAAATTTGACAGAGTCTTCCCTAAAAAATAGATTTTTTCCAGGCACTAAGGCCACTTCAAAACATAAAAAAGTAAATCCAAAAGACCAACAATATAATAGAGCCAAGCAAAATCATATAACAAAGTAAGAAAGTATCAACGAAAACCGCATAACTATTTAGACCAAGAATATATTGTGCATGAAAAGTGCAGAAATAATTAAGGTTATTTGAAGTCATCTTGTTCCCAAAGACTTCTAACAAGCACGTTAAGAGAGAACTATTCTTCTCTTGGGATAAGATAATATGAAACAAGCCATGCATATCTGTTATGATATGCAAATGACACATTGGGCTGTTCTCATTAATTAAGTATAAAATAAGCAGATTATAGCATTTTATGTTTGGAAATACATTTGGTACTTTTCAATGGCTAATGAAGTTTTTCTCCGTATATTGATGCTTCAAGATGTAATGTTCTAACTCCTGTATTGAATGGATAAATAGCCTCATTGTGCTGAAAGGGATTGTTCAACTAAGTTAGTTTATAAGTTCAAAATAATCTAGCTCAGTGCCTCTCTTGAGATATGTTGAGACTTATGACATGAATTTCCTGTAAATATTTCTTCTTTGTGGTCCATGATGTTACTAGAAGCTGCATCATTACCTTTCCTGAGATCTCATAGTACTGGTAGTTTCACTATGATACAGAGATGTACATATGTTTATTAAATTGCTGGAATTTGAACTTTAATAGATGGGAAGCAAAACAAAAAGGCTTTTTCCCTCAACGTGAATCTAGATCATTCTAGCAGTAAAAGTTACCAAGAGAAATTCTTGTTAACAGTTATTTATGTGACCCTCAAGGCTTTTTTTGCAGGACTTGGATACAGAAATTCTTGTTGCAACCTCCAGGGGAACAAATACATTTGATTTCTTGCCTACATTTGATTTGCCAAGTTTATGAAGAAAAGAAAAATGTAAAAGGCGGAAATAATTAATAGGACTATCTTGAACAGAACTCAGTATCCTACTCATCCTGAAGTAATAAACTTGCCCAAGGTTGTCATCAAAGATTAGAAGAAACTAAAATGAAACATCTATAAAACACGAACTTCTTACAAAAATGCCCACATAAAAATGAGCTTCTATATTTTTGAAAATTGTGGTCCAAAAAATATTGAGCTTTATAATTATAAGCTTTAGACTGGATGAAGTAATGGGGAAAACTAACAACCGGATCTACCCACCCATTGCAAAAACGAACACCCAATTGAAGGCGAGGAGAACAAACTTGGTAAGGAGAACAAAGCTGGAGAAGAGGAGAATGTCTCGGCGGAGGTGAATCAGGTAGCAGTACCGGCGGGCATTCCGGAAGGCAATAGCAGTAGCGGGAAGATCTCACAGCGGAAGGCAAGGGGAAAAAGGAAGGGGGCAGCGCTGGAGAAAACAAACAATTTTGTAAAGGTAAGAGTGTATTTGTGTAGTCGAACTGTGGGGGTGGTTTTATGAAATATACACGACAGTTGTTGCTTAACCGTTGTATATTTCTCTTTAATACGGCGGTTAGCGTCGTATGTGATTACTCATTTGTTACCCTTGCAGACAAATTTAATAAGACGGTTATAAACCGTCGTAATTATTAATTAATTACGACGATTTATAACCGTCTTATTAAATTTGTCCGCAAAGTATCGCAATTAGGCAATCACATACAACGCTAACCGTCGTATTAAAGAGAAATATACGACAATTAGAAACAACCGTCGTACTAAATAATCAGATACGACGGTTTGACCTAACCGTCGTGTTAAATTACATTAAAAAAAACTTATTTTTTTACTTGGCTTTTATTTATACACACACACACACACACACACACACACACATATATATATATATATATATATATTATTAATGTGACAAATCAAATTATATAAATTTTACTTTTACAATAAGAATTATAGATAGAATTTCTATGTATGAGTTAATGTATATAATAATTAAGATAGTATACTCTCACGATATATATATATATATATATATATATATATATATATATATAGATATACATATATGTATGTTTGTAATTAAAAAATTTATTTATGTTATGTAACATATTAATCTAATACTCACTATTTAATGAAGGATATATTATACTGCATATAAACATATATATTAATAAAATAACTAATAAAATGATATTCAAACTTTTTAATACAAATATATGAAAACTTAAGATGTAAACAAAACTTTAATTGAAAAATCAATGATCTAACCATTAGATGTACTTATAAAGTTAAAACAAGTTTAGTGACCAAATTTGATGGTCATTCGTTTTATTTTATTATATTTTTGGAGTAATATTTATAAAATAGTAAGAAAACTTAGTGTATTATTTACAAATATAAGAGCATCAAATTAATGATCCAATCGTTAGATTTGTTAAAATCATTACCAAAAATATTACGACTAAATTTGAAAATAATCAGATAAAATTTAAAATACTTTTGATGGATTTTGTTATAATAAAACTAAAAACGACAGTCAGAACCGTCGTATTAGATGAGTATAAACAACGGTTAATTTAACCGTGGTATTTACATTAACATAAATACGACAGTTTCTGTTAACCATCACATTATATTACACTTATTACAACAGTTTGGGTAAACTGTCGTATTTGGTTGAACTAATACGACGGTTACATTATAAGCGTCGTATAAAGTCTACTAATACGATGGTTATGTAACCATCGTATAAATTTAGTTGTTACGACAGTTTTTCAACTGTCGTATTTGTTAGTGTTGTATTTGTCCCATTTTTTTGTAGTGCATATAGTACTTTTAGAAGCTACTACTACAAGTCTAATTCTACGTAATCGAAATACGCTTATATTATGAAGTGAAATGACTACTCACTGGCTAATGATAAGCTATTTCCCACCTAGAATTTACTACATAATAAACTTTTTTATGATGAGATTCCTATTCTTATCATCCGGTTAAGAATAACAGTTTATGTGTTAAGTAACCCGTGATCTATACTTTACTGTGAAAGACCTTAATTCACATGGATCACTTACTTAAATACAATGGGTCTTTTTCAGCAAAATTGTACACAAATTAAAATAAGAAAATACAAACAATTTGTGAGAATAAAATTTTTATTAATTTAATCGAAATTGCATAAAAAATACAGTCTTAGTGGACATACATTCCAACAAATGGTAATCGAGTGAAGCACTATCTTGGAGAAAAACTTAAGCACTTGGAGTAGATTTTTCTCGTACTACATGGAGAATAACTTATTCTCTATTTTTCTGCATTTTTCTTTACTTTTCATTTATTTTCTTTTTCTCTTTGATGGTGTGTTTTGTTTTCTTTTGTTTGTTTTAGGAATGATCAACATTGTCAAGGAATATGTTCTTTATGATAGAATTCTACCTTCTAACTTGCTTGTGTGGATTTATTGCACCGTGGGAGGGTATTTTCATTCTCTTATTCTTTTCCCTCTTTATTTTCTAGTCCCTTACTTAGGTTTTCTTGAGATATTTTAGGCCATTGGGGACAATGTCTAATAAGTGTGGGGAAGGGATTAGGAGTTCGATATTTTCCCAAGTATTCATGTTCTTGAGCTAATAATGTTGATTGATTTATTTTTTGATTTTTTGATTTTGGGGCTAATTTTTTTGAAATTTTATGATTGTGGAAGTAGTGTTTTAATGAGTTGATATAGTGGAAATATTATAATTTCTTTTACCTTGAGGTATATTATATTTATTATTTTATTGAATTAATCCATAGTTTAACTTTTGTATTAGGTTATGATATACTTAAGACTTGAGAATTAGAGTTACTTTTATTCATGTTTTTGAGATATTTGATGCTTCATTCTTATGGTATTGATGTGGTTGATATGATGAAGTATAAAATGGGATGTTTAGCTCATACTTGTTTTGTTGATATCTAGCAATATTGTCTGAGTTGAAGCGAACAGGGCAAGATGTGAGTGAAGATCGAAAATGGAAAAATTAATCAAATCGAAAGCATGCTTATAGAACGAAAAAATTTACCTCTATGTTTGAAAGACCTTTTTGGCACTGAAGAAGATGTCTGTACAAGGATGCTTGAAGCAATTGGATCACGTCCTTATAAATGTCGATTTCGTCTCATTCACGCAAAATATTTGAGCTTCCAAAATGGTGCCCTTTCCTCTGCCGGTGAAGCTCACAGAGTTGGGTTTTTCAAAGCCTTTGTGTTTTTGTGACTCAAATGGGTTCGCCCTGTGAAGTAAAAAAATGAAAAGCACCTCCTCTCTTTGCTTGATTTCCTTTTCATTTTGTTCCTTCACTGAGAGAGAGAGACCAATAGTATGAAAACAGAAAACTCTATGCTTTCTATTATCTATCACGCAAAACAACACGGGATCCATCCCTTGTTGTTTTTTAATTTAATTTAATTTATTTATTTAATTTTTTATTAATTTTATTTTACCCTTGGTCTTATTCATTAGGTCAGATAAAATTATTTACTCTTGAGCTTGAATACCTATAAATAATAAGACTCAATTATTTATTTTCTGGGTTTTATTAAACAACCCAATAAATAATTAACAAGCTCAAATAGACCAATATAAAATTTCATGCCTTTTATCTACTTTATATCTAGATTAATTTTTAATTATTTAATCTGAGCATTGGGCCTTAAATAATTAATTAATCAATTAAATTAGATAAAATATATACTTTCTTTCGAGCCTTTTATTTTATTCTAATCCAATAATAAATTAGACTACTTAAATAAAATAAAATAAAACTCATAATTATCAAGACCAATTCCTTAACCCAAATCTGTCAGAACTTAAGGGCAATTTCGAGGACCAAAAGACACATCGCCTTGAATACTAAAATGACCAAAATACCCCTGCTATATAAATAGCTATATTTTACATTTTAAATATTTCTTAATATTACTATAAGAAAATATTGACTACAAAGATAATGTTGTGTTAGCAAAGTCTTCGACCTACATGTATAACGGCTAAAATACCCCTCTATGCATCGCCGTGCAATTAGAGAGGAGAACTGTACTAATACCTCTTTAATAGACATCTATCATCCTTAGACCTCTAGTCCAATGATCCACAACTCCTGGAATATTTTCACTTTTCAAGGGAGCTACCCTAAAGTTAACATCAAAGGCATGTTCCCCAGGGTCCTGGATAATTAGATCATTTGAACAGTCATAAAGGGCGATATAGCATAGATGTTATCTTGTACAAATCTATTTTAACTAACTAGTCACATATACCCAATATACAAGTATATCGACTCTATAAAAGAACCTCAACTACAGCATACCAAAGTATATGCTTCTAGCTTTATCAGACAACCAACTCATACTCAAGCAGTAAAGTATTAGTCTATATTGTAGTAGTAATAGTCTAGATTTCTTCTAAATAGTACTTTTAGAAACCACTATTACAAGTCTTGTTCTACGTATTCATAATACGCTTATGCTATTGAGTGAGTGGACTAATCACTGGTTAAAGGTAAGCCATTCCCCATTTGAAATTTATAACACAATAACCTAACACATTATGAGATTTTCATTCTTATCAATCGGTTAAGAACAAACATTTATAAGTTAAGTAACCCGTAATCCATACCTCACTGTGAAATATTACCATTCACATAGATCACTTACTTAAACACAATAGGTCCTTTCCAAAAGAAAATCATGCACAAATAAAATGTAAATTCATAAACAAATTTTGAAAATAAATTTTTTTATTAATAAATTCGATAATTATATGAGATAAAATTATTTTAGAGGGTATATATTCCAACAATCTCCCACTTGCACTCTAAGACTATGAAAGCCCATAGGTGCCCACCCCTATGGCGTCTAAGTGTCTCTTGAAGACCTTCTCAGCCAGAGACTTGGTGAAGGGATCTATTAGGTTATTCTCCGAGGCTATCTATTCTTCAATGATTTTTCATCTCTGAATGAAATCCCGAATCAGGTGGTACTTCCTCTGGATGTGCTTCCATTTCTTATGGTTCCTGAGTTCTTTGGATTGCGAGACTGCTCCAGAGTTGTCGCAATACACCACAATTGATCTGTCCATGTGTAGCACAACTCTAAGTTCTTAAAGGAACTTTTGGAGCCAGACTGCTTCCTTGGATGCTTCCAAAGCTACTACATACTCAGCTTCCATGGTTGAGTCAGCAATACAAGATTGTTTGATACTCCCCTATGAAACAGTATCTCTAGACAAGGTGAAGATATATCCATTAGTGAATTTTTTTTCATCTTTATCTGCCTGAAAATCTGAGTCTGTGTATCTAATAGGAACTAAGTCATCGGCCTTGTAAAACAGCATATAATTTTCTGTACCATTGAGGTACATGAGAATATGCTTCTCACCTTACCAATGAACCTCTCCAGAGTTTAACTGATATCTATTAAGTAAGCCTACGACAAAAAAGATATCTGGCCTAGTGCACAGCATAGCATACATGAGACTTCCCACAGCCGAAGCGTAGGGAATCCTACTCATCCTATCTTTTTCCTCTTGAGACTTAGGACAGTCCATATAATAAAAAGACAACCCATGTCTGCAAGGGATTAGAGCTCCCTTGCAAGAGTCCATGGCAAACTTGACCAGTATCTTGTCAATGTATGTCGTTTCAGATAATCCTAACAACTCTGCTTCCTATTTCTAAGAAGCTTAATTCCGAGAATGTAATTGGCTTCTCCCAAGTCCTTCATACTAAATTGACTAGACAACCAAACCTTAGTAGATAACAATATTCCTACATCATTCCTAATAAGTAGAATATTATCCACATATAGGACAAGAAAAACCACATTTATGTCTTTTAATTTCCTGTACACGCATAGTTCATCTTCGTTTTGAATGAAACTGTAAGACTTTACAGTCTTGTCAAAACGAATGTTCCATGTTCTAGATGCATGCTTAAGTCCATAAATGGACTTCTTAAGCTTGCAAACCATATGTTCCTAGCCTTTAGTAATAAAACCTTCCGGTTGGGACATATAAATGTCTTCGTTAAGATAGCCATTAAGAAAAGCCGTCTTGATATTTATTTGCCATATCTCATAGTTGAAATGACATGAAATGGCAAGTAGAATATGGATGGACTTAAGCATGACTACCAGGGAAAAGGTTTCATCATAATCGATTCCCTCTTTCTGAATATACCCTTTCACCATAAGCCTAGTTTTGAAGGTTTCCACCTTCCCATCCGCTCCCTTCTTCCTCTTGTATAGCCACTTACACCCAATGGGTTTTATCCCTTCAGGTGAAGTTACAAGATCCCAAACCTAATTGAAGTACATAGATTCAATCTCGGCTTTTATTGCTTCATGTCATAGATTTGCATCGGCATCAGCAATAGCCTCTTCGTATCTAGTGGGATCTTGTTCCTGATGGTTAGAGACCAGCTTAAAAGTCTCTTATGTCCATGTTTCTAGAACTCTAGATACCCTCTCACTACGACAAAGCTCCGTTTGTACAGGTTCTTGAGGCTGTATCTCTTCTTGTTTCATAATTGGGTCTGAAGAAGTTGATTCCGATAATAACTTCTCCTCAAATTCCAACATTGTTGAACCTTTACCTTTAGTAGAAGTACTTTGATCATCCTCTAAGTATCTAGCATTAGTACTTACTAGTACTTTCTGCTCATTGGGATGATAAAAGTAGCCTCCTTTTGTCCCTTTTGGATACCCAACAAAGTAGCATAATTCTGATATTAATTCTAGCTTGTCTCCCTTAATCAGTACATAAGTTGGACAGCCCCATATCCTGAGATGATTTAGACTTAGCTTACGCCCAGTCCACATCTCATATAGTATCCTAGGTACTGACTTAGAAGGCACCAAGTTCAGAATGTATGCTGCTGTTTCCAAGGCATATCTCCAAAAAGAGACCGGAAGAGTAGCATCAGACATCATGCTTCAAACCATTTCAATTAATGTTCTATTCTTTCTCTCAACTACTCCATTCTACTAGAATGTATCCGGCGCAGAGAGTTGGGATACTATCACATGATGTATCATGTAATCCTTGAATTCACCGAGGAGGTACTCTCCACCATGATCCAATCGTAAAATTTTGATTAGTTTACCTATCTGACGCTCCACTTCAGCCTTAAACTTTTTGAACTTGTCAAAAGAGTCAGACTTATGCCTCATCAGGTAAATATAACCAAACATTGTACAATCATCTATGAAAGTGATGAAGTACTCAAAACCCCCTCTTGCTGGTGTAGACAAAGGACCACACATATCAGTGTGAACAAGACCTAATATCTCCTTGGCTCTATCAGTCTTTTGGGTGAACGACCTTTTAGTTATTTTTCCCATAAGACAAGATTCACACTGAGGCCAACTTTCCAATCTTAATGAGCCCAAGGGCCCATCATGGATTAACCTCTGAATCCTGGTTGAGTTAATATGACCTAACCTTAGATGTCAAATATATGAGTTATTGACATTGGTCTTTCTTTTTCTACTTAAAGGTTCAGTTTGAACGTTATTTATTTGATTATTTGTAGGATTTAAGAAAAATAAATTTCCATACATGTGCCCAGAACAAAGAACTTCTCTATTTTTACTAATAGTAATACTAGAATGGAAAGAAACAGAATATCTCTAATTTATAAGTTTTGCAACTGAAACCAAATTCTGTCTAAATCCAGGTACATATAAAATATCCTTCAAAATAACTACTCTATTACAATAAAAAACAAGATCTAGCTCTCCCACTGTAAGGGCCTATAATTGCGCTCCATTTCCTACTCATAATGCATGCTCGCCCTTCTAGAGTCTTCTTATCTTCCTAAACCCCTGCAAAGAGTTACAAATATGATCAGTGGCTCTAGAATCAACAATTCAAGTGGAAGTTGATCCAACCATTGAAACTGACTCTAAATAGAGAACAATACATATAGGGTTTTTCTTAGACTATGGCTTTATGACCTTCTCTGCCACCTGGAGCTCTTTCATTAATTCAGTTAAACTCATGTTTAACTTCTTCATGTTATAGTTCAACTTGAACTGACTAAAAGAGCCGACAGAGATTCGAGAACCATGTCCACTTGGCTCTCAGGGTCAATAACAGCCCATAAAACTTCCGTTTCCTCGAAAGTAGCAATCATTTTGAGTATATGCTCCCTGACTGATGCTCTCGCAGCCATTTAGTATTTATGATCGTCCTAAAAGCTTCTTGCCTTGCGAGCTGGCTCTTATCTGTGAACATCGTGGCTAATGACTGGCTAATGTCGTATACAGTGGCCATGTTCTTGTGTTTGGATTGGAGCATATTAGACATGGAGGCCAACATATAGCAACGAGCCATCTCGTCGATCTTCTTCTATGCCTTCTCAGCCTTGCGCTCAACATCGGTGGAACCTTCCCCGATAATAGGGCAGGTTTCATAGAGGACATACTTATACTCTTCGGTTGTGAGTATTATGTCCAAGTTTTCTTTTCAGTCCACAAAATTTAGACCCGTTAACTTATTCTCTCGAAGAATAAAGGCCAAAGGACTAAAAGAACCTCCACCAACCATTCTGAAAAATAAAAAATAAAAAAAATCTCAGTTTGTGAAAAAATAAAAATAATTTGTGCACTTTATTCTCATTTTAAATCCGATAATAGTTAACCCTATCACTATTATATCTAATATGATTAATTTGGCTCTTAAAAAAATTGACATAACTTCCTAGGAAGATTAACAGTTTTCTAAACTAAGTGTATTAACCACCACAAATTAATTTCCCTTCTAGGTAATGATCTAGAAGATAACTCAATCGATGGGAAGGCCGTTTCTTCTTATTTCCTATGAACATTCCTCGCACTATAACCTCTAACGTGGGCTGACCGATCATAACACGTTTCCCGAGTTATTAATTACATCCATTTATTAGTTCTAGATCCTTGTGGTAACCCCATTCTATACGGGTTCACTCCCAGATTGACGCGAGAGGAGTCATGATCTTTAATGAGGATCGTGATGAAAGCCGTAAAGCCATTGAAACCCCTCTCCCACTTAATCTTTTAAAATAAGGGTTTTTAAAGAAAATATCCTTTTGAAAATATCTCATTAAGTATCCCTTAACTCTTTGTAAAATATCTAAATTCATAAATCTCTATGTTAAGGTAAAATCCTTTAAGAGATTTTCTATGAATTTATTTTACACAATTATGAACTTAATGATTTTCAAAAATTTCCTTTTAAACCTTCTAGAGACTTTGGTCTCAAATTTAATTTGATAAAAATAATTTTCTAGTGCAAAAATAAAACAAAATGGCTTTCTATTTTAACTTACAAGAATATCTAAATTCAAAATATTTTCTATATCAATGATTAAATCCTTTGAGAAAATATCCAAGGATTAAGTTTTGTTCAAGTTAAAAATAACCATTTTTTTAAACATGAAAAATGTTTTTCTTGTCATAATTTTTTCAAAGACTTTGGTCTTTGAGAAAATGCGTACATAGGGTACAAAAAAGAATTAAGCATGTTAGGAAATTGTAAACGTTTTCATACTTTTCTATTCTTTTAACCTAAGTGTCTAAATAATATAATTAAACACATTAATTAATTAATTAATGGTCTTGTTTAATCTTAAATTTCTTTTACTATTATTTTTTATGCAAAATATTCAAAGAATAATAATTATTACAATAAAAATAACTTCACTTGGTGTGTGACACAAAAAAAAATTTCACTCTGGTTCAGTACACCCGCCACACTGGATCATGGCCTATGGGAAAAATCCATGGACCACAATCCCTGGCGGGTGCACGCGACTCGGGTGCTCGCGTAGCAACTTCTGTTGCTCGGTTTCCGCGAGGAAGCTTCCTCGCACGTGGGGCTGAGCCAAGGCCATCTCAGGCCCGGTTGCGGCTCCAAGCCTCTGTTGACTTGGGCGGTTTTGGCTCCCCTCACATGAGCAACGCGGCTCGGCAGTTACAGTATTCATCTTCTTCGTTTTTTTTCTCCTACGTTTCAGACGCTTCTGTCTCCTTTTTTCTTCACAGACTCACCAGAATTCATCAAAAACAATCCACAAATGCCTATGCTTACACGAATACTATGAAAGCCATAAAAATTAATTACAGGCATTCCTATGTCTCAACCACGAGATGTACAGAGCATAATCTACCCATACTATAAAATACGAAGGTTCACAGATTATGATCAAACAATCATCTGACAATTTTTATTCACTAACAAGCATCCTATATTGCCATATAAACCTTGCTCTGATACGACATGAAGGTAAATTTGGCAAAAAAAATGAAACACACAGTAGCATATCCATAAACAGAGCAAACGCAGAAAAGTAACGGAAATGCTATTTACCTCTGTGCTTTTTCACTAGTCTAGGAGGTGCTTGCGACACGGTCTGCACCACTTTTAGTTCTGTGATCCTTTCTTTAGGCTATTGTCCCGCAAGCCGTCGGCTCTGTTTGGGCATCAATGCGACACTTCGGGTCTTTTGGAATATAACCCCTGCTTGAAAGCCTGGTGAAGGCTAAGAATGAATAAGGTGATCTTCCTTTAGTGACTGAATGCTATCAAGCATTAATTAGAAAGGTTTTGTGTCTCTGTTCTTGCTATTGAATAGCACAGAGAACATAGTTCCTAGAGAGAAGAAGAAAAGCTAGAGGAAACAACCACGTTCTGTGTAAAACTATCTCTGTTCACTTGAATCCCAACTCCTTGATAATAGGCTATTATCTGGGCATTTAAAAATCAAACAGAGGCGGTAGAATCAGAGAAGCTCTAAGGCCCCATGTCATGTTAAGCCATTAACCAAGCCTATGGGCCTATGGCCCAATTCATTGGGTTAAGCCTTTAATTCAATTTAATTATTCTTGGATTAATACAAGTCTAATAATTAAAATAATTAAATAACCCAAATGAGCCAATATATAATTCTCCCTTTTTGAACCTTTTATTTTATTCTAACACAATAAAAAAATTAGGCTACTCGAATAAAATAAAATTCATTTTATACAAGACCAATCCCTTAACTCAAAACCATCAAGACTTATGGGCTATTCCGAGGACCAAAAGACACATCGCCTTAGCTACTAAAATGATCAAAATACCCCTACTATAAAAATAGCTGTATTTTACATTTTAAATACTTTCTAATATCACCATAAGGAAATATTGACCCCAAGGATAATGCTACATTAGCAAAGTCTCCAACCTATAGGTGTAATGATTAAAATACCCATCTACTCATCGTCGTACATTTAGAAAGAAAGAGTATACTAACACCTCTTTAAAAGACATCTACTATCGTTAAACCTCTAGTCCAATGATCCACGACTCCTAAAATATTTTCGCTTTCCAAGGGAGCTACCCTAAAGCAAACATCCAAGTTATGTGCCCTAGAGCCCTAGATATTTAGATCATTTGAACAGTCACAAGGGGCGATATAGTGCAAAGCTATCTTGTACAAGTCTATTTTAACTAACTAGTCATATATACCCAACATACAAGTATATTGACTCTACGATAAAACCTTAACTACAGTATATCAAAGTACATACTTCCAGCTTCGTCAGACCACCAACTCATATTCATGCGGTAGAGTATTAGTCTACGCTGTAGCAGTAATAGCCTGAGTTTCTTCTAAATAGTACTTTTAGAAACTATTATTATAAGTCTTATTCTACGTATTCGAAATACGCTTATACTATAAAGTGAGTGAACTACTCATTGACTAAAGGTAAGTCATTCTCCATTTAGAATTCATAACACAATTACCTAAACATGATGAGATTCTCATTCTCATCAATCGGTTAAGAACAAACGTTTATGTGTTATGTAACCCGTGACCCATACCTTACTATAAAAGACTACCATTCACATGGATCACTTAGTTAAACACAATGGGTCTTTTTCAAATGTAAATTGTGCATAAATAAAATAGAAATTCACAAATAAATTTTGAAAATAAATTCTTTTATTAATAAATTCGATAATTATATCAAAAATCTACTCTAGAGGGCATACATTCTAACAGGGATTGGGATGAGAAGTGTGAATGTTATATAAGGATGAGATTAAAGTACCCATTGTCAACTTGGGATATCCATTTTGGTCCAGCGAGGACGGCAGCCAAGTAGTTAATCGTAGATATTGCCAAACCCATAGTTGTGCTCTCGGGTCCGCAGGTACGGGGCGTAACATTTGGTATCAGAGCAAATAACCAGCCTCCGGTATGAAAATTAAGTGCTACACTGTGCGTGGTAGGAGTCATCTCTAGAATTCTATACCGTCTGGTTGGTCCTAGGTTTAACTCCTAAAATATGGGCCTAGTGAGGACACTTGGGACTAAAGGAATGGTGAATGTCATACCTTAATCCTGCATGAGATTGGGATGAGAAGTGTGAATAATATATAAGGATGAGTTTAAGTACCCATCGTCAATTTAGGATATCCATTTTAGCCCAACGAGAACGGTAGTCAAATAGTTGATTGCAGATGCTTACAGGCCTATAATCGCGTCCTGGGCCTGTAGACACGGGGCGTGACATACCACGACTTATCTCATCTCCCCTTCCTCCTCTGCCTCCTCCCATCTTGTTTCTTTTGCAACTTTTCTCTGTTTGGCTTCCTTCATTTTCTAATTTCTAGTTCACATGGTAACATGCCGATGGTCGGCAATGGTGTGACAAAATTGCAATTCTAATTGTCACTCACTGTTATAGTTATTATTAATCAAATCAAAAGGAAAGAAATTTTGAGAGTTCAAGCAAATTTAAAGCAGTATTAAATATTTAAAATTATGGAGATTGTCAATGCGACTCTGGTAGCCTCGGTTGATGGTGGAGATGCCCCGAGTATAGGTTGTAAGTACTGTTTTAGAATCTTAACATCATCATAAAAACAAATTCTGCACATGAGATGTGATAGGATATCCAGTCTAAAATGAAATTTTGAAACATTTTGGTGACTTGGGTGGCCACACTTTAGTAGGTGAACACAGCAGACATTTGCAAGGGAAATAAAGGGGGAAAAAAAGGGAAATAGAAGACAAAAATGGAAAAGAAAAGACGCAAGAAGGCAAAGGCGACAGAAGTAGCAAACTCTGGGTTCAACTACTGGGCCTTTGTGAAAGGGATGGAAAGATGGGAGAGAAATTCATCTTGGGAGTATACTGGGGGTGAGGAGGGAGAAATAGAAGCAATAATGCTTTAACTAGAGGAGAATAAAAGTGATTTTATCAAATCTTGCTTTGGCAATATGGCTAGCCTTGTAAAAGATCTCAGAACGATAAATAAATATATGATTGTTTTATTAAGATTATAGTTAAACGATATTTGTGAAATAGATAGATATATCTATATCTTTTAAAATTATTGTTATCATATTTATAATAGTGTAGATCAAATACATACGGTCATTCTGTCTCATCCTCTTCAATTATTATTATTTTAGTAATTTTCTTTTCTAAGTTTTTTTCATGACATTAATCATCTTGTCCTTTTCCTCATTAAAATCTATAATTTATATTCTTTTGTTCGTATTTAGAGTGGAAGGAATTTTTCTATTTTAAAAATATTTTTTAAGGTATTAAACATTTTGTCTTTTTCTTCATTAAAATCTACAATTCGTGTTACTTTCTCTTACTGAGAGGGGAGGAATTTTTCTTTTCCGTTTTTTTAAAGGAGTAGTAAAAGGACTTTGTAAAGAGACAAAGGATTACCCAACTACAGAGAGCAAATGAGATCTTTATTTTTCGAAGGAGAAGTGGTGGATGAAACCAGTGATGACGTTTCTTTTTTCTTTTTCTTTTCTTTTTTTTTTTTTTTTGGCCGGGAAGAGGGGAAGGCTAAGTTAGTTGGAGATGGTACAAGGGAATTAATTAATTAGATATGGATTGAAAATTCCAACAAATTTAATATAACATATTTAAGGTAAATAATTTTATGAAAATAGATAATAAAGAAAAATTTTCCAAGTTATATGAGAACAATGCTATAAGATTTATCATACATCCCAATTTCTTTAAATGCATTATAAGATTTATCATATTCTCAATTTCTTTAAATGTCTCTTTTTAATTAGTTAAAAAATTTATAAATAAAGTAAAAAATTAATTAGGGTAAATAATCTAGGCATACTCATGTTAAAATTTCCACATTGACTATACCTAGAAGATTAATCCTATATGACAAATTAAGCCGACATAAGTGAAATATCACTTTTAGAAATAGTCAAATTAATCTCTCTCTCTCGTCCTCAAAGCGGATCTCAACTCATAGCATTTTTTTAAAATTTTTTTCACCTCTATTTGAGTTATTTGTAGCATTTATTCTTACCTTTGTCAATTTATTTCCCAATTTATCAGTTATCTTAGTAGGATAGTGATATTAATAGAGCAATTATCCTCCTGTTAAAGTAAAACTTAATAAAATATCAATTCTATTTATCTCGACTCTATTACTGATTCTCTACTCTCCTGATCTTTCTGATCTTCTCCATGCGCAAAATCTCATACTTGTCTCTCCCTTCCCTACTCCTATTGCTAGTAGCTCAAACGTCAGCACGCCATTACCGTCGTCTCCCCCTCTTTCTGCTTCTTCCCTTCTCCTTTTTCATCTTCTTTTCTATTTTCTACTTTTCTTCAATTGCTGCTGAATGGTGGAGGCTTCAATATTGAATTTATTGGGATTCGTGGACTCATAAATGTAAAAAACACCCACGAATTCCTTTCGAGAACTCAAGCTAAACAATTAGATCGACTAGAGATTTTTCAAATTACCTCTATATTGCTGGAAGTACGACTTCTGGCTTCAGATTATCCAGGCGTATGTGCACAATGCTCGATCACCAGGCATATGTGCACAACGCTCGATCACCAGACATTGTAATAGACGAACGTCATCTATTGATTCACACGGTGAACGACTCCATGGAACTATGAGTGATAGCACCTAGGGCTTCCATGAAGTTTATGTTTCTGGGTGTTTTTTTTCTCTAAAAAGTTTAAGTTGTGTATTCTCTACTGGGCGAATAGGGTTTTAATCTTATAAAACCATATGGTCCTTTTTGAGTAACATGTCACGAGATCTTATCATATCTTATTTCAATATCAAGTCAAATTCGAAAGAGATATGATAAAATTCTTAGTTATATTGATAAAATTACTAATTAATTTACCAAGCCCGATTCTATGAATCTGGATATCCTCTAGATACATCAAATCCAAACACCTTTTCAAATATAACGAATGTGAACGTCTTCCCAAATACAATGAACCTAGACGCGTTTTCATATACATTGAATTTGGAGTCTTTTTAGATTCGGTGAACTTGGACACATTTCTAAATACATCGAATCTAGTCACTAGAAAAAAAATAACATAACTCGTTCGCTTAATGTATGACCTTATAGGTTCATTTAACATTGACAGTGATGCCCAAATCACATTTTCATAGCCTACAAGTTATAAACGGTTTCTAACAAAATATTATAACTACCCAAGTTAAATGAAGATTAATAATCTCTTTGAACCAAACCATAATTTAATATTTAGTTCTTTTGTCACACGACATCCCAATTAAGTACAAGGCATAGAGCATGCATCCTTATTAAACTTAATTAACTATTTCTTGATCTCATAGTAGATTGTTCATATAAATAATATTAATATTTCAAATTGATATATTTGAGTACGACCATACATTTTAATAGTCTAACTTATCAAGGGATCCATGGACATCTCTACCATGAATAAGAGGGACAAATTCCTTCATTATCAATCACATTCCCCTCCCTGATTTATTCTATATCAACAGTAATCTAATTTTATTATTTGGTTAAAGACAATTTTAGACAATGTCAATATATAGAATTTATCAAGTAAGAAACTATAATAAATTCAGGTCGAAAGACTTCTAATATCATTATGGCTAGAAAATACTTATGACATGTCCTATGGAGTACTCTTACCGTGGGTCATGCCCAATATAATATTCTCTAACATTTATTTATATTTTGACTTGATATTCCATGCATCTATAATAAGTAAAACATAACCATCAAGTCACAAATATACTAATATTAATTTATTATTGTTTCACCAATAATAATCGATTAGAGATAATTTTTAGAATACCCATTCTATTTGTTATATGGTTTAACTATCAAGTCACGTACTTGGTGATCATAAAACGAAAATGCAGTATTTATGGAAAGAAATGCCTCATATTATTATAAAATATATAATGACAATAATATAAGTACTACATTCAAATCTTTTTCATGTGTGGAATTTATTTCTATGATTAAGATTGAAACTTTTTAAAACAATACATATGTAAAATCTTTGTTATGGCATTTTCAACATCGGCCGTGGCTAGAAAACCACATCATCAACCTTTAGAATGGTACCACTTCAATTACTTTGGCTTCCCAAGATTTCTTCTAACTTATAGCTTTGATACCAAACACTACAATTATAAGTAATAATTTAATTCGTAATTTTTACCATTACACTGTTGCCGATTATCACCACGCTACCATGTTAGAAACTCTAAATTAGTAAGGAAGACCCGAAGAAGATTGGAAGAGATAGAAGAAGACGGAGGAAGAGAGATGAGAAAGGCAGTGATGGCAACTTCATGGTTCAAATGTAGAGCCATAAAGGTTAGGAAATAAGGACGAATAAAATTGATATTTTATTTAAACTTGTTCATTATCATAATATCGCCAGTCCCATCTAAAATATAGAAAATGAAAAATATCTCCACTTTTCTGATTCTGAAAAAGTAAAATGAAGAGAGAGAGAGAGCGAAAAAAAAAAAAAAAAAGCAAGAGGATAAACGTTCCATTCAGAATTCATTCGTGGCATGCTGACTGCACAGATGCCATCTAATGTATGCTTCTCTATTATTTATTTACTTTTCTTTCCTTTTTTTTTCTTAAAAATGAAAAAAAAAAAAAAAATCTCTACTCTGACATTGGATATACTTAACCTGGGAGACCTCAAATGATCACGACCATTCATAAGGAAATTCATACGTCCCTTGCTGCTCATGCCTGCTTTATTATAATATTTTGCTTTCCAAAAATTCTTTCACATTTTTTTTTCAAAATTAATTTTTATTGGATTTCAACCAATAATACAAATTGTTTATATGGGAACAAAGAATCCGATAATTATTTTCTTCAACCGTGTTAAATATTAGAATAAATCATTACGTTAGGTCACTATATATAATTCTACACAAAAAAATAATGTTAAACATTTATCATAAACAATTATATAATATCCAATTTTACTGAAATTCTTTTTTAAAAAAATTATACATAAAATTATTTCTAACCATTTAAATTATTATTTTATACTAATATAATTTTTGTATATTTATTTTATTTTTCACTAACATCTCACTATAAATATTACTATTTCTGTCTCCTATCCTACATATTCCTTATATTTTTTTACCCCATTTAACTCTCGTTAAGTTGCTGTTTAGCCATTGCAAACAATGAAGTACAGTAATAAAGTAATAAAGTGGTGATTCACAGAATTAGAATGCAATTTTTATTAAATAAAAATATTAAGTTCACTCGATATCTCTTTCCTTATACATTAAAAAAAAAAAAAACTCAACTCATAATTCTGAAAACTAATTTGATATTCTCAAAACAGTATTAAAAGAATTAAACACCATTAGCATACATTAAGTAGGGTAAAATAAAATTCAACTAATTTAATTTAATTTTCTTTAATAGAAAAGACTGTAGCAAGGTTGGTTGTAATTGTATCCAACGATCCAAAATGAACGAACCATGTATTGCCTCCTGAATCCAACAATCAGAAATGAACCCTGGGCGCTGTACACCAATAATAATTGCATTGGAAGCCCCGGTGGAATACATACACATTATCAAATACGTCCCTCTCTTTTTAAAATAAAAGACAAAATTTCATGGCCACTAGAAATTTTACTCACTCAGCAGCCACACATGGGCATGCTACCCCACAGTGCTGTGTTGCCTTAACCTTGTTCTAGCATTCGATTCGCAAATCTGAATCCTTATCTTCAGCTTTGCCAGCACTTTGAATTCTCCGCCAAGCACTCTTCTTTCAGTTCTTGCACAGATTCTTGATACATAAAAGCCCTTTGATTCAGTATTCAGTGGTTTGTTTTTTCTATTTATCTTTTTTTTTTGTGTTACTGTTTTCTTCTTCCTTTGCTAGCTTTCTTGTCCATTCTCTGGGACAAAATTCCTTGGTCACATGTTGATGTTTATCCCAACTTAGGTTTCCCATAAAAAGTTGCCAAGATTTTGTCTGATAAAGTGTTTTCTGATAAGAACTATTCATCCTTTTGGATTGGAACTTCTTTAGTTGCTAGTTCTGTATATTCTCGCCTTGCAGTGTGAGTATTATCCTCAAATCTTGAACGGTATCTTTCCCATTTTAATGTGTTTGTGTGCGCGCGGTGCAGTTTAGTATGTAATAGCAATATAAAGAAATTGTTAGGGGAAGTCAAGAAATAAGTGGAAGGAAGATGAAGATCCAGTGTGATGTATGTGAAAAAGCTCAAGCAACTGTAATTTGTTGTGCTGATGAAGCAGCCTTGTGTGCGAAATGTGATGTTGAAGTGCATGCAGCCAATAAGCTAGCAAGCAAGCACCAAAGGCTACTTCTTCAATGTCTCTCCAACAAGCTTCCTCCCTGTGACATCTGCCAGGTAATAGAAGTATTTTTTTTTCCCTTGGTATTAATTTGCTAAATTTTCCCCCTAGAATTCTTTGTATTAATTGAACTTGCTAAAAAATTATATTACCTAGTTTGTGCTGTTGTTTTTTTTAATCAAAATCTGATCTTTATTTTCTTGAAGAATTGATATATCTTGGATGTTGCTGGTTATTCGAATGATTTGTATCTTATATTTGTGAAGCTACTAATACTCTCCTCTTGTAATACATCTACAAGCCTGAAGAATACTATTGAATTATTTGTGATATTATTAGATCTTGAATGGAATTATCCTCCGATCTGTTGTCTTACTCTCGATCTAATTTCCAAGATATGCTGTTCTGGGATGCATCCTTGTATTGTTAAATGGAGCCTCTTTATCTAACAGGGAGAAATGCCTGGACATAATTTTATTGATAGCATGTTGTTCATAGTAATCGGATTGAGAGCAAGGACGGAACCAGGACATTGGTTTTTGGGGGAGGGGGTGGTTATAGGAATTACAAGTTTTAAAATTTTTTTGAGGAGGCGGAAGGTCTTATGCCGATTTTTTATAAATAACTTTTCAAGAGAAAAGGCCGAATTTTAAAAATTTTGGTCCCCCCCTGAATCCGTCATTGATTGAGAGTTATTGGTTATCAATTATATTCTTGGTTGTCCATGTTTCATTGGTTTCCTTTGTTTCTTCCCTTTGATGTGGGTGGAATCAATATATTTTTGGTGTGGTAAGGTGGCAAGAGGAAGAGGTTTAACTTGCTATCTTAGACGACAGCTAAAAAATGATGGGAAAAAATGGAAGAGTTGGAAGAAATATTTGCATATGAAAACTAGGGAGGCTTGGTGAAAGACTACCTTCATTGCATTTGAGAAATTTGATCACCAATTAGGATAGTAGTAAATAGTTGCTGACTTGTTTTAGTTGCACAAAAGGTGGATGAGGTGCAGTACATCAAGATTTTATATCCCTTTAACATAAAAAATTTCGGATCTTGCTGGATTAACTTAGATGGAATACATGTGTCTTGTGCTTTCCCTCCATGTAGGCAAAAGGATACAAGCCCAATGAGGTCTCCTAGAAATTAATTTCTTTACTTACTGAAGATCAAACTGTTCTATGTTACATGATGCTATTGTTTAGGAAGCATTCCATCAATGTACAAAATAAGAATAGTATATATAAGAGGGAAATGGATAGAGAGAGTGTGGATGTGGTGCACTTGAGAGTAACAGGTGAATAGGGGTAGGAGGACCTTAAAACATCTAATTCATAAATACAGTAATTGGACCTTAATAATTATAATGTTAAATGATTTTCAGGTTTCAACAGATGTTTTCTAAATTGATCATTGATGGACATTTTGCGTTAGTTGAAAATTTGAAGCTTAATAATTGTTTCTATAGAACCAATATCAGATATCTGGTTCACGGTGTTCTTTGGTGTATATTTTGAAGTTGTTTTTAATCACAGACCACTCAAATAGAACAGCATTGGATTTTCACCTTTCGTTATTTTGAATAAGCATTGAGAAAGATGAAGTTGAAGGTTGCATTGCCTACCAAAATGTTTGGCAGTTGAAAAGCATTCCTAGCTAGTGAATAATATAGTTTTGGTACTACTGAAATACACTTTTTAGTTTATTGTAGATGGATTATTTCGAAACCTATCTGATGGTAATTCTTAAGGAAACTGTGAACTAGTGAAATCATAATTTGGTACACGGGCACCAATTTGGGACTGCCTTGGCTTGAAATGATGGCCTTTCTCAATGTGCATATACCAAGCTTTTGTTTCATTAACTTCTGTGTTTAATTAGTGAGGGTACCCCAATGTAATTCTAAGCTAGTACAACCTAGCATGTTTATTAGCAGGACTGCATGACAGTAGTACATATCATCTCAAAACCTGCATAGTGTCTTGCAAGAATTGTAAACAATGGGCATTCCGCTGAAATAGAATAAACATATAGTATGAGAGGAAAAAGTGAAGGCTTTTCTATGTTCTACTTAACCAATATGCCTGACAGATCCTTTTCGTGGAAATCATTGTATTCTTGCTTAGAATATTTGTTCCCTTGGTTTTTATTTCGTGTAGGAAAAGGCAGCTTTCATTTTCTGTGTTGAAGACAGAGCTCTCTTCTGTCGGGACTGCGATGAGCCAATTCATTCAGCCAATACCCTTGCTGCAAACCATCAAAGATTTCTAGCCACTGGGATTCGGGTAGCTCTGAGTTCTAGTTGTAACAAGGATGCAAAAAATAGCCACATGGAACCACAGCCACCACCAAAACAAAATGCACAACAGATTGCCATGAAAACACCCACACAGCATTCGTCTGGTTTCACATCACCATCTTGGGCTGTCGATGACTTACTGCAGTTTTCAGATTATGAATCCTCAGACAAGGTACAAAGACTGGCTCGTTTAAATTGCTTATGGTTTGGATCAATGCATTCTTCTATCTCGCCATACGTAATGAAATGCAAAACCTAATAAGACTGTTAGAGGAAATGAAAAAAAAAAAAGAAAGAAAATTGATGCAAAACAACAGTAACTTTTCTGATATCAATCTTATGCTCTGACTTTTGGTTGAATGCATTCACCTGTTGATCATTCTATAATCCAACGCATTTGTTGATGAAAGCTAAAAAAGCACCAGTAAGCCGTGTCTTTTAATAATGACTTTATATAAAGAGATTCTTCATTTCTTTTTCTCTATAATATTTTAGCAAACAGAAATACCTTCTTCTTTGAACTAAGCTGGCTTTGGCTTAAAATTCATCAATATTGGTTCGAAATAGATACTTTTTAGTTATTGATGTTGAACTGTAAACTAACAAGTGTCAGTGAATGGTTACGATTAAGCACCTTCAGTATATATCAGTATTGATATACATTCTCCACCTTGTGTGGAATAAAATGCATGGATGCATCCAGTTTTAAGCCTAGAAAGGTTGGAATGTTTTGGGCTTTTAAACTTCATTTCCTGAACACTTATCACTATTAATGGGGCTAGTGTTCTGTATAACATTGAAAGTTTGAATCAAATAAGATCACAAATACATGGTTAGGCTATCTCATCAATCTGCTGATTGACTAGTAGGGAAAATATGTACTTATGTTCTCAAATATTCTCTCCCTGCTTCCTCGCTTCCTAATGCCATCCCTGCATCTTGTCCTTTTGTTGGGCTAATGTCCAGGTAATCTTCAACATTCCTTAAGAATCATCTGCTTTCCTGCTCGGTTTATGTCTTGATGAGTGTAACTTATCAAATGGGAAATAACTGATTTTTATTGTGGTGCACGTTTAGATTTATTTGCTCTTACCTGGTGGGATGCTTGTTCTACAGAAGGTACAACTTGAATTTGGCGAATTTGAATGGCTGTCAGACATTGGCCTGTTTGGTGAACAAGAATCTCCGGAAGCCTTATCAGCAGCAGAAGTTCCTCAGCTAGCCGTACCACAGTCTACCAGTACTACCTCATATAAGGCTCCAAAGTTCTCAATACCTTACAAGAAGCCCAGAATTGAAGTGCCTGATGATGAGGAAGAATTTTTCACAGTTCCTGATCTTGGTTGAAGTAAAGATAAACGGGAAAATGAGGTTATGAAATCATCTCAACGTAAAATGCTTGAATCTTTACGCAGATAAGTTTGACTACGTAAATGTGTACATGGGACAATGTGTCTTAGCTAGGTAATGTCTTCATTAATAGAGCGCTTCTATATTTTGTTAAACCAATCTTGTGGATTACACTTGTTCCAGGAATTATTCTACTACTTGTTTCTTGTGGTGGATTCGTTTCTTTCCTCTTTGTTCCTTGTTTTTAGGTTCAATTTAGTTGATAATGGAGGCAGTTCTGGTTATCTGCTCATCTTTTTGGTAGATTTATTAATGAAACTTGCAAGACTAAGTTAAGGTTACCATTTGCCAATGCTGTGATTTGCTAGGTGGCATTTTTGGCTCAATCAGACTTGAACAAGCCTTGCGCCTCAAGTAGAATCTTTCGTTTGCCACAGATTCCTATGTTTAGTTGTATTTGCTCGTCATGGGACTCTGAGTCCTGCCAGAAAGAATAAGATAAAGTGGAGAAAAAAAAAAGTCAAAAAGAGATTCTTCTTACTCACCCCAAGTAATTTGAGGGAGAGCACTTACTACACCTTAAACCTACTCTGAAGGATCCGTTTTGCATGTCTCCTTTTGTGAAGGGAATTAGGTCATTCTCTTATCGAACTCAGCTAATAATGCATATAAAGAGCTTCAACAGTGGTTTCATAGAACTAAATCCGACTTCCCATAATGTCAAAAGACTTCCTTATTGTGATGACTACATCCACTGAGCCCATGTTGCCCCTTTTCTTGTCTGCAATTTCTTTAGTTATCACCCTTTCTTTGATTCCTTGTTTTGTGAATTCAAAAACTTTAGACACTGATGCTCAAGTTTTGCGCTCCTTCAAGGACTCCGTAGATCCTACGTCAATCTCCCCAACATCATTACTTAGCACGTGGAATTTTTATGTGGATCCTTGTGAAACCACAGGAACACATTTTCTGGGAGTCTTATGCACGGTTCCTGAAGACAATTCCAGCAGCAGAGTTATAGTAATCGACCTAGAAGGCGATGGATTGGAAGGGTTTTTGACACCAAATGTTGGAAACTTGACAGAGCTCACTGTACTGAATCTTAGCAGGAATCGGTTCCGGGGACCAATCTCAAATGCCATAACCAGATTGAGAAAGCTCACTTCACTTCAGCTTTCGGGAAATTTCTTCTCGGGTCGTCTCCCTGATGATCTCAACAAGCTGAGGAAGCTAGAAGATCTTGATCTGTCGCAGAACAAGCTTTCGGGATCTATTCCTGCAAAAATCTCGGCATTACGGAGACTGGTTCATTTGAGTCTATCAAGTAACGCATTATCAGGCAAAATTCCTGACCTGTCGGGGCTATGGCAGCTTAGCACACTAGACATCAGCAGTAACCAGCTCTATGGAAGTTTGCCACAGGTGCCAGGAAAACTAAGGACCTTATATCTAAGTCACAATCTGATTTCTAGCCAAATTTCACCCATAAGAAGGCTTCAACGTCTCAGAACATTAGACATCAGCGATAATCGGTTTTCAGGCTCCATAGATGAGGAAATCCTTACATTGCCTGAGATAAAATCCATCAATGTTTCAGCAAACCTCTTCACAGAAATTGAGGTCATCGAATTCAGAGGCAGATCATCCCAGCTTCAGGTGTTAGACGCTCACAGCAATCGTCTGCACGGGCATTTGCCAGTGAATCTTATTACATATGAGAATCTAACAGCAATCTATCTTGGCCATAACTTATTCTCTGGAAGGATCCCTGTTGAGTATAGAGGAAAGATCCGTGAATCCTGGAGGAGATTGTTCTTGCAACACAATTTCCTGGAGGGAACCGTGCCAAAAGGATTTGCCAGTAAGGCAAGAAAGTTCAGAGGCAGCCTTGCATTCAACTGCCTTCACTGTCCACAGAACATGACAATGTGTAATGGAGGGCAAAGGCCAGCTTCAGAATGCGTCAGATCTTAGAACAAATGGCCCTGAAATAGTTCAGGGCTTTGCTACATTTTCTTGAATGTAGGAGACAATAAAACTGATAAATAGCACGTTTTTGACCATGCAAATTTGAGTAGAAATTCTCCCTTCTTTACATATCTTAGAGAAGTTCTAGAAATATAGCATTTCAAGATTTCAACCATCATGAAAGTACAGAAAAATGCAGTTGATTGCAGATGGCTTCCACACCATCAGTTGTCACATATGTTTGGGATAGATCACATAATAATATAAAGCAGAGAAGAGCATCTCTTATTTTGATATTTGAAAGTTAGTTTATAGGTCAAGAGTTTGTACGTATACATTAACAATTTAATTTTGTGTATTTTCTGAACTTCTAATTCAATGGGCACTAATATTTGTGGAACAATCTCCTCCATACCATGAGATGGGTTGTGGTTTTACCTTGAATCGATTCCTAGACTATGATAATGGACACTTACATATAATTAAGACAACCAAAAGAGACTCACTTATTGTCCAGTCTCGTGGCCGCGGGTTTGGAAGCGTTAGGGTCAACTACTTGACCGCCGTCCTCAAAAACCGCCGTCCTCAAATAGATATTTCAAATTGACAATGGGTACTTAAATCTATCCTTATATACTATTCACATTTTTCATCAGGGATTGAGTGACCAAAATAGATATTCCAAGTTGACAACAGGTACTTAAGTCCATCATTATATACTATTCATACTTCTCATCAGGGATTGTGGTATCACATTCACCGTAGTTGATCGGTGTCTTCGCTCGGCCAAAATGAATATTCCAAGTTGACAATGGGTATTTAGATCCATTTTTATATACTATTCACACTTCTCATCAGGGATTGGGGTATCACATTCATCTCTCCTTTAGGCCTAAGCGTCCTCGATGGGCCAATACTTTAGGGGCCAAGGGATTGTAGTATCACATTCATCGTAGTTGACAGCTGTCCTCGTTAGGCCAAAATGGATATTCCAAATTAATAATGGGTATTTAGACCTATCTTTATATAATATTCACGCTTCTCATCAGGGATTGGGGTATCACATTCACCCCTCCTTTAGACCCAAGCGTCCTCATTGGGCCAATACTTTAAGGGCCAAACTCAGGACCAATCAGGCGGCATGAGATTCTAGAGGTGGCTCCTACAGCGTATGGTGTAGCACTTAGTTTTCATACTGGGCTGGTTACCTGCTCTGATATCAAATGTCATGTCTCGTGCCTGTAGGTCTGGAAGCGCGACTATGGGCCTAGCAGTACACACAGTCAACTATCTGACCGCCATCCTCGTTGGGCCAAAATAGATATCATAAGTTGACAATTGATACTTAAACCCATATTTATATACTATTCACACTTCTCATCCCAATCCCATGTGAAATTGGAGTATCACACTTATATTTTAAGGTACTAAACTCTTCCCGTGAAGGTAGACATGAGATTTATTCCGGGATGGAACTTGGGGCAAAGGTGGCATCCACTCTTCTAAAATTTCATATTTCTTTTAAAATTTTAATTTTTTTAAAAAAAATCTTCTAAATTTTACTTTTATTCTCTCATCAACAAATTTTTTTTAAAAAAAATAAAATTATATACAATATTTTCTAACATAATTTTTTATAGTTTGTTTCCTCAACTCTAAGTTCATGATTCCATTTTTAGATTTATTTCATTCCAACAAGATTACATCAACTCACTTGTGAACCTGACACGGTGTATTTGGGTAAGAGATTCTTTTCTTTTTTTTTTTTGAAATCTGAAAGAATTTAAATTCTGACAAAATAATGTATAGAGTCAAGAAGAGATATAATACAGTAATATTTTTGTGAGTAAATAAAAGTTCTTAAAGATGGGAAATCATTTGATTTTTTTTTATTGAATGAAAAAATTTCCATATTTTTTTCACTTTGTAATCTAATCCCAAATTTAGAAGGAGTGTTAATATTATATATGTTTTTACAGTATGTTTTATTTTACATGTACAAGTCTATTTCAATATAGATTGTGTCGACTATCAAGTTCAGCCCGACCTAACCAAAGCCCATGGCATATTACTTCTCTTTCATGTGTATGGGGATTAATTATTTTAATAATAAATAATTAATAGAAGTTGAACGATTATTAATTATATATATTTTTCTTAATATGTTGTTTCAATAGTCTTTGGTTTTTAATTTTTTATAAGTTATTTATTTTATCAATATTTTAATCTATTAATAAAATACACAGTTTAAAAAAAATAAATCAATGATTTTTTAATCAAACGGAATCTTACATCATACTTACTATATACTTTCACAAATTTCTCAAAGTATAAAAGAAAAATGAGAAAAAATAAAGTTTTCAATATATAATAAATATATACATTTCAAAAAGTTATTATTTTTTAATAATTTAATTCATATATAGAATTTCATATATTTAGATTAGTTTGATGTTTACTCAAAAGATATTATTCTGTTTAAAAGTTGAAAACAAAAGAAAAATAAAATAAAATTCTAAAATTAGAATAGGAGGAGGACACTTTTGTCTAATTAATATATATTAATAGATAAGGGTGTGAATTTAAGTTCGAAGGCTGTGGATTTAGCCCCTTCTAGATAGATAATACTTCGTCATTTATATTAAATTTAATAGCATTTGACTTGACATAAAATTTTATATAAAAAATAAAATCGTAATATAATTAATAAAATGTGAAAAATATACAGCTAAGTTACTATTTCATATCAAAT
The DNA here is from genome assembly GCA_026120185.1 of Voacanga thouarsii. Lineage (NCBI taxonomy): Eukaryota > Viridiplantae > Streptophyta > Magnoliopsida > Gentianales > Apocynaceae > Voacanga > Voacanga thouarsii. Next base: position 1,222,597 of record JANUWF010000528.1, on the reverse strand, counting down.
TTAGATATAGAAAAATAATTCATTGTGGAAACGTTAACATTGTTATGACATATACTCCCTTCGTCCTAAAAAGGATGTCAAAAATTTATATATTTGTTGTATTAAAATATTTGTCAATTTTATAAATCAAGAATGTATTTATTAAGTATATTCCTAATTTGTCCCTCATTCAACTACTCAATAAATATTTGACCCATTAAATGTATGTGTATTTCCAATCTAATTAATGAAGGTTTACTTTTATTCAGGGATACAATAGTCATTTTCTATTATAATTATATAAATTTTAATAATTCCTTAATTTGTGTGCCGTTTGTTAAATTGACATCCTTTTTAAGATAGAGAGAGTATAATATATTAAAAACTTTTATTTTAGGAAAAAGTGTCTATTTTTTTTAGGCACCCTAAAATAATCCATTTTGTAGGACAAAGAGAGTGCTTATATAGAGTGTCTCTTATTATCACATTTATTCAAAAAAAAAAAAAAATCTGTAATTGACAAATCCAAACCAAATTAATTAGAGGATTTTGGTTTGAGTTGGTTTAGAGATTAAACGTAACATTTTGAATTCGGAGTCAGAAATAGGACTCGGATCATGCTTGAGATGCCAATTGATAATATTCTTGCGAGGATTACCATACCTCTTACACACAAAAATTGTCCAATTGCTTAAACCAAAGTCTAAGGATTTCAAAAGAAAATGATTCCCCAAAATATATCATATCACTATCCAATAACTCAAAAGAAATAAATCTATTATTACAACAAAAGGTTTTATCCATAACAATTGCGCCAACTTGTGCAAAACATAATAATAGCTCATGCCTACATAATTCTAACAATAAAAGTAGGTAAGTTAATATGTAGACCAACTAAAGACGCAAATATAAGCTCCAACTAAGTCCACTAGCTTCTAAGTGCAACTGTTACCAAAATATTCATAGTCCTCATTAAACTCCTAACTAATATTTGCAAAATATTGAATAAAGTGAGTTACACTAATTTAATACTATCTCCATTTCACAATATAAGTAATTTTAGACTTATGTACAAGAATTAAGGGTCCGAAATTCCACACAATTTTAAAACTAAACTTCCAAAAACATCCCTAATTAAATCTTTATCTATTTTGGTAATTGAGGAAAGTTGGGTCATAATTAGTGGAAAGAGAGAGATTGTAAGGAGGGGTAGAGGTGGAAAAAAAGTAATAAATGTTTATAAAACTTTGTAAAATGACCTATATTGTGAAAAAACTTTTCAAGTATATTGTGAAGCGGAGGTAGTAAGTAATTAAGATATCTCATTTGGAATGAGTAAATAACGTGTATTATCATACTTTTAGTACAAGTGGTATACAAAATGGTACTGAAAAGGTTAATTGGAACTGAATAGTAATTTTTTTTTCTTTTTTTTAAACAGTAAGTATAGTACATTTTTTAATAGTTATTGTTAAACGTAAAAATGTCATATTTTTATATTCATTTTACTTGGCTTTGTATACTCTTTTGTATGATATCGGATGGTTTCTACACATTTTGTGTGTTTATATATTATTAGGACATCTTAGTGATAAATGAGTGAAATAAGGGCTGATTTTGGAAACAAAGATGATTGCTGGATTATTTGGAACAACTTAACATGAATTGGAGATGTTTTGAAAGCTATTTAATGCATGTACATGGGATGATGCATGGCCATGCATCAAATCATGTTGAACATAATACAAAATAGAGTTCTACGAGATATGCATGACTTGTTGCATGGTCATGCTACAAACCGTGCCAAACAGAAGAAAATTGCAACTCTCAAAAACTATGAAGGCTTACAACAAGTCGTGCGAATGTTGAACGTGCAACCTTGCAAAGTGCATGGCATCATACACATCCGTTCATGAAGCCGTGCGACTTTTTAAAAATTTCAAGAAGTTATTGGAAATCAATTCTAAGGCAGTGGAAACTTCCTTATTCAACCTAAAGCAACTTGCAAGCTATGTAAAAAGGACTTAGGCGAGTGAATTTAGTATCGAACATAACTTTCATGACACAGCATCTTCCTTTCACATTTTTAAAGAATGAGGCAACAAAAGAAGGCTTCAAAGGAGGAAAGAGTTTGAAAGCAAGAAGAACTTGATATTGTGGGAGAACCTAATTTTATCTTTTAAATTTTCCCTTATTCCTTTTTTGTTTTTGAATGTTCTTTGTTGTTTTGTTGTTATATTCAAGATAATTAGATTCTATCTTGTTCTTAGGTCTTATTTTGATTATTGTATTTTGAGACTTTGAGATTGTTCAATTAACGATTCTATCTTTGATATTGTTAAAATTGTCTTTTAAGTATTTATTCAATTTCAAAGTTGTTCTTCTCAATTATATATGTTAAGTTCTCTTATTTGGCCTTCATAGTTGAGAGGGCATAATAATTGAATAGTTAAGGATAGTAATCTTTGATTGATTAAAGACTATTTATCTTAGATTGATTTTTTTTGTGAGGTAGCATCTATTGATCTCAATTAGTTTGCAATTCATGACTTGATTAGGTTAATAGGAAATTGTATAATGCAAAATGCATGTAGTGAAGTTTATTGCTATGTGTAATTTGACATTAGTGATGCCTTGATATGCTTATCAATTTAGTTTTTGATCTAAGACATGATTAATCTAATAGGCACTAAGTAATTAATTAATCAAGTTGGCTTAGGTTAAGAATAGAATTAGGAATTTTAATTTATGCACTAAAGGTTAGTCTACTTTTGCAAAGATGGGAATTCATGGTGTTAAGAATGGATTCTAAAACCAGTTGCTCTTGATAATCACATCTATGATAAATTTCCCAATTTGATCTCAAAGTATGTTCCTAAGGCAAGTTGGTTTTCTAATTTGCTTTGGATTTGTATATTGTTCTTAGTCTTCCGTTTTATTAGTTTTCTATTTGCTCCCTTGTTTTATGTAAGACATTATAAGATTTAATTCAAGTTAACAATTGAAGAGTTCATTCATAAGATTTAGAGAATAAGAAATTATAAAAGAAAAGAAAAGTTTTGTTTGCATTCTTTATCTTTTCTTAGGCTTTATTTGGATTGGGATTTTCCAATCTCATTCCAAACTAAAATTTCAGTTTAATTCAAATATATTATATTTTATATACTTTTCATTTTTCGAAAACTATCATTTACACATAATATATCATATTCTCTCTCTTTGAACCTTACATACCCCACATATTTAATATATTTTTTTCAAAAATCATCTCAAATAAATTCTTATCTACTTACACTTCAAAAAAATTGAGTAAAAAGGAAAAAAAAAAGAAGAAAAAGATTGAGATGGAGCGTAAAACGCACTCAACCAGAATAAGTGAAAACAAATCCTAATTTACTACCCAATTTGTAATAGTTCAAATAAGAATAAGGACTTGAATTGGCTATATGTTCCTAACATATATTATTTACATTGTTTATATGCTTTGATCAAAGGAAAGAATGGAACACATTAAATACATATAAATTTGTTTAAGTTAACTTCAATGACCTTAGGTGTAATTGGTCTAATATGTAAGTTTGTCTAAGGTCGACTTAATTGAATAAATGTTGAGTTGTTGTTCATTGTGAAAGGAAATGATATCATTTTTACCATACTTCCACCAAAGTTGAAAAGTTATTTTGAAACTTGATTTTGAATAGAAAATTTTCCCAAGGATATGCAAAAGCTTAGTGTGTAGGCATTTGTTATCATATTTTTATATCCCTTTTACTTGATTTTTGTATACTCTTTTGTGAAATATTAGACAGTTTCTACTTATTTTGAGTGTTTATGCATTTTTAGGACATCTTGGTAAAAAATGAGTGAAACAAGGGCTTACATGATGATTTTGAGAAAAACAAAAATGATTATTGGATGAATTGGAACAACTTAGAATATGAATTGGAGATGTTTTGAAAGCTATTTAATGCATATGCATGGGATAATACATGGTCATGCTTTAAACTGTGATGAATAGAACACAAAAAAAGTTCCTTGAGGAATGCACGACTTGTGGCATGGCATGCCACAAACCGTGCCAAATAGAGGAAAGCTTGTAGTACAACTATGCAGTAACCCGTGCCAGTGGCAAACATGAAACCCTACAAAGTTCACGGGAACATGCACACCCGTGCATAAAGTTGTGCTACTTTTTAAAAAGTTTAGGAAGTTGTTGGAAATTAATTCTAAGGTGGTGGAAACTTCCTTATTCAATCATAAGACGGCTTGCAAAATATATAAGGAGACTTTGGGTGAGAGAATTCAGTATCCAACAAAATTTTCCATAACACAACAAATTCCTTTCATTCTTTTGAAAAAGGAGGCAATAAAAGAATGCTTCAAAAGTGGAAGGAGTTTGGAGGTAAGAAGAACTTGATATTGTGGATGAACCTAGTTTTATCTTTCAAACTTTCTCTTGTTTCTTTATTGTTTCCAAATATTCTTTGTTGTTTTGTTTTTATGTTCAAGATAATTAGACTTTATCTTATTCTTTGGTCTTGTTTTGATTATTGGATTTTGAGACTTTGAGATTGTTCAATTAAAGATTCTATCTTTGATATTATTGAGATTATTTTTTGAATATTTATATAATTCAAAATTCTTCTTATCAATTATGTTGAGTTCTCTTATGTTTGGCCTACATAGTTGAGAGGGGTTTTGATTATTAGATTTTGAGACTTTGAGATTGTTCAATTAAAGATTCTATCTTTGATATTATTGAGATTATTTTTTGAATATTTATATAATTCTAAAATTCTTCTTATCAATTATGTTAAGTTCTCTTGTGTTTGGCCTACATAGTTGAGAGGGCATAATTGAATAGCTAAGAATATTAATCTTTGATTGATTAAAGACTATTTATCTTAGATTGATTTTCTATGAGGTAGCATCTATTGATCTTAATTGAATTGCAGTTCATGGCTTGACTAGGTTAATAGGGAGTTGTTTAATTCAAAGTGCATGGAGTTGAAGTTCATTGCTATGTATATTTTGACATTGGCGATTCCTTGAAATACTTATCAATTTAGTTTTTTTAATCTAAGATACGATTACTCTAATTTTCACTAAGCAATTAATTAATCGAGCTGGCTTAAGTTAAGAATAGACCTAGAGATTTTAACTTAAGCATTAAGTAAGGGTTAGCCCATTTTTGCAACGATAGGAATTCATGCCGTTAAGGATAGATTCTAAATCTAATTACTCATGATAATTGCATCTATGATAAGTTTCCTAATTTGATCTCAAAGCATATTTCTAAGGTAAGTTGGTTTTCTAATTTGTCTTGATTTTTATCTTGTTTTCTAATCTTGTTTTTATTAGTTTCCTAATTCTTTTATGATTTAGATTAGGTAGTTTTCTATTTGTTTCCCTCTTGTTTTATTTAGGACATCATAAGATTTCATTCAAATTAACAATTCAAGAGTTCATTCATAAGATTTGAGAAGAAGATATTATAAAAGTACACTTCTTTTGAGTTCCTTATGGGATCGATACCTTACTTACGCAAGCATTATATATTTAGGAGATATGGTTAAATTTATTACTACATGATGATTGCATTTTAAAATCCTTAATTTTACATATCTAAAGACCTCACAACAGTTGTATAACATTCCACTACCAAGGGTTGTGCCAAGAATAGCCATGCCTTCTTAGTATGTGGGCTGCTAAGTGGTCTAGTTGTTGGCCCCATAGCATGCACTTTATTATTATTATTTAATTTTTTTTATTTTTGGAACACAATCCCCATAGCAAGCAAAGTTTGCTAAAGAGTTAACGTGACACCTTACGAAAAACCTAGAATGGAAATCAGCACAACAATCATTTTTTTTATCCCCTATAGTAGACAGAGACAAAAACAAAGTTCATGAAAATTCACAAAAGAAAACACGAAAGTTCTTGAAAAAACTTGTTCTTTTTTCTTTTTCTTTTCAATCACACGAAATCCAAATCCTTCAATTACATATATTAGTTTGAACCATTGATGAAAAACACAACTAACTCATTTTTTAACAAAAAAATAGAACATACAAGTATTTGAAATTGAATTTTATTTTCTTATCAAACACCAAGAATAGAATCTTAGCTTTAGCAAACCTCACAAAAACTTCTACACATATCAAACTGAAACTTATGAATTTTAGGGATGGGAAAGAATCACAAATATTAGTTCAACTATTTATCGAACTAGAAAGGTAGTACGCATGAGAAATTAATGCAATTGTACCTATCATTCCTATAGTATAATTTAGAAAGTATAAGTGTCAATCACATAAGAACTATAAGTACTAGTAATAACCTTCTTTTCATTGTCTAATCTACAAATCTAAGTGACATAACTAACATAATAAATGAAAGCTAAATTATATTAATTAAGAGTCAACCAATAATGAACTCAACAATAAAAAGAAGAACAGTTCATAACGAAATAAGACCTAGATGGGAATTTCCCAAAATCATCAATGTTAAGTTGAACATAATAAATGAAACTAAAATTAAACTAAGAATCAAACAACAACAAAAAATAAAGAGAAAAACAATTGATATAGAAACCAAGATCTAGACGTAGAATTCCCTAAACCACCAATGTTAAGTTTAAGTTTTGACTTGATAAGTGATAAATAGTCTATATTTTTGTGGGGATTTCAAGGTCTTTTTACTAGATTTTCTAAACTCTTGGCATGATTTAGTACTTAATAGTATTCATATTTGATTTCAGAGTTTAAATGGATGAATAGGTGATGCGTAAATTTTGGCTATATAAAATCATCAATTTTAAATCTATCCCTTAATCAAGTCTTAATTGAAAAATTAATCCCAAATTACACATGTAAGCAAGTATACTTATCGCAAGTATAGTATAGGGAATTAATGAGTATTGATCCTTAAAGGAACAAGTACACACTAACCACTAACCACTTTTCATTCATTATTTAACCTATTAACTAAATTAATAAAGAAATCAAAATAAAAATAAAAACAAAAACAAAAAATATATATAACTCATGGAGAGAAAAACATGTAATTAAATAGTTATTCTCAAAAGTATGTCATGAATCATCTAATACTTATCATAACCAATTATTTTTTTGGCATATTGAAGGAATATAAAGTAAAATTCAATCGTTTCCAAAGTCATGAATCTATTTATATAAACTCCACTTCTTTCCCAATCCATGGAATTACTATCTCTTAATTAAATTAGTAGATTTCCCAATCAAACCAACAAAACTAAAAGATGCATTAAACACAATTCCTTATAGACATGAAATTAGCCAACAACCCTATGCTCAAGACAAAATTAACTAACTTTTGATCACTTAGGTACTATAATCTTAACTTTGTTTCTCAAGTCCATTAAGATTTAAAAAATATGTAACATTAATTAAATTAAACTCAATTTAACTTCGTTTTCCAAGTCTATCAGATATAAATCTAATTCCATCAACCTATAAAATGAAGTAGTTAAACACTAAGGAAAATAATTAATTAATCAAATAACTAAATTAACTCAAAATTATAAATCTAAGAATAATATCTAAATATAATTAAAGAATTAAAATCATCATTGTTCAAGAAAAAGAAAACAAAGGAAAAAGATAAATACTCATAGACAAGCCTCTCAATTACCAATGAAAACTCTTCCAAGAATCAATGCTCATTGAGTAATTCTTCTAGAGAAAATATTAATGATACACTCTAAAAAATATGTCTAAGTCCTTACATTGTGTACTTCTATTTTCCTAACATAATTGGCCTTTATTTATTGACTTACAAAGTTCCTAAAAGAATTCTAAGTAAAGAAGAAGTAATTATCTAAAAAATCTAAAATAAAAAAGGATTAATAAAATTGTTAAAAAAATTCTAAATAAAAAGCAAAGGAGTCCACCGCCTTTAATTTGTGCAATTGGGCTTTTGATTTTCTTCTTGTCGTATGCACTAAAGCATTTGTTTTCTTGAACTGAAATTGGTGAATTTGGCTTTAATTGAGCCGTGCAGAATTGTCCAGCCGTTTTCTTCTTTTGTTGTTGCGCCGACTCAATTGAGCCGCCAACCGAAATTGTTGAAGCTGCCCACTTTCTTTGTTGCTGAGCCATGAAGCTATCTTCTTCCTTGTTGCAATTGGCTCAACCGAGCCATGAACCACCCAAGCCACCGATTGCTTCTTTCTACCTTGTGCTTTTGCTTTATGCCTTTGTTGTACTTTCCTTGGCCCACCGACTGCATTCATTTCTTTGTCCTTCTTTTCTATTTTGTTCCCTTTTCTTCTTTGTTGACTTTGTTTGTTTGATTGAGTCGCGAGCCACCGATTTCACTCCTTCTTTTGTTGCTTTCGTCCGTGATTGAGCTGTGACTTCCTTTAGCCATTTTTCTGCTTTTCCTCTCCAATTTCCAATTGCACCTTCTTTGTTCCATCAATTTCTTCGTCTCTTTGTTCTTCCAGTAGAGGACCGATGCCAGGTCTATCTTTTTGGCCTGGTGCTGAGTTTAAACTGAAAGAATACACAATTAATTCTAAATTTCACTTATTTTTGTATAAAATTTTAGAAAAATATTTTTATAAGTGAAATATCAAATATGAAGGAATATGATTAGTTGTTATTTTAAAAGTGTCTCAAATTAGCCTCCAATAACTAGAAAAATAACGATGATTTTAACCTTTATCAATACCTCTACATTTGAATCTTTACTTATCATCAAGTAAAGTACTTAAACAAAGCACTCAAAATAATTTTATTCTTTTCATATTCATTCATAACAAAGCCATAATTTTTTTCTAACCTTAGATAACAAATTGTCATTCATTCACCCTTTAAAAACCTTTGTAAACTCATGCATTGAATCAAATAATCCCAATGCCATCAAAGTTAAGTTAAACAAGCTTACATATAGTACAAGAAAATTATTTCACTTCTCAAGCAAAAACATAGATAACATAAATCAGACAAGTCGAGCCATTTAACCAATTCAAGTATTATAAACTCAAATTTACAAAACTCGAGATAGTGAAACAAGGAAAACACACAATTCTTCTTCTTCTTCTTCTTCTTTTTTTTTTTTTTTTATGATTTTGGGAATTGATAACTTCAAGTGCATGGATTTCTCTTCACACACCGTATTGGCACCCTTATAGTCATCATCAAAATTTTTCAACATATTTTTTTCTTTACTCTTTCTTGCCTTTTTGCCTTCGGGATAGCCTCAAAAGAGTGCACCAAATACACTTTCTATTTCTCCCCATATTAACCCCTTTTTCAACTAAAGGTCTTCAACGATCATCAATAAGAGCATTTTTTTTTCAATTCACACCAACAATAGTGTTGTTTATACTAAACTCACATTTTTTCAACTCAATTTTTTCATCTCACATTTTTTTTCTCACATTCCTTATTCAAAACTCAAAGTCAAGCAAATTTAAATCCATAATACAAGAATTAATTAGCAACTCTTCCCATATTTCATTATATCATCCATATTCAAACTCAAAGAATAAAACAAAACTCAAATATCAAATATAACCACGGTTAACTTAAATTCTCAAGACTTAGTAAAATCCAACTTAATACACAAATTTACCTTTTTAAATAAAATCAATCATAACGAATAACAAAATCATATCTAAAGTCAAAAGAAAATCATAACTTTATTATAAACAAATAAACTCAATTTAGCTCCAAATCTTCAAACTTTCAAATTTCAAAAATTTCAAAGAAATTTTGTCCAAATTTCAAGATTTTTCTAAAGTAACTCAATAATAAGAAAACACCAAGATAATTTGATAAAAACTTGGATAAAGAATATCACCAAACTACTCTCCCACACTTAAACTGAATAATATCCTCATTGTCCAAAAATAAACACAAGAAAGCATCTCCAATGTGACCAAAAATAATAAAGGGGTAGAAAGTTTAAGCAATACTCCCCAAGTGCAGATTAGCTCCCAAGGGAAGAGAAGTTCATCCTTCAAGAAGTTGGAAGAATTATTGCCAGCGAAATTTAACCTACAACAAGAAAACTAAACACACAAGTAAAAGCATAAAGAGGAATTGAAAGAAATCAAGATAAAAGCTCAACAGAAATCAAGAGAAAAGAAAAATAGAAAGTCAAAGCCTCTAAGTCTTCCTCGAAGTAGAGACCCCAAACGGGCCTTGATGTGTTTTTATTTGGGTATAAAAATAATATAAAAATAATCACATTCCCAATCAAGTTAAATTAACATGTTAACCCCAAATTACACATATGAACAAGCGTACTCATCATTAAGTATAGCATAGGGTTAAAAACGAGCGTCGATCCTCAAGGAACACGTATGCATTAATCCCTTTTCTTTTATTGTTTAGCTGACCCAATAAAGTGAAAACAAATAAAAATAAAAATAAAATAAAATAAAAGAATATATACATATCAAGGATGGAGAATTATGTAACTTAAACCATTATTTTGACAAACATGATCTCAAAGTATCTAATCATTATCATAACTAATTATTCTCTTAGCATCATGAAGGATTAAGATAGATTCACTTTTTTTTTTCAATCCATAAAATCACTATCTTCTAGATAAATTAGCATTACTTGGTCCGTCTCAACTAATACACGTAAAAGATGTATTAAACACAATCATTGATTAAATTTCCGTGGTTAGGCAAACTTAAAATATGAAACTAATCAATGAATCCGTGATCAGATAGATATCAATTAACCTTTAATTACCCAATTCTTAGCAATTAACCTATTTGGTCCAGCAAGTTAATAGACAACAAATACAAAATCAATAAACTAAAACCACCATCAACCCCTTTGGTCTAGCAAGTTAATGAAAAGAAACAATCAATTAATCTCTTAATAAGCACAAGTAATTAAATACCAAGAATAACAATCAATTAATCAAAAGATCAAAGTAATTCTAAAAATCATAAATACCTAAAACAATGTCAAATTATAATAAAATAATTAATACATCATTGTTCAAGAAAGAGAAAACAAAGTAAAAGAAAGCACTCATAGACAAGCCTCATTCTTCTTCCTTTGAAGACCTTCTTGTACAACCCTCCTTGATCTGAAGAATTCCTCCTTTAATTTGAGTGATTTGATATTTTGACCTCTGAAATCTCTCTTTTTCCTTATATTTTTCCTTTATTTATAGGTTTTAGAAGTGCCTAAAATCGTTCTTCTAGGGTTTTTGGCCGACTAAAAGTAGAAAAATACTAAAACTCTGCAAAGTTACTAAAAAAGTACGCGAAAATCGATGCACCACCTCAGCATCAGGGCACAGCCGGCGTCGCCTCCCCTGGTTAGGGCCGGTGCCGGTTGTGGTCTGTCTCTCCAGTCGTTCGCTAATTTTTCTTGATTTTCGCGCCAATTCTTCCAAAGTGCAGCCGGTGCCAGTTTTGAGCTCCCAACCGGTGCCAGTTTGGTTCTGTTCCACTAGTTCTTTCATCACTTTTTCATCATCTCGAAGTGCGTGCAGCAGCACGTGGCCAGCGCTGGTTTCCCTGTCCTAGCCGGTGCTGCCTCTACTCTGTTTAGCGACGTTTTTTGTCTTGTTTTATTCTTAAAATCTGAAATAATGCACAAAATACCTTTTCAAGGGTAAAATCTCAAATATGAAGGAATATGACCAGTTATTGAACAAAATGTATCACAAAATAGCCTCAAATAATTAGGAAATATATGACTAATATAAGTCCTATCAGGCCTCCAAATTGTCCAAAAGAACCACGAAATAGACCACCACGACCTCCAAATGGATCACGAGGGCCTTCTTGTCTCCACCAAACATACTTTGTACATGGTTCTCTTTTCAGTGAAGAAATTTTCCAGACTTGTAATGCTCAAGAAAAGCAAGAAGAATATCCAATGTAGATAGCAAAAGCACAATGGTAACCAACTTTAATCATCACAACAATATATCACAAGGAGGCGCAATTTGTCCAAGATTTCTATGTTTGCAAAAATTCCAGAAAAATACATAGCGAACGTTTAGAAGCAATCACAAGACTCACAATTCATTCTATGCATTTTTCTACTACCAAATAAACTCAACAAAGGTGTGTCCATGTCCAGTAAATTTTTCCTCAAAAATACATATACAAAATGCTAAGAAATTTAAGAGAATAAAATCTAGCTTAACATGAAGAGAGTTTTTCCACCAATGTATTTCCCAACGAATGAGCTTTTAAAATTTTTAATTCATGGGGGATAATTTATAGAAGAAGAAGATTAATGTGAAGAAGAAAGGAAGAAGAAGAAACAAGACAAACAAACAAGAAAACCAAAGAAAAAGGAAAAAAGAAGAAAAAGACAAATTAAGAAAAATTTGGGAAGAAAAGAAAAAGGGTAAGGGAACAAATGAAAAAGGAAAAAAAAAAGAGGATTTTTTTTTTTTGGGTGTAGTTACTGTTGGACAGAGTTGGCCCGATGCCAGGGCCATTTTCTGGCTTGCTCCAAGTAAGCTTTGACTTTTTTTTTCTTTTTTTTTTTGTCAGGTAGTGCTGGACTGGCGCCCAGGCCATTTTCTGGTCTGGCGCAAGGTCAACTTTAGCTCCAAATTTCTTTTTTTAAATAACTAAGAACTATTCTAATTGAATACATGACCACGGTACATTTTAAACAAGAATTCATAAATTAAATATTAAAATAAAATTAAAAATTGTAAATAAATAAATAAATAAATAATATAATATAATATAATAAATTCAATCCGCCTAAAATATCGTGTTAGCAAAAGTCTAAACCTAAAAATAAAAACAGTTAGTTTTGACTCCAAATTATAGATGTAAAAATCATCAAATTAAAAATATCATTATTACACATATTCCATGTTAACATTAGGTTAGTAAAATTAAATAACTAAATATACAGTATATACAAACATACAAAGACAAGTGAGTTATTATGAACATGTATCTACCTATTTACATATTTATAACATATAGTGAAATTAAAATACAATTATACAAATAACAAAATATGACACTTATTCATATAAGGAATGTATATACATATTTACATATGGACATATAAATATATAAACATAGTTAAATCAACAAAATCTAATCTTTCATGATATTGTTTCCCGGCAACGGCACCAAAAACTTGATGTGTAAATTTTGGGTATATAAAATAATCAATTTTAAATCCATCCCTTAATCAAGTCTTAATTAAAACATTAATTCCAAAATACACATGTGAGCAAAGTATACTCATCGCAAGTATAGTACAGGAAATTAACGAGTATCGATCCTCAAATGAACAAGTACATACTAATCACTTTTTATTCATTGTTTAACCTATCAACTAAATTAATAAAGAAACCAAAATTAAAACAAAAACAAAAACAAAAAATATATATAACTCATGGAGAGAAAAACATGTAATTAAATAGTTATTCTCAAAAGTATGTCATGAATCATCTAATACTTATCATAACCAATTATTTTCTTGGCATCATGAAGAAATATAAAGTAAAATTTAATTGTTTTCCAAGTCATGAATCTACTTATATAAATTCTACTTCTTTCTCAATCCATGGAATTACTATCTCTTAATTAAATTAGCAAAATTTCCAATCAAACCAACATAACCAAAAGATGCATTAAACACAATTCCTTATAGATATGAAATTAGCCAATAACCCTATGTTCTAGGTGAAATTAACTAACTTTTGATCACTTATGTCCTATAATCTTAACTTTGTTTCCCAAGTCCATTAAGATTCAACAAATATGTAGTATTAATTAAATTAAACTCAATTTAACTTTGTTTTCCAAGTCTATTAAATATAAATCTAATTCCATCAACCTATAAAATCAAGTAGTCAAACACCAAGAAAAATAATTAATTAATCAAAAAATTAAATTAACTCAAAATCATAAATCTAAGAATAATATCTAAATACAATTAAAGAATTAAAATCATCGTTGTTCAAGAAGAAGAAAACAAAAGAAAGAGATAAATACTCATAGACAAGCCTTTCAATTCCCAATGAAAACTCCTCTAAGAATCAATGCTCCTTGAGTGATTCCTCTAGAAAAAATATTGGTGATACACTCAAAAAAATATGTCCAACTCCTTACATTGTGCACCCTCCATTTTCCTAAGGTAATTGGCTTTTTTTTTTTTATAAGCTTACAAAGTTCCTAAAAGATTCTAAATAAAGAAGAAGTAATTATCTAAAAAATTCAAAACTAAAAAGGATTAGTAAAATTGTTAATAAAATTCTAAATAAAAAGCAAAGGAGTCCACAGCCTTTAATTTGTGCAATTGGGCTTTTGATTTTCTTCTTGTCGTATGCACTGAAGTAATTGTTTTCTTGAACTGAAATTGGTGAATTGGGCTTGCGGAATTGTCCAGCCGTTTCTCTTTTTGCTGTTGCGTCGGCTCAATTGAGCCGCCAACCGAAATTGTTGAAGCTGCCCACTTTCTTTATTGCCGAGCCATACTTGAGCCATGAAGCAAGCCATGAAGCTATCTTCTTCCTTGTTGCAATCGGCTCAACCAAGCCTTGAACCACCCAAGCCACCGATTGCTCCTTTCTACGTTATGCTTTTGTCTTTTTCCTTCTTTGCTTTATGCCTTTATTGTACTTCCCTTGGCCTACAGATTGCATCCATTTCTTTGTCCTTCTTTTCCATTTTGTTTCCTTTTCTTCTTTGTTGACTTTGTTTGTTTCATTGAGCCGTGAGCCACCGATTTCACTCCTTCCTTTGTTGTTTTCTTCCGTGATTGAGCCGTCACTTCCTTTAGCCATTTTTCTCCTTTTCCTCTCTAATTTCCAATTACACATTCTCTGTTCTATCAATTTCTTCGTCTCTTTGTTCTTCCAGTAGAGGACCGGTGCCAGGTCCTATCTTTTTGGCCTGGTACTGGGTCTGGACTGGAAGAATACTCAACTAACTCTAAATTTTACTTATTTTTGTATAAAATTTTAGAAAAATATTTTTATAAGTGAAATATCAAATATGAAGGAATATGACTAGTTATGTTTCAAATTAGCCTAAGATACTAGAAAAATAACGATAATTTTAACCCCTATCAATAGGAAGTTTAGGAATATTTTTGGAGGAGTTTTAGTGCATAAATATAGGCTAAAAAACATAAGTTTCAACAGTTTGGAAGAGACATGACCTTATCCTAAGCCGTGTAAGAGATCATATTAGAATAGGGGATGAATGATAGAATAGAGTAAGCAAAATAGACTTCTAAAAGGGAACACAGACAATGACATAGTCATGTTCCAGACTATATCTGGTACCACCTCTTTGGTTTCTAATTTTGATTCAATCCAGTCAATCACACTATCAGATAAGGTCGTGTTCCAGGCCATGTCCTACTTAGATTCAACTCTTTGGCCATTTTTGGAGGAGTTTTAATATATAAAAGGGATAAAAAAGTAAATTTCATCAATCTAGGGGAGACATGACTATATCCTAGGTCATGTAGGAGACCACATTTGAATAGGGGATGAATAAGGTAGAACAAAATAAGCAAAACAGACTTTTAGATGGAAACACTTGCTTAGATACGGTCGTGTTCCAAGCTATATCCAGTATCTTCTCTTTAGTTTCTATTTTTGATTCAACCCAGTCAAACACCCTTAAATAAGACCATGTTCCAGGTCGTGTCCTATCTAGATTTAATTTCAAAATCCTAATTTTTAACTATAAAAACAGATTTTTGAGGAGCCATCAATAACATAACTTCCATACAACTTTAGGAGGATTTCAATACACCTTTTTTGGAGGAGAACAAGGCATTTTATAGGAGAATTCATTAATCCTAGAATAAGCTAGAAGATACAAGGAATTTCATAAGAATGAGTTTTTTATCTTTATATTTCCTTTCTTTGATTATTGTTTTCCAATTCGTTATATTCTAAACTCTTTTAAGATCTAGATGGAGATAAACCCTAAACTTAATTATTAAGTTTATTCTTTTGATTTAATGAGATACCTTTATTCTTGAGAATTATTCATGATTTATATTATTGATTTGAATTCTTGATTGGCCACTCAATTCAATTTTTGCTTTTATATATGGTATTGAGAAATTGATTATATGAATAGATCACTCATGAATAACAATAGTTGCATGTAATCCTAGAGATAAGACAATTTAAATATTCTAAGTTATAATCAAACCTAACGAAGGGATTTGTAGAGTTTTAATGCATTCCCAGGGATTCTTATTAAAAAAAAGATTTTAATCAATTAATCTAAAAATAAAAATTTTATAACTATAGAAAGGATATAATGTAACTTAGGAATTTATCCAGTCTAAGATATTGGATTATCATTAAATTTAGCATTCAACTTAACATTGACAGTTCAGTAGGGATTCTACATCTAGGTTTTAGTCTTCATTCATTGTTTCTCTCCTAATCATTACATTATTAGTTTAATAATTGTTGTCTTGTTTCAATTTAGTTATTTGATTACTTCATTCGAATTTGATGATTTAATAATAGGAAGAAATGTGTATTAATACTTGTAATATTTGAGAGAACAATACTCAGTGTTTGTCATTTATGTTATAGGAAAACAATGGCGTACTTACTTAAGTTATCCATAGTGTAAAAGAGGATACCATATTTTTTGGCACCATTGCCAGGGAGTACAATACTAGCAAACCTTAGTTTTTATTCACATAATCATTATTTTTGTTTTTGTGTGTTTGTTTTCGCTTTCTTATTTTTATTCTTTTTCTATTTATTTTCTCTTTCTACTTTGATTTGGTTTGTAGGCATTTGTGAAATTGCAGGACTTTACCGCATTGTATGACTAGAAGCAATTCTTTTGAATTACTCTGAATTGATCTGGGGATCAAAAGAATTGTTCTTAGAAATATTCGGGAAAGATTACAACAATATAAAGAGAAAATAAGATCAAACTCACAAATGAACATGGAGGACCATAAAAGGACACATATAGTTTATCCTATGATCCGAAGTAACAATTTTAATGTATAGCTAAACATTATACGGATGGTCCAACAATGGATTTATAGTTTGATAGCTTACCATGTGAGGATCTCAATACAAGCATCATTAGTTTTTCTTTCTTTTTTTTTTTGAAATTTTTGTGATACTTTTAAAATAAATTGAGTTTTAGAAGATGCTATTAGATTGAGATTATTTTTGTTTCTTTGAAAAATTATGCTAAATAATAGTTAAAATCTTTATCTACAAGTTTTATCAGTACATAGGATAGCTTAGCATCATGATTTTTGTCTAAATACTTCCAAGGTGCTAAAACCGCCAAGCTGAGATATGTACAATTAGATTTAGAAACTATGTATAAAGCGTGGGAGAGATTGAAGAATCTACTAAGGAGATTTCCTCATCATGGCCTCCTACATAGTTGCAAATATAAACATTCTACAATGGCTTAAACTTTACTACTAAACAAATGATTGATACAATTGTAGGAGGAACCCTGAATAAAAAAACACCAGAAGTTGCACAAGAGCTCATAGAGAAAATGGTAGTCAACAACTACTAATAGTAATCCAGTAGGTCTAGGGTCATGAAACCTGTAGGACTCTATCAAATAGATGTCATTACCACCTTAGTCACACTGTTGGTTACTCTTACAAGGAAAATTGATAATATGACCAATGTATCCCTATCATCTCAACAATTCCAAAAAGAGAAGTAAGGAAACCTAAATCCCAAAATAAACCTTTTGGAAACACCTAAATCTAGATTGTAAGAACTATCCTAATTTTTCTTGGTCAAATCAAAATCAAAATAGGCCACCATGCACCTAGAATTCCACCACCACCACAACCAATACCTCTCCCAAAAAGAAAACCTAGTTTAGATGATCTCTTGTCTAAATCCATAACCTCTTTTGAGGTTAGATTCCAATCCATAGAAACACAACCTTGAAATAGAATAAATTGCCAAATTTGTTTTACAAAAATAGTCTGCTTCTCTATTTGGTAACACTGAGACCAACATAAAAGATCAAGTACTTGCCATATCATTGAGAAGCAGGAAGGAGCTTAAGAAGAAAGAAAAGTGGCGGGAAAAAAAACAAATGAAAGCTTAATGGAAGAACTAAAGTAGTACCTACAAGTGAAGGAGATGAAGGAATGAGAAATTGTTACAAAATACAATCCAAGAATTCCTTATCCATCATAGCTAAGGGAAGACAAGAAAGATAAACAATTGGTATGTTTACTAAAATACATAAACAACTGAGTATTAACTTGATACCCTATTGTAGCTTTCAGAATATGCAAAGTCTTTTATAGACATTTAATCCAACAAGAAGAGATTAGAGAAGGCGGAATCAATCACGATGGAAAATGAGATCCTTATGAATATCAAGAAAGAACCACCTTTTAAACTCAGTAACCTAGGGAGCTTTTCTATCCCTTGCATTGTAGCTAGTTTGTATGTGGAAAAGGCTTTAGCTAATTTAGGATATATTGTTAATGACATGCCCTATTTAATTTTTAATAAGAAGTTGAAATTAGGGGATTTAAAACCCTTTGGGATGACCTTACAACTTGCTAAAAAATTAATTAAATATCCTATAGGTTTGGTTTGAGAATGTTTTGGTGAAAGGAAACAAGTTTATTTACCCTGTAGATTTTGTAATTTTGGATATGGAAAATTGTGAAAATGTACTATTAATTCTTGGTAGATCATTCTTAGCCACTTCTCAACCTCTAATAGACGTAAATAATAGTAAATTAACTTTAGGAGTTAAGGACGATAATATAACATTCCATGTTCAAGATGAGCTCAAATGGGGGGGGGGGGGACTTGTTTTACTTTTCACTTACCTGAGACTAGAGCTTCATCTTCGTAGGGATTAAATGCAAAAAGTTTGAACTCATACTTTGCTGGGAGCTTAAAAAGGAAAGAGAAACCCCAGGCAAACCACCAAATTTATTATAAAGAGACTTGGTATAGCTAAACGATTATAAAAGAATCACTTCTTGGGCAACCTATGAGTTTTTATATTTTTATTTCTTTTTCATTTTTATGTGTTTGTTTGTTTCTTGTGGAATTTGGTTAGATTTTTCTCTTTTTGTTTGTTTCTTATGGAATTTTGTTGGATTTTTCTCTTAGCTTTTTTATGTATTTTATCTTTTTGAATATTCTCCTATTAGAGAATTGATAGAAGTAGTGAAAGTATGCAATTTGGCCTCAAAAAAATGAAAACAATGGATTTCCAAAGGGCCACACAACTACCAATGTAGCCTTCTATGCCCTCGTGTTGTCCACATGCCCTCGAACACGTTTTGAACTTGATTTTTGTAAAATGTTTGAACTTCTAAAGACTAACATAGTCGAGCATGTAGGCATGCACTGGACCGTGCTTAATGACCAATTTTTTCCAAAGAAAAAAAGTTGGACATGGACTAGAACCTACATGAATTCTAGACTGTGTCCAGTAATATTAAGTCAAGAAGAGAGACGTTTTTTTCTTATATCTCTCTAGTTTTTCTCTAACTACACAATTTTCTTTCAAATATGTTCCCTAAATTTGACTACCCATCACATAATCTCAAACTTTGAAGCACTCCCCCTCAATACTTGTCACTTTTTCATCATTTTGACACAAAAAGTTTGAATTTCACCGGCATAATTGCAAGTTTCTCAGAGTTCTAATTTTTTCTACCATTTTTTAAGTTTTGGATGAAGTTATTCTTCAAGTTTCACTATTAAATCTTCTTGAATTTTTGTTTCTTACCCTCCCTTCAATATAAGTATGAGAGCTTCTACATCAAATGGCAATGAACCAGTGAAACAAGGAGGGGGAACAACTTGTTCCCGCTATGGAGTTTCGATGCCTTTAAATCCATTTTTGGAATTTGATGAAGCTCCAAATATTTCGAGGTAAGAACCTCTTCGCTCCAGACTATTCGAGCCTAAGAGATTTGTGGATCATGGTACTGTGAGGATGATTTGTTTAAAATAATAAGTTAGGGACTTTGTTGAAAGGGTGGGTTAGTAATGGTTTCTTGGTGTTGTTGAGGATACCTTTGAGGAAATTATATTAGAATTCTTAACTACTTTTTTGTAAAAAAATAGAAATACCATTTGGGCCAACAGTTAGGTAGTTAAATTTTGAATGGTTGAAAATTGAGTGAAGTTGTGTACTGATAAATTTGTGGTTGCTTGTGGATTCTATTTCGAGGAGTTTTTTGGGCAGATTTTTATAGAAATTCTTTGCTTCAATTGCCCTTGTCTATGCACCCTCAATCAATTTGGTATAGAATAGTACTTGAGGGCTTTATTTATGATGCTACATGAAGTAATAGCACCCGTATTAGTTCTCATTCCCTCAAGTACTTGCACAAAGCTTTAGCACATATTATGATGGGGAGAAGGGAAAGTATTAAAGTTGTTTCTCAAAGGAAACTCTTCTATCTATGATGCTTTATAGAGGGCTTGTTAGAGGAAAACCCAATCTAAACACATGGATTGCTAACCAAATCCTAACGAGTTGGAACCAACTGACTTAGTTAAAGATTACATCTTTTTTGATCATTTTGCTAATCATTCTAGTTAAACGTCTGAGCTGAATCACAAGCAAGACTTCACAAATCCTACCTTTATAGTATCCACCCATACTAATTTAGATTAATACTTCGAATTGTAGTGCTACCTGAATGTCAAGGTCTCTTGCTCAGAAAGAGAGGTTTTTTTTTTTTTTTAAATTTTAGTCTGGGTTTTTCTTTAAATTGAAAAGAGAGATAAATTTCTAAGAGTTTTGGGATGGCTTATAATATTATTTTGAATACTTCTAAAATCCTAGATATTATCTGATTTAAAATTAGATTTTATATTAAATTGAGATTTTATTTCTGAATCAAGAATTCAACCGAATTGGAATCATGTTCTAACTTGAAAATCTATCTTTTATTCATCCTAATTCGATTCTAAATTGAATTTAATTAATTGGATGACCAAAATGAATTTGATCCAATTAATCAAAATGCCTAGACTAATTTGAAAAGCACTTTTGAAACTTAATCTAAATTGATCTTAGAATGTGTGATATCTAGATTGAACACAAGTCATAGAACGTGTCACATTTGTATTGTTCAATCTATATATCTCTTTATTTCTAAGTAGAATAACTAAAATGACAACGATATCCCTATATCAATTCATTTGTTTATGGCTATATAAATTAGTCTCACTCAATCAAGTCACTTTAGATATCACTCTTGTTATATAGGAGGGAAAAATCCTATCTTGATCACGCTCATTCTTTCCTATAGTCCATAACATACCTAATTAGTATCCTTAACGATTGCTCATCATATGCATATTTTATACATCAATCGCACTTTAAAGTGTTCAGAAATCTGTTATGGATTGTTACTTATCCCCTTATTTTCACCTTGTTTGATGTACATCTCACTGATTTGAGATTAAAAGTGGAAGTCAGGTGAAAAGAACTTCAAAAGAATTTTAAGGAACACCGACGGCATTGTCTAGCTCATATCCCATGACGTCATATCCTACTACTAGAAATAAATTGTGTTATATAGTCTATCTTCAATATTATCGTACATCTTCAAAGTTTCAAAAGTTTCAAACTACTACGAACTAACAACACCGTGCCTTTCATTTTAGATACCGTCATGCAGGGTTACATCAACCATGAAGGTCACGTTACACGACATCATTTGAGAGCTAATATCATTAATAGAAAGCATTATGTCATCCTGTATAGTATCTTGGACAATGCCATGAAACATTACAATCAACCCCTATTCAGAGAATTTTAGGGATTTTCAAGAGAAAACTTTAAATATCCTTTATTTGGGACATTTCTAAGGAGAGCCAAGCGAGATATACATCTAAAAACCACTTGGAAACAATAAGGAGGGCTAGAAGATAAGATCAAGGCTAGATCGATGGAGAAGAGGAACATCCCCAAAGTGATTCAAAAGTAGAAGAAGGATACTTGTCTATGAGTTTCCCTTTACTTTCGCTTTGTAATTTCGATTTGGTGGTGTTTATATTACTTTGATCTAATTGTAAATAAAGGATTATACCCTAATTTGATTTTGAATTAGATTATCATTTGGTTAATTGAACCTTGTTTGAGTAATCTATCACTTCGACTTTTTGATTGAATTAATTGATTGAGTTATTCTCTTGTTTTGACTTTGAGAAAAGGATTTATGAGATGGGTACCCATTTATATTGGTTCAATAGATTTGTTTTTCCTCTATGAACTTGAGAAAGGATTTAGGGTATAAGAACTTTGTGATGGATGGATTTGTTTATGTTGGATTGTATGCCCTCTTAGACTAAGTTTCTGATGTAAAATCGAATATTTTAATGAAAGAATTTATTTTCAGAAATTGTTTGTGAATTTACTTTTTGTTTGTGCACGATTTTCGTTTGGAACAGACCCATTGTGTTTAAATAAGTGATCCATGTGAATGGTGGTCTTTTACAGTAAGGTATGGATCACAGGTTATTTAACACATAAACATTTGTTCTTAACCTATTGATGAGACTGAGAACCTCATCATGTTTAGGTTATTATGTTATGAATTCCAAATAGGGAATGGCTTACCTTTAGCCAGTGGGTAGTCCACTCACTTCATGACATAAGCGTATTTCGAATACGTAGAACATGACCTGTAGTAGTGGTTTCTCAAAGTACTATATGGTAGAAACCTAGACTACTACCGCTACAGCGTGGACTAGTACTCTACGACTTGAGTATGAGTTGGTGGTCTGGCGAAGCTGGAAGCATATACTTTGATTTGCTGTAGTTGAGGTTCTATCGTAGGGCCAATATACTTGCATGTTGGGTATGTGTGACTAGTTAGTTAAGATAGACTTATATAAGATAGTTTCTGCACTATATCGCCCCTTGTGGTTGTCCGAATGATCTACATTATCCAGGGCCCTGGGAAACATGACTTAGATGTTTGCTTTAGGGTAGCTCCCTTAGAAAGCAAAAACACTCCAGGAAGTCGTGGACCATTGGACTAGAAGCCTAAGGATGGTAGATGTCATTTAGGGAGGTGTTAGTACACTTCTTCCTCTCTAAATGTACGACGATGTGTAGAGGGGTATTTTAGTCATTTCACCTGTAGGTTGGAGACTTTGCGAATGCAGCATTGTCCTTGGGGTCAATATTTTCTTATGGTGATATTAGGAAATATTTAAAATGAAAAATACAGCTATTTATATAGCAGGGGTATTTTGATCATTTTAGCAGCCAAGGCGATGTGTCTTTTTGGTCCTCGGGATAGCCCGTAAGTCCTAACTATTTTTGGGTTGAGGAATTGGTCTCAGTTGAAGAGGATTTTATTTTCTTTTGTTTTATTTTATTTTATTCAGGAAATCTAATTTATTATTGGACTGAACTAAAATAAATAAATAAATAAAATAGGAGTTGAGAAAAATTAATTATCTAGTTTATTTGGTTAATTAATTATTCAGGGCCTATATCCAGTATGAATAATTAAGAAATTAACCTGGGCTTAAACTAGGAAAAATAATTAATGTTTAATTATTTATTTGGTTATTTATATAGGCCCATGAAATAAATAATTAAAGATTAATTATTATGGTTCATTTGGGCTCATTAATTATTTATTGGGTTACTTATGTAAGCCCAGAAAATAAATAATTAATATTTATTATTTTGGGCCTTTTGGGTCCAAGAAAAATAATAAATATTTTTCTGGCCAAATAACTTGAACCTTAAGGTTTTTCCAGATACGGTTAAGAGGAGTTTAGGGTTAGGCCAAACTGATTCTCAGGATAACATCCGGGTGTTTTGAAATCCCGGGGATATGTTTATCAGAAATTGAGAGACCTAGTTGAGGCTAACTTATAAACAACTCTTTGGAAAAGAAAAAACTCTAATTTTTCCAAGCCACTCAAGACTCTCACGTCTCTCTCAAGCTCTCTCTCTCACGTTTCTTCTTCTTGGTTTCTCCTTGTTCTTTGCTAACCAATAGCAAGTGAACCAAGGAGAATTGAGACCGTTTCTCTTTCCCATAGTGTTCACCAACTAGAGGTTAGGTTGAGAAATATCCCGAGAGTTGGAGAGCTAAGCGTTAATGCAAACAAGGCGAAGTAGAAGGCTAGTGGATGTTTAACCGGAAGCTTCTTCAAGTGGACAAAGCGAGGCGATTCTAGCCTTTCAATCAGTTCATACGCAACCTAGGAGGGTTAAGGAACGCAAATGTATGATCTTCACACTTCCGCATAGCCTTTAAGGCTCACGTTTTATTTTTCTCCAATTTTTTTACGTACAGAGAATGCTCCCCTTTTTTCGTTTTCCCTCAGTTTAGTCACCAGGGGCTTTACACTTTTTAGTTTTAGATTTATGGGTCTTTGATTTTAATGCTTCGTGTGTTTAATTTGTATAATAGAGATATTTATAGGTTAGGCTGAAGGATAGGAAACTCATTACTTGAGAGAGAGTGCGTGTTTTTGCATTTGGAGGGCCCTTGCCAATGTTGGATTTCGATCATGCAAACCAGGTTACATGCAGCGAAAAATAAAATGAAATCCACACAAAGGACCACTCTTATATAATTAAACAGTTTAAGAGAAGGGAAGAAAAATCAATTACCTAAAAAACGAAGCTTCTAAGATTTTTCTTCCACGCGAATCCCCTTCAAAAGTCAATCTAATCAGGCCACCAAATTTCAAAGATAAGAATTTTTCTAATATTAATCCACACAAGGAGAACTTAAGAACAATTGAATTTTGTGACTCTATGTAATTAAATGGTACAAGAGAAGGGAAGAAAAATCAATTACCTAAAAAACGCAGCTTTTAAAATTTTTCTTCCGCGCGAATCCCCTTCAAAAGTCCATCCAATTGAGCTACCAAATTTCAAAGATAGGAATTTTTCTAATATTTATCCACACAAGGAGCACTCAAGAACAATTGAATTTTGTGCTAGCAAAATTCGAAAGTGAGCTTGGATTGGTTAAAAGAAGAAGAACAAAAGAAAACTAATTTTTCTTTTTCAATCTCTACCGAAAAAAAATCATCGCACCACACACACACACACACACACACACGTCCATATGAATAGGAAACCAATTCCTTCAAGAATTGGAATCCTGTATGTTGTAATTAGAATTGAAAATTTTCTAATTACAACACAGCCCATGAATTATAAATAATTATAATTCAACCATTACAATTTCTTCATTTCCTAACTAATTCCGTAATGTTATCTAATAACATCTTGAGTACTTTATCTTTTATTATGTGTGACCTATTAGGTTCTTCTAATCAATTGGTAGTTAATATGAATTAATTCTATCATAATAGAATTAATAATTCGATTTATGATTAGAATTAATTTATTAATTCTTATTAAAATTAAATTTATTAATTCTCTAATTAATAAATCAATATTCAGTAGATCATGACGGTATTTAGCAATACATCATGACCACCCAAAAGTCTAAAAAGTCAAGTGGCCTGACATGAACCTTTTAATAGCGAAACGTCAGTGTAATAAACTCATTTTAACATACAATATCTCATTCGATTTAGAGTATGAAATTAGTGCCAACTCCTTCTAGAACATTAATTAATTCTAGCCCGAATATTTTATTACTTGTTCTTGGAATCTTTTACTCATCATATGTATCAATTGAAACTATTTTCAATACATAGTCGCCTTGGCCAAGGACTTCTTGAGTAATAATTCCTACAAGTAGCCTTGAGATATTCGCTCCTACTATTAGGAGTGATAAATCTTCGTTTACTTTACATTGTACCCAATATCCATTCCATAGGCAGTTTTGTAAGGACTCCAGAGATTGGAATCAAAGTAGAATGCTTAGTAAATAAAGTACCTTGAAGTTCTCAAGTCTAAGGATACTTGCATATTTGCTATAATAAGATTCTATCATTGGTACTAAATAGTTATCATGTAATTATCTCACAGTTAGGTCATTCAATGTACTTGTTCAAGTAATAAGTATCCATGTGTTAACTTTGAGTATCACAATACTCACGGATGAGAACCACCGCGTGATCAAATCAAGAAGTATAACACATGTTAATCTTAACGTATTAATGATGTCCTATCTTATTAATACTATGACTAGGGATAATTTAAGAACAAATATATTTAAGTATAGTAGGAACCTCATATCACGATTTCTATCATGATTTTCTTAACACAGTATTGTATTTGAGACTTTATCTAACAGTTTTATATACATAAACATATAAAATAAAGAAACTGAAAGATAAAGAATACATTTAATTGATTTAATGTACAAAATACATTGTATAAATGATTACATCTAAAGCATAATCCTAACAATCTCCCACTTACACTAGATCCAATCATTTGTGTATCTAATACCAAATGACTAAACATGACCATCATGTTTCTTTTGGGATAATGCTTTTGTATGTGGATTAGCTATGTTCTGATCATGTGGAAACTCTCTCCATCTTTACATCTTTTCTATCAATGATTTCTCTAATCAAGTGATAGTGCCTAAGTACATGTTTGGATCGTTGATTATACCGTGGTTCTTTTGCTTTTGCAATGGCTCCATTGTTATCACAATACAAAGGCATTGGATCAACAATGCTAGGTATGGCACCTAGTTTTGTAATGAACTTCTTGATCCAGACTGCCTTCTTAGTTGCTTCGGAAGCTGCTATGTACTCAGCTTCAGTGGTTGAGTTGGCAGTTGTATTTTCTTTGAAACTTTTCCAACTAACTGCCCAACCTAAAAAGGTGAACATGTATTCTGATTGGGATTTGTAATCATCCTTATCAGATTGGAAACTGGCATCAGTATACCCTCTAACTTGTAAGTCACCATCTCCATATACCAGGAATACATCTTTAGTTCTTCTCAAGTACTTAAGGATATTGTTGACAGCCACCCAATGACCTTCTTCAGGGTCTGATTGGTATCTACTCATCAAACTAAAAGCAAAGGCCTAGTACATATTATAGCATACATGATAGAACTAATTACCGAAGCATATGGTATCTTATTAATGTGATCCCTTTCATCTTGTGTCTTAGGACACAGAGATTTTGAAAGGCTTACCCTATAAGTCATGGGTAAGAATCTCTTCTTGGATTGATCCATGCTAAACCTCTTTAACACTTTCTCTATGTATATAGATTGTAAAAGACTAAACAACATTTTTTTTTATCTATCTCTATAGATCTTTATTCCCAAAATATAGGTTGCATCTCTAAAGTCTTTCATGAAAAACTTCTTGGATAACAAAATCTTGACTGATTGTAGAATATGGACATCATTTCCTATTAGTAATATGTCATCTACATATAGTAATAGGAAAACAATTACACTCTTACTAACCCTCTTGTATACACAAGGTTCATCCATGTTTTGTTTGAAATCGAATTCTTTAATTGTTTCATCAAAACAGATGTTCCAACTCCTAGAAGCTTGTTTTAGTCTATAAATGGACCTTTGTAGCTTACTCACTTTAGTGTGATCCTTGGATGTGAAACCCTCAGGCTGTGTCATGTACACTTCCTCAGTTAGATTTCCATTAAGGAAAGCTATTATCACAGGAATTTACCAAATCTCATAATCATAATGAGCGGCAAATGCTAGGAGTAACCTAATGGACTTCAGCATTGCTACTGATGAAAAAGTTTCATCATGTCAATACATTATTTCTGACAGTAACCTTTTACAACCAATTGCTCATTATAGGTAATCACTTTACCATTCGTGTTAGTTTTCTTCTTGAAAACCCATTTGCACCCTAATTAGGGTTAAAATCACCATTCTTTTCCTAATTATTTGAGGTTGTTTTAAGATACATTTGTTGTAATAACTAGGCATATTCCTTTTCATTTGACATTTTACTTGTAAAAGGTGTTTTTGGAAAATATGTGCAGATTTAAGTAAAAATCGAGCAGAAAGGGCACAAACCAGAATGCACTTGGCACCAGGCCTAGCCAGTGGACCAGGCACCGGGTCCATTCTGTCCAGTAGCAGAGATTGAACGAGCTTTAGGGATTTTTTCAGAATAGACCTGGAGCCTAGTTTGGCAAGTGTACTTGGAGCCAGGTTTGGCAAGTGTACCTAGTGCCAGGTCCATGCTGCTTGTTAAGGGAAAAAGGGCAAAAAACAGAGCAAAATAGAGGAAGAACAGAGTGTACCTGGCGCCAGGTGGGTCGAAAGTACCTGGCGCCAGGTAGGTTTTGGAGGTGAAATTTTTGTACGTGGAATTAGGGCTTATCCAAAGATTTTAATATTTTCTTATCCTTACTTGGTCAAGACTTTCTTAGCTATGAAATAAGCATCCAAGAGGTCTATAAAAGTATAAGAGAACACAAGAGTTTGAGGGAGGCAACCAAGATAGGTGAATTAAAGAGCAGAAAATCTGATATTTTTCATTAAAGGAGGAATTCACCCAAGCCAAGGAGGATTGTTCAAAGGAAGTCTTCAAGAAAGAAGAAAGAGGCTTGTCTATGAGTGCTTTCTTTTCACTTTGTTTTCTTTTTCTTTAACAATGATGTATTTAATGTTTCATTGTAATTTAGCAATATTTTGGGATTCATGATTTATGTATCAATTTAACTACTTGATCAATTGATTGTTATTTTTGGTATTTGATTACTTGTTTTCCTTACGGAGTTGGTTGATTGGGTTTTGTTATTAACTTACTTGAAAAAGGGGTTGATACTGGCTTAAATTAATTAATTTCATATTTGTTATCTCTTAACTTACTTGAAAAATGGGTTAATTGTTTAGAACATTGGTAATCAAAGGTTAGTTAATGATTGCTAGACTATGGATTTATTGACTAATTTCATATTTTAAATTACCTAGAATATAGGAGTTTATATGAGGATTGATTTTAATGCATCTTTTAGATAAGTTAGTCAAGACAGAATATGTTCACTAATTTAACTAGGAGGTAGTGATTCTATGGATTGCAAACGAAGTGAGTCTATATTAAATCCTTCAGGAGACCAAGATGATAATTGATTGTGATATTGGCTAAGTGATTCATTGTTATGTTTTCTAGGATACTTGTCAAAATTGCATAAACTTACATCCTTGAGTTGTATATATTTCTTTAGTTTTCCTTTTTATTCTTTTCTTACTTTATTTGGGTCGATTAAATAATGAAAGAAAAGTGATTAGTGTATACTTGTTCCTTTGAGGATCGATACTCGTTAATTCCCTGTACTATGCTTGCGATGAGTATACTTTCTCATATGTATATTTAGGATTAGTATTTTAATTAAAACTTGATTAAGAGATGGATTTAAAATTGATGATTTTATATACCCAAAATTTACGCATCACACCCTATGGGTTTTATCCCTTCAAGTAGATCAACCAAAGTCTAAACTTGGTTGTCATACATGGAATCCATTTCTGACTTCATGGCTTCAAGCCATTTATCAAATTCTGAACTATTCAGAACTTTTTCGTAAGTGGTAGGCTCATCTTCTTCTTTGAGCGATACATCATTGTGGTTAGTGATGAGAAGTCCATATCTCTCAAGTGCCACATGTATCTTACTTGACTAACGAGGTTCTTGTGTATTAGATGGTTCATCTATTTCATTAATAGATTCTGGATCATATGGTTGATTGTTTTGTTTATGCTTCTTGAACTTCACTAAGTTCAATTTTGCTCCCACTATCTCCCTTAAGCATAAATTCCTTTTCTTAGAAAACAACATGCCTTGAAATAAACACTTTATTTTCAATAGGGAGATAGAAATAATATCCATGAGATTCTCTTGGATATCCAACAAACAAACACTTGTTAGACTTATTCTCTAATTTGTTTGACTTTGTCCTCTTTACATAAGTAGGACATCTCCAAATTCTCATGTGAGTGAACTTTGGTTTTTTACCATAAAATAGTTCAAATGGGGTAGTGTCAACCATTTTTTATAGAACTCTGTTTAGTATGTAAAAAACAGTTTCCAGTGCAAATCCCCAAAATAATTTTGGTAGATCAGCAAAAGTCATCATAGATCGAACTCATATCTAATAAGGTTTGATTCTTTCTTTTAGATACACCATTATGCTGATGTGTATGTAGCGGAGTCCATTGAGATAATATCTCATTATCTCTAAGATAACTTAGAAATTATTGGCTTAAGTATTTACCTCCTCGATCAGATCTTAGGGTTTTAATACTCTTACCAAATTGTTTCTCTACTTTATTCTTGAATTCTTGAAACTTGTCAAACGCTTCAAATTTATATTTCATTAAATACAAATATCAAAATCGAGAATAATCATCAATGAAGATAATGAAGTATTGATAACCTCCTCTTGCTTGCAATGTCATTGATCCACATACATCAGTATGTATTAGTTCCAATAATTCCTTATCCCTTTCCCCTTTCTTGGAAAAAGAGATTTTAGTCATTTTTCCTCGTAAGTAAGATTTACAAATCTCATATATTCAAAATCAAATGAATATAAGTCACCAAACTTATGTAACTTAGAAATGCGATTCTCATGTACATGGCCTAATAAAAATGCCATAAGTAAGATGGGTTTGTGTTATCTTTTCTTGGTTTTTTATTGTTTATATTGAGAACTTGATTTTTCATTTCTAAAATAAATAAATCATTTATCAATGTTGCAGTATCATAATGGATATCATTTAATGAAAAAGAACAACTTTTATTCTTAAAATTTAAATGAAATCCAAGCAAATCTAAACAAGTAACTGAGACAATGGTTTTAAGAAAAACTTGTACATAATAAAAGTTCTGTAGTTCTAGAATTAATTCAGAAAGCAGATGTAGATGATAAGTGTTAGCGTTGTACCCTAGAGGCAATCATTTGTACATTGTATATGACACATTTTATTTTAATAAAAGGCATTATTTATCTTACAGTTTCTTTTGTTTACTTTAAGTAATATAACTGTTCTATAAAGTCCCTAGTACAACACTGTGTTAAGGAAATCATGATAGAGATCATGATATGAGATTCCTACTACACTGTATAGTGTTAGTACTTAAATAGTCCCTGGCCATAGTATTAATGAGACAGGACATCATTAATGTGTTAAGACTAGCATGTGTTAGACTTCCTGATTTGATCAGGCGGCGGTTCTCATAACCGTGAGTATTGAGATACTAAAAGTTAACACATGGATGCTTGTTAATGGAACAAGTTCATTGGATGACCTAGCTTTGAGATAATCACATGGATAACTATTTAGTGCCAGTGATATAATCTCAATATAGCAAACGTGCAAGTATCCTTAGACTTGAGATCTCCAAGGTACTTTGTTTGCTGAGCTTTGTACTTTGATTCCAATCTTTGGAGCTCGATCGAGGGCTGCCTATGGGATGGATATTGGGTACATTGTGGGGTAAACGAAAGTAATTGAGAGGGTCAATAAAAGATTCACCACTCCTAATAGTAGGGGCGAATATCTCATGGCTACTTGTCGGAATTACTACTCGAGAAGTCCTTAGCCAAGGCGATTGTGTATTGGAAATAGTTCCAATTGATACACATCTAGAGTAGTGAATTCCTGGTACAAGTATTATTGTATTCGTGCTAGAATTAATTCTGGAAGGAGTTGGCACTAATTCCGTACTTCAAACCGAATGAGATATTGTATGGTGAAAGGAGTTAATTGCACTGAAGTTTGTTATTGAAGGGTTCATGTCAAGCCACTTGACTTCCTGAAATCTTGGGTGGTCATGATGTGTTGTTAGATACCGCTCATGATCTAGGAATATGGGTTTATTAATTGATGAATTAATAAACCAATCTTGATTAAAATTAATAGGATTAATTCTAATTAATTATGGATTATTAATCTCAAAGACGTTTATATTAATTCATGTTCACTACCAATTGACTGGGAAACCTAATAGATCACACACAATAGAAGATCATATACTCAAGATGTTATTTGATAACATAGTGGGGTTAATTGCGGGAAAAAGAAGTTGTTGTGGACAAATTATAATTAGTTATAATTTGTGGTCTAAATTGCAATTATGAAAAATTGATGTTTCCAATTACAATTAGGGAATTCTAATAAGATTAGAATTCTCAATTTAGCAGGATTTTTCGTGTGATATAGAGATACACTCGAAACCCTAGCTGATTCTGGAAGACACGAAAATAACACCAAACCCTAAGGCACACGATTTCTCTTCTTCTCTCTATCTCGATTGTTCTTGAGAAACAACCCTAGCTGCCATCTTTTTCTGCTAGCACAGGAAATTTTGGTGCTTGAGTATTCCTCTGTGTGGATCATTGTTAGAGATAATCACACACCATGATTATAGTGGTTAGACGTTCAACTCTGGTGGAGTTTGATCAAGAGGATTGTTGGATCATGCCTCGACTTGAAGAAAAAAAAACTTTTATTCTTCGGACGATCAAACATTGGTAAAAAGTTATTACCTTTACTCTCTTTATGTCTTGTTTTCCACACATATGTGGGTTCTGGGATGATATCTTGTTTTATTTTTCACTGCGCCGTATAAGATACGAGCCTGAGATACCCAACAATAAGTCCCCATGGCAAGTGCAGCAACCTTTGCTCCATTTGCCTTACAAAGGTTCACATCACCTTTTTCTAGCTTCCTATTGCACTTTAGTCCCTGCAAATTATTGCACAAATGAGATCTACATCCAGTATCCAATACCCGTATCTTATTATTAAAGGCAGTATTGATCTCAATCATAAACATACTAGGAGTGGAGTAGAAGTGCTTGCAAGCTTCTCCTTCTAGTTATTCTCTTTAACAGTCTCTGAGTAGCTTTTGCAATTGCACCTCCAATGGCTCATTTTCCCACAATGGTGACCTGGGTCTTTGGTAGCTGTCTCATTCTTCTTTATACCACATTTAGGTTTAGTTGGATTACTCTTCTTCCTTTTAGAAATATTTTTTCTTTTAGAAGAAGTATCAACCAATAAGATTGCATTATTTTCTTTCTTCATAGAAGACTCTGCAGTTTTAAGAAGGTTGAGCAACTCTAGTATTATGGTCTCAATCTTATTCATTTGGTAGTTCATCACAATTTGTGAAAAACCAGCTAGTAAAGATTGAAGAATTAAGTCTATACTTAATTTATGATCTATAGTGAACCCAAGTGATCTAAACTTCTCAATTAACCCTAGCATCTTAACTTCATGAGTGGCCACTAAAGTTCCTTCTACTATTTTAGAACGGAATAACTACTTAGAGATCTTATATCTCTCCATCCTTGCTCGCTTATCAAAAAGCTCTCTTAGATGGAAGATAATAGTATGAGCATCCATATGCTCATACTGTTTTTGAGGCTCAGTTATCATTAACACCAGCATGATACAAGATGCTGTGTCATTATCCTCTTTATACTTCTTATGGACTTCATGCTCTTTAGCAAGAGCATCATCAGCTAGTGGTAGTAGAATTAGAGCATCTAACACGTAAAGTAACCTTTTCGATTTGAGAACGATTCTCAAATTTTTATACCAGTCCAAGAAGTTTGCATCTAGGATTCTGCCTCCTCCACTTGATTTTGTTTTCCGTAGAATTTAGGAGGGTGAAACTTAAGAAAGTGCTCTAGAGCTTGATCTGAGTCCAGTTCTGGACGTCGTTCCCTTAACTGTAGAGTCTTGTTCAAGTTTTGAAGTGTTTCAGTAAGTCTCGGTAAAGCTTATGTCATCACTTTGTTGGAGAGTTGCCTACTCATTCCTAGATTATTATTCTCATTATTGCCAACTGAACCTCCTGTAGTTGGATTGCTAGCAGATTGACGAGTGGATCTCTATGGCATCTCGACTCCTTCTGAAAATTTTCAACATGTATTTCTTAAAATATTTCTGTCCATAGACATCAGAAAAATTCAAAGTATCGAAAACAATTCACTTGACATCTTCTACTAGTTGTACAGTTATAGGGACACAATATCTCAAGGTGTAATATTCAGAAAGTTTTGTCCATATACACTTTCAGAAATCATTCTATTGCTCCATCCATTCCCTTCTCAAAATGTTATTCTTCTCGTGTTGGAATCCCTTGTCACGTGTTAAAGTATTGCTACGATATTTATAATAGTTGGATTATCTCACCTCAATAAGGTTATAGTATTTCCAACAATACCAACCGTGTTCCCTTTAACTTGGTCTTTAGCATTACCATAAGTAACCCTTCGCAACACATTTTCTACCTTTTTAAATCCACTTCATAAAACACTGAGTGAGTATATGCGTCTCAATACTTACTCGTACATTTGACTTAAAATAAAAGAAAATTTCTATTCTACACAAATAAATAGGTATCTCTTGAGAAACAAACGACTTTCAAATTTGGTCACTAAACTTATTTTAACTTTATAAATAATCTAATGGTTGAAAATAACAAACTTGTCAATTAAAAATTTGTATACTTCTTAATTTTTTATATATTTGTATTAAAGGGCACGAATTTCATTTTATTAATTGTTATTCTTTTATATATATATGTTTATATGTATCATAATATATCCTTTATTAGTTAGTGAGTATATATTAAAATAATATGTTATATAACATAAATAATTTTTTAGTTATGAACATACACATATGTTAATTATTGCATATATATATGTGTGTGTGTGTGTGTGTATATATATATATATATAATATACTATATATCTTAATTATTACATTCATTCATACATAGACATTGTATTTATAATTATTATTGTAAAAGTAAAATTTATATAATTTTATTTGTCATATTAGTAATATATATATATATATATATATTTGTATGTATAAATAAAACCCAAGTAAAAAAATTGTTGTTTTTTGTTTTTTAATTTAATACGACGGTTAGATAACCGTCGTATCAGCGTATTTAATACGATGGTTAATGATTAATCGTCGTATGTGGTTATTCAATACGACGGTTAATCATTAACGGTCGTATTAAGTTATTTATATAAGACGGTTTATGATTATCGTCGTTATCATTAACGGCTTTCAAACATATTAATACGACGGTTATTAACTGTCGTATTAGATTTCTCACATAAGACGGTTAATAACCGTCGTATCAGGTTATAAAAAACCCCAGAAGAAGCCCACTTTCTGACAAAAAAAGTCGAATTCTCCATTTTTCTTCTTCTTCAACACGATGGGAGCCTTTCCATCTTCTTTGTCGTGACACTTTCCTTTTTGACTTCTTTCTTCTTCTCCAGCGCAACCCTCCGACGCTCCTGCTTTCTACATTCCGCCTGCTATTGTTGGGGTTTCTTCGTCGCGCTTCGCCAGTGCACTTCCTTTCCAGCTTCTTTTCTTCACCCATTTCTGCCTGCTCCTGCTGGGGTTCCTCCTTTGCCACTGCGATAATTATTGGGTAAGTTCAAACAACAATGTTTTTTGTTATTTATTATAATAATGTGGCTGTTTTATTATTGCTATTTCATCCATTTCCCATATTTATAGATTGTTTTAGAGTGTTGAAATTCCTGTTGATTTCTTGTAGAAATTATTTTAGGGGGCTATATTTGACCTATTTGCCAAATTTCAAAATGTAGAGATAATACTTTTGTGTTGAGTTAAAGTATTCTTTCTTTTATTTTTTATTTTTTTGTTTGATATTTGACAATCAAATCTTTTCAAATTATGCGACAAGTAACTAATTATTGTGATTTGGTAGTAATTAAATTAATTAAAATTCACCACATAAAAGTTTTGAATTAAATTTAGACAATGAGATAATGTTTTCATGCACAAACTGAGTCATTTATTAGCAGTAGCGATTTAAAGCTAATTTTAGGTCTTCTAAATAGCTTTAAATTCTTGTTCTTGAAAAGGTTTAGTTCATTTTTATTTCTTGTTCTTGTAAATAGCTTCAAATTGAGGGACGAAAAACAGAGAGCATCATGCAGTTACGGGAAAAACAGAGGAAAAAAAAACGCAAGCCTTAAAGGCCACACGGAAGCGTGAAGATCATACATTTGCGCTCCTTAAGCCTTCTAGATTGAGTAGAAGTAGATTGAATGACAGGAATCGCTTCGCCTTGCCCACTTGAAGAAGCTTCCGGTTGAAAACCCGCTAGCCTTCTACTTCGCCTTATTTGCATGAACGCCAAGCTTTCCAGCTCTCAGAATATTCCTCTGCCCAACCTCTAGTTGATGAACACAATGGTGAAGAGGAACGGTCTCAATTCTCCTTAGTTCTCTTGCTATTGATTAACAAAGAAACAAGAAGAAGACAGAGAATAGAAGGAGACATCTGAGAGAGAGGGAGGGAGCTGCGTGAGTTTCTTAGGCTTAGGAGATTAGGGTTTTCTTTTTCCCGGAGACTTGTTTTATTGGTCAGCCAAAACTAGGTCTCTCATTATCTGATAAACATATCCCCGGGATATCATATTTCAAACACCCGGATGTTATTCTGAGAATCAGTTTGGTTTAACCCTAAACTCTTCTTAACCGTATCTGGAAAAAACCCTAAGGTCCAAGTTATTGGGCCAAAATAAATTTTATTATTTTTCTTGGACCCAAAAGGCCTAAAATAATAAATATTAATTATTTATTTTCTGGACTTATATAAACAACCCAATAAATAATTAATGAGCCCAAATGAACCATAACAATTAATCTTTAATTATTTATTTCTTGGACCTATATAAATAACCCAATAAATAATTAAACATTAATTATTTCTCCTAGTTTAAGCCCAAGTTAATTTTCTAATTATTCATATTGGACCTAGGTTCTAAATAATTAATTAACCAATTAAACCAGATAATTAATTTCTCTCATCTCTTAATTTTATTTATTTATTTATTTATTTTATTCCAATCTAATAATAAATTAGACTTCCTAAATAAAATAAAATAAAATCCTCTTGAACTGAGACCAATTCCTCAACCCAAAATTAGTTAGGACTTACGGGCTATTCCGAGGACCAAAAAGACACATTGCATTGGCTGCTAAAATGACCAAAATACCCCTGCTATATAAATAGCTATATTTTGCATTTTAAATATTTCCTAATATCACCATAAGGAAATATTGACCCCAAGGACAATGTTGCATTAGCAAAGTCTCCGACCTACAGGTGAAATGACTAAAATACCCCTCTACACATCGCCGTACATTTAGAGAGGAAGAAGTGTACTAACACCCCTCTAAATGACATCTACCATCCTTAGGCTTCTAGTCCAATGATCCACAACTTCTTGGAATGTTTCCGCTTTCCAAGGGAGCTACCCTAAAGCAAACATCCAAGTCATGTTTCCCAGGCCCTAGACATTTTAGACCATTCGGACAACCACAAGGGGCGATATAATGCAGAAACTATCTTGTACAAGTCTATCTTAACTAACTAGTCACACATACCCAACATGCAAATATATTGGCTCTACGATAGAACCTCAACAATAGCAAATCAAAGTACATGCTTCCAGCTTCGCCAGACCACCGACTCATACTCAAGTCGTAGAGTGCTAGTCCACGCTGTAGCGGTAGTAGTTTAGGTTTCTATCATATAGTACTTTTAGAAACCACTACTACAGGTCCTGTCCTACGTATTCGAAATACGCTTATGTCATGAAGTGAGTGGACTACTCACTGGCTAAAGGTAAGCCATTCCCCATTTGGAATTCATAACATAATAACCTAAACATGATGAGATTCCCAGTCTCATCAATAGGTTAAGAACAAATGTTTATGTGTTAAATAACCCGTGATCCATACCTTACTGTGAAAGACCACCATTCACATGGACCACTTATTTAAATATAATGGGTCTGTTCCAAATGAAAAATTGTGCACAAACAAAAAGTAAATTCACAAACAATTTTTGAACATAAATTCTTTTATTAAAATATTCGATTTTACATCAGAAACATAGTCTAAGAGGGCATACAATCCAACACAAATAACTTTGATTTTAGTTCATTTTTCAGCAGTAGCGGTTTAAAGCTGCTATTGGTTCATTATTCTAATTGTTTATAGTTACCACTACCATATTAGATACATACTTGGCCATGTTTCACATGGCATTATGTATATTTCGTATCGAATGCATGCTCAAGTATATACTAATAGGAAATTGAAGATAATTTTTAATAAAAATAATTTAGTATTTTTCTTTGAAAATTTATGTTATACCTTACTTAATTAATATGAATTCTTCAAAAGTATTTAAAATAATTTAGTCTTTTTCTTTGTCTAAATTTAATTTATTTGTGGAGATTTCAACATTTACCTCACTTTTTTTCTTTTCAATATTAACTGCAAGTATAGCAATTATCTTGAATACAAGGCTGCAATGTTTTTCCCCCTAAGTCTATAATGATTTTCAGTAACTAATTTTGGACATAAAATTAATTTAGCAACTAAAATGGACTTTACGTGAAATTATTTTATGTAATAATTTTTCTTTTAAAAGAATTGAAGGCATAATTCTAGGAATATAGTTGGGATGAGGTATATATATATATATATATATATATATATATATATATATACATATATATACATATATATATATATATATTAGCAATTTACTATAATTGCATAGTTTCTTGTTTAATAATGTGCTTTTATTCTTTTTTATTCTTCTTAGTTTTATTCTTAATTTGTCTAATTAAGTTGTATTTGCTATGTTGCACAGGTTAGAAGGAAAACTTGTTTCTTTGACTATTTAGGGGAGCATTTCATAGGTAAGAAAATCATCTTCATAATACCCATAAGTGATGGGTGATGCGTGTTTTTTAGTGTAGAAAATATTACTAACCAATTACACAATTAATCAAGTTTTAATTAAAATGCCAACTACTAAAACTACATATACAGGCAAGTATATCCATCGTATAATATAGGAAATAGCAAGTATCGAATCCACGAGAATTTAGACTCCCACCTTACTTTACCCAAATCTTTATTCTTTAGCCAATAAAATAAGAAGAGAATAAAAAGAAAATAAATAAAGATAAAAATATATATAACTCAAGGATGCAATTTCATGTAACTAGACAATTATCTTGAAAACATAATATTGAATCACTTAATATTTATCACAATCAATTGTCATCATGGCATCACGAAGAAACTTAAGTAAAATCCAATCGTTTCCCAAATCATTAACTTACTTATGTAGATTCCATTTCTTTTCCAATCCATAGAATCATTATCCCTTGATTAATTTAGTAGTTTTTCCAATCAAACCAAAGTAATGACCTTATGCTCTAGGTGAAATCAACAAATTTTTGATCACTTTAGTTCTTTAATCTTAACTTCGTTTCCCAAGTCTATTAAGATCTAACAAATATAAAATCAATGCAATGAACTTCTAACATCGTTTTCCAAGTCAATTAGAATAAAACACATCAATAATCAATGATAACAAGTAATCAAATACTAGTGACAACAATAGATTAATCAAAATCTCAATTAACTCAAAATCATAATTCCCAAAATAATATCCAATTACAATAAAAATATTAAGCACATTATTGTTCTAGAAAAGTAAACAAAGGATAAAAGATAGCACTCATAAACAAGCCCTTCTTCTTCTCTTGAAAACCTTCTTTGAACAATGCTCCTTTGGGTGGTGATTTTATCTTTAAATAATAAGTAGCTAGCTTGGATCCTTCAAATCACACATTTGTCTTATGTTTTTCTTGTTTAAAGAGTCTTCTAAGAGGCTAAAATTCATTCTCTAAGAGTCCTGGGCCAAGTAGAGATTGAAAAGTACTAAAACTCTTAGAAATTACCAAATCCACGCATGATTGGAAAAGTCTGCTGACTTTAGACAAAGTCGAGCCGACGTCGGAGGGGTCATGGCCGGCGCCGGCCGTGCATTGCAACGGCTATGATTTTGACATTTTTTCATCGTTTTCTACAATAAAATTTCAAAACGCCTTTCTAAGAGTAAAATATCAAATATGAAGGAATATGACTAGTTATTACATCAAATGTATCACAAAAGAATCTCAAATAACTAGAAAAATATAGATGAAGTTTGCCCCTAACACATACCCCCACACTTGAACTTTTGCTTGTCCTCAAGCAAACAAGAATTAGACACTAAGCAAATGGCTTAAGACAAAATAATTTTTCAACTTATCCTTGGCAAATTCATCAATAATAAAGGAATAATCATCTTCCAACCTTAAATACAAACTTGTCATTCATTTAACCATTTTAAAACCTTTCAAACTTATGTATTAGATCAAATTATCCCAAGTCCATCAAAGTTAAGTTAAACAAGCTTATATCTAATGCAAGAAAATTATCCTACTCCTCGAGCAAAAACATAGAGAACATAAATCATACAAGTCAAGCCATCCTACTCCTCAAGTGTTTTAAACTCAAATTTAGACAACTTAAGTTAATGAAATAAGAAAAAAATTCCACTCTTTCTTTTTTTTTTTTTTTTCAATGACTTAGGAAATTGATAGCCTCAAGTGAATAGATTTCTCTTCATGCACCATATTGGCCCCCTTATAGTCATCATCATTTTTTCAACAATTTTCTTTTTTCTTTCTTCTTTCTTTCCTTACCTTCTTGCCTTTGGGATAGCTTCAAAAGAGTGTGATACTTCTTTATTTCTTCTCTTTCACTCACCGTATTGGCCCCCTTTTTAGCAAAAGGTCTCTCTCTTTTTTTTCCTTAACAGATGGAAGCAATTTTTTCAACTCACATTCTTTCATTTCCACTCAAATTTTTATTTATTTTTTATTTCAATTCCTCACATTCCTTATTCACAACTCGAAGTCAAGCAAACTTTAAATCTATATTACAACAATTACTTAACAACTCTTCTCATATTTCATCATATCATCCACATTCAAACTTAAAGAATAAAACAAAACTCAAATACTAAATATAACCAAGGTTAACTTAAATTCTCAAGACTTAGCAAAATCCAACTTAATACATAAGTTTACTTTTTATAAAAATCCAACCATAATGAATGACAAATCTATATTCAAAGTTAAAAAGAAAATCAAAACTTCATTATAGACAAATAAGCTC
Source organism: Voacanga thouarsii (assembly GCA_026120185.1). Taxonomy (NCBI): domain Eukaryota; kingdom Viridiplantae; phylum Streptophyta; class Magnoliopsida; order Gentianales; family Apocynaceae; genus Voacanga; species Voacanga thouarsii. The sequence continues at coordinate 1,181,619 of JANUWF010000528.1, read as the reverse complement.
AATTTAACTCCAAATATCTGAACTTTCAAAATTTTCAACAAAGTTATGTTTGATACCAAGAAAACACTAAGATAATTGATAAAAACTTCAACAAAAAAAAAAAAAAAAACCAAGATAATTGATAAAACTTAGACGAATAATATCAGCAAACCACTCCCCTACACTTAAACTAGACAATGTCCTCATTAGCCAAAAATTAACGCATTAAAGTGTCTTCAAAGGCAAGTTTGTAAATAATATTAAAACTTAGAATAGAGAGAATAGCTTGTCTAAGAGGACTTTATTTTGACCTACAAAAGAAAACATAAATAAAAGCACATGAAAAATAATAACAAAATAAAGATGCACCTAAATAAAAGAAAACAAATAAATAAAAATACTAATAAAAATCCTAACAAAGTAAATAAAGACACGATTCATTCTCCCATACTTAAGATGGAAAATATTTTCCTTATTTGGGAGAAGGAAAAAACACTTGACCGACTAAAGAAAGCCAAACCTAAGACAAAGAGACAAACTCTTTCCACTCATTATGCTTTCTCATCATCCCTTTGTAAAAGACATTAATGCTCATTGAAAAAAGGAAGGATGATGAATGCAAAAATAAGAGAGGTTTTTGAAAAATAGAAGGTTCGTGAAAATAATTTTTCTCAACAAAGAAAAAAACATAAACCTCATTCTCTAATATTCCTTTAGACACACAAATAGTTTTGTCAACATATAAGTGCACATGGTCTCTAAAGAATGCATCAAATTGGAAATCACCATTTAACCCTTCAAAAGATTTGTTATAATGAAAATTTCCATTTAAACTTAGCAATTAAGTTCTCAAAGATGTGATCAAGAAATCCGTACTTTTCAATGCTTGGTCCACAAAAACCAAGTTACCTCCCTTTGTATGGGGCAAAGGGTAAAATTTATCAACATCCTCCAAGGGTTTCGTACGATATAGTATTGAAAGATCCAACTCCTTGAGGTATGTAAAGTTCAACACATCATCATTTGGACTTAGACCATTGTTCTCCAAGAAGTGAGAGGAACCTAAAAAATCCTGTGATAAAGAGAAGTTAGAATTATTAGCACATAGAGTATAATCGAATACTTCTCTCGCCATATTATGTAATTGTCCATCATATCCTCTCTTCTCTATTTGGGGGTCCTCTTGTTCAAGTGTATAGGCCTTTATGACATCCTCAACTAACTTAGCTAGTTGTATTTGTTGATGGCTCAATCGTTGGGAGGCTTCTTTATGCCACTTAATGGATGAATTTGAATTGGCAATAAAAGAATTTATTAATGCTTCTAATGACATCTCACTAAAAGTGTCAATCCGAGCTTCCAACCTTGGCAATATATTATCATTGAATCTCATTTAAATTTGTGTCCATGGCCACATATGTACCCATTATTGATTGTCCATGATGATAATTTAAACTTCGCTCTAAAAAAAAAAAAAACATAAAATCGAAAATAAAAATAAAAACAAACAAAAATAACAGAAAAATATACAAATTAGAAATATTCCCAAACTACCTAAAAACAAAGGTTAGTGATATATACAAATATAACAAAGGCTAAATCGACAAGACTCGAGTGTTTTCGGTAGTGCCCATCCTTGATAGCACCGCCAAAAACTTGATGCATGTTTTTTAATGTAGAAAATATTACCAACCAATTACACAATTAATCAAGTTTTAATTAAAATATCAACCACTAAAATTACACATACGAGCAAGTATACCCATCGTATAGTATAGGGAATAGCAAGTATCGAATCCATGAGAACTTAGACTCCCACCTTACTTTATCCAAATCTTTATTTTTTAGCCAATAAAATAAGAAGAGAATAAAAAGGAAAATAAATAAAGATAAAAATATCTATAAGTCAAGGATGCAATTTCATGTAACTAGACAATTATTTTGAAAACATAATATTGAATCACTTAGTATTTATCACAATCAACTATCATCTTAGTATCATGAAGGAATTTAAGTAAAATTCAATCGTTTCTCAAGTCATGAACTTACTTATGTAGATTCCATTTCTTTCCCAATCCATTGAATCACTATCCCTTAATTAATTCAGCAGATTTTCCAATCAAACCAAAGCAGCCAAAGATGCATTAAACTTATACCATATAAACATGAAATTAGCCAATGACTCTATGCTCTAGGTGAAATCAACCAATATTTGATCATTTTAGTTCTTTAATCTTAACTTCATTTTCCAAGTCTATTAAGGTCTAACAAATATGAAATCAATGCAATAAACTTCCAACATCGTTTCCCAAGTTAATTAGAAGAAAAAACATCAATAACCAATGATAACAAGTAATCAAATACCAATGACAACAATAGATTGATCAAAATCTCAATTAACTTAAAATCATAATTCCCAAAATAATATCCAATTACAATCAAAATATTAAGCACATCATTGTTTTAGAAAAGTAAATAAAGGATCAAAGATAGCACTCATAGATAAGCCCTTCTTATTCTATTGAAAACATCATTTGAATAATGCCCATTTGAGTGGTGACTTTATCTTTAAATAATAAGTAGCTAGCTTGGATCCTTTAAATCGCATATTTGTCTTGTGTTTTTCTTCTTTAAATAGGCTTCTAAGAGGCTAAAATTCATTCCCTAAGAGTTCGGGGCCGAGTAAAGATTGGAAAGTACCAAAACTCTTGGAAATTACCAAATCCCTTCATGATTGGAAAAGTCTGCCGACTTTAGATAGAGTGGAGCCGACACCGGCTCCGTGGGTCACGGTCGGCGCTGGCCATGTTCTGTTGGCCCGATCTTGCTCTATTTTTCAGCCAAAATTTCCCTTGTTTCCAGAATGGGGCCTGTGTACTGTAACGTCGACGATTTTGACATTTTTTCATCGTTTTCTACAATAAAATTCCAAAATGCCTTTCTAAGGGTAAAATATCAAACATGAAGGAATATGATTAGTTATTGCACTAAGTGTATCATAAAAGAACCTCAAATAATTAGAAAAATATAGATGAATTTTGCCCCTATCAATGGATTATCATTCCCCGTGAGTGATGGGCGATCACTTCTAATGGGTAATGAGTGATTACCCTTCAATTAGTTTCATGCTATATTAACTTAAATTAGTTTTCTAAATGATAGAATTGATTTTATGTGTTTTTTTGTTGGTTGACTTGTATACTTGACACATCTTGAGATGGCTTAGTGCCTGGAAAATGTTCAATTTATAGGGGATACTCTATCAATTTTTTTTTCTCAAAAATAGAAAGGAAGAGAAAGAAAGAAAAGAGAGATTAGAGCATTTTGAAACTTGAAGATTTTGATTTCAAATTTTTAGTACTTTTCTATATTTTAGTTTTCTTTTTTAGGTCCATCTTGGAATACATTGTTAATTCCTTGGTTAAACAATAGAAAACACTGTTAAACAGCCTTCAATGGTCATTAATGCTTCTTTTTAGTTTCCAAGAATTTGGATTGTGTTGAATGAGTTTTTTTTTTCTTTTTGGTTGACTTGAATTCTTGACACATCTGGAGGTGGCTTAGTGTCTAGAAAACGTGTACTTATAGGGAAAACTTTGTCAAAATTTTTTCAAAAATTTGAAATTAATTTTGTGTTGATCAATTTATACTTTTAAGAATTTAGGAATATGGTATTTTCATACTTTCAAACAATTGCATGATTTACATTAACTAAAAAAATGCCAAAAACGATTAGGAGGATGGACTGATCGTAGATTGACTTACAAGACCGTTTAGGTGATAAATATAGTAAGGGTTTGAATGTCTTTTTAGAATTCGTATTAAGAGACAGACCTGATAGATCCAAAATCCATTATCCTTATATGAAGTGCTGGAATAGGTATCGTTATAGTATTATAGAGGTCAAACAACATTGTTAAATGTTGGGTTTTATGCATTGGTATAAAAAATGGAATGTTTATGGGGAAACATACTTATCTTCTAGCAATACAAGTAGCAACATTCCTTCGACTAAAAATGTATAAGGGGATGATGTGGTTGGGATGGTTCAAGATGCTGCTGGTATTAGTGACTTCCATATAACAACTGAAGAGTCTGAAGATTTAAGGGAGATACTTAAATTGTTAGAAGAGACAAAGGTAGAGTGGTATCCAGGCTGTACTAAGTTTTCTTCACTGTCTTTCATTATGAGATTATTATACTTAAAAATCCTCAATGGGTAGTCGAATAAGTCTGTTGACGTGCTACTTGAACTTCTAACGAATGCTTTTAGTGAGATAGGAGTGAAAATTGCCAAAAATTACTATGAAGCTAGTAAGATAATGAACGTGTTGGGAATGGAATGCCAAAGTCTGGGATACGTGTCCAAACAATTGCATGATGTACAGAGGAGAAAATGAGGCCATTACTTATTGTGAGGTATGTAATGCTCCGAGGTACAAGATAAATGGTAGTACAGTTACATGCAAGCGTGTTAGGTACTTTCCATTGACTCCGAGGTTGAAGTGATTATTCATGTCTCCAAAAACTGCATCTTTTATGAGGTGGCATGGAGAATGTCGTGTGAAAGATGGCATTTACAGACAACTAGCTGATTCTAGGGGTTGGAGAAAGTTTGGTGAGGACCATTTGGAATTTGCAAGTGACTGTCGGAATGTTAGGCTTGGACTGGCTTCCGATGGATTTAGTCCATTTTCAAATATGCACATACCACCTAGTACCTAGCCTGTTGTTATAATATACCACCTTTGCTATGCATGAAACAACCTTATTTTATTTTATCAATTCTTATTAATGGCCTGAAGAGTCTAGGGAACAAGATTGATGTTTTTTTACAACCATTGGTCGAGGAGTTGAAAGATATGTGGCACGACGGTGTGATTACTTATTATGGTGGGGAAAAAGAGATGTTCTATTGATGTGGAGCTATTATGTAGACCATCATCGATTTTCTAACTTATGGTAATCTATCTGGCTATAATGTCCATAATAATAAGGCTTGTCCAATATGCGGTGTTGATTGTTTATCTTACCGATTACCTAATGGTGGTAAATATTGCTTCTTATATTATCGTAGATTTCTTGAGCCAACACATAAGCTCTGTAGGGATAAAGTTTCTTTCTACAGTGGAATTGAAATACGAAAAGCACAATAAATAAGCACGGGGATAGAAATATTAACACAACTTAAGGGTTGTTTAATAGAATATGTAGTAGATGATATGAAAATCAGAATGTATTTGACTACGAATGGCAGTTTGACTACCAATGGAAGTTTGGCATAGATCCGTATAATTAGAAGAAGAAGAGTAGTTTTTGGGAGTTGCCATATTGGGAGAACAATTTGATGAGGCACAATCTCGATCCAATACACATAGAGAAAAATTTTGCAGACAATCTATGGTATACAATATTAGGTGATAGTTGTTCATCAAAAGATGACTTCAAAACTCAACAAGACTTGCAGGTAATGAATATTAGAAAGTATTTACATCCAATTTTAAAACCCTTAGGAACTAGATACAATTTGCCTCCAGCCCCTTATACAATGAGCAGGCCATAAGTTATAGTTTTTTTAATAGTATTAAAAGAATTGAGAGTTCTCGATGGCTATTGTTCTAATATTTCATGACAAGTAAATATGAGGAGAAAGACTTTGGGAGGTTTGAAGAGTCATGATTCTCAAAGTTTACTCCAACAATTAATCCCATTGGCTGCCTGCACAACGTTTCCCAAGAATGTAGTACAACTATTGATTAAGATTGCTTCATGTTTTAGGCAACTATATTTCAAAGTTATCAAAGAGAGGCATCTTGAGAATCTTCAAAAACGGTTCGCAGTTACAATATGTGATGCGTGTTTTTTTAGTAGAGAAAATATTATCAATAAAGTCCATAATCAATCAAGTTTTAATTAAAATGCTAACCACTAAAACTACACATATGGGCAAGTATATCCTTCATATAGTATAGGGAATAGCAAGTATCGAATCCATAGGAACTTAGGCTCCCACCTTATTTTATCCAAATCTTTATTGTTTAGCCAATAAAATAAGAAGAGATAAATAAAACACTAACCTAATATACTAGAGAAAATGTCAAGTCACACAAAAAAAGTCACAAGGGTAATGAAGGAGTGAGAACAAGGAAAAAAGACATATAAATAGATAGAAATCCTTGAATACACAATAATGATTAACTAGTTATTCTCTCAATTAATTATTATCTTGGTATCATGAAGGAATTAATTAGACCTACTTCGTTTGCAATCTATGGAATCACTATCTTATAAATAAATCAGTGAATATATTCTATCTCAACCAAATACCCAAAAGATGCATTAAAATCAATCCTCACACAAATCCCTATATTCTTGGTGATTTAAGCATGAAATTAGCTAATGAATCTATATTCTAGCAATCATCAACCAATCTTTGATTACTTAGTCTTTACCCTTAATCTCTTTTGCAAGCAGGTTAAGAATAACTAGTATTAAATTAATTAGTTGGCCATTCTTCTAACATTGTTTTGTAAGTTAATTAGAAGAGAACTAATCAATCCAACAAGATATTATGCTCAAGTAATCAAATACCAAGAATAGCAATAAATTGATCAAAGAACTAAAATCAATACAAAAGAACAATTTTATTCTCTTGTATTTATAGGAGTTATTATTGCAAAAAAATGCCTATAAGAGTCATTTTCTGTGGTTGAAAGAGTTACCAAAATAATCCAACTGAAATTGCTAAAATCTGCTTGGAAAAGGAAAACCCATCGACGTTGTATAGCATGGAGCCAGCACCAGCGCCGGCCGTGTTCTGGTCGATCCCGATGTGCTTTACTTTTCGGCCTTTTCCTTCACTTCCCAAACTAGGGCTAGCACCTGCTCTGCTGCACTGCAACAGTGACGGTTTTTCTCTCTTTTTTTTATCCCATTCTACATAAAATTATCAAAATATCTTTCCAAAGGTAAAATATTAAATAGAAAGGAACATGTCTAGTTATTATATTAAAAGTATCACCAAAAAACCTCAAATAACTAGAAAAATATAGGTGAATTTAGCCCTTATACATTCCCCCACACTTAAGCTTTGCTTGTCCTCAAGTAAACAAGAATTAAAACACTAAGCATTTAGAACAAAGTAAAACAATTTAGCAAAATTTTCCTTAGAAAATTCATCCATAATGAAGACATAGCCATCTTCCAACCTTAAACATAAATTCGTCATTCATTTAACCCTTTCAAAACCTTGCAAACTCATGTATTAAATCAAACAATCCCAAGGCCATCAAAGTTAAGTTAAACAAGCTTATATCTAGTATAAGAAAATCATCCTACTCCTCAAGCAAAAAAATAGATAACATAAATCATACAAGTCAAGCCATTTAACCAATTCTAGTATTATAAACTCAAGTTAATGAAATAAGGAAAACACTCTTTTTTCTTTTCTTTTTTTTTTTTGCCCTTTTGCCTTTTAGCCTTCGGGAGAGCCTTAAGAGAGTGCACCAAATAATACTTGCTATTTCTCTCCATATTAACCCACTTTTCAACAAAACGTCTTTTGTTTTTCCTTAAAAGATGAAAGAAAAGTTTCTCAACTCTATGTTGGTTTTTTTCAACTCACATTTTTTTACTTTGCACTTAAATTTTTTTCTCACATTCCTTATTCACAACTCAAAGTCAAGCAAACTTTAAATTCATAATACAAGAACTAATTAACAACTCTTTCCATATTTCATCATATCATCCATATTCAAACTTAAAAAATAAATCAAAACTCAAATACCAAATACAACCAAGGTTAACTTAAATTCTCAAAACTTAGCAAAGTCCAACTTAATACACAAGTTTACATGTTAAATAAAAATGCAACCATAATGAATGAAAAATCTATATCCAAAGTTAAAAATAAAATCATAAATCCATTATAAACAAATAAAATCAATTTAGCTCCAAATTTTCCAAACATTCAAAGTTTCAAATTTTCAAATGTCAAATTTTTCAACAAAATTGTTTGATACCAATAAAACATTAAGATAATTGATAAAAACTTGGACAAAGAATATTACCAAACCACTCACCCACACTTAAACTGGACAATGTCGTTATTGGAAAAAAATTTTGGGTGTATAAAAATCATCAAATTTAAATCCATCCCTTAGTCAAGCTTTAATTAAAACATTAATCCTAAAATACACATACGAGCAAGTATACTCATCGCAAGCATAATATAGGGAATTAACGAGTATCGATCCTTAAAGGAACAAGTACACACTAATCACTTTTCATTCATGGTTTAACCGACCCAATAAAGTGATAAAATAGTAAAAAAAAATAAAGAAAAATATATACTACTTAAGGATGAAAGAAAATGTAATTAGACAAATATTCTTCAAAACATGACCATGAATCACTTAGCAATTATCACAATCAATTATCATCTTGGCATAATGAAGGATTTAATATAGACCTACTTTGTTTGCAATCCACAGAATCACTATCTTCTAGTTAAATTAGTGAACATATTATCTTTCAACCAATTTATCCAAAAGATGCATTAAAATTAATCTTGATATAAACCCTTATATTCTAGGTGATTTAAGACATGAAATTAGTCGATGAATCTATATTCTAACAATCATCAACTAACCTTTGATTACATATGTTCTTAACAATTAATCCCCTTTTCAAGCAAGTTAAAAAATAACAAATATGAAATTAATTAATTGAAGTCATCACCAACCCCTTTTTCAAGCAAGATAATAACAAAAATAAATCAACCAACTCCATAAGAAAAACAAGCAATCAAATACCAAGAACAATAATCAATTGATCAAAAGACTAAAATAACTAATAAATCATTAATCCCAAAAATAATTTTAAATTACAATGGAAATATTAAGTACATAATTGTTTAAGAAAAAGAAAACAAAAGTAAAAGAAAGCACTCATAGACAAGCTTCCTTCTTCTCCTTTGAAAACTCTTTTGAATAACCCTCCTTGAATTGGTGAATTCCTCATTCTTTGAGTGATTTTCTTATTTGCTCTTTGATTCACCTTCTATCTCTATTTTCTCTTGGTTTTTATAGGCTTATTAGATGCTAAATTCATTGCTTGATAAGTCTTCACCTAGTAGGATTCAGAAAATATCAAAATCATTGAAAATTTCGTACACAGAATTTTCATACTCCGGAGTGGACCTGGTGCTGGGTCCCTTCAACCCACCTAGCGCCAAGTGTATTCTATTTTCCCCCTGAGTTTTGCACCATTTTCCTCTGGCAGACCAGAATGGACTTGGTGCTTGGTCCACGTGCTATACCTGGCGTCAGATGTGTACTGGAAAATCTCCAATTTTGCTCGAAATCAACTCCAATCTGTACAAATTTATCAAAAATACTTTTTACAAGCAAAATGTTGATAGGAAGGAATATGCCTAGTTATTACAACAAAAGTATCTCAAAATAACCTCAAATAACTAGGAAAATAATGAAGAGTTTAGCCCCTATCACATACCCCCACACTTGAACTTTTGCTTGTCCTCAAGCAAAACACTTAATGACAAGAAAATCATCAAGAAAACACAAGCCTTACTCTTTCAAAAATTTTGAATCATAACAAGGATTATAACTTCCCTTCAGACTTTAGATAAAACTCTTGACATTTATCAAACCATTTCAAAATAATTTAAACCTTGAAGTTTTTAACAAGACATCACAAAACTCTTGTAGTTAAATTAATCAAGTTTACATCTTAGTCTACGAAAATTATTTCACCCTTCAAGTAAAAACATAGACAATATGAATTATACAAGTCAATATATATTCCAACTTAAGCATTATTGATAGGGGTTAAAAACACCATTATTTTCCTAGTTATTTGAGGTTGTTTTGTGATGCATTTGTTGTAATAACTAGGTATATTCCTTCCTATTTGACATTTTACTTGTAAAAAGTGTTTTTGACAAATTTGTACAGATTTGAGTTAAATTCGAGCAAAAAGTAAACAATTACAGAATGTACCTGGCGCTAGGCCCAGCTAAGGGACCAAGCGCCAGGTCCATTCTGATTAAGCAGGGGAAATCGAGCAACTTTTAGGAAGAAAATAGAATAGACTTGGTGCCAGGTTTGGCAAGTGGACCAGGCACCAGGTCCATTCTGTCCGCCCAGTGAAAATAGAGCGAAAACCAGAGGAAGAATAGATTGTACCTGGTGCCTGGTGGGTCGAAGGTACTCGGCGCCGGCCCACTCTGGAAGGTGAAAATCTTGTGCACGAATTTGGAAAACTTTCCAAAGATTTCGATATTTTCTAATTCCTACTCGGCCAGGATCCTTCAAGCAATGAATTTAGCATCAAAGAGGCCTATAAAAGTAAGAGAAAACACAAGAGAATAGAGAGATATAGAGAGGTGAATCCAAGAGCAAAAATTAAAACACTCATTAAGGGTGGAATTCACCAAATCAAGGAGGGTTGTTCAAGAGAGTCTTCAAGAAAGAAGAAAGAGGCTTGTCTATAAGTGCTTTCTTTTATATTTTTTTCTTCTTCTTAAACAATCATGTATTTAATGTTGCTAATGTAATTTAACATTGTTTTTGGGATTCATGATTTTATGAGTTAATTAAGCCTTTTGATCAATTGGTTGTTGTTCTTGGTATTTGATTACTTATTTTTCTTATGGAGTTGGTTGATTGATTTTTGTTATTAATTTGCTTGAAAAAGTGGTTGGTAATGCATTCAATTAATTAAATTTATATTTGTTATCTTTTAACTTGCTTAAAAAAAGGGTTAATTATTTAGAACATTGGTAATCAAAGGTTCTTAATGATTGCTAGAATATGGATTCATTGACTAATTTCATGTTTTAAAAAACCTAGAATATAGGGGTTTATATGAGGATTGATTTTAATGCATCTTTTAGATAAGTTAGTTGAGACAGAGTATGTTCACTAATTCAACTAGAAGATAGTGATTCCACGGATTGCAAACGAAGTGGGTCTATATTAAATCCTTCGTGAGACCATAATAATAATTGATTGTATTATTGGCTAAGTGATTCATTATCATGTTTTCAAAAGTTTTTGTCTAAATTACAAATTTTCACATCCTTGAGTTGTATATATTTCTTTATATTTTTTATTATTTTCTTACTTTATTTGGGTCTATTAAACAATGAATGAGAAGTGATTAGTGTGTACTTGTTCCTTTGAGGATCAATACTCATTAATTCCCCATGCTATATTTGCGATGAGTATACTTGCTCGTATGTGTATTTTGGGATTACTATTTTAATTAAAACTTGACTAAGGGATGGATTTAACTTTGATGATTTTTATGCACCCAAAATTTATGCATCAAGTTTTTAGCGCCATTGTCGGGGAACAATAACATGAAAGCTTGAATTTTGTTGATTTAATCATATTTATATGTTTATATGTCTATATATAAATATGTGAATATGTATATATCTTCCTTGTATGACTAAGTGCTATATTTTGTTTTCTTATATACTTGTAGTTTAATGTCTCTAGACGTTGTAATTCCTTATAACTTCATTTGTAAATTATCTAACTTGTAAATTATATAATCTCACAGTTTTCTATCTTATGTAGACCTTGCTCTTATGTAGACCTTGCCCACAAGATCCATTACTACTTGGACAGTGTTAGCTGAAAAAGTTTTGGCTAAATATTTCCCATCAGCTAGAACATCCAAACTTAGGATTGATATTTTTGCCTTCCAATAATTAGAGGCCGAAAACCTTTATGAGTATTGGGAGAGGTTTAAGGTAATGCTGAGAAAATGTCCTTACCATGGATTTGAGTTGAGAATACAAATGCAAATCTTTCACAGTGGGTTGAGCTTTGCTACGAGGTAACTAGTTGATATATCTGCAGGGGGTTCCATTAATTCTAAAACCCCGAAAGAGGTATTTGATTCGATTGAAAATTTGGCTATGAATAACTATGCCTGGGGTAGTTCACGGTCTAGAGCTCATGTAAATGGAGTACACAAGGTGGATGCAATGGCTACATTAGAGGTAAAGGTGGAAGCACTCACGTAGAAAATGGATCAATTGGTAATACCTCCTTCCCAATAGCAGGTAATGAGTGTAAGTTGTGATTTTTGTGGGGAAGGGCATCTAAACCATGAGTGCCAAAATATGGGGTCAGCATAAGAACCATTAGAACAAGCTGCGTTTGTAGGTAATGGTCGGCAAGGTAATAATCCCTATAACAATACTTACAACCCAGGTTGGAGGAATCACCCTAATTTTCATGGAATAATCAAAACTAACCTCGACAAGCTTTTTCTAATTTTGGGACTCAAAGGACTTAACTGCTTCAACCTTACAATGCTCCATTAACTAAACCATCATTGGAGGAGTTGGTCAACCAACTGGTAAGTGGAACGGAGACACGATTCCAAGGATTCAAACTAACAAAAATCCAATATTTGCTCCCAAAACCCATTTTTCAACCCGTCCATATATATGGTGCACGATTTCTTCAATCTTTTCGAATAAAATCCTTGCCCATACATTAGAGATCATTGTGGTATGCTTTTTATACACTTTCTACGATTTAATTTTTTCTTATGCATTTTGGGTATTTTTCTATGCATTTTTGGGCGAAAATTCTTGAATACTTTTAGTTGAAGGATTTGATTGTCAATGATGATTTCTTTGAGGTTTCATTATCATGGGAATATAATTGACAATGCTATATGATTGATGCCATGCATAAATTTCCAGTTTTTGGAACCTCTTGAGCATGCTTTCTTTGGTGTAACTATGAGTTGCATAGATGATTAGATAATTGTTCATATTTAACTTAGCCTTGTGCTTATGAGTTTTGCATTATGATATAATTGGCATGACTAATTGAGCATTGTGATTCTGAGTTATACATTGATTCATTGATAAATATTAAGCATTGTGGATTTGATCAAGAATGTTGATATTGTGTTTGGATTTGAAAATGACTATCTTTCTTGCAGGTTTGTTGGAGGAGGTTGAATGGTATTTTATTGACTATCTTGTGATGTTTGGTGTTGAGGTGGTGGTGGTGTTGAATGGTGTTGTAATAGCGAGACGGTTGAGAGTTGAGCATTGATTATGTTGTAAAGAGTGAGTTGAGAGAGTCCTATTTTTCTATTCTATCCCTTTTCTTCATCCTTTCATTATGTCTAGGAGACCTAGGGGGTTAACACTGGGGGTTAACACTGGGGGTTAAGAGAGCTCGAGATGCATCTTCATCCACAACTTCTTTCGAACCTTTACCTATCTAACCTATCCAATTCTATGATCCTATATGTCAGGTCTGGTATGACAGGCACCAACACAATAAGATAATAGTAGAAAAGCAATATAAGCCTTTGTCTAAAGCTTTCTACTATGTTTAGGTTCCTGGGGTTGGAGCCTATCATTAGAATGGAAGGTGCTTATTGTCCTGTGCGCGTGAGAGAGTTTTATACCAACATGCAGGACAAAAAGAAAAATAACCTCCAAGTCATCTCTACTATGGTAAAAGAGATTCCCATTGAGTTTGACAGAACTAGACTAGCTAGAGTTTTGGGAGTCCCTGATGCGGGGTAGTGGATTGAAGTGGACCATAATAACCAAAAGTTCATTTCTGAGCCTACATGGGATGTGAGGGCTGCAAGGGATAGTTTTAATATGTGGAGAAAAGGGCGAATAGGTCAAAACCATTACTACTCGAATAATGACCTTGAGGTTCAATAGCGGGCCATAGTCTATATCTTTACTTTCAACATTTACCCTAAGGCTAGTGGCTTCAATGAGTCTCGAGTCCTTGATCTTTACATTTTGGATAAGATGAGAAACAGTGAGCCTATTCCTCTTGTCCCAATTATCATTCAGTCCATGAGAGAGGTGGTTTCCTCTAACATTACAGCCAAAACCCTCAAATTCCCTTTTGTTATTATGTGTATTCTGAGAGACTTTGAAGTGCGGATGGATAGAGAGTTGAGTGAGCCCACTGCTGACTAAGGCCTATTGAGCGAGCATACTTTAGTTTAGTGTGGGTATCATTATAATAAAAGGGCAAAGCGCTGGAAGAAGCCGTTTGAGGTGTAGCACCTCGAGAGGGAGGAGCTTCCCCCTGATGAGGAGGAGAAAGAGGAGCCACCTACTAGACCTGCCCCTTGTACCACTAGCTCTTATTTGCGTACTGGTTTTGAGGCACGAGTGGAGGCTCAATTGGAGAGCCAAATGACAATCCTCCTCCAACTTCGCGACTCCATTGCAGATATTTATCACCGCCAAGATATTCAAGATCAAAAATTGGCCATTGTGATCTAGTAATCTACTGGAGCATCTTCGAGTCATGCAACCACTGATTCTCATACTGATAATGATGATGATGATGATGATGATGATGATGATGATGATGAGGAGGACTCTTAACTTCTTCTCTATTCTTGTATTTTACTTTATTTTCTGTTATTTCTTTTCTTTTAAATTTTAATGACCTTACTAGCACTTAGGTATCTTTTCTTTTATTTTCTTTACGCTTTCTTTTTCTAGATTTATATTTTTCTTTAGTTTGTTTATTTTTAAGTAGGTACTCTTGTGCTGACTCTTCCTTGTGGTGGATTCAAACTTGGTGGATCTACGATGTAATTGAAGTATTTTTTTCACTTCATTCTTCCATTTTATTGATTTGTGGCTGTACTTTTATTATTCTATTTTTTACTATTGAGGATAATATCCAGTTTAAGTGTAGGGAGAAGAATGAGGTTGAAGAAATATTTTATCGTATCATTAGAAATATTTTTCCATATCATTTTTGTGACAATTTTTGAAAATTTCAATGGTTTTCATTGTTTAAGCAAGGATGCAATTTTTTTTCTTACTTGGATATGATTCTTTGTTTGAGATTGTTTTGTGATACATTTATTGTAATAACTAGTCATATTCCTTTCTATTTGATATTTTGCTTGTAAAAAGTATTTTTGGAAAATTTATGTAGATTTGAGGAAAAAGTGAACAATTTCAGAATGCACCTAGTGCTAGACCCAGCCAAGGGACCAGGCACCGGGTCTATTATGTCGGGCCAATGAAAACAAAGCAAAAACTAGAGGAAGAACTGATTTTACCTGCCTCCAGGTGGGTCAAAGATACTGCGGCTCTAGGCCCGTTCTAGAAGGTGAAAATCCTGTGCACGAATTTAGAAAATTTTCAAAGATTTTGGTATTTTCTAATTCCTACTCGGTTAGGATCCCTCAAGCAACGAATTTAGCATCAAAGATGCTTATAAAAACAAGAGAAAACATAAGAGAATAGAGAGATATAGAGAGGTGAATCCAAGAGCAAAAATTAAAACACTTATTAAGGGAGGAATTCACCAAATCAAGGATGGTTGTTGAAGAGAGTCTTCAAAGAAGAAGAAATAGGCTTGTCTATGAGTGCTTTCTTTTATCTTTATTTTCTTTTTCTTAAACAATTATGTACTCAATGTTACTATTTTAATTTGACATTATTTTTGGGATTCATGATTTAATGAGTTGATTAAGCCTTTTGATCAATTGGTTATTGTTCTTGGTATTTGATTACTTATTTTTCTTACGGAGTTGGTTGATTGATTTTTGTTATTAACTTGCTTGAAAAAGAGGTTGCTAATGACTTCAATTAACTAATTTTATATTTGTTATCTCTTAACTTGCTTGAAAAAGGGTTAATTGTTTAGAATATTGGTAATTAAAGGTTAGTTGATGATTACTAAAATATGGATTTATTGATTAATTTCATGTTTTAAATCACCTAGAATATAGGGGCTTATATGAGGATTGATTTTAATACATCTTTTGGATAACTTAGTTGAGACAGAATATGTTCACTAATTTAACTAGAAGATAGTGATTCCATGGATTACAAATGAAATGGGTCTACATTAAATCCTTCGTGAGATCAAAATAATAATTGATTGTAATATTGGCTAAGTGATTCATTATCATGTTTTCAAAAGCTTTTGTCTAAATTGCAGATTTTCACATCCTTGAGTTGTATATATTTCTTTATTTTTTTATTATTTTCTCACTTTATTTAGGTCGGTTAAACAATGAATGAAAAATAATTAGTGTGTATTTGTTCCTTTAAGGATCGATATTTGTTAATTCTCTATGCTATGCTAGCGATGAGTATACTTGCTCGTATGTGTATTTTGGAGTTAATGTTTTAATTAAAACTTGACTAAGGGATTGATTTAAATTTGATGATTTTTATACACCCAAAATTTATGAATCAATTATAAATCTAAAAATTGCACAATTCAAGTCATGATGTAAGAAAAACACTCAAAACTTTTTTTCTCTCAATTTTTTTTCAATGACTTAAGGAATTGATAGCCTCAAGTGTAAGGATTTCTCTTCACATACTGTATTGGCCCTCTTTTAGTTATCACTCATCATTTTTTTCAACATATTTCCTCTCTTTTGCTTTTGAGAATTCATAGCCTCAAGAAAGTGGATTTCTCTTCACTATCCATATTGGCCCTCATAATCAAGAAAAAATAATACCTTATTATGTTTAAAGAGGAAATGACTCATTTTCTCAAATTTTCAACTCACATACGAATTTTCCACAATTTGTTTCACTCAAAGATCTTTTATCAACTCACATTACTCATCACAACTCCAAGCTAAGCAAAGTTTGAACTCATAATACAAGAGTTAGACAACAAACTTTTTCCATATTCATCATATTCTTCATATTCAAACTAGACGAATCAAATAATACTCAAACATTAAGGCATAAATAAGATTAATCTAAATTCTCAAGTCTTGAAAAATATCCTATCCAATAAACTAATTTCATAAACTTCCACTAAATGAATGACAAAAATTCATGTCCAAGTAAGAAAAGCAAAGCCAAGAAGACCAAAATCAATCAAAAGGGAGAATAAAGAAAAGAAAGTACTTCCATTACATAGTAAGTCCAACTTGTTCGAATCCACCACAAGGAGTAGTCATTAGAAAAGTCACAAGAGTACCTAACGTCAAAAGAAACCAAAACAAAGAAAACATAAATCTAGAAAAAGAGAAAGAAAAGCAAACTAAAATGAAATAAAAGAAACAAAGCAATTACAAAGAAATCCTATGAAAGGTCATGGATCATAGAGGAAAATATCCACATGATATAAGGTGTCAAAAGTTTTACAAAATAATGCTTCACCCTATTTCCATTGACTTTGAACATATTGTTAACTGGGTGAGAGACTTCAAGAGTACCAAAAGGAGAAACCTTAGTCACCACATATGGCCCTGACCATCGTGATTTCAACTTACCCAGAAAGAGTGAGAATTAAACGACACTTGATCACCTTCTTTGAACGTTCGGGATTGATCAATATGTTTATCATGCCACCATTTTATCCACTCTTTGTAGATTAGAGAATTATCGTATGCAGTCATGCGCAATTCGTTCAATGCATTCAAGTGAAGTAACTGAGATTGTCTAGCAAGCTCAAGATCAAAGTTAACAAGTTTGACAGCCCAATAAGCTTTGTGTTCAATTTCTACAAATAAATGATAAGATTTCCCATCTATCAATCGATAAGGGGTAGTACCAAAGGGAGTTTTAAAAGCCGTCCTATAGGCCCAATGCATATCATGTAGTTTCAAACTCCAATCCTTTCTCATGTGATTAACCACGTTTTCTAAAATTCTTTTAAATTCTCTATTAACCACCTCAACTTGCCCAGTTGTATGGGGTTGATAGGGGATAGCAAACTTATGAGTAACCCCTAAATGTTTGAGAATTACAAAAGTGGGTTCCCCTATCACTAATGAGTGCATTGGGCACTTCAAACCGGGTGAAACGTTTTTTAAGAAATTTGACGACAACCTGAGTATCATTAGTAGGCAAGGCTTGCACCTCAACCCACTTAGATACATACTCAACTACAACCAAGATGTATTTGTTACCTAAAGAACTAGGAAAAGGGCCCATGAAATCAATTCCCCAACAATAAAGAATTTCACAAGCTTGGAAAATTTATAAGGGCATCTCATTAGATTTAGAAATGTTACTTGTACATTGGCACCTATCACAATTTTGAATAAACCTGTGAGAGTTCTTGGAAAGTGTTGGCCAATAAAATCTGGACTCAAGCACTTTTCTTATTGTATTGTTAGTTTGGTAGTGGCCTTCCGTGGGTCCTTCATGATAATATTTTAAGATGTTTGCACTCTCCATGGAATCTTTACATCTTCGAATGATTTGATCCCCACAACACCAAAACAAGTAGGGATCTTCCCAAAATAATGCCTTACCTCGGAGAGGAATTTCTTCTTTTGTTGCGCAGTGAAATTTTTGGAATAATTCCTGCAACCAAGTAATTAGCAAAATTTGCATACCAAGGTGTTTAAGAAATCTCACCATTAACAAGTAGAAGTTGTTCATTCATAAAGGTGTCGTTGATGTCTTCTTTGGCCAAAGGTTCTAGGTTGGGATTTTCCAACTTAGATAAGTGATCCGCAGCTAAATTTTCAACTCCTTTGTTGTCCTTAATTTCAAAGTCAAATTCCTACAACAACAAAATCTATTTTATCAATCTTGGTTTGGAATCATACTTGGTTAGTAGGAATTTAAGGGCAGAAGGGTCTGTATACATAATGACTTTGGACAAAACAAGATAAGAACAGAATTTATCAAAAAACGAATACTATTGCAAGTAATTCTTTCTCCATTGTAGTGTAATTCTCATGTGCTGCCGTAAGAGTTTTGCTTGCATAGTAAATTAGTTGAAAATGTTTATTCCTCCTTTGTACAAGCACCGCACCTACTGTATAATCACTTACATCACACATTAATTCGAAAGGAAGAGACCAATCCGGTGCAATTAAAATAGAAGAGTTGATCAATTTCTTTTTAAGCACATTGAAAGCATTGAGACATTTTTTATCCAAAGAAAAAAAAAGCAGCATCTTTTTCAAGTAAAGAGGTAAGATGTTTAGAAATTTTTGAGAAATCTAAGATGAACCTTCATATAAAAATCAACATGACCAAGAAAACTTCGAATAGCCTTCACGGAAGTGGGAGGAGGGAGTTTCTCAATTGTCTCGATGTTTGCTTTATCTACCTCAATACCTTTCCGTGAAATCTTATGTCCCAATACTATACCTTCTTGCACCATGAAGTGGCATTTTTTCCAATTAAGCATAAGGTTGGTCTCTTTACATCTTTGAAATACCTTCTCTAAATTGGCCAAACATAAGTTAAAAGAATAACCAAAAACAAAAAAAATCATCCATAAATACCTCTATGATGTCTCCCATAAGTCCTTCAAAAATAGCCATCATGCATCTTTGAAAAATTTCGGGACCATTGCAAAGACCAAAAGGCATACGTCGATATGCAAAAGTACCAAAAGGGCATGTAAAGATGGTCTTCTCTTGATCCTCTAGAGCTATGAAAATTTGAAAATAATCGAAAAATCCATCTAAAAAATAATAAAATTTATATCCGGCTAACCTTTCTAACATTTTTTCAATGAAAGGGAGATGAAAATGGTCCTTCCTAATTGCCTCATTTAATTTCCTATAATCAATGTAAACCCTCTAATTGGTTATCAATCTCATTGGGATCAACTCATTTTTTTTCATTTGGCTCACAATCAGTCCTCCCTTTTTTGGTACCACTTATGTTGGACTCACCCAAATCTATCAGAAATAGGGTAAATGATGACAGAATCTAAGAGTTTAATCACCTCACCCTTTACCCCATTACTCATGTTTGGGTTTAACCTACGTTGGGGCTGCATTACGGGTTTGGCTCCTTCTTCCAACAAAATTTTGTGAGTACAAAAGGAAGGGCTAATTCCCTTATTGTTCATGATTTTCCATTCAATAACTCCATTATATTTTCCAATAGACTTACTGATTTGGTCTTTTGATCACGAGTAAGGTCCTTTGCTATGATCACAGGCAATTTCTCTCCATTAGCTAAAAATGCATATTCCAAGTGCCCGGGCAGATCTTTGAGATCCAATTTTGGTGGTTCCTTAATGGACGACGTTATCCTTCCCAAACTGCTTTTTTCAATTTTTTCAAATTCTCCCAACTCATGGCCCTTATTTGAATCCTACAAATATGCAATAGATTGTTCCATTGAGTCCATAGAACAATTGACAAATGATTCCTGCACAAAATCAAAAATCGGTTCATCAAGAATATCAATCCTTAAACAAGAATCACCACAAGAAATAGGATGTTGCATGCTTTTATGGATTCTGATAATGACTTCTTTATCCCAAACCTTAAGTGTCAACTATCCCCCATAAACATCAATTAATGCTTTGGCAGTTACTAAAAAAGGTCGACCTAGGATTAAAGGAACTTTAGAATCTTCATCTATATCAAGAATAACAAAATTCACAAGAAATATAAATCTATCCACTCTAACCAATACTTCTTTTAGTATTTCCCTAGGATATTTTATAGATCTATTCGCAAGTTGAATACTCATCTTAGTGGGCTTGGGTTCCCCTAGGCCTAAATTTTTAAATGCTTTATATGGAAAAAGATTAATGCTAGCACCTAAGGATGCTAATGCATTACAAACTGTATGAGTACCGACAAGACAAGGAATAGAAAAACTCTCTGGATCACTTTTTTTCTTGTCATAGTCTGTTGATCTTGCAAGATAGCTAATCATTCTTCATTTTAAATCACAGTGGATAATTCCTCCAACCTCTTTTTGTTAACAAGCATGCTTTTGAGGAACTTTTTATATTTGGGCATATGTATCAAAGCCTCACTGAGTGGAATATTTATGTGCAATTGTTTGAATATTTCTAAAAACTTGTCAAACTGTGCATTTTTTCTTGCTTTTTGCATATAAGTGGGATAAGATACCGATGGCTGAAAATCTGGTTTTTTAGGTTATTTTTCAAAAGGTTCACTAAGAGGGTTGGTTCTGGCCCATCTTCTTTAGATGGTACTCGGTTCCATGCTAGGGTCAGGTAGCTCCTCACCATTTCGTAATGTAATGGCAGCTGAATCATGTTGTGTTTCCACCCCTAATGGCGATTTTATCACTAGATCCGTTAAGAACTAAATTTGTCTTTCCATGTTTCTAATCATCTCCTCAAATTTTCCAAATGTCTTATCTATCTCGTGAAAGCGTTTGGTTATATAGGTAGCAAATTTTCCTAATACCCCTTCTAAGGTAGTGGAGTTCGATGGTCAAGATGTCATCTCTTGAGATATGTTAGAATACACTCCTATGTTTCAATTGGCCATCTCACATATATAAAGAACATTGTTAGTACTATATATACACAGTGCACTATTAAATCAAATTAGTTAGTTAAGGTATATGTTCACAAATTAAGTTAGAAAAATTACAACATATAGGGACATTAAATTACAAATATACATGAAAACAAAATATGGCACCTATTCATACAAGGAACATATTTACATATAGACATACAAACATATAAACATGGTTAAATTAACAAAATTTAAGCTTTTATGATATTGTTCCACGACAACGGCGCCAAAACCTTGATGTATAAATTTTGGGTGTATAAAAATCATCAAATTTAAATCCATCACTTAGTCAAATTTGAATTAAAATATTAATCCCAAAATACATATATGAGTAAGTATACTCATCGCAAGCATAGTATAGGGAATTAACGAGTATTGATCCTCAAAGGAACAAGTACACACTAATAACTTTTCATTCATTGTTTAACCGACCCAATAAAGTGATAAAATAATAAAATAAATAAATAAAAATATATATAACTCAAGGATGAAAGAATATGTAATTAGACAAATATTCTTGAAAACATGACCATGAACCACTTAGCAATTATCACAATCAATTATCATCTTAGCACCATGAAGGATTTAATATAGTCCTGCTTTGTTTGCAATCTATGGAATTACTATCTTTTAGTTAAATTAGTGAACATATTCTGTTTGAACCAATTTATTCCAAAGATGTATTAAAATCAATCATCATATAAACCCCTATATTCTAGGTGATTTAAGATATGAAATTACTCAATGAATCTATATTCTAGCAATCATCAATCAACATTTAATTACCTATGTTCTTAATAATTAACCCCCTTTTTAAGCAAGTTAAAAGATAAGAAATATGAAATTAATTAATTAAAGTCATCACCAAAAAGACATACAAACATATGAACCTGGCGCTTGGTCTACTTGCCAGACCTAACGTCAATTATGTGTTTTGGAAAATCTCCAATTTTGCTCGAAATCAACTCCAATCTGCACAAATTTGTCAAAAATACTTTTTACAAGAAAAATGTCGAATAGGAAGGAATATGCCTAGTTATTACAACAAAAGTCTCTCAAAACAACTTCAAATAACTAGAAAAATAGTAATGATTTTAGCCCCTATCACTACTAAAATTACACATACGGGCAAGTATACCCATCATTTAGTATAGAGAATAGCAAGTATCGAATCCAAAGGAACTTATGCTCCCGCCTTACTTTACCCAAATCTTTATTATTTAGTCAATAAAACTAAGAAGAGATAAATAAAACACTAACTTAATATACTAGAGAAAATGTCAAGTCATATAAGAAAAGTCACAAGGATAATCGAGGAGTGAGAAAAAGAGAAAAGATATGTAAATAGATAGAAATCCTTGAATACACAATAATGATTAACTAGCTATTCTCTTAATTAATTATTATATTGGCATCATGAAGGAATTAATTAGAACCACTTTGTTTACAATCTATGGAATTACTATCTTATAGATAAATCAATGAATATATTCTATCTTAACTAATTTACCCAAAAGATGTATTAAAATCAATCCTCACACAAATCCCTATATTCTAGGTGATTTAAGAATGAAATTAGCTAATAACTCTATATTCTAGCAATTATCAATCAATCTTTAATTACTTAGTCTTTATCCTTAACCTCTTTTGCAATCAAGTTAAAAATAACTAGTATTAAATTAATTAGTTGGCCATTCTCTCCTAACATCATTTTGCAAGTTAATTAGAAATGACTAATCAATTCAAGAAGATATTATACTCAAGTAATCAAATACCAAGAATAGAAATAAATTAATCAAAGATCTAAAATCAATACAAAATCATGAATCCAAAAGAATATTATCTAAAGGCAATTAAAACATTAATATCAAATTGCCAATACATTACAAAGAAAAGGAAAAGAAGTCACTCATAGAAAAGCAAGATCATTTCTTCCTCCTTGAAATCTTCTTGATCAACCTTCTCTTCCTCTCCAAGAATTCCCCTTGATCCTCTTAAATCTTGGTGTTTCTTTAGGAGTTTTCTAAAGATATTACATTGAGGAATTAAAAATGACCTTGTAAAATGTTATTCTCTTGTATTTATAGGAGTTATAATTGCTAAAAAGTGCCTACAAGAGTTATTTTCCGTGGTTGAAAGAGTTCCCAAAAGAATCCAACTGAAATTACCAAAATCTTTTTGGAAAAGGAAAACCCACTGACATTGTATAGCATGGAGCTGGTGCCATGTTCTGGCCGTGCCCGACGTGCTCTATTTTTTGGCCTTTTCCCTCACTTTCCAGACTAGGGCCGGTGCCAGCCTTGTTCCGCACGGCGATGGTTTTTCTCATTTTTCATCCCATTCTACATAAAATTATCAAAATATATTTTTAAAGGTAAAATATCAAATATGAAAGAATATGACTAGTTATTACATCAAAAGTATCACAAAAGAACCTCAAATTACTAGGAAAATATAGGTGAATTTAGCCCCTATCAATACGTCTTCTTGAGAATGTTGGGAATATGCTCTCCTAGACTAGGTTTCTGATGTAAAAAAATCGAATGTTTTAATAAAACAATTTATTTTAAAAATCGTTTGTGAATTTATTTTTTGTGCACAATGTCATTTGGAAATGACCCATTGTGTTTAAGTAAGTGGTCTATGTGAATAGAGGTCTTTTACAGTAAGGTATGGATTACAGGTTACTTAACACATAGACATTCGTTCTTAACCGATTGATGAGAATGAGAATCTCATCGTATCTAGGTTATTATGTTATGAATTTCAAATAGGAAATGGCTTACCTTTAGCCAGTGAGTAGTTCACTCACTTCATGACATAAGCGTATTTTGAATACGTAGAATAGGACCTGTAGTAGTAGTTTCTTAAAAGTACTATATGGTAGAAACCTAGACTACTACCGCTACAGCGTGGACTAGTACTCTACGACGTGAGTATGAATTGGTGGTTTGACGAAGCTGGAAGCATATACTTTGATATGCTATAGTTGAGGTTCTATCGTAGGGCTAATATATTTGCATGTTGGGTGTGTGTGACTAGTTAGTTAAGACAGACTTGTACAAGATAGTTTTTATACTATATCGCCCCTTGTGGTTGTCTGAATGATCTAAATATCCAGGGCCCCGGGAAACATGACTTGGATGTTTGCTTTAGGGTAGCTCCCTTGGAAAGCGGAAACAATCTGGGAAGTTGTGGATCATTGGACTAGAAGCCTAAGGATGGTAGATGTCATTTAGAGGGGTGTTAGTACACTTCTTCCTCTCTGAATGTACGGCGATGTATAGAGGGGTATTTTAGTCATTACACCTGTAGGTCGGAGACTTTGCTAACGCAGCATTGTCCTTGGGGTCAATATTTTCTTATGGTGATATTAGGAAATATTTAAAATGCATAATACGACTATTTATATAGTAGGGGTATTTTGGTCATTTTAGTAACCAAGGCGATGTGTTTTTTGGGTCCTCGGAATAGACCGTAAGTCCTAATTAATTTTGGGTTAAGAAATTGGTCTCAGTTAAAGAGGAATATATACTCAAGATGTTACTTGATAACCTAGTGGGGTTTATTGCGAGAAAGAGAAGTTGATGGGCCAATTTATAATTCTGAGAACTTCATGGGTTCCAATTGCAATTAGAGAATTGTTTGAAATTCTCAGAATTATGGAAATAGAGACTCACGTCTCTTGTGTGTGGAAAGAAAGAAAATCTGGTTTTCTTTTCCTAAGCCCTCTCTCTCTCGTGACCTTTAGTTCTCTTCTTCTTGATGTTGTGACTCTTGGTTCTCTTGTTCTTTACATTAGCATAGAATACAAGAGGTTGAGTGGTGGTTGATTTTCTGCTCATCTTTTGGTTCACCAAGAAGGGTGAGAGTTTTTTTTCCTCCTCAACGTTTTGGTTTTAAAAAAAAAATAAGAAGATGGGTAAACCAGTTGGAAAGGGGACTGGTGTAATATTTGATCGTGTTACGTTGATGCAAGCACATCGGTAGGTTTTAGCCAATTCTAACCTCGTCAAATCATATAGAGAGTTAGTTTTACTTTGAATCCGTTTATTTCTTTGTCTATGCTTCTTTTATTATTTCTAAATTTTCATATATGTCTACATGCAATCTTCATATATTTGTCATAAATAGAGAGTATCCCAGATCTCGGTTACATGAAAGACAACATATTCATTCTCAAACATTTCACACTTGGCTCAGTCATTCTGTAAGTACAGTATAGACAATACGGCTAATAGTTATTTAGAATATATAAAGAAAATAAAACTTATATTTTTTATAGGTTGATGAGAATGAAGAATGTCCTAATATTCTGGTTGAAGTTAAAAAGCGTGCAAATGGTCCTTTCAACCAAGGATTGCATTACAATGTATATAACATGAATGGGTTCCGATTTTGTACAACAAGTATGAGGCTAATAAGTCCACTCAAAATTCTTGTATTATGTGTAGAACTGATACTATTAGTTATTCTAGCCCCAAAGATAGGAATCCTATAGCAGCTAGTATTAATTACAATGGAGTGTTTACTGATATTATAAGGATCCGATATAGTAACCAACTAAAATTTTTGTTATTCAAATGTGATTGGGTTGATGTACATCAAAGAGTTAAAGTTAATGACCTTAAGTTTGCTTTGGTGAATCTAGATCATTTGTTGTACCGGGAAAATAGAGAGATGGGTGAGCCATTCATCCTAGTAAATCAAGCGGAACAAGTTTGGTATTCTCGTTGTCCTAGAGAAAAGGACTAGCATGTTGTAATGCCAATGATGAGAAGAGATAATTATGATGTGTATTCAAGGGATCATGATCTAGAAACTTTTCCCGCATAGCAGTTAGATTCTCATCATGTTTCGCGCGAAGTAGATGTTGTACGGGTTAGAGATGGCATTTCTGGGGAGGAAGTGGATTTAGTTGGAAGAAGAATACACCACGCAACCTAATGTAATTAATCACTTTCCAGTTTATTAAATGTGCTAGAATTGTTATATTCTTTTCTCAATTGATTTTTGACCAAATTTCTTTGACTATATATTTTTAGGCTTTTTTGGGTTTTGCAAATGGTTACCAAACGTTCTTGACGTGCATTGATGTGGGATGCCATAGCTACCTCGAGATCAGAGGTTAGTTCCTTACAAGGAACAGAGACATAGCCAACAGTAAAAGAGGTTGGCCAAAGATTAGATATAGCTGTCTAGACGAGTTCTCGAGATCAGAGGTCTAGTCAGGAGACAACTACACTTGCTTTTACTGTAGGTCCCAATTGCTCGGGACCTTCTCTCTTGGGCCCTAGTGCCTCAAGTTTGCTTAGTTGTTAGGAAGTAATTTAGGAGAAATTGATTTTTGTGGCTATTAAAATCGTATAATACTTTGTCTTTCTATTAATGAAATCATACTTACGGGCTAGCCTATTTTGAATTAATTTTTTATTAATATTTTATAGATTCCACGTCTAGAAGTTCTCGTGGGGGAAGAAGGTTACCCTCTGGATAGGGTGAGCTAGGTTTTGAAAGTACGAGATTGGTGTGAAATAATACGAAGGTCTTATAGAAGTGGATGCGTCTCGTTATATTTCAATGATGGGTTATTTTGCACGTATGAGTAGCAGGATCCTTCTGAATTATAGGGATTGGCATTCCGTATCTCAAAGACTTAAAGTTGAGGTTTGGGAAGAAATATAGGTAAATAAATTTATTCTAACATATAAAATTATTTTTTACATAAGTTAAAATTTTAAATAATTGTTTGTTTGTTTAGCATGTGCAAGGACAACACCATTATGCCACCAAAAGGACGTAGCATCACAATGAAGATGCTATGCGCTACTTAGAAGGATTATCAATCTAAGTTGAAGCAAAGATACTACACTCCTTTCCAAAAAATTACGAAGGTTATTCTTTGTGGAGATAGGTGAGTTGACGAAAATCATTGGAGGATGTTAGTTGATTATTGGTGCTTGGAGAATTTGCAGGTTATATGTATAAAAGTTGAATATTTTTCTAATTTAAAATATGTGCATATACATGATAATTATTATATACTTATTTTTTATATTAACTATTTTATATACTCACAGGTGGAGGCCGAGCAAAATAGACAAAATTGATCATATATTGCGAATATATTGGTCGCACAAAGAATACCACATTCTGTTATATAGGATCAGGTATTCATTTTCTCTTATACACCATTAGTTTAATTTTATTTAATTCGCTTGAAAATTCTCAAAAGTCTTTACAGATAGCCTCACAAGGCCAACTGACGTCACAATATGATACGTTTCTTGTGACACGAAGGTGGTGCGGTCGGTAGGCAAATAGTTTGACTGCAAAAATGATTGTAAGGAATTTTCAAAGATTAATTTTCCTGAATTATTAAAATATGACAAATACAATTCATTAACCTAATTTTAATTTGATATATTATTTCATAATTTTGTAAGACCGATTAGAGGAAGAGTGGCGGGCACTGCCTAAGTCTAAGCATGAAGCCTGGAAAACAGAAAGTCATGCATGCACAGGCATCCAAAAAAGAAAAAAAAACACACAAAACACAACAACATAGTGGAAGGTTTGAATATTTAATACCTCTATGCGTTGAAATTCTCCTTGGTGCTGAAGTGGATGATGAAACCACAGGAATTTCTTCACGCCTTGATGATGTCTCTGGCTCAAAACCCGCAATCCTTCTCTTGCATCCTGTTTGCACGAACGCACAAGCCTTTTGCTTCTCTGAATATTCTACCACCTAATGCTCATTGGTGACACAACTCAGGCAAAGAAATCACAGTCTCAAAGCCTTTTGACTCTTTGCTATTAGTTAACAAAATCAAGAAGATGAAGAAGGGAAAAAAATAACAAGAGAAGAGGAACACAGAAAGCTTCTCTGGGAGAGTTTTTTTTTTTTTTTTTCATAGACGCGCGTCTCCAACAATGAAAAAAACACACGGCTTCTTCCCCAGATAACATAACACTGGGGTTTTGATATTTCAAAACACCTGAAAGTTATCAACCGAAGATGTTTGGCTTAGCCTAAACTCTTCTATCCCATGAATTAAAAAATCCTTTGGTCCAGGTTATTGGGCCATAATTATTTTTATAATTTTTCTTGGACTCAATAAGCCCAAAAATAATAAACATTAATTATTTATTTTCTAAAATTACAAAAATAACCCAATAAATAATTAATGAACCCCAAATAAACTAAAATAACTATTCAAGCTTTTTTTATCTAGTTTAGGTCCAGGTTAATTTTTTAATTATTCAATATGGGCTTAGGCCCTGAGTAATTAATTAATCAATTAAACTAGATAATAAATTTAATTTAATTTCTCTTGTTCTTTTATTTTATTACAGTTTAATAATAAATTAGACTTTCTGAATAAAAGAAAATTCTTTTTAACTGAGACCATTTCCTCAACCCAAAATTAATTAGGACTTACGGCTATTCTGAGAACAAAAAAGACATATTGCCATAGCTACTAAAATGACCAAAATACCCTTACTATATAAATAGCTGTATTTTGTATTTTAAATATTTCCTAGTATCACCATAATGAAATATTGACCTCAATGACAATGCTATATTAGCTATGTCTCTGACCTACATGTGACATGACTAAAATACCTCTCCACATATCGTCGTGCGTTTAGAGAGAAAAAAGTGTACTAACACCTCTCTAAAAGACATCTACAATCCTTAGACTTCTAGTTCAATGATCCATGACTTCTTGAAATATTTTCGCTTTCCAAGGGAGCTACTCTAAAGTAAATATCCAAGTCATATTCCCCAGGGCCTTGGATATTTAGATCATTCAGACAACTACAAGAGGCGATATAGTATAGAAGCTTTTTTATACAAGTCTGTCTTAACTAACTAGTTACATATACCCAACATACAAGTATATTAGTCATACAATAGAACCTCAACTATAGTATATCAAATCATACGTTTCCAGCTTCGTTAGACCACCAACTCATACTTAAGTTGTAGAGTATAAATACACGCTGTAGCGGTAGTAATCTAGGTTTCTACTATATAATACTTTTAGAAATCTCTACTAAAGGTCTAGTTCTACGTATTCAAAATATGCTTGTGTTATGAAATGAGAAGACTACTTATTGGCTAAAGGTAAGCCATTCTATATTTAGAATTCATAATACAATAATCTTGCCATGATAAGATTCCTATTCTCATCATTCAGTTAAAAACAATAGTTTATGTGTTAAGTAATCCATGGTCCATACGTTACTGTGAAAAACCTCCATTCACATGAACCATTTATTTAAACACAATGAGTCTTTTCCAACAAAATTGTGCACTAAAGTAAAGAAGAATTCACAAATAATTTCTGAGAATAAAACTTTTATTAGTTCAAATTACATCAGAAACCTAGTCGAAGAGGGCATACATTCCAACAATCTCCCATTGCACTCTAAGACTAAGTAAGTCCATACGTGCCTATCCTTATGGCGTCTAAGTATCTTCTAAAGATTCTCTCAGCCAAAGGCTTGGTGAAGGGATACGATAGATTGTTCTCCGAGATAATCTATTCCACCTAACTTCCTATCTCTGGATGAAATCTCGGATTAGGTAGTACTTCCTCTCAATATGCTTCCCTTTTTTGTGGTTTCTGGGTTTTTTGGATTGTAAGACCGCTCTAGTATTGTCGCAATACATCACAACTGGCCTGTCTATATATAGCACAACTCCAAGTTCTAAAAGGAACTTCCAAAGCCAGACTACTTCTTTAGATGTCTCCAAAGCTGCCACATATTCAGCTTCCATGGTTGAGTCTGTACTGCATGATTATTTGATACTCCTTCATGAAATGGCTCCTTTAGACAAGGTGAAGACATATTCATTTCAGTCTTGAACTCTTTGAACTTATGAAAAGAGTCAGACTTGTATCTCATCAGGTAAACATAACCATACATGATACAATCATCTGTGAAAGCGATGAAGTATTTAAACCCCCCTCTTGTTGGTATAGACAAAGGACCACACACATCAGAGTGAACAAGTCTCAATGTTTTCTTGACCCATCCACCTTTTGGGTAAAAGACCTTTTGGTCATTTTCCTATAAGACAGGATTCACACTGAGGCCAACTTTCCAATCTCAATGAATCCAAAGGTCCATTATAGATTAACCTCTGAACCCTGGTTGAGTTAATATGACCCAACCTTAGATATCAAAGATATGAGTTATTAACATTGCTCTTTCTTTTCCTATTTAAAAGTTCAGATTGAGCGTTGTTTAATTGATTGTTAATAGAATTAATGAAGAACAGGTTTCCATACATGTGTCCAGTATATGAAACTTCTCCATTTCTACTAATAGTTATACTAGAATGGAAAGAAACAAAATATCATTGATTTATTAGTTTTGCAACTGAAATCAAATTATGTCTAAAACTAGGAACAAATAAAATATCCTTCAATACTATTATTCTATTGCAATAAAAAACAAGTTCTAGTTCTCCTACTGCAAGGGCCCACACTTATACTTTATTTCTCATGCGTAGTCCATGTTTGCCCTTCTAGAATCTTTTAATCTTTCTAAACCTCTACAAGGAGTTACAGATGTGATCAGTGACTCCTGAATCAACAATCTAAGTGGAAGTTGATCTAAGCATTGATACAGACTCGTAGATAGAAAACATTACCTATGGTTTTTTCTTGGCTTAATGATTTGGACACTCCTTTTTCCAGTATCTTTTCTTCCTACACTTGAAGCATTTACCCTTGGGTTTGTCTTTAGGCTGGGACTTGGGCTGAGCTACTATGTTACCCTTCTTTTTTTTGAACTTTTTGGGCTTGAGCCCAGTTTTGGAAGAAGAAGCTATCATAGCCCTTGCTTGCGGCTTCATGACCTTCTCTGCCACCTGGAGCTCTTTCATTAACTCGGTTAAACTCATATTTAACTTGTTCATATTGTAGTTCAACTTGAACTGAGTAAAAGAGTCCAGCAGAGATTCGAGAACTATGTCCACTTGGCTCTTGGGGTCAATGACAGCCCCTAAGACTTCCGCTTCCTCAAAAGCAGCCATTATTTTGAGCATATGCTCCCTGACTAATGCTCCCTCAACCATCTTAGTGTCTATGATTGTTCGAAGAGCCTCCTGCCTTACGGGCTTGCTCTTGTTAGAAAATATCGTGGGTAATAATGTGTTTATGTCATACGTAGTTGCCATGTACTCATGTTTAGATTGGAGTACATTAGACATGGAGGCTAACATATAGCAGCATGTCATTTCGTCATTCTTCTTCCATTCTTTCTCAGCCTCTCACTTCTCATCGGTGAAACCCTCCCATATAATAAGGCAGGTTTTGTAGATGACATACTTATACTCCTCAGCTGTGAGTATTATGTCCAAGTTCCTTTTTCAGTCCATATAGTTGGGACCCGTTAGCTTATTCTCATTAAGAATAATGGCTAAGGGACTGAAAGAACCTCCACCAACCATTTCTAAAAAAAATTGAAAATAATAGAAATTCTCAATTTTGTGGAAAACAAAATAATTTTGTGCACTTTATACTCATATTAAACTGATAATTACTATTATCTTTAACATGATTAATTTAATTCTCAGGAAAACTGACATAGCTTCTTGGAAAGATTAACAATTTTCTAAACTAAGTGTGTTAACTACCGCAAATTAATTTTTCTTTTAGGTAATGATCTAGAATATAAACCTATCGAAGGGATGACCATTTCTTCTCATTTCCTATGAACATACCTCGCACTATAACCTCCAATGTGGCCTGGCCAATCATAGTACATGTCTCGAGTTATTAATTACTTTCTTATATTAGTTCTAAATCCTTGTGATATCTCTATCCCATACAGGTTCACTTCCAGGATGACATGAGGAGACCCACGAGCTCTAATGAGGATCGTGAAGGAAGCTATGGGGCCATTGGAACCCCTATCCCACTTAGTTTTTAAAACAAGGGTTTTCTTTGAAAAAATATCATTTGAAAATTTTCAATTAAGTTCTCTTTTAACCTAAAAATAAAATATCTAAATCTATAAAAATTTCTATGTTAAGGTTTATACATTTTGAGAAAAATTTTCCATGGATTAATTTTATTTAAGTTAAAAACTTAATAATTTCGAAAGTTTTCATTAAAAATTTCTAGAGATTTTGATCTCAAGTTTTTATTTGACAAAAATAATTTTTCTTTGTCAACTAAAAAATTTCCAAAGACATATGTCTTTGAGAAAATGTGCACATAGGAATTAAAATAAATAACATGCTAGAAAATAATAAACGGTTTTATGCTTTTTCTATTTTTAAACCTAAGTGCCTAAAGAATAGAATCAAACACATTAATTAAATTAATTAATAGTCTTGTTTAATCTTAAAATCATTTACTATTATTTTTTATGCAAAATATTCAAAGAATATTAACTATTGCAAAAAATAATTTTGTATGGTATGGGATCAAAAACGAAAAAGAAATTGCACAATAATTACACGAAAAAATTTAAAAAATATTTTTTTCGATCTTTCACACCCGCCACACTGGATCATGGCCTATGGACCACGACCCGCAGGCACCCACACTGCAACCCACAACGCAAGCTGCCCACGACTTACAAGCAATCTAGTCACAACAGTGACCATATCCTGGGGAGGATGCATAGCATCCTTCCTAGGATGCTTGCAATAACACCGAGCTGAGGGTTGGCTTGGTGCCTTGTTGCGGCTCTTCAGTCGTGGGTCGGCTGAGCCATCCTTCAGTTCCAAGAACATGAGCCGCTGCCCTTGCTATATGGCTCATGCATTGTTCTTCTCTTCTTCGTTTTTTCTGCGATTTTTCTCCAAAAACTTCTGCAACTTTGCTTTGCAACTTCAACAGGCAACCTTTTTGTTACAGAGTTTCATCAAAACAAAAACCACATATGCCTATACCCTTTAAATTTGGGTTTACATGATTGCAATGAAAAGTATAAAAAATTTATAGTGGATCCTAAACCTCAACAATGAAGCTTACAGTAATCTATCCCATACCATAAACAGCGAAGGTTCACAAGCTTAATCAAATAATTATCTAGCCAATTTTATTAGACTAGCATTCTTGCTTTCTAAGCCATTTAAAGCTGCTTGCTCTGATACCAATTAAAGCTTGAAAAATAGAAAGCCATGCATGCACATGCAACAAAAAAAAAAAAAAAAGCATAGAACACAACAACACAGCAGAAGGTTTAAATATTTAATACCTCTGTGCATTGAAATTCTCTTTGGTGCCAAAGTGGATGATGAAACCACAGGGATTTCTTCACGCCTTGATGATGTCTTTGGTTCAAAACCTGCAATGCTTCTGTTGCGTCTTGTTTACATGAACACACAAGCCTTTTGCTTCTCAGAATATTCCACTACCTAATGCTCATTGGTGACACAACTCAAGCGAGAAAAATCACAGTCTTGATGCCTCTTGACTCTTTGCTATTGGTTAGCAAAATCAAGAAGATGAAGAAAGAAAAAAAAATAATGAGAGAATAAGGAACACAGAAGGCTTCTCTTGGAGAGTTATTATTATTATTTTTTTCACAGACCTGCGTCTGCAACAATGAAAAAAACACACGGCTCCTTCCCTAGATAACATAACACCGGGGTTTTGATATTTCAAAACACTCGGAAGTTATCAACCAAAGATGTTTTGCTTAGCCTAAACTCTTCTATCCCATGAATTAAAAAACCCTTTGGTCCAGCTATTGGACTATAATTATTTTTATTATTTTTCTTGGACCCAAGCCTAAAAATAAAAAACATTAATTATTTAACTTATAAAAATAACCCCATAAATAATTAATGAACCTAAATAAACTAAAATAATTATTCAAGCCTTTTTATTTAGTTTAGGCCCAAGTTAATTTTCTAATTATTCAATCTAGGCTTAGGCCCTGAATAATTAATTAACCAATTAAAACAGATAATAAATTGAATTTAATTTCTCTTGTTCTTTTATTTTATTCCAATCTAATAATAAATTAGACTTCCTGAATAAAATAAAATTCTTTTTTAATTCAGACCATTTCCTGAACTCAAAATTAATTAGGACTTACGGGCTATTTGAGGACTAAAAAGACATATCGTCTTGGCTATTAAAATGACCAAAATATCCCCGCAATATAAATAGTTGTATTTTTTATTTTAAACATTTTATAATATCACCAAAAAGAAATATTGACCCCAAGGATATTGCTGCGTTATCTATGTCTCCGACTTACACGTGACATGACTAAAATACCTCTCCACATATCGTCATGCGTTTAGAGAGAAAAAAGTGTACTAACACCTCTCTAAAAGACATCTACAATCCTTAGGCTTCTAGTTCAATGATCCATGACTTCTTGAAATATTTTTGCTTTCCAAGGGAGCTACTCTAAAGTAAATATCCAAGTCATATTCCCCAGGACCCTGGATATTTAGATCATTCCGACGACCACAAAGGGTGATATAGTATAGAAGCTATCTTGTACAAGTCTATCTTAACTAATTAGTTACATATACCCAACATACAAGTATATTGGTCCTACAATAGAACCTCAACTATAGTATATCAAAGCATACGCTTCCAGTTTTATCAGACTACCAACTCATACTCAAGCTGTAAGTATAAGTCCACGCTATAGCGGTAGTAGTTTAGGTTTCTACCATATAGTACTTTTAGAAACCACTACCACAGGTCCGGTTCTACGTATTCGAAATACGCTTGTGTTATGAAATGAGAAGACTATTCATTGGCTATAGGTAAGCCATTCCATATTTAGAATTTATAACATAATAACCTTGCTATGATGAGATTTTCATTCTCATCATTTGGTTAAGAACACTAGTCTATGTGTTAAGTAACCCATGGTCTATACCTTACTGTGAAAGACCTCCATTCACATGAACTATTTACTTAAACACAATGGGTCTTTTCCAACGAAATTGTGCATAAAAGTAAAGAAGAATTCACAAACAATTTTTTAGAATAAAAATTTTATTAGTACAAATCAAAATTATATCAGAAACATAGTTTAAGAGGGCATACATCCCAACAAAGCACATTAAGAAAGCGAGGGATTAGATATTCTAGCGCTTATTCGATCCTAATACGAGACGTCATGTAAGGGGCAAGGGAAAGGAACCAACACCAACCTCAAACTTAATCAGTCAATCATCCACCTGTGCAAGCGATGTTGAGAAGGTTTTCAAAGCTCAGGTTGATGCACGTTGTGAAACCCCAGTCAAAACCAACCTTAGAGTAAGGGGGTTGGGATGCATATCATATTTTATTGCATGTTTAAATATATTTTTGTATGATTTTATGTGCTTTGGATTTGTGTTTTATAGTTTAGAGGGCTTGATTATGTTTATTGAGTAAGAAGGGCAAAATGGTAATTTTTGCTTGAGGTGGAAATAGGGAGATAGCTTGAGGATTAAATAGGAAAAATATTTTAGAGAGAAAATAAGAGCAAGAGTTGTTGTGGTTTAGTGATTAGAGCTTTGGAATAAATTCTTGAGGTCTTGAGTTCAAATTCCATCATTAGAGCTTTAGCATGATTAAATTTTATTTTTGCTTGGGAAGTGATATTTTCGGCCTTATGTGCTTTAGAATAGAGTAGAGGTGTTGTCCTAGGGGAGACATGATAGGAGTATCCTAATCTTATTCTTGTGCCCTACAAAAATTCCTAAGGGAATTCATTCCTTCTTGATCCTTAATTTTTCCTACTTCTCAATTCATTAGGGTGGTCAAATTGTTCTAGCCAATTTCATTCCAGAAAATTCAGTAAAGTGCTGTGGCTTTGAAGGTTCAAAATGTCTGTGTGTAAGACATCTTATGGACCGAAAATGTGGAAGAGATGGGGAAGGTTCCAAGAAAATTAATTCCCCTAGTGAACCTTCAAATCTTCACTCTAGCTAGGTTCATTTTCCTTCATGTAATGATTTGAAATTTTTCCAGCTTCTTGTGCATGCAAAGTGTCAAAATTCTCAGCCATTATTCCCTCCCAAATGCTGCCAAAAAATGGCCCTTTTGATCAGCTTGAAATCTGAAAATTTCTGGCCATTTTCGGACTGCACAAATGCTGTGCAAAACTAGAAAAATTTCTAGGCAGAATCGCAGCTTAGGTGGTCTTGAACCAAGCTGTTTCCTTCTAGTTTTCTCCCAACTCCTTAGCCACGTTTTTCCTCCATGAAGAAGGCTAGTAACTAGTGATGAAAGACCTCTGAAATATCCTTCAAACTCTCTGCAATCTAACTAGAAAATGGCAGCCAAAACCGCCCAGGAAAAAATTCCAGCAATGGCAAATTGTACAGGAATTTTCTGTCCAGCTTTGTTTCCTAATCTAGCCCTAGCCGAAACTCCATCTTTCTTCTGTACAAACCACTCTTAAACAGCCATGAACTGAACTCCATTGTCTTCCCCAAGATTCTGCACGAAAACCAGTCATGGCTGCCCTAAAATATCTCCAACAAATTACTGCAATCATACCTTGATTGGATACCAAAATTCCAGCAATCTTAATTTAGCAACCTTCCATAAAATATCCCTCAAACAACCAGACCTTTCCTTCACCATTACACTCCTTCTTTTCAGCCACCTTTAACCTTCTTCAACCAGCTTTCATCTAACAAAATCACTAAAATAATTTCGCCATAGCAGCTTCCAAAAAAGCTTTCCCTTGATCAAAGATATTCTTGCTATATTTTGTTTCCAAATTTGATTCCCAAAAATATTCTTTTAGGATTTCAACAACCAACCTTTCCTTTTCCTTTCAAACCAGAAAAATCATCTTCCAAAACAACACAAACAATTTAGCCACTACACACACACAGAATTTCGGCAGCTACCAATCCAAATCCCTCCATTCTCTTCAACCTTTAAGCATACATAGAACACTAAGAACACCTACTCCCTTCTCTCACCTAATACATCTCCAAACCACTTCATCTTCTTCAAAAAAAATCCAGATTTCATCTACTCACTACCGTGAGTTTATCCATACCATTTTTAACATCAAACTCCAAAATCTAACTCGCTATTTTGGATAAAAAATCAGTATTTTTGTGAAGGCTCAAGAACACCTTCAAGGTTAAGTTTGTTCAAGCAACTTCATCTTCATTAATCCTTGATCTCTAATGAATATATATATGAATAAGCATGCTAATGGACTCTCTTCTTCTCCTTTCTCTCTCTCTCTCTCTCTCTCTCTCTCTCTCTCTCTCTCTCTCTCTCTCTCTCTCTCTCTCTCGACCGAACACCTTTTCCTTCTTGGATGAATGACTTCTTCACCAATGGCCATACTTTCTTCATCTCTCTTGGACGAATCTAGACATCTAGGAGTCGAGATCCATTCGAAACTCCTTCAAGGTACTCATCAATCAAGTAAGTCCCTTCAACCCTCCCTTTAAATGCTAGATTCATGTCTCTAGGGTGATATTGAAAGGAGATGGATTATGTATGAGTTTTGAGCATGTATTGTTGAGATGAGTTGAGAGTGAAGCATGAATAAATGTGTATATGATGGAGATGAGATTTATGCATGAGGATGTTTGATCTTGGATGATTATATGATGTTTTAGGGTTTAATGCATGTCTCCATGTTGAGAGTGATATTTGTGATCAAGCATGTTAGAGATTATGCCACATTTGGTGAATATGATTGATATTCATGTATGAATTTTGAAGCCACGATTATGTTTATGCTAGTAGAGGTTAGATCATGCCTTGGAAAGTTTAGATCTATGTCTTTATTCATGATTTGATTGATTTGATGAATTGAAGTAAGGTATATGTTCATGACTGTGGTTAGCAAGTGGAATTATGATCATGACCTAGTTGTCCCTAAGCTAAATTTTATTTCTTCAATAAAATGTATAATATTATGAATTTTTCTAGTAATTTCGAAAAACCCTAGGAAGGGTAGATTTGGATTATTATATATATAATAAGGATATTTTAGTTAAATAAATAAGAGCTTTCGCTAGGAAAATAAAATATATAGATATTATATAAAATGATAATAGCAAATAAAGCTTTTTATGAAAATAATCATAATAAGTAAAATATTTATTATTAGAATTTAATTATTATCTTTTAACCAAAATCTATTAAAATTTATTTATTATCTTTCAATCAAGACTCCTTAAAATTTATTTTCAACTAATTTTAGTTATCAATTATTTTCTAACAATTAATTATTAATGCATCATTATTTTACCTAGTACAACCTAGGACCCTTCATCAAATAAACTCTAAATTATTTTAGCAAGATTTTAATCTTCAACTTATTAATACCTATTTTCCAAAACACTAATTACTTTAAATATTAAATTAGACTTAGCTTATAACCCTTTTTATTTATTATTTGGCCTTAAAGCTTAGGACACTAGGATCATGGTAGTAGTGAGTTGAGTTAGTTTTATTTGTAAAAGTAGATTTTGTCTTGAGTTTGATTGTGGTTTATATTTACCCCATGCGGGGTTGGGTCAGCTGTTGGAGACCTTTATTGTGAGCAAGGATCAAGTAAGCTCATGTATAAAACCTGATTGATGTAAAATGTTTATTATGGCAAGCCAAATGTGGAGTGTGTGGACACTCATTTCTATAAAAGTAATTGAGGATTGACTCCTTTCTTATTTCAGTCAAACAAATTATTTGAAAATCAATAAGCAGATTTACTCAAACTCAAATCTCTTTCTAAAACTGATTTTGACAAAGACTTTGGAAACCTCTAATTGCTATTTTCATGTGGAACTGTGTTTTATTCATTTTTCCCAAGTGGGATATGTTGTGTTGAGTACTCAATAAGGGTGGACTGTTGGGACTAGTCTTTGAAGGGTTAGGGTAAGTCTCTTAGTAGGTGGCCACCTCTGAGGGGTAAGTCCTTCCTGGATAAGATGACAGTCCAGTAGGTCGTGCCGGTCCGAGCTAGCGGTTTTTATTTCAGTCAAGTAACTGTGTTTTGCCGGAATGGACACCTGGTTGTTGTTTGGGTATAGAGAAGGAGGAGTATCTTGCCCGATAGGCCGATCACCTACCTTTTGTCAGTCTGCACAAAGTGTCGGCATTCTGACCGGTTATGGGGTCCAACGTGTGGTAACCCATGATCATTCTTTTGAGTGGTTGATTTTATTGATTATGTATGGTTGGAAAAGCCAAAACACCACTCTTGATTTTGACTGATGTTGATTGCTTGCCAATATTCTTTTATAAAGATTTCCTACTTTGCATCCACGAACTGTTTTCACTAAACACCCAAAGCACACACGGACTTACTGAGATTTTTGTCTCATCGCCCTTTTTACCATGATTTCAGATCGATCCTGTTGTGGGGATGAGTAGCTAGATATTATCTGCCTTGGAAGAGAATTTTGTCATTTGTGTTTATGTATTGCTTTGGGAAGTTGAGAGTGGATGATTTTATTTATGGATTATTTTAGATTCTTGGATTGAAATAAAATTTAAGTTTAATGTATTATTTTTATTCCGCTATGTTGTTTGCGTGACCTAGTTATAAAGACCCCTTATCCTTTGGATGGGGCGACATCCCCGGCCTTGGCGGACCTAGGTAGTGGGGTGTTACACATGTATTCAGAGTATACGAGAAATTATGCAAATTGAGATGTGAGCTGAGATGCAATCTGAGATGTAGCGTGAGCGAGAGGTTTACGAGCCATGTATAGCGCGCTTCAAACTACCATGGAAGCATTATCTT
This sequence comes from Voacanga thouarsii, assembly GCA_026120185.1. Classification (NCBI taxonomy): domain Eukaryota; kingdom Viridiplantae; phylum Streptophyta; class Magnoliopsida; order Gentianales; family Apocynaceae; genus Voacanga; species Voacanga thouarsii. The sequence continues at coordinate 1,141,629 of JANUWF010000528.1, read as the reverse complement.
GTAGATTTGATATAGGTGCATTTGCTACAATGCCTATACCACCATCTAGTGCATCTATGGCATCTTTGGGTATTGGTTCCACTTCTTGATCTATTGGATCACATGATACTGACGAGACTGCTCGTGATGACTGACATATTCTCATTTTCTTCTTGTTTACATGTACTGTTGTTTCTTATTGCTTTCTTGGCATTTCCTATTTCTCATATATGTAGTGTTACTTCTTCTTGTGGAGGTTATGGATTATTTATGATTTGATTATTCAAGAGATTAATTTTGATTTGTTTGACATTAAGCATATTATGTGTTTGTTGTGATTGGTGTTGAATGAGTTGATTGGACTGTATTTGGCTTGAAATTGTAGGTGTATAGGGTTAAATACCAAGCAACCATTTTAAAAAAAAATGAATAATCAAATACAACAGCTAAAAACCATTGCATTTGGTGCATTTTCTAAATATCGTATATGATCAACTAAATATGACGGCCAGGAATTGTTGCTTTTGATAAACAACAATGATGATAATGACCGTTGTTTTTTATGTATATACGATGGTTCGAACAGTTGTTTTTTTGTAACAAATATGATGGTTTAGACCGTCATTTTTGGTAACAAATTTGATGGTTCAGACCATCGTTTTTGGTAGCAAATATGACGGTTTGGACCGTCATTTTTTAAAATAAATATGACAGTTTGTATAGATATTATGACGATTTACCGAACCATGGCTTTAAACCATCTAAACTGATTATATACGACACTTTTATTGAGCCGTTGTATTAGTCTAATATGACCATTTTTTTGCCGTTGTTGACCAAAAATGACTAGACTTGTTACAATGGTCGTAGAAACGTCATTAAGTCGACTTTTTTTTTTATCTAATACGACGGTTGTAGAACCATCATTAACTTGTACAAAGGGAGCTTTATCATAGTAGGATGGAATCTAAGGTTCCAAAAAGATGGACTGAAGAGGTTTTTAATGTACTCTCCAACCATCAAGAATAAGATCCCACTAGATATGAGGAAACTATTGCTGATGCTGATGTAGACCTATGATATGAAGCAATGAGAGCTGAGATTGAGTTTATGTACTTTAATCAGGTTTGAGATCTTGTAACTTCACTTGAATGGATAAAACCCATTGGATGCAAGTAGGTATATAAGAGGAAGAGAGGTGCAGATGGAAAGATGAAAACCTTCAAAGCTAGGCTTGTGGCAAAATGGTGTACTCAAAAAGAGGGTATCAACTATGAGGAAACCTTTTTCTTCATTGTCATCGCATGTTACTATGACTACGAGATATGACAAATAGATTCAAGATGGCCTTTCTTAATGGCTATCATAGCGAAGACATATATATATATCCTAACTGGAGGGCTTTATTGCTAAGGGCCAGGTAGTTCGTAAACTTAAGAAGTCCATTTATGGACTTAAATAGATACCGAGTGAAATATTCATTTTGATGAGACTGTAAAGTCTTTGGTTTCACTCAAAACGAGGATGGACCATATGTGTGCAGGAAACTAGATGTCATTAATGTGGTTCTTCTTGTACTATATTCAGATGACATTCTACTCATTGAGAATGATGTAGGAACATTATCATTGACTAAGTTTGGCTGTCTAGTCAATTTAGTATGAAAGATTTAGGAGAAGCCAGTTATATTCTCGGCATTAAACTTCTTAGAAATTAGAAGTAGAGAATATTAGATTTATCCCAAGCTTTATACATTGACAAGATGTTGGTCAAGTTCAGCATGGACTCATGCAAGGGAGCACTAATCCCTTGTAGACATAGGTTGTCTTTTTCTTCAAAGGACTATCCTAAATCTCAAGAAGAAAAAGACAAGATGAGTAGGATTTCCTACACTTCGGCGTTTGGAAGTCTCATGTACGCCATGCTATGTACTAGGCTAGATATCTATTATATTGTAGACTTAGTCAGCAGATATCAGTCAAATTTCGGGGAAGTTTATTTGTAACACCCCACATTTCATTTCTTGACGCAGTGGGCCGGGCTTAGGTGGGATGCCGCCCCGTCCGACTCCTCAGACTAGGGGTCTTTATAACGATTTAAACTTAAAGTAAGTAAGTAAACGTCAAAACTTAAATAAATACGTATAACATACTCTTTCATTACAAATACGCGAATTGTGATAGATACATCATCAGGGTTCCCAAAATACACAAGACAAAATAGTTCCATCATCTAGGTACAATAATCATGCCAAAAGATTCACTATCTAGCGCTAGATGGTAAGTCCGGGTAGTACCGTCGCTAGCCTTCAGCTCCAATCTCTAAAAAAATAGGAAAGACAAACACACGTGTGAGTGGTATACTCAGTGAGTCCCGTGTGTGCTAGTGTTTTGCTCAGAAGAGAGATGATTTTCAATTTTTTTACTAAAATAAATTTCACAACAGCGAAATAGCAGTAATTGGTAAAATTAGGATCAAGTTATCATGTACATTTGAAAAACAATGATTTCCAAACATATGGCCCCTAATTTTAATAAATGCGGGTTCTTCCCCTTTTAGAAGTGCGACCCGCGTGCAAAGTTCAAGGAACTTCGCCTTCGGCTGCACGGTTTCTGGTGCCAGGGACTGCGCCTTACAGCACGTCACCCGTGTCAAGCCGGAAGGGTGAGCAGCGTACAAATGTACCCCACCGTGCACTTAGGGATCTTTTACTTGCCTCCATCAGCCAAGGGTCCTAATCCTGACGTCAATCACCATCGAGGTGGCAAGGAGTCAAACGCCTCGAACATCCCATTCTTATTCCAGTGAATGACTCAAAAACAATAAGCGTTCACAAACACGGCAATTGCCAGGCACAAACGGCTAGTCAGGACGACTCATTTCAATGTCCTGTCACCTTGTCTGGAGTAAGACAATCCCCAGAACTAGCCAGGTTACTTGGAGTCATCTACCTCTAACATGGGCTAGTACAAAGATCAAAGTCCTTGCTGAGTACTCAATGCAACAATACCAACCCCATCTGACTGATCAGGCCAGAGGGTTATCTGATCCCGCAGGATCTTCAATCAAAACATTTTGGGGCCAAAACAATATTTTCCAAAATCATGTTGAAACTAGATAAAAGGTTTTACTCACACATCAAAACGTGTTTCCAAGAGTAACCGGGTTATTTTTCCAGTACTCAATCACAAAAGTCATTTTCCAAGGTCATTCAGGTCATCTTACCCATACCAGGTTCCAAAAGATTTTTTGAGGGTATCCGGGTCATTTTACTCTTACCCGATTTGAAATATATTTACAAGAGTTCCAATAAGGATAATTCGGTCATTTACCGAATACCCGAGTTCCAAGAGTTTTCATAAAATATTCCAATAAGGATATCTAGATCATTTTCCAAATACCCGTTTCTAAAGTTTATCATTTTTTGGAAATCCCAAATATTTAATTCAAAATGGCTAAATTCACATAATTCGTGTTTTAATCATCCAATAAGGTTTTCAAACCCATTATGAAATTCATTCAAGTCGAAATAGCATAAAAATAAGTCTTGCTCATGTATTCCGTAAACATATTTAAACGTTTCCAAAACGGTATAAAACATGTCATTTCATGGAAAATTAAAGCACACTAGCCTTTAAAAAGGTTTTAGAAATCATAGGGACTCACCTTGTATACTAAGTCGAAGTTGCACTCGTGTATAGTCCTAAAAGGAGTTCCCTCGACTTGATTCCCCTACGCCATTAGTATATCTCGGTATTATTACATAATGGTTTCAAATGCTTAATGGTTTGGATAAGGTTTCTATAATTTTCTTAAAGAAATAAATGGATTAATGCTTTGGATGGTTTTCTGGTTTTACAGCTTTACCATCCTCCACTATTTTTCACATAACTTATTCAATATAGGTCCAAATAAGGTGAGGTTACTTCCATAATATCGCTAAGATATCCCTCTATCAATTCCAGGTCATGAGTCATGCAAACTCCTTCCCATTTTGTACAGTTTTTCAGTTGATTCCACTGTTCCGAGTTTGGAGTCCAGTTTCGCCACTTTCCAGTATTTTGTACATAACTCTTCCAATTCAGATCCAAATGAGGTGAAACAACTTCCTAAATACTCCTAGGAAATTTATATATCAATTTCAGGTCATGAGGTATTCAAACCTCTCTCCATTTCGTTCAGTTTTCCAGCTAAACTTACTGCTCCGAGCTGGAGGTCCAGAATTACTGTTTAGAAGCTCAACTTGTTTAAATTTGTTTCTATGGTTTCTTCAACATATCCTATCACATTTAAACCCTCCAATACCTTATTTAACATCGTAAAATCATTTTTCTAACAGGTTTTCATGCCCAGCACTTTTCTTTTGTTCAAACAAATAAATTATTCCCAGCTTTACTAAACCAGTAAATTTTGGCAGTTTTCACCCTTCTTGTTGTTCATGAACTCTTAGCCATTCAAAACCCTCACAACCTCCACACAACTTGTTCCAAATCCTTTCTAACTAGTCTAGGACATGTTTAAAGTCATTTATGCTCAATTTCCAGTCACATCTATTCAGATTTCCTTTAATATTTCCAAACAACACAAACTAGTGAGTTGTTATTAACAAATGGCTTTTCTTGTTTTCTTTATCACTTCCTTCCTTTTTCTTTTCAAATTTTCAGTATACCATCACTCCAATACACCTTAAATGAACTGAAAACCATACTCAATCCATCACTACACCAACTGGTCAATTCAACATCCATCACAACATCAAAATATTTTCATTGCTCAACATCAACAAATTCATATGCATTTAGTTTCCAACTTCTAACATCATTCTTTTAGCTTTTGAGAAATGATCTCTTACCTTTCCAAGATGAGGGCAAAGCTGTATACTCCTTTCCTTCCTTCCTTCTCCTTTCTTTCTCCTTGCTGCCGGTTTCCTTTTCTTCCTTCTTGCTGCCGGAAATCTCCCTCTCTCTCCCTTAGTCTTTCTTTTGTTCTTCCTTTCCTCTCTTCACTTTTCTGTTTTTCTTCTTCTCCTCCCAACTTTGGCCGAAATTCTCCCTCCTTACTCCTATTTATAGAGATTAATCCTCTTGGTCTTGCTTTAAGGTGAGTTGGCATTTCTAGAAGTCTTTAGACTTCTCTAGTATTCACAATAAGATTAAGGATTATGCTAGAAAGTTGTAGAACCTCTTAGAAACTTATAGAATCTCTTAAAACATCTTAGGGCTAATATACACTTAATCATGATTAATTTACCCTAAGCTAATTTAGCTTAATTATGATCACTTACCCTAATCTAGTTTAACTTAATTAAGCTTAATTAAAGAAGTCTAAGAATGGCTAATCTTGGTCAAAAATGTCATGCTTGTGGGCCATCTTCATTTATTTCTTGCGGGCCCCTAAAATATCTTGTATATAATATAATATAAATTAAGATATTTATGGTATTAGTTGTTATATATATATATATATATATATATATACATACATACATACATACATACATACATACATACATACACATATATATATAATAATGGTAAGAATAATATAATAATTTAATACAATTATTGAATTCAATAATACTATAATTTAATATTACCAAAGAATATTGATATTACATAATAGACATAAAATAATAGTAATTGATAATAGAATGAAAATAAAATCAATAATAATATTAGCAATAATAATACTAATATTAATAATGATAATAGCACTAGTGATGGCTATATTATAATTCTATGAATAATATTATTACTTTGCAATCTTAATTTTATTATTGATAATAAAGAAGGAAAATATTTCGTTTATATATTTTCATTGTTAACAAAACCATGCTACACAAATTCCTTATGCAAGGCGGACAAGGTGGGTTATTACATTATTGGCAGACTGTAAAGTATATCTTCAAGTATCTCAAAGGAACAAGAGATTATATATTGATTTACAGGGCTAATGACTGAGTTCCTACAGGATACACAGACTTAGATTTTCAGACAGATAAGGATGAGAGAAAATCTACAAGTGGATATATCTTCACCTTGCCTGGAGGAGCTATTTCATGAAGAGTATTAAGCAATCTTACATTGCTGACTCAATCATGGAAGTTAAGTATGTGTCAGCTTTAGAGGCATCTAAAGAAACACTCTGGCTTTGAAGGTTTCTTACAGAGCTAGGAGTCGTGCCACAAATAGACAAGCCAATTGCGTTGTATTGTAACAACACAAGTGCAGTCTCGCAATCTAAATAACCAAGGAACCACAAAAGGGGGAAGCATATAAAGAGGAAGTACCACCTGATTCGTGAATTTATTCAAAGACGGGAAGTCGTGGTGGAACAGATAGCCTCGAAGAACAATCTAGCCAAAACATTCAACAAGCCTTTGGCTGAGAGAGTCTTCAAAAGACATTTAGACGCCATAGGGGTAGGCACCTATAGACTTACATAGTCTTAGAGTGCAAGTAGGAAATTGTTGATATGTATGCACACTAAAAATGTATTTCTGATGTAATTTTGACTAAATTAATAAAAGTTTTATTCTTATTAATTGTTTGTATTTTTGCATTTTATTTTATGTATGACCTAGCATACTAACAAAAATAGATATTTACAATAGATAGGCAAAAAGTACTAACAACCCCATCACAAGACTGACCATGAGAACCTCAAAGATAAGAATGTGAGCAAAAGACATGTAATTGTGAAGAATTCTCGATAATCAGCAAAGTACTAAACACACATTCATGACAGTTAAATCCCAATTCTTACACCAGTAAAGGTCACAAATGCAAAACCTACTCTCACTTGAGTTATAGATTCCCCATTCTTTAGCCAATCAAAGGGTATCTCTATCTCCCAAATTGAATTCAAGAAGCACCAAGTGTAAGACACTTAACTACCAAAGGCAAATCTGGAAGAATCCAATATCCCTATCTTTAGGCAATATCAAAACTCCCAATGATTACTAAATTCTAATTCCCAACCTCTTTCTGAAGTTAGTCAAGGAATAACAAATATTGAATATATTAGCTTGGGACTCAACTCCTAACTCCATCTCTCGAATTCATTGGGAGGAAGTAATCCAAATAATAAATTCAACACAATGGATTCAACTAATCAAATATTAGATGTTGGAACTTAATGAACCAAGAGAAGGTAAAATACAAGAACTAATTAGGGTTCATCCCTTCAATTACAATTTTAGAAACTAAAATATATTGCCAATCAAAGACATAGAAATGAGAGAGAAAGGAAAACTCATAGACAAGATCTCTTCTTCTTCTCTAGTCCTCTCTTGGACAACTTTCAATCTCCTCTTGGATTTTTTTTCTCGTGTATAAGTGTTTTTCCCAATTGCTAACTGCCTTTTATGGTTTCATCATGTTCTATTTATAGGCTCTAAGAAGCCCTAAGAATCGTGCACGAGATAGATCATCAAATCTGTCTGCGACACTAAGCAGTGCCATTCAGGTCGGCATAAGCGGCACCGTTCTCTTCAGTATCTTTAATTCTAATAACTCTGAGACCAAGCATCGCCATTTTCCTTGATCTAGGCGGTGCTGCTCATCTTTATTTGTGGTGACTCTTCTTGTATTTTGTAGCTCCTTTCACCCTTATTTAGAGGTGTTCGTTCAGTTTTATGAAATTTAGACAAAACCGAATTGAATCAAAATTTCTATAAAACCAAATATAACTAAGTAGAAATTTAATCAAACCAAACCGAAATATTTTTAAAAAATCATAATATATATAAATAAATGATTAATTATATATATTTTAATATTAATTTTATATTTTAAAAAATATAATTTTAATTTTTCAAATTTTTTGATTTTTTATTTTAAAAAATCGAAAATCGAATCGAATTTTTATATAAATTTTAAAACTAATCGAATCAAATTTTATTAAAATTGAATTGAATTGAACAATTCAATTCAAAAAATCGATTTAAATCGTATACTGCATAGCCTTACTAATAATGAATGATAGAACGATGTGTCTATGCTCAAATGCACATTGATTTCGTGAACATAATCAGTGCATTGTAGAGAACCTTGCAATCTGGGTGCAAATACTCTGGTCCATAACTTTAGCTAGGATGTCCCCGAAATCATAGTTTTCTAAAAATGTGGAGAGGATAGTAGTGCACCAGTCGTATTCCTCTCATTGATGCCGCGATAAGGGGTGTATGGAACTTTCATTCTTCATTCCACATAAAGTACATCTAGGAAGGATACCTGGAATTCTAATGGATAAAGAAGCATTGGTCAAGAGCATGTCCATAGTAGCTCTCTAGAAGAAATTCCTTATTTTTTGTTGTATTGATAGATACCAAGAGTTTACCAAAACATTCCTTCCTTAGAAGAGCAGCGCTATATTATTTGTAAAAGCTATCCCATGAGGCTTTCTCTTTCTCTCCTTCTAAGGAAGGAATGTTTTGGTAAACTTCTTCATCAGGATAGCTTTTTCACTCTAAGATTTTTTTATTTCTGTAAAATAATCGAACTTGATAGAGTATATCTTATTTGTAGAGCATCACTATATTATTCTATTATTTGAAAAAGCTGAGTTAATAGATATATTATGAAAAACATCTACCTCAAAAGAAAGAAACTTAGTTTTAAAGTGATCCCCTCGTTGCCAATCTTGGTTAAAATCAATTAGCTGAATAATATATTTTCTAGGTTGTCCTTTTTTTAATGGGATAGTCGGCACTCATGAGCCAAAAGAAATCATCAGTCATCCCATATGTGAGGAAAGAAATCATTCCCAAGACATCATTCGAACCCCAAGGAGGAAAGGCTACACCCTCCAAGATTTCTGAAGGGTTACTTTTGGATTATTCTGTCTTCGAAAAAAATAAAAAATTGTCTAAGATGCTAAGTTTTAAAAATATTTTGGAGGCTACGTTGGTGCATTTTATAATATTTGACTGGCCATATCACTAAAGTATTTCAAGCATAACATGCAGGGGGAAAATCTCATTTTCATTTTTTTCCCTTTTATTTCTATAGTGAAAAAGAATTGAAGAATATCATTTTTTTTTCTAAATTAAATACAAAGTAGATAAATAAATTGACAATTGGAAAACATATTAATTACAATGTTGTATCTTGGTGTCCTAAAGAAATGTTGAACTCTTGCATTCAGCAGAGACACCTTGAGGAAACCTTGGCAAATCCTTGCAGTAGTCATAGATCATGAACTTGGATTGCACCCAACGAAGTCTGTTTCTGCCCTTAGCATTAGGTCCTTGAGTTTTCCATACTATTGTGTTGAAAGAATCAAGGGGTTTAGAAGCGCAAGACGGTCCAAAACAAGCATTGCCATTAAGATTGATGTTTCTGTAAGATGCAAAAAATAGTGCTTGAGACCAATCTGCCTTAACTCTTCCTCTTTGTGTTGCCCAATCATCTGCATTCCACAAGCTGTAGTACAATCTCATAAGTTGGTTCTTTGGGAATGGAATGCCCATTCCTTTGCTATTGCTGAATACTCTGAGGGGGCTGTTATCGACCAAGAAACTGTAAAACAGAGTTGCAAATAGGAATTAGAAACTGAGCCAATGCTAATAGAATATTGTGCTCTTGAAAATGATGGGGAGAAATTTCAACTTACATTATGCGTTCGGGATTCCAAACAATGGAGTATGTATGGAATGCAGCAGTGGGATTGAACTAGAGACGGAACTGTTGCTCCTTGTTTCTTTTTCCTTGGGCATAAACATTGGTGTGAACTATATATGGCTGGCTAGACACATTCCCTAAGAACTCAAAATCAATCTCATCGTGGGTTGATCCTTGAGATGATAACTGGATAAAAAAGAAGGGACCGAATTTGTCAAGAAAAGAATAGAATATACTATTAGCAAAATAGATGAACTTTGATGCAAAGAAACTTACAAAGAATGTTATCACAGAGCCTGTAGAATTGCCAGGTACAAGTTTGAGTTGAGCATCGAATCAGCTAAAAAGATACTCATTCCTGGATTGAAAACCAGAACCAGAATACTTGTCAAGAGAAAGTGTAAGCTCTTGGCCTCCATTGAGTATCTTACCTCTTCCATCACCCCAAGTGATGTCCACATCATTGTAGAAATTCCCAGCTAATGCTCTTTTCAGAGCTAGTGAAGAACTATGATGAAAAAGGATGCTAAGAAATGAGCTGATGCTCAGCTTCTACTCCACATAACCCTCATATACGTGTGGTTTGGGATGGTGACTCCTTGAGATAACCATCAACGAAGGATCCAAGAAAGAGGTCGTAGTTTTGGAACCATCATAAAGTATTTGAAATAATTGAAGCTAGCTAGAATATGGCCACAGCCATGCGTGTGGGGTTGGTGGCTCTCCAAAAGAGCCATTTCATGGCTAGAAAGTGAGTGTGAGGAGTGGGTAGAGACGTGTTGGGAAAACTGGAAACAGTTGTGGAATCTAATTAAGTGGGAACAATAGTAAATGGGTTGATGAGAATTCTTTTATGCTTTTTTTTTATAGATAATGAGTTAGCCCTGTATTGTAGAAGAAGTAGAAAAGGAAACAACCGTCTCCTCAAATAGTACAGGACCTGATTGGGGGACCGAAAAGGTTCCCCCATGATTACATAAAATGGCAGGGGGAATAAGGGATGGGGGTATATAACCAAAATAGTTGTGAAGTTTTGCCCACTTAGCAATTTCATGAGCATATACATTCCCAGACCGAGGGACATAAACATACTTCCAAAAATTCCTATCACTGAGCATAGACTTCACAACATCTATTGATCATTTACCAAGCCATTCCTCTGTTGAGTGAACGCTAGCTATGACCCTTATGACATTGAGAGAGTCACCTTTAAAGATGACTTTAGAGATATCAACCACATCTGCGATCAATGCTGCATTATGGGCTGCAAGAGCTTCAGCAGCAAACGCATCACCAGCAAAGTCTTTCCCAGTCCAAACCCAAAGAAGTTGACCCAAATGATCCCTAAAGACACAGGCAAAAATCGCAATCCTATCTTGAAAGGCACTATCGAAATTGACTTTGATATAGGAAAATGGAGGAGCCTGCCAAGATCGGGGAAGATATTGGTTTCTCCTTCTCAAATATCAAGTAATACCCGCCTTCCAATAAAGATTTGCTGTCTTGGCGATATTAGTAGAGATCACAGTCCACTGTTGAGAATCCTCTCTTGTACACAATTGATTTCTATATTTCCATACTTATTCCATCATCACTACAGCATAGTTTAGAAATTCTCTCTTATTCTCACGTGGGAAAGGGAAAGAATTGTCTGGATTCAGCAATTCCTTAACCCAGTCTTCAATTTTCCAGGTTGAAAAATTTTCTATACGAAGTTGCCATCTGGAATGCCACCATAAACACTTTGAAAAGGGATAGAGTAGAAATAGATGCTCCAATCTTTCCGTAGAAGACTGACATATATGACAGGATTGATCTATCAAAACCATAATCCGGGCTAATCTAGACTTTGTTGGCAGTAAATGTGAAACCACACGCCATAAAAAATGCTTGTGTTGGGTATGGAGACCAGAAGACCACAGATTTTTCCACATAGTTCTGGGGAGAGGAGTAGATGATGAAGATGAGTTAGGAATGTGCCTTAGCTAATGAATAATTTTGTATGCAGACTTAACAGAAAATCTCCCTGACACTAGTGAGTCGAGTTCCCCAATCTGGGGAATATAAAATTTCATGATTTCCCGAGTAATAGATGGTGGAAACAAATTTGAAATAAGGTTATAGTCCCACGTATGTTGATCTGAAATCATAAGATCTCACACAGTACTCAAATTTTTTTGAGCTCTCGGAACCGATGGTAAACGATGAGTAGGGAGGCCTGGGATCCATAGATCATCCCAAATATTTATCATCAATTCATGTCCAATACGATAACATATTCCTGCCTCCAATATCTCTTTACTTTTCTATATACCTTTCCAAATCCAGGAGGACTCACTCGGACATCGTTCCATATCCAGCAAACGTCTCCCGCGGAGGTATTTAGATTGGATTAGATTAACCCATGGACGATGAGGCTCAGTGTGTAGTTGCCAGGAAAGTTTGAGAGCAGAGCCAAATTATTATTCGACGTTTTCCGAAATCCTATACCACCAATGTTTTTGGGGGCATAAATGTAATCCAAAGCTTTAAGGTATAAGTGCCGACCTGAGTCCTCTTTATAGCCCCACCAAAAGTCCCGCATTATGGCATCCAATTTGTTACAGATGGAATATGGGAGATGGAAACATTGCATAACATGGATAGGAAGAGCTTGAGCTACATTCTTAATTAACATAGAACGACCAGCATGTGATAGAGTCTTAATTTTCCAACCACTGATTTTTTGTCGAAGTCTTTCCACCAGGCCTTGAAATACCACAGCTTTTGAAGATTTCTTATAGAATGGAGCTCCCAGATAAGTACTATTATGATCACATTTGGACATGTGTATAATAGAGCATATAGAACATTTCAGTTAGGGCTCCATATTCCTGCTAAAGTGAATTGCAGATTTAGCAAAATTAATAGATAGACCAAACCATCTGTAATACATTTCCAACAAATCCTGTACCACCTGTGTCTAGGTTACAGATGCTCTACAAAAAAGAATCAAATCATCCGCATACATAAGATGAGAAATATAAGGGCAGTTGCGTCCAATTTTTACACCATGGAAAAAGTTGTTGGACTCAGTTGTAGAAAGCATCCTAGATAGCAAGTTAAAGTACAATACAAACAATGATGGAGATAATGGATCCCCCTGTTGGAGACCTCTGAAGCTTTGGAAGAAACCAAATGGAGAGCCATTAATCAGAACTAAAAAAGACACAGAAGATACACACTCCAAAATAAGGTTGGTAAACTGATTATTAAAGCCTCAATGATATTGGAGAATCCGGATGAGGAGAGTCCATTCCACTTTGTCATAGGCCTTCTCCATATCAATCTTAAGTGCCATAAGACCCAATCTTCCTCTCTTCTTGTTTAAATGGTGCATTATCTCATGACACATAATCACATTGTCGCTCATACCACGGGAAGGAATAAAAGCACCTTGGGAAGGGACAACAATACTGTCCAGCAAAGGTTTAATACGATCCGCCAAAATTTTAGATATAACCTTATAAATGACATTACAAAGAGTAACGGGTCGAAAGTGATCAACTCTGTAAACTGCATCCCTTTTTGGGATAAGAGTGATGAAAGTATGATTTATAGACTTTAGCATTTTCCCATGAATGAAAACATACTGAACAGTAGCGACTACCCTTTATTCAACAATGTACCAGTAGGTTTTGAAGAAACAGGGACTCATTCCATCCAGACCAGGACTTTTTCCAGCCTGCATGTCAAAAACGGTTTGGTGAATAAACTCAGCAGATGGAATAGAGCACAGTACCTCATTTTTCATAGTTGTGATAGTTGGAGAAATGAGGTTATTGAGGTCAGAGGGGAACTGAGGGGTAGTGGAAGAGAACAGATTACAGTAATATTGTTCAAAAGCTTGACCAATACCATCCCAATTTGTAAGCCATTCAGCATCACCACCATTTAGCATCACCAATAAGCAGAGAATCAATGTGGTTATGTATTCTATGTACAATAGTTGAAAGATGAAAGAAACGAGTATTTGCATCACCATCTTCCAGCCAAGACATCTTTGCTTTGTTCCACCACAGTAGTTGTTCTCTTTTTAGTTGTTCATCTAAGGCTAGCTGAAGAGACTGTTCTTTTTCCAAAACAAGAGAGGATTGGGGAAGAGACTGAAGATTATCAATCTCCCTATGGAGCTCAATTATATTCTACTGGATAATCCCAAAGACTGTTTTATTCTAAGATTTAAGAGCATTTTTGATACTCAAAACTAGAGCAAAGAGAGGTGATCCCCGAACAGGAATTAACTATGCCGACATAACAATATCATGAGAAGCATTATCTCGTGTCCACATAGTCTCAAAACGAAAAGGTCTTATCAACTGTTCAAATGGAGGGGAAGTATCAAGAAGGAGAGGTTTATGATCTGAGGAGAGAGCAATAAGGTGGGAGACTAATTCTCGGGGAAACAGAACACGACATGCTTCATTTACAAGACCCCGATCTAGACGAACCTGGATGTTTACTTTTTCGGACCTTTTATTATTCCAAGTAAATGGAAATCCAGTATACCCCAAATCAATTAACCCCACAGTATCCACAAAAGAGCAAAAACCCCCAGATGCAGGAGAATAAAGTGGACGTCCACCATGTTTTTCAGTAGTAAACATTATACTATTGAAATCTCCCAAGATCAACCAAGGTCCAGAAAATCCTCTACCAATATTTGAAAGATTCTTGCAAAATCGTTGTTTCTGAGAATATATACAAGGACCATAAACACCTGTAAATTGCCAAGGAGAGCTAAGTTGAGAAGAAAAAATCAAGCAAGTGATCAAAGTATTATTGGAAGCTATAATTTGTAGATCAATATTTGGTCGCCAACACAATGCTAGACCACCCGCATAACCAGTAGCAGGAACAAAATGAAAATCTGAAAATCCAACCGCAATCACAATCTGTGAAATTCTTTCAAAGGAAGAAAATTTTATTTCAGATAGGAATAAAATATCAGGCCTATGCGAGTGAACAAATACTCGCAGGGTTCTTACTGCCTTGGATTGAGATAGTCCTTGGCAGTTCCAAGCAAAGACTAACATGGGGACTATGAGGGCCTGGATTGGCTCGCCTCCTTAGCCTCAGTAGAAAGATCAACAATGGAAAAAGGTACCCCCTTATCATTTTGTTGCTCAAGGTTTGAGCCGACCAATCCCTTACGTGCAAGACGTTTCATATTAATGAATCTCCTCTGGATAAGAACAACATTTTCCTTTGACTCTGGTGAAATCTGTTCCATATTAGCTGAATATGGAATTGTCGAAGAGGATGAAGACTGTGCAACATGGGATGTTAGTTGAAGTTGGGAAATGGAGAAGACCATACCAAGCTCATTTGGACTTAGGTGATCTGAAATACATACCGATGGATACTCATGATTAAAGCCCAAAATTGAGATGCCATTAATAGGAGGGATCTGTTTACATTTTTTGGGGATCGGTAAACTGGAAGAGGAAGGTCTTTTACCCAAATGTGGTAAAGCATACCCATGTTTGATAGGCCGAGGGATATCCAAAAATCCTGGTATTTTACATTTACTGCTCAAAAGCATGTAAGAATCCTGACTGATAATTAGCAATGAATCATCACAATCAATATTAGGTGGGGTATGAACTTCCATTGTGTCAATAGGGGAAATTAGTTCGGGCATATGGACCTTAGTCAGTGGAACTGGAATCAATGGGGAGGTAGTAGACAATGTGGAGGTAGTGGACAATGTAGTGGTTGTAGATGAAATCACAGTTGTGGGTATAGGTATAGGAGTTGGCCATGCATTTGTAGTAATGCAAGAAACACATTCGTGTACAGAGGCTAAAGTGGCTATTTCTAAATTCGTCAAGTTGGAGAAAGGCATAGAAAAAGCCATAGAGGAAGAAGTTAAAGTGGAAAAAGCTATGGAAGAAGAAGTTAATTTGGAAAAAGCCATGGAAGAAGAAGTTAAAGTGGAGGGTGTAGGTGTGGGATCATGTTCCGAAATTAGAGAAGGAAGTAGAGGAGTAGTTGAAGATATGGCCATAGTGTTTACTGGTGTAGCCAATTTAGGAGAAAAGTTTGGAGGAGTAGGTAATGGACTAACCGGGGAGATGGCGGGAAGCAAACAAGGATTAGTTGGAGTAGGTAATAAGGCCATTGAATTCGAGACAAATTTGAGTTGGAGTTGGAGTAGGAATTGGAAGTAGCTTCTGGACTATTCTGAGAGCTATGATTGGATGTTGTTGCAGGTGGAGTATTCCTATTGTGATGCTTCTCTGGTAGTCGCTGCTGGAAAGGAGCCGGATCAATAGCAGCAGAAGAGGGTGGGAAACGAGCATCACGTCAGTAAGGATAAAGACTCACTACTCTCATCCATGGACCAAATGCACAGCGGGGGTCCTTAGGACCTATGAACTCAATGGATGAATTTGGACAATCCCCTTCTTCATGGCCAAGTCGACCGCATGAGTAGCGGAAATTTGCTAGGTGTTCGTATTTAAAAGAGATCCATATTGGAGAGTTAGTTCCCTGTTGCATGTAAAACCTAGACGGTAGAGGAGAAATAGTGGATATTTCAACTTGAATTCTGATGAAATGTTAGAGAATTCCTCTACTGGACTGAGTGCTATCGGTAGATATAAATCGGCCAATATAGTTTCCAATGAGTTGTGCATTTGCAGTATTCATCTGATTTTGCGGCAGATTATGAACTTGAATCTAGTATATGATGGAATTAAACTCCAATTCCTCGTAGGAGAGATAAGACGGCCAATCTCTTAACACAGTAGGAGTTCTTTTTATATTCCATGGCCCTAAAGAGTATATATAATTTTTATTTGAAGAAAAAGCAAAAGAATAGAGAAAAGTATTGACTTCAAGGAGCGTGACTACCGGGGGTTCTCTCAGCTTCCATGCTACTTCTAGTATAGCTTGAATAGTTCGCAAGTCGAACCGCTTGTTGGACAGAATTCTTAGGACCAAAGCAGCAGCCAAGTAAGGGAGTTCGTTCTGGTTATTTGGAGAAAGGGATAGAAAGCCAGTTATAGAAGGAGTGTCAGCTTTAGGTGATTTCATGGCAGAGAAGAAAAATAATCTGTGGAAAAGAGAATATTCAGGAAGAAGAAATGTTGTAGCTGGAGAGTTACTCAGGAAGGGATTTTGGAATGAACAGAAAGTGATTCTACTCATTAGAGAGAACGGAGAAAATCTTGTAGAGGAGTAAGTTGTTTCTTCCCTTAAAGGAGTGATTCTGACTTTCAACAACTTGGTGCAAAGAAATAAACAAGCATTGACATAGGAGTAAGTTGTTTCTTCCCCTAAAGGCTCCGGATTTAGAACAAGATGAAACGTTCAAGAAATATTATCTAGTCCCGCATTGAGATGTGTTGTTAGGTTAGCCCAGTTGATCTTTTTTGAAGATGTTGAGAGCTTTGATTGGGTGTCATGTTTGGACTAGTAAAGCTCTGACCTTTTACCTGTTGAGTAGCATTGGTCCCAGTAGTACATGGAGTAGCCTATGCTACGACTAACTAGGTGTTATCTGAGAGAGAGGGGAGGAGGGAAAGTAGTTTCCTTATACATAAGTGTTTGAAAAGCTTTTTCATTTTATGTTTGATATTCAAGGTGTATTTGAAATGTAATTCTTTTTATATGTGTTTGTTTACTTATAATAAAAATAATAAAATATATAGAGTGATTGAAATAGTATTAAAGAGAGAATATGATATATTATGAATATATTATAGTTTTTTAAAAATAAAAATTATTTAAATTAAAATTTTTTTATTTGATAGATGAAAACCTATCCACTTACACCCAAAGGATATTCACCTTTAAAATTACATCAAGTCAAAAACTCAATTTAATATTGTGTTTTTTAGACAAGACCAGATCGGTTAACGGACTGTGAATCGGTCTCCAAACCGGTTTGGTCCTTTACTTTAAATCATTTTTCTTTAAAATCGTTCTATTTTCTTCAAATCGGATTGAAACAGATGGTCCAACTAAAATATCATTGAATCGATCGGTCAGACCCTATTGAACTGTTCTCTCTCTCTCTCTCTCTTGCTATATAAGATAATATATTAATAGGAAAGAAATAAGTTATATAGAAGGACCATATAGTCTGTAGTAATAGAGAAAATATTACAAATTTATGCTAATTTAGTTATTTATGACTTTATGGACTTAAATTGTCTTATAATATTGATTAATCTTATTCTTTAAAATAATTATATTTTTAAATTTTGAATTATAATATTATCAGTTCAATTGTAGTCCAATTATGATTAGACTATTGAACCAAGAATTAGTAAATTTTTTAATTCGATGGACGGTCCGATTTTGAAAACATTGGTTCAATCTACTTGGCCACTAATTATATTGGACAATGTTTATTAACTTAACTCAAAAGAATTTTAATCTAGTAAAAGTTTATCAACTCATCTCAAAAGAATTTTAATTTAAGTGATTTTTAATTTTGAAAACCTGTTCTCAATTCTCAATAACTATCATCTGTTTACAAACATAACATTCTTACTCTTTAACTCACATGGTGTCGCATTTTTTGAATTTAAATTCTTTTTCAATTCAAACCAATTCTTCTCAATGAATTACTGCTTAAGGCTCCCTAAAATGATACCAAATCTTACCCGTTATAAAGAGTTAAGTGCTTATTATATTTTGCTCATGCCATATAAACGAAAATACTATCCCATTAAACAATCGTTTAAACCCTTAGAAAGCTTAGAAAACAGCCAAAGCGTATCGATTTTTTTTAACACTAAGAAATTATAATTCAAGATTCGATTTTTAAAAAAACAAAAAACAAAAAATAATCTATGCCTACTTGCTCATACTTCTTTGAGGAGATTTTGAATCTTAACATGAATCTCAAGAGGATAATAATTAATCATTCATATTTGTTACCATATTAAGACTAAATGTCCATTTCATGCCATTTTTAGTTTGATATTTTCCATTTGAAATCAGAATAAAATTTGTTTTCTTTCGGCACTCATTGAAGCCAGTGATGACTTGTGTTTGATTCTGATTAGAAAAAGACGAACGCATATGAAACGTCTATGCCGGTGCTGATTTCTGAAAGTCTGGTCCTTGGAGGCTAAATTGGTGCATCACAGAATGGAGGGACCTAAACAGGAACATGATTTTGTTGTACCAATTCTGCTATTTGGCCATGTCCATGTCTAAATGTTAGGCAAAGATGATGGTGTGCAGATGTTGAATCAACCCAAATTCTGAAGCTGAATAGGATGGAAGGTTTCATATTAGCTTCCAGTGCAGCATCAATGTAAGTAATTTTCGTTTTTGTGGATGGAAATCTAAACTTATATGCCAACCGGAAATGCTTTTCTAAATGATAACTATCACTTGACGACTTTTATTCACCGCGTTAAATATCTCGACTTTCACCATTTGTCACTACCTTAAACTTCATCGGAAATTTGTAAGAATATCATCCTTATCTTCGCAATCTTGGCAATATGATCCATTCCAATGACATTGAAATTTTGATTCATTTTGGCTTCCAAAAAAGGGTAATTTGATAGGCATTGTTACTAGATTATCACAAACAATAAGATATCGGGAAAAACAATCATTTTCTTTATTTTGATAGTGAAAAAGAATCAAAGAATATCATCTATTCTAAATTACTTACTAAGTAAATACAAGAATTGACAATTGAAAAACAACTAATTGTCTCTTGGGGTCCTAAAGAAATCGTGAACGCTTGCATTTAGAATTATTCCTACGTAAAACAGGACAAAACATGTGGGAGTGAATAGTCATTTGAGCCAAATTTTATAATGAATAGAATATAATTTACAAAGAGTATATGTATGAGATGAAAACCCTTCAACGGGTTTCATGCAAAAACCATATAGGGGTCAACGGGAATAGCCCCATTTACGGGTCAAAAGGCAGAGCCCGAAACCTAAATGATAAACAGAATTTACCAACCCCTTACTTTGAACAATTTCAGAAATATTTAAGGAAAACTAATTGCCTATACGTTGAAAACAGGTTTTGAAATAATTTCCAAAATATGAAATTCTAAAACGACTTCAAAAGTCAGTCTGAAACGTTTAACCTTATCTAGTTTCATAGGTCTCAATCAATACCAAATAGTTTTGTAGATTTTATCAAATAAATGTACCATAAATAACCAATATGTGATCATATAAAAACATGCAATTTGAATAAACATGCAAAAATATGATATCGTATACCATACATAATGAACGATCAATTAGAACACTAAGTCATAAATAGCACATAGAATCGATCGGGACTCATTAGTGGCTCTGATACCACTATTAGAGAAAAATCATATCCAAACACATAGAATAGCAGTAGAATTAAACCAACCAATTTAGTTAAGGATTATACATTTGCTAATCATTTTGTTGATCATTCCGGCTGAACCACCGAGCTGAATCACAAGCAAGATGTCACGAACCTTGCATCTATATATGGAATTCACTCCAACTAATTTAGGTTGATACTTTGAAATGTAGTGCTAACTGAATTTCAATGCCTCTTACTCAGAAAGAGAGGTTTTTTGTTTTGATCTAGGTTTTTCTTTATAATGAAAAAGGAGATATAAATTTCCAAGATTTTTGGGATGATTTATAATATCTTTTTAAAGTCTTCTAAAGACCTATCCCTAATATTTTAGATCAAATCCTAGATATTATCTGATTTGATATCTAATTTCAAATTAGTTTTTGATTCTATTTCTGAATTAGTATTTCAACCGAATTGGAATTTTGCACTAACTTGGAAATATCTCTTTTATTCATCCTAATTCGATTTTGAATCGTATTTAATTAATTAGACGTCCAAACGAACTTGGTCCAATTAATCAAAATGCCTAGCCTAATTCAAAAAAAAAAAAAACGCTTTCGAAGCCCAATTTAAATTAATCTTCGAGTGCGACCCAATAGATACTTCACTACAAAAAAAGGGGCAAAATTGCGACAATGATATCGGTTGCAATTCAGTCGTAAAACTGACAATTGCAACCGACTAGCGACTTCATGGTCCTAGACACATTGGAGTAGTAGCTAAAATGAAATTTGCAACCGAAATTTGGTTGCAAAAAAGTTGTTGATTTGGTTACCGTGTTGCGTCATCATTTGGTTGCAAAAATGTAGTTTCGGTCGCAAATTGGTTGCAATCACAGACTGATTTGCGACCAAAAATTTCTAATTTTATTTACTAATTTTCTACATTCGGTTGCAATATAGTTGCAAAACTGCGACCAAACAGTCTCCAATTACAAACTAAAAATGCCCTGTTTCAACAACAAGCATATTTCAACAATGCTGAACTCATGTGCCCTGTTTTCCATTCAATAACAACTAACTCTACATTTAAATCTCCAATTCCTATTCAACAACAACCACTCAACATTCAAAACACACACACACACACACACACACACACACACACACACACACAATTCGAATCGCATATAACAACTGCTTCACATAGAAAATTAATAGGCCAATCAATGTAAAACTTAAGCATTCATTCACATAATATCTAAAAGTTCCAGAAAATGTGCTAAGAGTAATAAATCTTGACCATTCATTCACAGATGGATGGGAAAGAATACAAAATACATTAAGTTAAATCATCATCATTGGATCCTAAGTCACTAACAGCAGTAGAAACATCGTTCATACATACACTCATTTTGATTCCTCGAAACTCATCTAAAGTCTACCGCATCTTCTTGTGTTGGTCTAGCAAAATTTGAATTTGCTCATCTTTAGTGGCCAACTTCTTTTCCACCTCGCTAAGCTTGGAACTAAGGTTGCTAATTGTCTCTCTTTCTGTAGAAGAAGCTTGGGACTAAGATGCATCACTTTGTAAATTTTTCTTGCTTTGATTCATTTACTTTAGCAGCCCATTGCATACACATGACCCTTATTTAGTCCCCCTGCAGTAATAGTAAACAATTCCTTCTTATCCATGGCTTGTGAGCAACCTGAAGAGCCTCAAGTTTCTTGATTTTGTTTCTCAACAAGGGAGCCAAATTTTTCCTAAAAAACAAGATATTATAAATTAGAACATACAATCTTATGTTGATGAAGGAAAAACAAATGTAAAGATCAATAAAAATAATATCTACCCAAGTTTGTTTAGGTTTACGGTCTACGAATTGTCCTTTTTCAGGACAATCTCTCTAAACAGTGTGGAGTTGTTCCCAGCATTTATGGTATACAAATTGATCCCCCATCTTCTCAGTTAAAAGCATTCATTAGAAGAATGATGTAATAGGAGTGAGAATAATGGGATGGCAGAAGTGGCAGCTAGGAAAAAATGTAATATTTACATACCATCCTAGCTTCGTGCTCCGAAAGGAGACAGATCCACCAAACTGTCTCGATGCACCCTGACCATCGTTGCACACGGTCCTATTAAGGACATTTGCTTGCCTTTCTTCATATAATCTTCCTTAGCTCACTCTTCACACAACTTCTAATAAATAGTATCAGAGATCCAATGTGGTTTTCGTTGGGATTTGCGGACTCTGTGCAAGTGATCTTTTAATCTACTTGCACAACGAGCCTCTCATGCCTTCCTAATACTCCCCTCATGTAGAGGATCCCATCTATACAATTTTTGCAAAAGGAGTAGTATGATTAAGTTAAAAAGGAATTTGATGCAAGTATATTCTAAAGAAGAATATAAATAAAATGAGGCATTTGTTACATCTTTACATGAATAGAACATTTTAAATGAATTGAAATAAGTAATTTGTTTTCTTGAATTATATTAGAGACTACTAAAAGTATACATGGCAATCATGGCAAAACAAAAAAATAAAAAAACAAAAAAAAGAGTAGCGTGTGAAATATGTAAAATATTGTTTCTTTGATAAAACAACATTCCAAGAAGTAGGAGCAAGTGAAAAGTACCATGAACTCAACCACCATACTTCTTTAACATCCCCAAGCACCTTAGGAAAGCTGAGGTATAGTCTAAAATACCTCTTATGAATGATATCACTAATGGACAATGCATACTTTGATTGCAAAGTTATCATGTTTCATGTACATAGTATTATAACATTGAAAGTTAGAATAAAAATAACTTAGGCAAATAATGCATGAAAATATAAAAACCATTATGAATTTAATGACAAACACAAATTCCCATACTATACTTACGTATCAACATATGGCTAAATCAATGTCCTTGCATCTAATACACTAGATGATGCAGATGGTACATTGCTACTAGTTAGAGTATCAGTCTCCATCCCTGATTGTGACCCTATTGCAGGAAAAG
Source organism: Voacanga thouarsii (assembly GCA_026120185.1). Taxonomy (NCBI): domain Eukaryota; kingdom Viridiplantae; phylum Streptophyta; class Magnoliopsida; order Gentianales; family Apocynaceae; genus Voacanga; species Voacanga thouarsii. The sequence continues at coordinate 1,118,698 of JANUWF010000528.1, read as the reverse complement.
TGTGACTACGAATCACTGGTGAAGGGTGACTACCTAAGGCTCATAAAACTGAGAACGATACTCCTCCGAAGAGTGATCTAAACTATTGACCCTATTGGTTGATGCACATATTAGATTTGGATTATCTGTCTTTGCAAAAGAAGTAAAAAAGAAAAAAAAAATCAAAATACAAGTTATGATCAAAACAAGTATGTATCATGTAATATCCTATTGACTATAAATACATTTTGCCTAGAAGCAACAGATGAATACTTGACAGCTTGTTGGAGGCTATATAAGAAAGATAATGCTTGATAACTTGTTTCACTAGTGCTTAACAGCTTGTTTTATTGGATATTAAAAAAATGCCACACAAAAATTAATTAGGATACTATTTTTATTCATCAGATTCATCAAATTCTTCTAACAATTCATTTTTCTCATTCTCTGAGCTCTTATCACTTGTATTCCATTCTTCTTCTTCATTTTCTTCATCATCATTTTCACCTAATTGTAAATCTCGTTTTTCAAATCATGGTAACTCAACAATCAATTCTACTACTTCTTTATCACCGGATTCATAAGACAAAGATCCCACATCATTAACCCCATGAGTCATAATAGCCAATTCTACATCAATTACATCCTCTTGATATGCATTTTCCACTTGAGGAGCGTCAATGACATGGCGAGCTTTACATTTTTGCACCGCTATCCAATCACTTTTTTGTCTCTTAACTCTGGGATAAGAGTTGTAGTAAACTTGAATAGCTTGATGGGCCAAAATGAATGGGTCATAATTAGGGTATCTCCTTTTATGGTTGATATCCACAAGTTTATACTGATAGGTGAACTTTCACTCTCTGATTACTAGTTGGATCAAACCAATCTTTGAACATTACCACTTTTTAAATAGAAGTAAGAGGGAGTTCAAACTCGATGATCTCTTGCAAGACTCCATAGTAATCAGAATTAGCTAAATTGTTATCACTTCATTTGACACAAATTCCACTATTGCATGTCTTCTTCCCTTGTGTGAATGTGTATGAAACCTATATCCACTCACGAAGTATCCTTTAAAGGAATCCACAATTCGAGATGGTCTCCAAGAAATGGCCTTTAGGCACTGGTTATCCACATGATTCAATTTATTGTTAACGTGTAGAAGCAATTGACAGAACGTGAATAAATAACAAAATATTACATTGAACTCAATGTAAGATTTAGGATACAAAAGATTTTACACTTACAAATTTCCTAAATCATTAAGCAAACTCTTTGTGAAATCTAAGGTCAATGTTTAGATTCTTGATATTCGGTTCCACCGATCGCAAATAGTCTTTGAATTTCCTAGAAATTGAAATTCATACATGCATCACAAGTAATACAAGTGTTATGATCTCTGAACCTCTCTAAGGAAATTATGCACATAATACATTATCAAGGATATTTAATATATGTATATTACTTACTCAACATATGGTTTAACCTCTTCTCAGTTGCCTAATATATAATTTGTAATTGCAATCATCTCTTCATCCTTCAAGTATTGCTATTTTGCTCCATCTATTTTTCGCCCCACTGACTTGCATATTAACAAAACATATCCAATTGAATTGGGAGCACATTCTTCATTACAAGATAATGTTCTATTATTTGTATCCACGTGAAGTTCAAAGTAGTACGAAAAGAATGTTGATACCTCCTCAACAAGCTAAGCATTGCAGATTGACCTTTCTACACTTGCCTTGTTTTTTTTATCTTTTTCTTGAGATGATGCAAGAACTTGCCATCACCAATTTATTAAAACTCTATGATGTTTTCAAAAAAAATATTCAGCCAAAACCAACTTAATAATTTTGTGAGTGATTGAGACATACCATTGAAATAAATACATCGACATATATTGCACATGCCAACCAACCCTTGTCTCGTATGGCAAGTGAAGTAGAAGATGTTCCATTACATAAAAAAAAATCCGGTGGAAATATTCTATCTAGCTTGCAAATCAGAGGAGCAATATCTTTCTCTAGTTTGTGGATGTGGGACTCAGATAACTTTTGAGAACATAAATCCCTGTAAAAGAGGCTCAATTCCGTTAAAACACTCCATATTTTTTGGGGAAGCAATTCCTGTGAGGCAGTTGGGAGTCATCTCTCCATGAACACATGGCAATCATAGCTCTTCATGCCAGACATTTTCAAATCTTTATAATCAATGCACCTCCCTAAGTTTGATGCATACCCATTTGGAAGCCTAACTGTTGGTTTGAAAAAAACAGAGAGCATGCATACGGGAGACAAAAATGGAGGAAAAAAAACATGAACAAAGAACAACAGCAGCATAGAAGCATTTAGACCATACCTCTCCGTGCCTTAAACCTTGAAGACTGTGGTAGAATGGATTGAATCACAGGGACAGCTTCTTCCTTCCCGTTTGATGAAGCCTCCAGTTGTTCTCCTGCCAATCTTCTACTTCTCCTCGGTGCATTAATGCCAGGCCTTTCAATTCTCAGAATATGCCCTCCCTAATCCTTGTTGGTGAATATAGAAAATGGGTAAGAAGAGCATCGGTCATGGTTCTTGTTAGCGTGGCTTCTTATAGCTAAAAACCAAGAACAGAAAGGTCACGAGAGAAAATCAAAGGTTTTTCATTTTCCATCCAGAGAGCCATGAGTAGTGTAGCCAAAATTGGTCTTTAATTAATCTGATAATAATATCTCCCGGGTTTTAATATTTCAAACACCTAGATATTATTAACAGAGTAAGTTTGGCTTCACCCTAAACTCTTCTGAACTGTATCTAGAAAAACCTTATGGTCCAGGCTATTGGGCCAAAATAATATTTATTATTTTTCTTGGACCCGAAAAGTCTAAAATAATAAACATTAATTATTTATTCATTGGGCTTAAATAAATAACCCAATAAATAATTAATGAGTCCAAATGAATCAAAATAATTATACTTTAATTAATTTATTTCTTGGCTTAAATAAATAATTCAATAAATAATTAATGATAATTATTTTCCCTCTAGTTTAAGCCCAAGTTAATTTTCTAATTATTCAAACTGGACCTAGGCCCTGAATAATTAATTAACCAATTAAATCAGATAATAAATTTCTCTCAATTTATTTTATTCCAGTCTAATAATAAATTAGACTTCCTGAATAAAATAAATCCCTCTTTAACTGAGACCAATTCCTCAACCCAAAATTAATTAGGACTTACGGACTATTTTGAGGACCAAAAAGACACATCGTCTTGGCTACTAAAATGATCAAAATACCCATACTATACAAATAGTTGTATTTTGCATTTTAAATATTTTCTAATATCACCATAAGGAAATATTGACCCCAAGGACAATGCTGAGTTAACAAAGTCTCCGACCTACAAGTGAAATGACTAAAATACCCCTCTACACATCGCCGTGCATTTAGAGAGGAAGAAGTGTACTAACACTCCTCTAAATGACATCTATCATCCTTAGGCTTCTAGTCCAATGATCAATGACTTCCTGGAGTGTTTCTGCTTTTCAAGGAAGCTACCCTAAAGCAAACATCCAAGTCATGTTTCCCAGGGCCCTAGACAATTAGATCATTCAGACAACCACAAGGGGCGATATAGTGTAGAAACTATCTTGTACAAGTCTGTCTTAACTAACTAGTTACATAAACCCAATATGCAAGTGTATTGATTCTATGATAGAACCTCAACTATAGCATATCAAAGTATATGCTTCCAGATTCATCAGACCACCAACTTATTCTCAAGTCGTAGAGTACTAGTCCATGCTGTAGCGGTAGTAGTCTAGGTTTTTACCATGTAGTACTTTTAGAAACCACTATTACAGGTCCTGTTCTACGTATTCGAAATACGCTTATATCATGAAGTGAGTGGTCTACTCACTGGCCAAAGGTAAGCTATTTCCCATTTGGAATTCATAACATAATAACCTAAACATGATGAGATTCCCATTCTCATCAATTGGTTAAAAACAAATGTTCATGTGTTCAAATAACCCATAATCCATACATTATTATGAAAGACCACCATTCACATGGATCACTTATTTAAACGCAATGGGTCTTTTCCAAACGAAATTATGCACAAACAAAAAGTAAATTCACAAACGTTTTCTGAAAATAAATTCTTTTATTAAAATATTCGATATTTATATCAGAAACCTAGTCTAAGAGGGCATATTCCCAATACTAACATCCTTAACCCAATCTAGTAGAAGCTTCCTTTGTTCTTTTGTCAATGAATAGCAAGCTTTAGGTTTGGTACCCTTCTTCCGATCTACTTGATGAATTTCTAACTCTAGCCTATTATAGAACATGGCCAAATCATGTCTAGTCTTGACATTGTCATTGATCTTACTATTCACGTCCATCACTGTATTGAATACATTATGAAACACATTTTCTTGTTGTGCATTATATCAATATTATGGTAGATAAGATTATCTCACCAATAGGGTAAATCCCAGAATATGCTATGTTCTACCCAATTATGGCAATCACCCCTACCATCTTATTTCCCAAGTTCAGTTGCAGTTTCAGTTATATTTGAAAATAGTTTAACTCTATTCCATAGTTGGTCACCAGTAAGACCAAGTGGTGGTAGACTTAGATCCTCACCTTTATTTATTTTGAAGAATTTTTTGTCTCTTCAAAACGGGTGGTCAATAGGTAAAAATTGACGATGGCAATCAAACCATGATTACTTTCCTCCAATAGGCAGTTGAAATGCTTTTGTACGTTCCATGTAATATGGAGAAGCCAACCTCCCTGATGTACTCCACCCACTCAACATTCCATAAGCAAGGAAGTCATTAATTGTCCACTATGTAACACCCCACTACCTAGGCCCAACAGGGCCGGGGATGTCGCCCCGTCCAAAGGACAAGGGGTCTTTATAACTAGGTCACACCAACGAAAATAAAAATAATCCTTTAAAAATTGAACTCATTACAACCCAAAAATTCAGGAACAAATCCAAAATAAATTGTTCAATATCATCTCTCAAAGCAACACATAAAATAAATAACATAGAGTCATCTAAGCAGGCAACAAATCTAGCTACTCATCTCTATAGCAGGATCGACCTGAAAACATGGCATAAAAGGTGATGAGATAAAAAATCCCAATAAGCCCATGTGTGCTTTGAGTGTTTCAGGTAAAACAGTTCATGTATGCAAGTTGTAAAAGTTGTATAAAAGAAAATGCTGGCAAGCAATAAATAAGGATTAAAATAAAGAGTGGCATTTTACTTTTCAAACCATGTATGTGCACAATAAATACAACCACTCAAATGAGTAGCCATGGGTTTCCACACGTTGGGCCCCATGACCATATAACGGTCAGAATGCCACACTTTGTGCAGATTGACAAAAAGGTAGGTGATCGGCCTACCGGGTAAGATACTCCTCCTTCTCTACACCCAAACATACCAATTGTCTACTTCGAAAACATACAGCCCACTTGACTGAAACTTGCTAGCTACGACCGGCATGACTAAGTAGTATTGTTGCTTCTCTAAGTTGAGTTCATCTTTTGGAGGTGACCTCCTGTCAGAAGACTCACTCTTGCTCTTCAAAACTAGTACTACTAGCCTACCCTTATTGAGTACTCAACGTTGATTGTCCCACTTGGGAGAAAACTAATAAACATTCCTTTACTTGGAAATAGCAATTAAGGGTTTTTTAAAATTCATGTCAAAGTTGGTTTTTTAGAAAGAGTTTAGTGTTTGAGCAAAACTGCTTGTTGATTTTCAAATGATTTGTTTGATTAAAACAAGAAAGGAAATAGTCCTTAATTGTCTTTACAAAATGAGTGTCCATACACTTTGCGTTTGGCTTACCATAGTAACCTTTTGTCATCAAATAAATTTATGCAGGAGCTTACCTAATCCTTTGCTTGCAAATTCACAAATATTCCAAAGCTGACCTAACCCCACCTGGGGTAAACACAAGTCAAATGGTTATACTCAAGCTATATTCGCTTCCATAAATAATCCTAATTCAACTTATTACAATCATGACCCTAATGTCCTAAGCTTTAGGGCTAGAAAATAAGTCTAGCTTGATAAGTGAAAATAACTAGGGGTCGTAAAATAATTACTAATAAGTTATAGGTTCAAATACAAATCTTGAGTGTTGTTATTAATAAATAAACTAGGGTTTAATTGATGAAGAATCCTAAGTCCTAGATGATATTATTAAAGTAAATAATAAATTATTACTAATATCTTAATTAATAATTAATAGATAGAAAATAAATAAAATTAATAATAAATAAATTTTATTAAATTTTGATCAATAGATAATAAATAAATTTCAATAGTATTTATGAATATATGGTCTACAAGATCTTTAATATTTTACTTATTATTATTTATATAAAATGTTTTATTTATTATTATTATATATAAATATTTATATATTATTTTTGATAAAAGATATCATTTATTTGGCTAAAATATCACTATTCCATTTAATACTCCAATTCCAAAACTTCCTACGATTTTCAAAATTTTTGGAGGAAAATATAGTACTAATTTTAATTAACGTAATAAAATTGGCCAATTAAAATAGCTTAGGATCAACAAGGTCATGATCATCATTTTCCTATTGCTAACAAGAATCATAAACATAAACTCCAACATCAATCAACAAACTATTCTATTCATGAATAAAGGCTTAAATCTATACCTACTATCATATGGCCAAATCTCTACTAAGCATAACCATATTCATGGCTTCAATGAAAACAAGAACATAATACTCTATTCACCAAAGGTGACATAATATGTAGCATGCTTAAACATCCATACTCACTCAAGACATGAAGAACATGCATCGATCCACAAGAAATTTTATAAAACTTAACCATGGCAAAACATCCTCATGCTCCAATCTCAACTCCTTCATACATAAGCACATACTCAAACCCCAATCATATTCTATCCCTTAACTAACAACATTTAAGCGATATGCCTTTAGAATTAAAGAGAAGGTTAAAGAGAAATACTTGGTTGAAGACTATCTCGATGAAGATTCAAGGAGATCCACACGCTTAGGAGGCTTGAATCATCCAAGAAAGAAGAAGAAAAACAGCTATGGTTGTAGCAACCATTTCGGCCGAGAGAGAGAGAGAGAGAGTATTAGTATGACATGTTAAAGATTGAAGGGAAGAAGATGAACAAAAGTTGTTCTTGGTTACCTTGATGGTGTTCTTGAGACTTTAAGAAAAATTCTGGTTTTTGATCCAATTGTAAATTTTTGTTTTCGAGATTTGATGTTATAAAATCCAGAAATGGACTCTAGGGAGTGAGTAGGCGTGATCTGGAGTTTTTGGAAGGGATTGAAGGTGTTTAGAGTGGTCTTAGGCTTGAAGAAAGGTAGTGTGTGTTCTTGGAGAAATTGAGAGAATTGGAGAGAAAGTGCTAGACAAAATGCTGAAGGTGTTGGCCGAATGATTGAGAGATTTCTGTGATTTGATTTTCAGATTAGGGAGAAGAGGGAAATCTGGTTGTTTGAAATTCAAATGGAGTAATTTATGGAGTGTTTTATGGTAGAAGATATGGTAATGTTGTTTGATTGATGGAGGTTCTTTGGGGCTACTATGGCCAACGGTTTTGTGGTTTTGCTGAAATGAAGGAGGGTTGAAAGAGCTATAAGGTTGGCCAAAATTCTGAGTTCAATGGTGGGAGAATTTCTGGTTTTTGAAGCTTAATCCAAGGGAGTTTTCATGGAGCAATTGCTGGAATTTTTGAACTTCAATTGAAAGCTTGATTGGAGTAATTGAATGAGGAATTTGAGGAATGGCTATGGAGTCCAGTCGTGTAGGTCAGTGGAGGAGGTAATGGAGTTCATTTCATGGCTGACTAAGGTTAACTTCACAGAAGTTTGAGATGGTTTTCAAACAAGGCTGGAATTTTTCTGGTTTGAGATTCGAATTGCTTGCTAGAATTTGTTGTGCAGTTTTTCTGTAATGTTCCAGCTGATTTGCAGAGGATTTGGGGAGGTATTAGAGGGTCTTTTAAGGCTGGTTTCTAGCCTTCTTTATGGTGGAAAGGCAGAGGTAATCTACTGGTCTGAAGGGTAGAAGAAATAGCTTTGTTTTTGGCCTGCTAAGCATCGAAGCTGTCCAGAATTTTTTTCTGGTTTGCACAGCTTTGTGCAGTCCAGTTTTTGGCAAAGAATTTCAGTCTTCAAGTTGAATAAGTTGGCCATTTTTTTGGCAGCATTTGAGTAAGAAAGATGGTTGAAAATTTCGAAGGCTAGACTGTCCAAGAACCTGGAAAATTTTCAGATTGCTTCCATGAAGAAGATGAACACTATAGAGTGGAGTTTGAAGGTTCAACTATGGAGATTAATTCTCTTGGGAACCTTCATTAATTCCTTCCCTATTTTCAGTCAAAACTCGATCCTCTAAGAGCCATTTTCGAAATTCCAAGACCAAAAATCCTTGCTGAAATTTGCTGGAATTAAAACATAGATTTGGATAAATTGAACAAACTTAATTGGTAAAGAATTTAAGGTAAGCTAGGAAATAAAAGGACATGAATCCCTTAAGAATTCTTTTAGGGCATAAGAATAGGATTAGGACATTCCCTTCATGTCTCCCCTAGGACAACACTCCTATTTCTACTTATGGAATGCAAGGGCCGAAAAAAAAATTCAACCTAAAATAAAATAAAAATAATCATGATAAAACTTAAATGATTGGATTTGAACTCAAGACCTTAGAGATTAATTCCAAAGCTCTAACAACTAAACCACAACAACTCTTATTCTTATTTTCTCTCCCAAATATTCTTCCTACTTAATCCTCAAGCTATCTTCCTATGTTGACCTCAAGCAAAATTACCATTTTACCCTTCCTACTCAATAAGCATAATTAAGCCTTCTAGACTATAAATCATAATTCTAAAGCACATAAAATCATTCAAAAATATATTTATTCATGCAAGAAAATATGATATGCATCCCGACCCCCTTACTCTAGGGTTAGCTTTAGGTGGGGTTTCACACACTGAAGGGCAGCCCACATTTGAAAATTTTGTCTATTTGAAATATCATATGTCATGACTCCATCGGCCCATAAGTGATTTAATTCATCAACTAATGGCTACAAATATACATCTACCTTATGTTTTGGATTTTTTGGTCCTGGTATAATGACAGTTAGGAACATAATGAGATTTTTCATGCACGTCCAAGGTGGTAGATTATAAGGGGTCACAATGACGGGACAACAGGAGTACTGTTTTCTAGAAATTTCAAATGGTGAGAATCTACTTGTACACAAACCAAGTCTAATATTTCTAGGCTATTATGCAAAATCAGGATAGCATGCATCCATCAAAGTGCTTCCAGGCTTCTCTATCTCGTGGATGATTCAAAATACCATCCTCACTTGCACTCTCCGCATGCCACCTCATATGCTCTGCAGTGGTTGTAGATACATACAATCTCTGTAGCCTTAGAGTGATTGGAAAATAATAAATTTTTTCTAAAAGCAACCTCTTTCAATAATTTATTCTTTCCAACCTTCTTCTTACACATATAACATTCATGGCCATAGAATTTACACACTCTACTATTACTTTCACCTTTACAATAGAGCATACAACCATTGACACATACATCAAAATTCTGCATTGGTAATCCACGTTCGATGACCAACCTCTTAGTCTGATAGAAGTCTTCTGCCATCTTGTTACCAAGTGGCATAACTTCTTTTATAAACTGGGCAATTTGGTTGAAATATTTTTCAAACATATTATTTTCAGACTTAATATTTAGTAAACAAGAAACAAAAGATAACTGGGAGTGACTTGCACATCCATTCCATATTAGTGTATCTGCAGCTCTTAACATGTCGTACAATTTATGCGCCTCTGGATTAGGTGATTAATCGGCACGAGATTGAGGCTTTGGGTCAAAGCTTGGTCCTACAGCACCAATTATCATCTGATAGTATGGGTTTTTGGATGTTAATTCTACAAATAACGTGAAATGGTCCCTCCTGTCAATTGTTGGGACCAATACTTCTCCGTGACAAATCCAGTTCGTATAATTAGATACAAACCCTTTTCGATACAAATGGGATATGATTACTTCCTAGAATAAAACCTTTCATTCTTACATGAAGAAAAAGGACATCTAATTTGACCCCTATTTGTTAGAGGAGCATTTAATGATGCAAACTCAATAAATTTATAGACTCCCTCAATAAACTCTGGATTAAACCCCTGTCCCCTAGAGTTATGACGTTTATTCATCCAACTACGATTATCCATCTGTAACATACACATTAAACACAAAGTTGAAAAATATTAGCCAATTAGAATCACCTTGTTTAAGCTTCTAAGTCAAGTTATCCTGTGCACCAAATTATAAGGTTAGAACATTCATAGCATGTAATTCTATAACAATGTATTATTCAATAAATAGGGTTATAACATTCATAGCATGATAAGATGTTTAAATAAGCCTTTTCCTATAGCATATATATTTGAAAAAGCTTAGAAGTCATAATAAATTACATAAAGTTCATTTCTAATAATTAAATAAAATTTAACGCATAAAAGCTTCATTATGCATGAGTTTTAAAGAAAAGAATATTCATTAGAATCTAACAATCAATGCTCTTAAATTCAAGCAAAATGCTTATGCTTGGATATATCAGGAAAACACTTAATCATATCAAGAAAGCATTTAGCTATATCAAAAAAGCATTTAGCTATTCCCAATTAAGGTTTGCATAGCACTGAGAGCAAATGGTGCACTATTTCTTTCCTTAATCTCAAAAGCCTAAGATATTCCTCTACAAATTCTAGTTTATGGAATGTTAAAACCCTTTCTTAATTTGTTCAGTTCTGGCTGTACAATTTCTACTTTGTCTAGTGAACAAAAACTTTCTATAAGTACAAGAAAGTTGGGTTATATACAGACAAGAAAGAACAAGAATTAGGAAATGATATCCTTCAGAAATGAAGCTCTGTATCACAAACTTAAGATAGATGACAGAAATATAACCCAAGTACTAAAAATTTTAAATATGACAAAAAAGAGAAGGAAAATAGGCATTTTAACTCAAAACTTAGAAAGAAGTTGTAGTGTGTCTTGCTTCTCTGCCTAGCTACGGTTCATTTCCTACTATGTCTCTAACACTTCACAATGAATAATAAGTTTGTATATTTTGGATTGGTCTTGCTGCCATGTGTTAAACTTTTCATCCTCAGTTGATAAAAACTTGGATCTTTGTTAATGCGGGAAAATAGGCACATATTGATCTGCCTAATTGGTGATAAGTTAAATACACATTACTACTTCCTGGTCAATGATCCATGCCATTGTCTTCAAGTAGTGATAAAATTTAACATGCTAAATCTACTTTTCTCAGTTAATATGGTAAGCTGTACTTGAATAGATTTATGTCCTCACATATGGCAAGTTTTTTCCAATATTTTTACCTTTCAATAACTCTTTGTATTGTCAAGATCTACATGGATAAATTAATTAGCTATTTCTTTTCTAGTTACCATTTTATATTGAAATCAAACTTAAAAACCACCATACTTAGAGCATGCTTGTGTAGTAGATTGGGACATCAAAGGAGTTTCTTTGTCTGTCTTGTATAATGTGCATATTTTAGACTGAGCTAATTTAGGAATATGTCTTTATGCATGTTCTAGGTGGTCATACCTGTGAGAGAAAGCTTGTTTACTATAAAATTTCTACTTTGTCTAGTGAACAAAAATAGCTATTTCCAATTACAACTTTCTATAAGTTTTTCCTATGTTTTGTTCAACATAACCCACCACATTTCACCCTTTTAAAATGTTTAACATTCTAATAATGGTGTTTTAGCTTTTTTTCTCAAGCTCAGCACCCTCCAATCATCCAATTATAGCTATTATATCAAAGTTGCCAATACAGAATGTTTCCATTCTTCTATAAATAGCTTTAGGTATTCTTGCTATCGTTAGTTTCTTAGCTATCAAAAGTCCACATGATCTATTCCAAACCTTTCCTAACATTCCCAACCATCTTCCTCTAAGAAGCATGCACAAATTCCAAGCAGTCCATTTAGGTTATTCTTTTACTAAAGTAGCTTTTCTAGTTTCCAACATCCAAGAACTTCTTCCCTACTAAACCTTAAATAAATTTCTAGCATGTTAACACTTCAAAGTGTATGATGTATGCTGAAAAATAGGGTAAACAAGATAACTATGATACAAATATCACATGCAATCTATGTTCTAAGAAAGAAGGATATGTACTTAGTGCATTACTAGCACTGCAAGAAAGGCATGATTTAGCGAGGGAAATTAGTGAGGGATAAATCCCTCGCTAAATCAGCGAGGGATTAGTGATGGATAAACACAGATTGACTATCCATCGCTAATCACTAGCTGATTAGCGACGAATTAGCTTTAACACGAATCCCTTTCAAATTAGTAAGGGATTGAAATATCCAATTCTAATCCGTTGCAAATTTGATAGAGATTTGCGACGGATTTTTTATTTTTACTTAATATTCATTGTAATTTTTTAGCTTCGGATTTGCGAGGAGACCCAAGCTAATCCCATGCTAATTTGTGAGAGAATAGCGACGGATATGTCCACGCAATTCATTGCCTGATTGCAACGGATTTAAGTTTTATTAGCGAGGGATATTAAAATTCCTCGCTAATCCATCGCGGAAAATTCCCACCCCCATTCCTTCACTAATTTCCACCCCTATTTTGTGGATTCTCAAATTTTTTCCTCACAATACTTTTGTGTGTGATAAATTTTTTTATGTAATATCCTTACAAATACGTAATTCTTTATTATTTGTTGAATTATAACCAATATATTTGCATTTAATATATGTGTAATTACCATCGACAAGTTATGAAGTATAGATTATAATTAAATGATATGCATACATTATACCTCTGTACAAATTCGTCATGTCTAGTATATATATAATATATTGATAACTTTATATGCAATATATATATATATATATATATATATATATATTTGATGCATTCATCATATGGTCGATGTATAATTATACAAATATGAACACATGCACATTTAATTACAATGAGAGTTTACATGTACAATCGAAGTTCTATATATTACGTTTTATTACATTTGATTAGGGTAATAAATACAATTTTGGGATATAAAAACACGTCAATACTAATTAAACTTTTCATATATTAGTAAGTATAACAGGATCGATGTTAATTAAATCTAAACAAACACCATGATAAATATTTAGAATTGTTCACTGGCGAAATATTTCATGCTCTTAATCCGTAGCTAAGTAGGAAGTAGTTAAGAGTTGATAGAAATAAATATGTTTTTCCAGTAGAGTATTGAAAAAAGTGAGAAAAATGTCATATCCGTCACTAATCCGTCTCTAAATAGCGACGTAATGTAATAGCGAGGGATTAGCTAGGGATTCAATATAACTTGAAGCAAAAATTTTGAGCGGAATCTGAAATTCAAAAAATCCGTTGCTACAACACAATTAGCAAGGGATCAGAAAGGCACTAAAAATGCATTGAGGTTGTCCCTCGCTAATCCGTCGCTGAATGATTCCCTCGCGAATCGCACGCTATTTTGCGATGGATTAGCGAGGGATTTAATTTATTGTATTTTTAGTATCCGTCGCTAATCCCTCTCTATTAGCGATGGATTAGCGACTTAAATTTCCCTCTGCAAATCCAATGACTAATACATCGACCCGGCTTCTTTTTTCTCTGTTTTGTCTTCCCTACCCGTCTTCTTCCCTTTTCTCTAGCTAATCCCTCTTAAATCCTTTCCAATCCCTTCCATCCATCAACCCACCGACAACCTTATCTGAACACATTAGCGAGGGACATCTATTGCCACCGCGATGTGACCTTGAGCTCATTGCATCGAAAATCGCCTCAATAGCTCGACCTCCACAATCACCCACCGGAGCTGATATTGTTACTGGTTCTTCAAGGTCTCATCAATTTTCATTGATTGTTGCTTTTTAATTTTGTTACCCTTATTGGTTCTTCAAGGTGAAATTGTAGTTTTCCTTGGATGTATGTCAAATCGACTAAACTGGATAATTGAAGTGTTTGTTAGTAATATTTAACTGGATAATTGAACTCGATTGAACTGGATAATTGAACTAATAATTGAAGTGTTTCCTTGGAAGAATATCTCATTGTCTATGGTGGCTGTTTATAGAGGGTTTTGGATAATTGAAGTGTTAGTGTTTTGTTGGAGATTTGTGTGGTGGTGAACTTGTGAATGGCTGACCCAAGCCACTTCCCAACTAAATGAGCTCACTCATTTGAATGAATTAAATTAAGTTCTATCTTCTTGATACTAGAATGCCTCCTAACAACTTAACATGCTCATATCAAACTTAACAACCATTAGCATCAAGCCAATCATCTGCAGACTGAGATTAGTAAGCTTTAGACTAGCTTATTTGCCATTCAAGAACCCATAAATCAAGATTGGAAAAAAAAGAAGAATCTTGATCAGACCACCTTTTAGATCTTCAGTGAGGTAAACTAAGTCAGGGAACAAATTGCAACTAAGTCAGACCACCTTTTCTCTTATAGAGGTTACGTTTGGAACAAGATAAATAGATGGCAAAGTCTGAACTGGCTAGGATTTCTGTGAGTCGGGCTAACCTCTATAAGAGAGCAACCATCAATCATCAGTTTGTAGCTAAAAGAGACTAACTCTATTCCTATTGTTGAACTCTCAATGGCACTACTTGCTTCCACTAGTTAGTCACCTTCGAGTCACCCTGGTAGGTCCTCTTTGACTGGTCCTTAGTTGTTTAGAACAATTTTTTCTTTTTTCTCTTTTTATTAAAAAATTTTCAACATGTTTCTTTTGGTATTCTACAACTCTTGCTTTAGCTCATTCTATGCTTCCTAAAATTCCTCTAGTGATGGAAGGATATTCATGGCTGAAATCATGGCTAAACAAAGGAAGAAAGAAAATGAATTAAAGTATGTAATTATTACATAAAATCAAAGCTTGATGGTTATTATTCTAAGCAGTCGGTTTTAGTTGTGGTAATTATGGGATTTTCTACTTTCATCATGGCTGTAATTAGGATGGTTTTATGATGTTAACATGAGTAGTGAAGTGAATCAAATGAGATGTATTATGATGCATGTTTAATAGTGAATTATAAATACATGAATAGCTTTGTGGTACTTGATATGTTATAATGTTGTGATATGGTTTTGTTAGAGATTTGTGTGGTGGTGAACTTGTTCATGGCTTTGGTGTGATTTTTGTGCTATTATATGATGTTTTGGAGGAGTGATGGAAGGATATTCATGGCTGAAATCATGGCTAAGTGAAGGAAGAAAGAAAATGAATTAAAGTATGTAATTATTACATAAAATCAAAGCTTGATGGTTATTATTCTAAGCAGCCGGTTTTAGTTGTGGTAAATATGGGATTTTCTGCTTTCATCATGGCTGTAATTAGGATGGTTTTATGATGTTAACATGAGTAGTGAAGTGAATCAAATGAGATGTAAGTAGTAAAATGAAGTTGGAATATATGGAGTGTGAATTTAGCAAGATAATGCTTTGTTACATAGAAAATTCTTAATGTTTTGCTCCCAGTAGTTTTCTGCTGGTTTAGGATCAGTCCAAAAAAGACTCCATAATTTTGTAGCCAAGGATCTTAGGAGCGTTTTGGCACAAATTTGAGGTTAATTGAACTTGTAAATAAAAAGTTATGGCTAAAATACAAAAGTGTGCCATGATAGTGAAAATGCAGGATTTTTTTATTTTTGTATAACTAACAAATGCTTATATTGATTCTATTAGTTAAAATTATGGTGTATTTATGTGTGACATGTTAAATATGTGCTAATTGTGTATAATGTTAACTAATGGTATATTTTGAAAAATCAAGATATACACCATATATTAAATATGTGCTAATTGTCCAGGAAGTATAAATGATTATGCTATACTCAAGCATGCTATATTTTGAAAAATCATTTTATGATGGATAATGCCTTATGATGAAAAACCTTCGTTTGGACTTAACCATACTTTACCTGGAAAACTTTCTTTTCGACTTAATCCTTTGTTTTAGCCTCATTTGGCCTTTTTGAACTCAAAAGTTCACTGATGGATAATGCCTTTTAATCTCATTCTGTTTACTTAACTAATTAAGATTTTGTTCCATCTAATGCCGAGACTATGTTACACTTATAATTTGTTCTACAATAACCGTATGTTATTGTTACACACAGGTTAGACATACAGTTCTTCATTGATTGTTTTGGACAGACGAGCTATTCTTAGGTAAGAAAATCCTCCAATTGCATCTTTAGAATCCCGTGAGTGATAGGTGATCATTCCCCGTGAGTGATCACTCCCTATGGGCAATGGGTGATTAGCCTCAAATTTGGTGTTGTTGATTAAATGTTTTGAGGTTATTTGTGTTTTGTGAGTTTTTTTACAATGAATATTGTGTGAATTGTGGTGGCTTTATGCTTGGAAAACATTCAAGTTATAAGGGAAACTCTGTCAATTTTTTTTTAAAAAAAAATTGAGGTGGCATGCCACGAGATTCTTATTGATTCTTACCTAGTGTATTTCCATATGTTCTTTTCATTGTGAAGTTGATCTATGCATGGTGAGGAACATCTTGAATTAAGTTTTGATAGCTGAAGCTGAATGAATTCATGATGGAGACTTTTAGAAACAAACTAAATGCAAATAAGAATTAAATAACAAACTACAGGTATTGGTAGAAACTAGTAAGGGGATAACAAACTACTATTCTGAAGCCTATTACATTAAATAAATGCAAATAAGAATTTCTGTTTTTTAGGTTTGGCAGTATTGGTAGAAAATTCATAGCCTTCTATACATAAGTCCAAATCATGTCAAATTTATTTGAAAATCTTCCTAGGACATTTATTTACAAAGTCTAGTTCATGGATTTCCACCATCTATGGGCATTTTGTACAGTTTAATCCAAAAATGAGACATAGTTTACACAAGCATAGCAGAATTCTCTGTTTTGCTCATTCTTTTGCACCAATTATATCTTTCCATTTAGCAGATATATAGCACCAAAAAGTGTCATTCTTCCGTTTATTCCTTTTGTATTCAAATCAAGGACCTATATCTTGTCACAATTGACTATTCATACCATGGACGCCCTATTCTTTTCTTTTCTTGTTGGTTTGGCATTGTAGTCTCAAAGGTTTGGTATTTCATGCAAGAAATTGTTTAATGACTCCGTCCATATGTTTTTTTTTTTCTTGTTTTAGCTTTCTTGTGTAGAATATTTTATTTTATTGATTAATGACTTTGGCATTGTGTATTTTTTACAATGAATGTTGGATGAATTGAGGTGGCCTTGTGCCTGGAAAATGTTCAAGTTATAAGGAAAACTCTGTCAAATATTTTTTAAAGGATTTAGAATACACAAATTGATAGTTGATAGTATTTCTTCGGTATCATTATTCAATCTTTCTTCCATAATTCATAACGAGTATATTAGGGTCCTCAACCTTCACAATCACCATCGTTCTTCATTCGAATTATACAAGTGCTAATAAGCTACATGGTTATGGCCTAAATGTAGATGGATGATCGTAGTTGGATGTATAGAAGACACGTACAGGGGATTTGTTAGCCCTAAGGGTTTTCTTCTATATTTTGATTTATGACAAACTTTGATATGGATTAACTTGTCAATTTATTTTGATAGGACATGTTTGACCTTTATTCTTCAAAAGTCTTCAGATAAGAATTGTTGGCAACTCCTTCATCACAGATTTCAAGATTAGAAGATCAAATGAGAAAATTAAAGTATAAGGAGTTAGATATCAAGAAAGTTCTTTATAAAGAATGATAGACTAGGAAGTGTTATTGAGGTATATCTATTAATTCCTATGTCTTCTTATTATTTGATTCATTTAACTTTACCTTGAAGCTTCAAAGGAGATGTTTTCAAAGTTTTTGGAAATTCACAGAATTTTGGATGGAACAGTTTGAATCCAAAAGGTTCTTCCAAAATCTTGTAAATTGGGTTAAAAAGTTTCTGTCTGGATTGTGCCGTTTTGGACTTACCTTTTGGATGCATCTTCGTCCAAAACCCGAGTTCAAAATACGGATGAGTTTAAACAGAAAATTTATAGCCGTTTTTTCATGACCGTTAGCACTCCACTTTTTGGCTCTATAAATAGCCCTTAAAGCAAGATTAGAAAAAAAGATTTTTGAAACATCTATCTTAGAAACATTATTGCTTAATATTTTCAAAAATATCCTTTTATCTAACTTCAAAGTGAGTTCATTGTGTATCAAAGATAAAAGCATTTGTGCCTTGTATCCGAGAGAACATCTGCTCAAGTAAGCGAGCTTATCTCTGTTTTATTGATATTCAAATCTCTGTTGTAGTGCAAGGTTGTGGTGTAAAACCCATAGGGGTGAGCCTTGTGTTGATTTATGTTCAAGGTTGTGTGGTAAAACCCATTGGGGTGATCTTTGTTTTGTGGTTATATCAAGGTTGTGGAGTAAAACCTAGTAAGGTGATCCTTGATGTGTTTGTGTAACTGAGAGGTTGTGGAAAACCTAGTGTGGTGATCCTCTCTTGTATGAGAAACAGTTTCATTAAGTGAGATTAATGAAATATGGTTGAAAATCCTTAAGTGTGAGGCTTAAGGTAGTGGACGTAGATCATTGTTGATCGAACCACTATACATCTCTTGTCTTATTTTATTCAGCTGTTCATGTACTATTTTTTATGTTCTTTCTCTGTCTAAATCTGGATATACATCTACGAGTGCTTGGATAGCTTTCTATACATCTATAAAGTCAGTCCAAGCATCTTGGTGATCATCCTTATTCAGCGTTTTAGACAAATCTGAAAAATTATTTTTGCTTGCCAAAAACCTTATTCACCCCTTCTAAGGTTTTTCATTTGGTATCAGAGCGAGGTCTACATACTCTTGGTTTAACAACCTTGTAGAAAAGATCCTAATGGCAAGCTCATCCTCTCTTCCAAATGTTGAAGGGTCTTCAACAAATCGTCATCCTTTGTTTAATGGAAGTAACTATACTTTCTGAAAAAATAGAATGAAAATTTATGTGTGTTCTATTAACTTCGAGTTATGGAGTTTAATGGAGAATGGTCCTTTTATTCCATCAAAGATGATTGGTGGCATAAAAATACCTAAATAGAATGATGAGTATAGTGTGAAAGACAATGCGAAAATGACTCTAAATTTTCAAGCTATGAACATTTTGTGTTGTGCACTAGATGCGACTGAATACAACCGTGTTAGTGGTTGTGATTCAGCCCATGATATGTGGAGATTGCTTGAAGTCACCCATGAGGGGACTAACCAAGTCAAAGAATCAAAACTAAGGCTTCTTATTCATGATTATGAATTATTTACTATGAGGCCAAATGAAAGCATCACTGACATGTTCACAAGCTTTACTAATATCTCAAATGGTTTGAAAGCTTATGGAAAGGTTTATTCCCTTGGGGAACAAAATCGGAAAATTCTTGATGCTTTACCAAAAAGCTGGCAGCCTAAAATTCTTATTGTAGAAGAATCTAAGGATTTAAAATCCCTACCTACTGAAGAGTTGATTGGATCTCTTTGAACTCATGAGATGAAGTTTAAAAGATTTCATGAATCTGATGATCATGATAGAGGCAGAAAAGGGATTGCGCTAAAGGCTGAAAATGAAGATGGAGAAACAAGCCTTTCGAAAAGCAGTGAAGGCATGGAAATGGACAATAATGACTTGGCAATGATAGCAAAAAAAATTCAGAAGGATGTTCAACAAAGGAAACTACAAACGAGGAAGGAAGCTTATAAGAAAGAAAGGACAAACCTCCGGCTTCAAACCTCAATGCTTTGAATGTAAAAGCATAGATCACTTCATTGCAGACTGTCCGATTGCAAAAAGCAAGGAAGGAAAAATATCTAAGAAAAAGAGAGACCTGAAGGTTAATAAAGGTAAAGGATTGATGGGAGCTTGGGACTTAAATGAATTTGAGTCTGAAGATGTGGAATCTAAGGAAGAAACTGCCAACATTTGCTTCATGGCTTTGGAAAATGAGGTAAACCTTTCAACATCATACTGCATGTCTAATTCGCTTATGTCTATGACTAAAAAGCATATTAATCCTAATGAATTGTTATGTGATATGTTTCATGAATTAAAAAAACTGTCCAGAAAAAATAAAGATTTAAAGTTGAAGGTAAAATGTCTGATGGAAGAAAATAAAGCCTCGTTGAATAACTACAAAATGTCTTTTGAAACGCATACATGTGTTTTAATTGAAAAAGATGTGATCATGACCGCCTTGCATTATGCATCTTTGGAAAATAAAAACCTGTGTGATAAAATTCAAATTCTTGAGAGTAGGGTTAGAATATTTGATGATACGAAGATTAGAGTAAATGATCTTACCGGTTGCATTGAAAAATTCATAAATGGTAAAAACAATCTGGAAAAGTTACTTGGAACTCATCATCAAATTGGTAACCGAAGTGGCTTAGGATATAGAAATAAGGATAAAAACAAAATTTACAAGCCTAGATTTATCTTAACGAGTAATCAAAGTGGCTTAGGATATGAACATAAGAATAACTACAAAAAGAACAAGTCTCAATATTTAAAAACCTACTTCTTCTTATAGCACATACAAGGCATGCACGTATTGTGAAAAACTTGGACATATTATTTCGAGATGTTTTATCAAGAGAAAAGTTGAAACCGGTAAAGTTACTTTCTGAAAAAGTAAAGAAAATGTTACTAACCTTTATGGACCCAAGAAAGTGTGGGTACCAAAAATCATCTCTTCTTCTCATGTATAGGCACGGTCTTTAAGCTTCACCAAGTGGTTCTTGGACAGTAGTTGTTCATGACACATGACTGGAAATGCAGCCTTGTTAGAAGATATTCAGACCACAAATGAAGGATTTGTTACATTTGGAGATAAGAAGAAAAGGAAGATTCTTGGCATTGGTAATATTGGTAAAAGTTCCTTAACAATTATAAAGTAAGTTTTACTTATTGATGATTTGAAATATAACCTGCTCAGCATTAGTCAACTTTGTGACAATGGTTGCAAAGTCATTTTTGAAAAAGATTCTTGCTCTATACTTGACAGTGAAAATCTCGAAATCATCTTTACTGCCAAACGCATGGGAAATGTATATGTGTTTTATCTTAATGACCTTGTAGCTAATGGAATTAGATGCCTATCCGTTCATGACAATGATGGTTATCTTTGGTATAGAAGATTAGGTCATGTATTCTTTGATTTGTTAAACATGTCCTCAAAAGAACTTGTTAGGGGGCTTCCAAAAATGAAATTTGATAAACATAAAATCTGTGATGCATGTCAATTTGGGAAGCAAATCAAAACCTCTCTTAAACCAAAGAAAATGATTTTTACCTCGAAACCTCTCGAATTAGTTCATATGGATTTGTTTGGACCCATGAGGACTGCTAGTCTTGGAGGAAAGAAATATGCATATGTACTTGTTGATGATTTCTCTAGATTTACCTGGACCTTATTTCTTGGACAAAAGGATGAAGCCTTTTCTGAATTTTCAAAACTGATAAAACGCATCCAAAACTCGATTGGAAGTAAACTGGTTTCTATTAGAAGTGACAATGGCAAAGGATTTTGTAACAGTGAATTTACTCACTTCTATGATGAAAATGGAATCTTTCATAATTTTTCAGCAGCTAAAACTCCTCAACAAAATGGTGTTGTTGAAAGGAAAAATCGGACTTTGCAAGAAATGGCTAGATCAATGCTTTGTGAAAATGCTCTTCCAAAATACTTTTGGGCGGAGGCTGTTAACACAACGTGCTATACAATAAACTGAGTTATGTTAAGACCATTTTTGAGAAAAACTCCATTTGAACTTATGTTTGATAAAACTCATTCTATCTCTTATTTTAAAGTATTTGGATGTAAATGTTTTATTCTAAATATAAGAGATAATCTCGAAAAATTTGATAGCAAGTCCAATGAGGCCATATTTCTTGGATACTCTTCCAACAAAAAGGCTTATAGAGTATACAATAAAAGAACACTTTGTATGGAAGAATCTGTGCATGTTGTATTTGATGAATCTAACATTTATACTTCAAAAAGAGATGATGATGATGTAGGGAATTCAAATGAAGTTAAGTTAGATCATGTTAAAGCTCCACCATTAGATACTCATGCAAAAGAAGAAGAGATTGAAGAATTGCAGATTGAACAAGAGAAAGAACAAACTGAAAATTCTGCAAATCATCAATTGCCGAAGGATTGGAAATACAAATCAGGTCATCCAAAGCAGCAAATTATTGGAGATCCAAACCATGGAGTTAAAACTAGACGGTATTTCGTTGACAACTTTGCTCTTCTTTCAAATATTGAACCGAGCTGCATTGATATTGCTTTACATGATGAATTTTGGATTTTTGCCATGCAAGAAGAGCTTAATCAATTTGAAAGAAATCAAGTTTGGAAACTCGTCCCTAAACCTCATGATCGACCTGTTATTGGTACAAAATGGGTTTTTAGAAATAAGCTTGATGAAAATAGGGTTGTTATCAGAAATAAAGCTAGATTGGTTGCCCAAGGATTTAATCAAGAAGAAGGCATTGACTATGATGAAACATTTGCACCTGTTGCCAGACTGGAATCCATACGAATGTTACTTGCTTTTGCATCCTTCAAAAATTTCATGCTTTATCAAATGGATGTCAAAAGTGCATTTCTAAATGGCTTTATTGAGGAGGAAGTGTATGTTGAACAACCTCCAAGTTTTATTCATGAGCACTTTCCAAATCGCGTTTTCAAACTTTCTAAAGCTCTTTATGGATTAAAGAAAGCTCCAAGGGCTTGGTATGAAAGACTTAGTGGATTCTTGATCTCGAAAGGATTCTCTAGAGGCTTGATTGATAATACCTTGTTCATCAAATCTGATAACCCTGATAATTTACTAATTGTTCAGATCTATGTTGATGATATTATTTTCGATGCTACTAATGAATCTTTGTGCAAGATGTTTGCTAAGACTATGCAGCAAGAATTTGAGATGAGTATGATGGGAGAACTAAACTTCTTCCTCAGACTGCAAATTAAGCAAACGAAGGATGGTATCTTTATAAATCAAGCTAAGTATGCCAAGGAGTTGCTCAAAAGATTTGGAATGAATGAAGCAAAAGAAATCAGTACACCTATGAGTACATCCATTAAACTTGATCATGATGAAAAGGTAAGAAAATAGATGAGCATAAGTATAGAGGTATGATTGGGAGTCTACTCTATCTTACTTCAGCCGACCATACATCATATTTTCAGTATGTCTTTGTGCTCGATTTCAATCTTGTCTAAAGGAATCACATTTATGTGTAGTTAAACGCATACTTCGATATTTGCTTGGCACATATGATTATGGATTATGGTATCCACGTACTAATTCTTTTGATCTTATAGGATATACTGATGTAGATTATGCAGGGTGTAATGTTGAAAGAAAAAGTACTAGTGGCCATTGTCAATTTCTTGGACATTCTCTTATGTCATGGCACAGTAAAAAGTAGGCTTGTGTATCCTTATTCACCACTAAGGCTGAATATATTGCAGCCGGGAGTTGTTGTGCTCAAATTTTATGGATGAAGAACACATTGCTGGATTTTAATCTTAATTGTAATTGTGTACCTATATTGTGTGATAATACAAGTGCTATCAATCTAACAAAAAATCCAGTGCAGCATTCGAGGACAAAGCACATTGAAGTTAAACATCACTTCATCCGAGATCATGTACTTAAATGCGATGTATGTGTTGAATATATCTCAACGGATGAACAACTTGCAGATATCTTCACTAAACCTCTAGCTGAAGATAGATTCAACAATTTGAGAAGAGGATTGGGAATTACAAGAATTTGATAACTAACCATGTGGTATAAGTCTTCTTTGTGCAGGATTTGTGAAGAAAAAGATTTTGGAAACAAAGTTCTACATTCAAAATACCTCGTCATCTATTTTGGACATAGTATCTGAATCTAATTCCTACGTCCAAAATGCTTCTCAGAAAAACATTCTTTTGGATAAAAGTTTTCAATTAGGTCTGGTTCCAAAACCCATCCTTAATATTTTCTTATTCCAAATTTCGAATTTCAAAAAATTGGTTTGCGCATTTTTCCAAACTCCTCAAAAAAACATATGTTTTCAAGGAACTTTATTCTCACATTATCCTAGACATTCAAAGCAATCTGGTTTTCTCTCATTTGAAACCCTTGGAACAGTTCTTCTTCCAAAAATCCTCTGTGCTCTTCTTTTTCAAAAACTAAAAAGCCCAAAAAAAGCCTAAATCTTTCAATGGCTAAAACTAAATCTACCGTTCCAAAACCAAAGAAGGGGCAAAAATCATCTCCCGTAATAAAGAAAATGACTTCGGGTTCAACCAAGGCTAAAGTAAAGGAAGCTTCTCCTCAACCACACTTTTCTGCTTCCCATTACTAGACGTCAAAATCTTCTTCAGAACAAGTGAGTTCTGCAAATCAGGTACCCCGATTTCTTGATTTAAAATGTGAAACTGAATACAATGATTGGGTTTCAAGAAATTGAACTGTAATCTCTGGCTATCGGGTTAACTATTCTGCCTTTCTAAATTTGTCTAATATTTTGGAGATGTTTGATCACGTTGGGTGGGGAAGTTTGTTGTTCGTTGATGAGAAAATATATACTCATCTGGTCTGGGAATTTTACGCTAACTTGAGAAAAGGAAAGCTGGAAGAAACCGAGGGAGGTTTTATGATTAGATGGTATGTGTCAAGAGTAAAGGGCAGAGAAATAGAATTTGATCATAGGCTGTTTAATAGAATTTGTGATGTTAGAGATGCTGGTTTTTAGTACTTTAAGCTGAACAAATTTCCTGAGGGAAAGGAAATTTTTTATCTGAAAATTTTTGAAAAACTGTTCATTGGAGGGAAAAGTTTTGAGAATTCTAGAAATAGGAGTTCTAAATGGATGAATGGGATGGGAAGAATCTTGCATCACATGGTGTCAACCATGATTGTCCCTAGTTCTAGCCATAAGACTTCTATAATTATTCTGCAAATGGTGATAATGCTGGCTTTGGCTGAGAAAAGGCCAATAAATTTTGGGTTTCTGGCAACCAAGCTTATGTTACAGTCTTGAAACACTTCAAGCAAAGCTCTTCCATTTGGAAATCTGTTGACGAAAGTCTTTGAATTTTTTAAAATTGATTTAAGTTCTGTTCCCTGTGATCCCAGCAAAACAAACGTTTATAGCTTTGATTCATTTGAAAAGATGGGATATGTAAGGGACAAAAATTCATGGAAATTGTTAAGAGAATATGTTGGAAAAAAGAGGGAAAACTTGATAAAGATTAAGGAGGAATGGAAGTCAGGAACAAAGAGAAAATTTGATGAAGTTTTTCAAGTAGAATCATCTGCTAAAGGAATTGTTTCGGACTCTAGCTTGTCTGCAAATATCCTGAGAGTTATCAGCTCATTTGCTGAGAAATTGGAATCTCTTAGTTCAGAAATTAAGAGTCTTGGAAATAGACTTTCTGTTATTGAGCAATTTGTTAAGTCTTCTAAACATGAAAAAGCTGAGGACAAGTCTGAATTGCCGGTAGACAAAAAGGATTCCTCTCCTGAACCATCTCCTCCACCTTCTCCATTAAAGAAAACAGTGACTCCTCCTCCTTCTCCCAAGCCCAAACCCTCTAGAAAAAGACAGAAACACGTGATTGTAAAAAGAAAATCAAACAAAATTTCCGGTCAGTTTTCCAAGAAAAGTGTTGGATCAAAGGCTGAGACCATCAATATCCCCTAAACAGCATTTTTTTTGGCCAGTAACATTGGTTGATGAACAATTTCCATTTTGCACTAGTTGAACAATTTACTTTTTCTGTCATTTATATTATGTCTTCAGATAATTTCTGCTAGATACTTGTTTAAGCTTTCTTCTCTAATATGCTTATTATCTATCTGATGACTGTTGATTGCATATTATTCATCTAGTTTTCTTCTACTCTCTTTCTGCTATGCTTCTTTTTGATTGATGACAAAGGGGGAGAAAGAAAATGTTGGTCTGTGATGTTGCTATGTGCAGTATGATGTGGTTTGCATTCACTGGGGAGAAAGAAATATGTTGCTCTGAAAATGTTATGATCTGCATGTATGCTGTTATATGAAATTGTCGGCATACAGTAACTGATAAGGGTTGCATGTTAGGTCTGCAAATGACTGATGATCTACATATTGATATAAAAAAAAAATAAAAAGGGGTTATGGGTTCTGCATAACAATCTGATGTGGATTCTACATGACTGATGCTATATGTATGAAATGAATTTTAGGAATGACTTCTGTTTTAAAATTAGACTGATGATGGATCTCCGAAAGAACTGCTACGATAATTGGAACCAATTTGAAAACTGGAACTGTTAGTGGAGAGATGAACAGTTGCTGAATTTCAAGTAATTGCATGAACTATCTCTTGTATGAACAGTTATGCATTGAAATCAAATTTGAACTGTTATAAAAATCACTAATATGTTGTGATTCACTGTTCACAAAAATTTTGTTTGAAAAACCCCTATGTTCGTGTTGTTCAAATTTTAATTCAAAAACACAGACTTTTAGATGATTGAAACGAAAATCTGTGACAAGATTTTCGTACATTGAGTCAGGGGGAGTTTTGGACTCAGAAATTGTGAATCCAAAACAAATGTTCTTATAAGCAGTGTTACTGAATTGAAAAATATTTTGGACATCCAAAATCCCTATTCAAATGTAATTTTGAAAACACTCATTCTTCCAAAACTATTTTGGATGAATAAATCGTAACTTCTACTCATCCCTCTTATGTTTTAAATAGTCACATAAGCATATATTTAGAAGGAGTATTTTAGTATTTTATCTCTATCAAATCATTCTGAATATTTATATAGTGATATGAAAGGCTTTAGGATCATTAAGATATGTTTATAAATTTTTGATCATAAGATCTCTATGAGACCTATATGGTGAGATTGCATTTATTTACATCTTTTTGTTCAACATGTTCTCTCTTTACATATCAAATGTCTCATGTTTGTCATCACTCAAAAAGGAGGAGATTGTTAGCCCTAAAGGTTTTCTTCTATGTTTTGATTTATGACAAACGTTGATATGGACTAACTTGTCAATTTATTTTGATAGGACATGTTTGACCTTTATTCTTCAAAAGTCTTTAGATAAGAATTGTTGGCAACTCCTTCATCACTGATTTCAATATTAGAAAATCAAATGAGAAAATTAAAGTATGAGGAGTTACATATCAAGAAAGTTCTTTATGAAGAATGATAGACTAGGAAGTGTTATTGAGGTATATCTATTAATTCCTATGTCTTCTTATCTTTTTATTCATTTCTTCTTATCTTTTTATTCATTTAACTTTACCTTGAAGCTTCAAAGGAGATGTTTTCAAAGTTTTTGGAAATTCACAGAATTTTGGAAGGAACAGTTTGAATCCAAAAGGTTTATCCAAAATCCTGTAAATTGGGTTGAAAAGTTTCTGTCTGGATTGTGCCGTTTTGGACTTACCTTTTGGATGCATCTTCGTCCAAAACCCGAGTCCAAAATATGGATGAGTTTAAACAGAAAATTTATAGCCACTTTTTTTATGACCGTTGGCACACTACTTTTTGGCTCTATAAATAGCCATTAAAGCAAGATTAGAAAAAAAGATTTTTGAAACATCTATCTTAGAAATATTATTGCTCAATATTTTCAAAAATCTCCTTTTATCTAGCTTCAAAGTGAGTTCATTGTGTATCAAAGATAAAAGCATTTGTGCCTTGTATCCGAGAGAACATCTACTCAAGTAAGCGAGCTTATCTCTGTTCTATTGATATTCAAATCTCTGTTGTAGTGCAAGGTTTTGGTGTAAAACCTATAGGGGTAAGCCTTGTGTTGATTTATGTTCAAGGTTGTGTGGTAAAACCCATTAGGGTGATCCTTGTTTTGTGGTTATATCAAGGTTGTGGAGTAAAATCTAGTGAGGTGATCCTTGATGTGTTTGTGTAACTGAGAGGTTGTGGAAAACCTAGTGTGGTGATCATCTCTTGTACGAGAAACAGTTTCATTAAGTGAGATTAATGAAATAGGGTTGAAAATCCTTAAGTGTGAGGATTAAGGTAGTGGACGTAGATTATTGTTGATCGAACCACTATACATCTCTTGTTTCATTTTATTCAACTGTTCATGTACTATTTTTTATGTTCTTTCTCTATCTAAATATGGATATACATCTACGAGTGTTTGGATAGCTTTCTATGCATCTATAAAATCAGTCCAAGCATCTTGGTGATCATCCTTATTCAGCATTTTAGACAAATCTGAAAAATTATTTTTGCTTGCCAAAAACCTTATTCACCCCCTTCTAAGGTTTTTCAAGATTAAAAGAATTACATCTGAGTTTGAACAAGGGGTCAAGCGATTTATTGCATATTATTTGTCAACTGGTCCAACCTCAGTTATAAGGTGTCCATGTGAAATGTGTAAAAACAAAGCGTACCTTTCCCCAGATGAAGTAGAGCTGCACCTGTACAGATTTGGATTTGTTGCTAATTACTAAAGATGGACTAGTCATGGTGAGGGTATTAATCCGTTGCCAGCCGCAATAACCGGCATTTGTACAATTGCAGTCGAGTCAAGCTCAAATAATTCGCATCGAGATATGGTGATTAATGCAGTTGGACATCAATTTCCAACTGAACCTTCATCATCGAAGAATGTTGAGGAACCACCTAACCCAGATGCGCAAAAATTTTATGACATGCTGAGAGCTTCAGATACTCCTATATGGGATGGATGCAAGAATCACAGTACGTTATCATTTGTTTCTCAGCTTTTGAATATTAAATTCGAAAACAACGTGTCAGAGAAATGCTTTAATTAGGTGATGCAATTGATGAATGAGGTATTACCAAGTAGTAATAAGCTTCTGGATGACTTCTATCAAACAAAGAAGTTGGTATCTGGTCTAGGGCTACCTGTTCAGAAGATAGATGTCTGCCCAAATTGTAACACCCCACATTTTTACCTTGTCACAGTGGGCCGGGCTCAGGCGGGATGTCGCCCCGTCTGAAGTCTCAGAGTAGGGGTCTTTCTAACGATGTAACTTATAGTAAGCAAGTAAAGTCAAAACTTAAGTAAATAAAAGAAACATGCTCTTTATTTATGTAACAGATGAGACATAATACGTACATTGTCATAGTTCCCAAAATACATGTGCTAAACCTCCTCATAGTCTATATACAATGTTCACTTCAAAAGGTTAACTATCTGCTGCTAGGGAAGAAGTTTGAGCAGTACCGTTATTAGTCTTCAGCTCCAGTTCCTAAATAAAGAAACAAACATACGTGTGAGTGGTATACTCAGTGAGTCACGTGTGTGCTAGTGTTTTGCTTAGAAGAGAAAGTTGGTTTTCATTTTCTTTGCTGAAATAAATTTCGTAACAGGAAAAGGCAGTAGATGACAAATATAAATTCAATTTATTGTGTACTTTCATAAAACAGTGACTTCCAAACACATGGCCCCTAATTCAAGAAATGCGAGTTATTCCCCATCTAGAAGTGCGACCCGCGTGCAAAGTTCAAGGAACTTCGCCTTCGGCAACATGGTCTATTGTGCTAGGGACTGCGCCTTACAGCACGTCACCTGTGTTATGCCGAAAGGGTGAGCAGCGTACCGAAGTATCTTACCGTGCACGTAGAGATCTTTTACTTCCCATCATATGCCAGGAGTCCCAATCCTTATGTCAATCACCATCGAGGTGGCAAGGGGTTGAACACACCGAGTGTCCGCTCGGTCTCATGTGAACAACCCACCAATCATAATCAACAGGCAATTGCCGGGCTCACAACGGCTAGCCAGGGACGGCTAAGTCTATTGTCCTGTCGCCCTGTTCGGAGTAAGATAAGCCCAATAACTGGACCAGGTTATTTGGGTTCATATATCTTTAACGAGGGCTAGTACAAAGGTCAAAACCCTTGCTGTGTACTCAACGTCGCCACTGATTCACATATTCAACATACTCCTCTGAAAGGAGTCTGCTCTCCCTGAAGGGAATTCAAAACAACTCATTCTAGGGGCCAAATATCATTTTCTAAACTTTCACATCACCCGAGTGGGTGTTTTCAAGAATCATCAAAGTCGTATGAATTTCATCTCGGAAACTTTTAAGTATAAAGAAAGCTTATTGAAACATTTCGTTCATCTTGGAAGCCTTTAAGCATAAGGAAAGCTTATTGAAACATTTCACAAATATCAATTGGACTGGATTCATAAGCTTCAATCATATCAGGAAGGCATAATTTACATCAGAGAAACATTAAACTTTGTCAGAAAAACACATAACTAATGGTATTTTTAAAATCAAGGGACTCACCTTGTATATTAGGTCAAAGTGGCACTTGTTTAGACCTAAAAGGTGTTCTCTTGACTTGATTCACCTACACCATTGGTATATCCCTTTGTCATTACTCAATGGTTTCAAACGCTTAATGGTTTGAATAAGGTTTCTATAATTTTCTTAAAGAAATAAATGGATTAGTTCTTTAAATGGTTTTCTGGTTTACAGCTTTACCACCCTTCACCATTCTTTACACAACTTGTTCAATATAGGTCCAAATAAGGTGAGGCTACTTCCATAATATTCCTAAGAGGTCCCTCTATCAATTTCAGGTCATGAGTTATGCAAACTCCATCCCATTTTGTACAGTTTTTCAGTTGATTCCACTGTTCCGAGTTTAGAGTCCAGTTTCGTCACTTTCCAGTATTTTGTACATAACTCTTCCAAATCAGATCCAAATGAGGTGAAACCACTTCCAAAATACTCCTAGGACATTTATATATCAATTTCATGTCATGGGGTATTCAAAAATCTCTCCATTTAGTTCATATTTTCAGCTAAACCTGCTGCTCCGAGTTGGTGATTCAAATTTACAGTTTTAGGACCCCAACTTATTTTAACTTTATTGCCCTGATTTCTTCAACATACCCTACCTCATTTAAACCCTTCAATACTTCATTTAACATCCAAATATCAGTATTCAAATAGATTTTCATATCCATCACTTCTCTTTTATCCAAATGAGTTAATTATTCCTAGCTTATCAAACCAGTAAATTTTTGGCAGTTTACTCTATGCTTGCTTTTTCTGATCTCTTAGTCATCTAAACTCACAGCACCTGATCCAATTCCCTTCTAACTAGCCTAGGACATGCTTAGGATTATTTATGTTCAAATTCCAGCAAACCATCACTCTAAAATGCAGTAAATGAACTGAAAAATCATGCCTACCTCATCACTCACCAACCGGTTAACCAACCATCACAAAATCAACATATTTTCACTACTTAACTTCAACAATATTCACATGCAGCTAGCTTCCAACTTCTAGTATTATTTTTTTGAGCTTTGGAGAAGTGGTCTCTTACCTTTCTAAGATGAAGGCAAGCTGTAACTCTCCCTCCTTTTCTTTCTTTTCCTTTCCTCTTCCTTGCTGCCACTTCTTCTTCTTCTTCTTCTTTCTCTTGCTGCTGAAATTCTCTCTTTCTCTCTTCTAGTTTTTCTTTTGTTTTCTCTTCCTCTCTTTCTCTGTTTTTCTTCTCTTCTTACTGCTCTCTCTCTTGGCCGAAATTCCCCTCCCTTGCTCCTATTTATATTGCTTGCTCCCCTTGGTCTTATTTTGGACTTTATAAAAGATCTAGGGTGAGTTGGCAATTTTTAGAAGTCTTGAGACTTCTCTAGGTTTTTCAAGAGAATTGTGGATTGCTTTAGAACGTTGTAGGGTCCTCTAGAAGTTTGAAGAAATTCTTAAAACCTTTTTGGACTAATATATGCTTAATCTTATTTAACTTTCCCTAATCACACTTAGCTTAATTAGAGGAAATCTAATATTGGTCAAATATAGTCAACAATGTCATGCTTGTGGGCCACCCTTATTTACTATTTTGTGAGCCCCCTAAAATATCCTTGTGGGTCCCCTAAAATATCCTGGCATATAATATAATATAATTTGAGATATTTTTAGCATTAGGTATAATATATGCATATATATATATATATAAATAATGATAAGAATAATATAATAATTTAATATTGCCACGATATTTTGTTATTAAATAGTAAATATAAAATAATAATGGTTTTAGAATAATAGCAGTAATGAAATAAATGTATCATAAATTCTTTTTTTTTATATTTTACCTTTTCTCGTTTTTTTTTAAACAAGTCCACCCTATGCAAGTCCTTCATATGAGGCGGGTTATTACAGAAATGGATGCATGCTCTACTGGAAGGACGACAGTGTTAGGAGGGACTGCAAATTCTGTGGACATGGCAGATATATAGTGAAAAAGAAAGTTGTAAAGGACAAACAACACAAAGACGTTCCTTTCAAGAAGATGTATTACTTCCCATTAACACCCAGACTGCAGAGACTGTTTGCATCCTCTACAACAGCGGAGCATATGAGATGGCATTCAGAGAGTCAACCGGAAGAGGACGTTATGAGCCATCCACGTGATAGTGAAGCTTGGAAACACTTCGACCGTAGTCATCCTGAATTTGTAGCTAGAGTTCGTAATGTGCGTCTTAGGTTATGCACAGATGGATTTTTACCATTTGGAATGTCGGGGAAACAATACTCTTGTTGGCCTGTTATTGTTACTCCATATAATTTACCTCCGTCGATGTGCATGAGGGATCTAGTTATGTTTTTTACCGTCATTGTCCCGGGACCTAGGAATCCGAAGTATAAAATTGATGTCTATCTACAACCTTTGGTAGATGAATTAAGGATGACGTGGTTTAGTGGAGTCTCTACATATGATATTTCAAAGAAACAGAACTTTTGTCTACGAGCAGCACTTGTTTGGACAATAAACGACTTCTCGGCATATAGGATGCTAAGTGGTTGGAGCATAGCTGGTAGATTAGCATGTTCGTATTGTATGGAGTAGACAAAATCATTTCATTTGCAAAATGGAGGTAAACATTCTTGGTTTGACTGCCACCGGTGCTTCTTGCCTTTAGATCATCTATACAGAAGAGATGCTAGATCTTTCAGGAAGGATAAAGGTCGTCAAACTGCACACCCTGTACAACGCGCTTCTAGAGATGGTATGTGGGATAGAGTGTGCCATTTACCAAAAATAACCGAGATAGCTATGGAGCTTGGTAGGGACGTTGGCAGAGGCATCTACCATAATTGGGCCAAAAGGAGTATCTTTTGGGACTTTGTCATATTGGAGAACACACTTAATTCGTCATAACATAGATGTGATGCACAATGAAAAAAATGTGTTCGATAATGTCTTTAACACAGTCATGAATGTAAAGGGAAAAATAAAGGACAATGTAAAGGCGCAACGTGATCTGTTGGCATATTGTGATAGACCTGAATTATATGTGATTGGCTTGGGTGACGGGAGGACATTAATGCCAAAGGCTAAATACTCTATTACACCCAAACAAAAGAGACTTCTACTTGAGTGGGTTAGAGATTTGCGATTTCCGGATGGATATGCTTCGAATTTAAGCAGGTGTATTGATTTAAATGAGATCAAAATATCGGGTATGAAAAGCCATGACTGCCATGTGTTTATGGAAAGGTTGCTTCCAACTGCATTTAAAGAATTACTCCCGATGTCAATTTGGAATGTTTTAACTGAAGTCAATCTCTTTTATTGCGACTTATGTTCTCCTAAACTTTCCACAACTCATATGAAGCAATTGGAAGATAATATTGCTTTACTCATTTGTAAATTGGAGAAGATCTTCCCACCAGGCTTCTTTGACGTGATGGAGCACCTTATGGTCCACTTGCCATACGAGGCCAGGGTTGATGGCCCTATTCAATATAGATGGATGTATCCATTCGAGCGGTAAAATATTGTATATTATTATATCTATATATACATCTACTATGTGAATCAGTTCTAACTGTAAAAAATGCATTAGGTTCTTATATCGTTTGAAGACCAAAGTTAAAAATAAGGCGAGAGTGGAGGGATCAATTTGCGATGCTTATTTAGTTGAAGAGACATCTACATTCTTCTCCTATTATTTTTAGCCACATGTGTAGACTCGACATACAGCTATGGCTCGGAATGATGAGGGCGTTCATGATACAAACTCAAGTGATACTGTGTTGTCTATATGCACCATTCCAGGGAGGGTTTTGGAAAATATTCAGAATAGATATCTTACCCCGGATGAATTTAAGGCTGTCACAAATTACATATACCTAAACTGTGAAGAAGTTCAACCATACATTACGTAAGTATACCAATATTTTGCAAATTTCTAGATTTTATACGGTAATACTTTGAACAAGTATCCTTATGTGTTCATTTTGGTCGTTTTAGGAAATTCAAAAATGACTTGCAGTTGTATGAGCCGAGTATAACAGATCTTGAAGTTGATAGGAGAATAGAGTCAAAGTTTGCAAGATGGTTGAGGACTTATGTGAGTTGAGCACATCCAAAATAAGACTTTAAAATAAATTACATTGATAATGAAGGTGCATTAACACTTTATTTTTTGCTAGGTTCATGATCCACAAAATCAAGTGACTGAACAACACTTAAAAAGCTTGGCCTGGGGACCTTTGAGACAAGTGAGATACTTCCATGGCTATTTCATAAATGGTTTTAGGTTCCATACACACGATCGGTCATTCGGAAAAAAAAATAATTAACAGCGGAGTTTGTGTTAAAGGCGACGGAGATAGTGCCAACGATTATTATGGAGTGTTGAAGGAGATTGTCGAACTTCAGTTCCCTGGAACTCCTTGTTTAAAAGTTGTCTTATTCAAGTGTAATTGGTTTGATCCAACGCTAAATTGGGGGTTAAAATTCATCCTCACCCCAAACTTGTTGACATCAACTACAAGAGGAATTACCCAAAATATGATCCATTTGTGTTAGCTCAACAAGCAACTCAAGTGTATTTCCTATCCTACCCAGGGAGCAAAAGACCAAAATCTGATTGGGTAGCTATTTGTAAATCGAAAGCTCGACATGTCATTGATGCATCTGTTGTTGAGGCACCATATCAGGAGGAAGTAGATGATACGCTGGCAATCAATTTATGTGTTGAGGATGACAACTTTGGAAGATTAGCAAATGAGTCCGGTATTGGAGATACAATCGATGATATGGATTCAGGTTTAATGATGGAAGAAGTACAACTGAAAAATGAAAACGATGACGAGGAAGAAGAATGGGAGACAGGGTCCTCTACAGACGACGATATGGAAGGCTACTCATCCGATGATGACAGAAGTCCATAGACAGGGATCAAGTTTAACTAATGTATAGAAATAATTATTAGTTCTGCTATCGTTACATTACAAGCATTTTACTTTGCCATAATACTTTTAAATTTATTTTTTTCTTCTCCCAAAATATGACCATTTTTATGTTTTTAAATAATTCTAGTTACATATGGCTTCCAATGCCTCACCCGATGATCAGTCAGTGACTCGTGAGTCGTCGAGGGCGGATGAGACACCGTCCCTGAGCATCGCGCCACGTATACCTACTCCACATCCATTACTCCCAGACGAGGACCGATCAAAGCAGGTCTCTACCCCGATCCAATCCACAGTTGGCGCTCCCCGTACTGACGATACGCGACTGCTAATTGAGCAATTGGTGACTTGTAAGTCGACTACATAATTACTTATTATATGCTTATTTGAATTTTTAAAATTA
This sequence comes from Voacanga thouarsii, assembly GCA_026120185.1. Taxonomy (NCBI): domain Eukaryota; kingdom Viridiplantae; phylum Streptophyta; class Magnoliopsida; order Gentianales; family Apocynaceae; genus Voacanga; species Voacanga thouarsii. The sequence continues at coordinate 1,082,885 of JANUWF010000528.1, read as the reverse complement.
TAACTTTATCTTATATTACAAAATCTATTTTCTTGGAACAGGTTCATACATTCGATTCGATGTGTGAGGGAGATGGTTGAGATTTTTAGGCGATACTACACTGGAGTCTATGCTACCTTCTCACAGGTTCCGATTGATGTTCGAAACATGTGGTTCGATGTTTTGGAGTGTGAGTTCGATTTGCAATTATTACTTGTAGTATTTTTAGTACTTTTAATATGTTTTCTTACTTGTAACTACTTGCTAATGGGTACTTTGATTTTGCAGTCTTTCTTCTGTTGGCGCCCGAGCATGTCGCACAGATCCGGGCTAATTGGGAGAAGAAGTGTAAGGCTAGACTTTCCGACATATTGTCGAAGGCTTAGAAGAAGCATAGGGGTAGCTGCCCCAAGTGGATTTCTCTAGACCATTGGACTGCTTTATCTGAGCATTGGGGATCCAATAGGTGGCAGCGTATCTCTTCCACTGCTAAACGGAACAAATCCACTGGTGAGGCGTCACACACATGGAGGATCCATTTCTTTTACTGAGCATGAGGAGTGGATGGTAAGTATAAAATTTTTTACTATTTGATATATCCGCTATTTTACACTTAGTCCATCATCAAAACTAACATCTAGTTGTTTCTTGTTACAATGATAGCGGAGACAGTTAGGTCCTGACTTCAGCTACATTGACCTCTTCAGACGCACCCACATGTTTCAGGACGGCTGAGGAAGGGCCAATATGTCAGTGATCGATCGCGCCATATGCTAGTAAGAATACACAATCTTATACATTTTTAAGTTTAATATTATTTATATTTTAATCGCTAATTTTAAATATTTTATGCGTGTTTCCTTACCCCAAATTTGGCAAGATACTGTCATTGCTATTATTGAGTGTCATGCGCAGTCGGGTTCTCAGACAGTTTCTACGAGCACACTTGCACCAAGTAGGGTGCCCGACGAGAAGACGCTGTTCATCGAGGTGGATGATAGAGCGTGCAAGAAGGGACGAGTATACGAATTAGGCTCCGAGTCTTCGAGGGTGAGATGGAGGTTACAACAGCCATCTTCATCTGAGTCATCGACTTCTTCTACCTCGTTAGATGTGAGCCAGCTACAGAGAGAGTTACACACGGAGAGAAAGAGGCGGGAGAGGGTTGAGCATCAGGTACAGGTATATCGGAGCCACAGCCAGAGCTTGATTGAGTACCTGACGCTTATGTCTCAGAATTTGAATCTACCTCTGCCACCGCCAATACCAGCTGTTCAGGAGGACGATGCTGAGGATGAGGAGGACTTCATCATCAGCCCTCCAGATTCACATCCTGGTCATCAGCCAGGCCCTTCCGATCCACCCCCACCCCCTCCGTCAGCTCCAGCATCCACACCAATTCCTGCTTCATAATTAGGATATTTAGACTATATTTTTATGTATTATTCTCATTTTTTCATTATTATATTTATTTAGAATATTTAGACAACATTTTTATGTATTATTCATATTTGTCAGTATTATACTATTTGGTGCATTTTTTTTATTTAATTGAATTTTGGCATTACTTTGACAGATGAATTTTCTTCTAATACAAGATATTTTTAAAATATTTTATAAATATTTTAAAATTATACAGTATTAGCAAGGGATTAGCGAGGGAACAGAAGGGGTCGGCCAAACAATCCGTCGCTATTCGCACGCTATTAGCGAGGATTAGCGACGGATAGAAATTATCCGATGCTAATCCATCGCTAATTTTTGAGGGATTAGCGACGGACTTCTGAACCATTTATTTTAAAAGATATTTCTGAAGCTAATCCCTCACTAATTAGCTTGGGATTAGCGACAGTCATTTAAACAGTTAAATTAAAAAGAAAATATCCGTAGCTAGTCCCTCGCTAATTAGCGAGGGATTAGAGACGGAAATTTCCCTATTTACGAACATTTTACTTTTATTAATTATTAAGATATCCGTCACTAATCCCTTTCTATTTAGAAAGGGATCTGCGACGGATAAAAATAAATCCCTCGCAAATCCGTTTCAAAATTCATTGCCGAAGTCGTTGACTGCTGAAAAATTCCCTCGCAAATCCATTGCTACTTATGACAGAATTTTAAATCCATCGCAAAAATTTTTCTTTGCGAGGAAGAAATTAGCGAGGGATTTTTCCCTCGCTAATCCATCGCTAAAATAACTTAGCGACGGAATTGTCCCTCGCTAATTCTCTGTTTTCTTGTAGTGTAGCAAATCATTGTTGGATCCAGTAAAGAAGTAAAAAAATCCATTGTCATAGCCAGCTTAAAGGACTAGTACCAGCAAATCATTCAAATACTACCAATAAATTCTCAAGAGAAATGACCAGCAAATTTGCAAGAGAATTAACTTTCCCATAACATGTATTACAACATATTCTTGGAAAGTTAAAGCAACTTTTGCATGTTTGCATATTCGAGGTGAAGTTGAAATGATTTCTGCCCGTTTACATATCAGTAAAGTAGAAAATCAATGCTCAAATAAAGTACTAAATAGCTGCACTCTATTCAAAAAAGAACATGAAAAACCAGAAAAGATACAAAAACTAGAAGTGAACTCCTATGATGAGTATTGGAATTTTCATTACTCCTAATATGAAAATGGCTTTCCAACAAGAAATGTCAACGTCAGTTGGTAGAAAAATTAAAATAAGTATGAATACATACTTCAGTTCAACTTCAACTTTGTTATGTCTTTCAACTTCTTGACAATTCACAGTTCTGCAACTACAAACAAGAAGGCAGAGATAAATAGTGTGTACGAACATTACTGGTTAGCAAAGAAAAACAGAGGAAGACAAAAGAAACATATCCAAAGAGAATTAAACAGCGTTCATCTGACCATATCATACAAGTTGAAAAAATTGCATGACATTTCTGATATACAGCTTTTGTTTTCTAGGATTAAATAGCTTTTATAAAATAGAGGATTAAACAGCTTTTATAAATAGCTTTTGTTTTCTGATAGAATATTTGCCTTGTTGTTAGATTGAAGATTGTCAAAGTTAGATGGGATTCAACAAGAAAATCATAAAATAATAAAAATTATCTCTTTTAGTTAGATTACAAATTTCACTAGTGTAAACAAGGCCAGGATATAAAACAACTTGTGAGCATCTCAAATTTCAGATTTGCTGGCTCCACCAACTGTGTGCTTTCTTCCTAAAGTCAAAACACTTATGTCGGCAGTTCTGTTTCAATAATGCATTATCAACTAATGGACATACAAAACTCTTTATTAGCATATTGAAAGTTAGTAGATAGTTGAACTATTGATGATGAAGACTTGGTCATGTGCAAAATAGCCATGAATGCTCATAAAATTCAACGTATAAGGCCTTCTTAAGGATTAGCTAGATATCACTGTACTGTAATCTCTAAAATAGGACGCTAGCATAATCTATTTTTTTGTGAGATCTTTTACAGGATAACTTTTCTTGTAGCTTCAAAGTTAAAATATTATTTCTATATCTCCAACTAATAGACAAAAGTCAATCTTCCCCTTTGAACCAGCATGGAACAGTTTCAGTTGCAAGCATGGAACAGACAACTATAGCCAACAAGAATGAGATAACATATTGAAAGAAAAATGGCTATTAAATTTGGATATAGAAATTTAAGCATTTATCATATTTTCATGAGGTCTAAGTCCACATCACCATACTACTCATAACTTCTTATTAATACGAGAAAATAGATTTACCCAAACAAAACATTAGATCTACCCAAACAAAACATCTTGTATATGAAAAGATGAAGTAGAATTCTATTTTGTATACTACATAGATGTATAGGCATCTAAAGTAAACAATAAGTTTAGTTTCGAATTTCAAATTCTATTTAACATAAAAATGATAACAAAAGGTGGCATTCTATTTTGTATCTTGTTGATGCATAGGCAGGTATGCTTATAAACAAGTTCAGTTTTGAATTTCAAATTTTATTTAACCAAAAAAAGAAAGTTGTCAGTGAGTATAACCATTCTAAAATCCACATCATATAACAATTGTTTAACTTCATCCGAAGTCAATCTTCCCCTTTTCAATTTTCAACAATTTCAGTTGCTACTTTCAACTCTATTACCTCTGGGCTATAAAATTTATAGTATTCTTCAACATTTTCAAACAAACACCTAAAGAAACTACTGAGTAAAGTAGAAGAGCAGTGAATGCAAAAAGGGAAGAAGAAACTGCTCTGTGTTATTTTAGCAATCCAATTACAAATGTATCTGAAAGTATATATATACATCAACTTGGAATTGAAAAACTACTCTAAACTAAATTGAAATCAAATAAATAACAGCTAGTAACTTGGCGCCAAATCAACCGAGATTAAACATAAACGAATTGGAATTGGACTGAATTGATATGCTGGCAACTAATCTGGATTCAGTTGCTGATGTGTCTGTTGAGTTGGACATTTCTGCTGAGTTGGATACCACATCTGATATAGCTTAATCTTGAACTTGAACTTGAGTTTTAACAGCCCCCCGCAAGCTGGATGTGGGAAGAACACCTAGATGAGTAACAAAAGGGAGAAAGAAGCAAGAGGAAGAGCTTTTGTGAAAATGTTAGCTAATTGCTGAGCAGAAGAAACTAGCAAATGCTGATACATCCAGCTTGAAATAAGTCTCGGATGAAATGACAATCCAACTCAATGTGCTTTGTTCTCTCATGAAAAATTGGATTCTCCACAAGATAAACTGCACTTCTATTATCACAGAATATTAGCACTGGTAAAGGACAATGAAAATCAAGCTCATGAAAGAAGTGTAAGATCCATTGCAGTTCACATATAGATTGAGCCAAAGCTCTATATTCTGCTTCTGCAGAACTTCTAGCAACAACAGTTTGCTTTTTAGACTTCCAAGATATAAGAGCTGATCCAAAATAAATGCAAAAACTAGTAACTGATCTTCTAGAATCAAGACAACCAGCCCAATCAGAATTATCATAAACTTGAAGGAGAAATGAATTGTCTGCTGGAAAATGTAACCCAAAATCAAGAGACCCTTTGAGATATCTAAAAATTCTATACACAGCTTGCATTTGCAGAACAGTGGGAGCATTTGAAAACTGACGTAACTGCTAAACTACAAAAGTAATATCAGGTCTACTATGTGTCAAGTATAGAAGTTTACCCACTAAACTCCTATAGAGAGAAACATCACAAAAAAACTCTGAATCTCCAGCAGCAAGTTTTTGTTTACTATCTAAATGAGTGGAAACAGGTTTACAACCAAGATAGCCATATGTTTACAACATGTCCAATGCATACTTCTTTTGAGACAAAGTTATACTTGTTGAAGTTCTATGAACTTCAAAACCAAGAAAGTAATGTAGGTCTCCCAAGTCCTGTATCTGAAATTTAGAATGTAATTGATCTTTAACAGTAGTAATGGCATGAAGCTAATTTCTGAGAACAAGTATGTCATCAACATACACTAAGAGAGCAAGAAACACATCATTGCTGTTCTGGAAAAACATACTATAGTCACTTTTACTGATGAGAACCAAGGGAGAGTAAGTATCCAGTAATCTTAGCATTCCATTGTCGACTTGCTTGTTTAAGCCCATACAAAGACTTGTCCAGTTTACAAACTACATTCATAGCAGTAGTGTAACACCCCACGACTACGTACCCTAAAATGGCGGGGATGTCGCCCCGTCCCGTAGGACAAGGGGTCTTTAGAACGAGGTATAAAATATAAAGGTAATCTCCAAAAGGATCAACTTAGATAAATAAAGAAATATTCTTATTACATCAGGCTCAACTTGGAGCAAAACGGAATAAAACAAAATATTATTTAGAAGCATAAGCAATAAATGTCTCCTAGAACGGATAGAGAAAATAGCAAAAGCTTCAACTATTATATGCCCCGCTGACTCAGCACAATCTATCCCCTGAAAACATGATGTAAAACAGTGTGAGAATAAATCTCAGTAAGTCCTGTGTGTGCATATGGTTTTTTTAAATAGTTCGTGTATGCAAAGTGTAAAACATTTGTAAAAATAATTTGGCAAGTCATAAACAACCTCTTTTCGCAAGGAGTGGGTTTTTCTCATTGTCACACTTTGTACAAAATAAATCCTCCACTCGGATAAAAGTCATGTCACCACATGTTAGGCTCCATGAGAACAAGTTGGCCAAGACACCACACATTGTGCACATTGTCCAGGCCAGATTACCACACGTTGGGCGTTCTGATCAAGGTGAGTGTACAGCCCACCGGGTGAGATACTCTTCCATCTCTACACCCAACAAAACCATCCGGGTGTCCATGCCGGGAATATAAATAATACCTTTCAGGCATAATGCTAGCTCGGACTGGCCTGACCAACCAACACTGTCGCCTTTTCAAGCAGAGTTCATCTTCTGGAGGTGGCCTCCTGCCAGAAGACTTACGCTAGCCCTCCAAGACTAGTATTGTTAGCCTACCCTTATTGAGTACTCAACGAATATATCCGTCAATTCCTGATTCAAAATATTTCCAAACCTTGGCTTTGCAAAACCTGGTTTTCTTTAAAAGAGATTTCTAAAAATTTAAGGAAAAGAATAGTTTTCTTGCTAAAAATCGTTAGTTTGACAAAACCGTTTAAAGAATAAATATCCACGTTTACCACCCAAGCAAACATAGTTTAACAATAACTTTACAAAGCTTCACACTATAGACTTGCCATCACAATATTTAACAAAACAGTTTATAAAAGGACTTACAATCACAACATTTAATAAAAGAGTTTATGCAAGGACTTACTTGATATGCCTCAGATAAATGCGATAAAAATCACCGCTAGTTTTCCTCAATTATCCACCTGATCTAAACCATATAATATCATGATCAAGGTCTCAATTAATTCAAACATGCTCTAATCCCATTTATTTCCATAACAATTCGCAATCTCCTATTTAATTCCAAGTAAACTATTCAATCCCCAAAGATCAAATACTACGACCACATGTTTATCTCGCTAATAAACACCATTACACTTTACTTTCAACATCAAGGGAGGGTATTCCCTTACCTTGTAACTACCGGGTAATGAGGTTTCGATGCTCCTATGGTGATCGTCCCGAGTTCGCTTGAGAAGAAGAGAGAAGCTACCTCCTTTGCTTCACTTGACCGAAAATTAAGGAGGAAGAGGAAATTAGCCTCTATAGGGCTTGATTTTAGGGTAGAAGAAAGAGAAAAGAATCATTAGAGAAAACAGCATCAATAGGTTGAAAGGATTTGTGCTTGGAATAACTCTTGTGGTTTCGAAAATTTGCAGAGAGAAGTTGCTGAAATTTTCGTGTAGAATGGAGAGGGTAAACGGTTGTTATGATTTAAAGTTGGAGAAGATTGGTTTAGGGTTAGATGGTGATGTTTAGATACACTCCTAATGGCTTTAGGTTTCTTGGACAGCAAAGGCGAAATTTCCAGCTTGCGTGCGCCTCCTTGCTGCCGATTTTAGGGGAGTTTTATGGAGGAAAAAATTCTGCAATTTGCTCCTCTATGCTGGCCAAAATACTGCTCAAAGGAAGGGCTGAATGTGTTCATAATTTTGGGCCAAACAAGGAAGAGTTTGAGTGGGTTTTGATGACTGAAAAATCCTGTGCAAGTGCTGTGAAAATTCTATGCAAGTGTAGCAAGTTTTGGACTGGTTTGGCTGCTATAATTCTACCGAAATTTCCAAAGGAAAATTGAGGGTTTTGGCCGCTGAAAATAGCTTGTTCAGTTGGGGTTTTTCAGTGAAGGATGTGTGCAGAATTTCGGTTGAAGTAGGAACATAAAGTTGGCCGAAAATCCTGCACAAAGCTGTCCGAATTTTCTGTGTATATCTGGACGAATTTCAGTGTTTTTGTGTGAATAAAATTCTGATTTTGTGCAGCTAAGGTAGTTGAATTGTTAAGGAGTGTTCTAGGTGGTTTGAGCTAGGATTTTCAGAGTTGGATTGTAGCTAAAGATGGCTGGAATTTCGGACAGCTTATGTAGATACAAAGCTACCGAAATTCAGCTAGGAAAAGGAAGAAATCCTAGTTGAATTTGGATTGAAATAAAATCTGGTTTTATCAAGGATTTGGATAGGATTTCCTCTAGTCCTAGAAGAGTTTGGATTAAGCTACAAGTCCTCCAAGAAGTGGCGGCACTTGCTGGAATTTTTTTCCAGATTTTTAGCTAACATTCTAGGATTAAAATCAACAAGATTTCCTACTAGGAAAATGATTCATTAATTCCACCTATCCATGGCAACATCTATCTAACTAAAATCAAGCTAATATTTTAATTACTAGCTAGGGTTTTTTTCGAAAATCCTAAGGAACACAAGCTGAAAATTAAAGGTGAACTTTATTCACATCAAAGTCCTTGGATTTAGGAAATAAATATAGAGACTTATTTCCTTGGAGTAAAAATACTAAAATTTCTCTAGGATAGCTAGATTCTTTTTCGGCCAAGATAAGAAACGGTCTAAAGAAAAGAATTTCAAGAAGAGAAACTTACTTCACAAAAGGTAGGATTCGAACTCGGGTCACCAAAGGAAATCACCAACCTCCCCGCTATTTCAAAACAACTCCAATGCTAATTTTTCTACAAGAAGTTCTTACCACCCCAATACTCATCCTTCCAAATCTTCGACCAAACCTCCCTTAACCAAATCTTTAACAACACAACTATTTCTCATCAATTAATTCAAATGCAAGAGTAACGGAAAAATTCACATGCATCCATGCAAATAAAATTATTCTATCTACCACATAAAATGCAAGATGCTATGCAATGCATGACTTTTTCCCATAGTCAAAGGTGGTTTTGGGCGAGGTATTACAAGTAGAGGTAAAACCAGGTGGCAAATCCATATATACATCTTCTGATAAGTCACCATGCAAGAAAGCATTGTTGATGTCTAATTGATGGATATGCCAATTAGATTTAGCTGCAAGAGCCAGTAAAAATCTAATGGTTGTAATTTTTGCAACTGGAGAAAAAGTGTCCAAAAAATCCACCCCTCTTGCTGTGTGTATCCTTTAGCCACAAGTCTTATTTTATATCTATCAATGGAACCATCATCTTTGTATTTAATTCTATAAACCCATTTACAACCAACTGGCTTCTTTCCTGGTGGTATTACAACTAAATGCCATGTTTTGTTTGCTTCTAGAGCTGAAATTTCAGCTTGCATGGCTGCATACCATTCTTTAGATTTCACAGCCTCAAAATAATGTTTAGGTTCAATAGGCAGAGAAGCATTATCAAGAAAGGATGAATAAACAAGAGAAGAACCTAGGGAATATGGAGTAGTGATCTTTTGAATCTCAGAACAAACATAGTTAGACAAATAAGTTGGTGTAGCAATGATTCTAGTAGATTTGCGAGGAGGTAGTTGAGAATTAGACATGGAAGGTAAGGCAGAAGGAGAAGTAGAATGTTGTGTAGGTGTACTAGTAGGAGAAGTAATCCAGGAAGAATAAGGTAGAGGCAAAACAGGAGCATTTATAGGTATAGCAGGTAAATTGTGCTTCTGTAGGAAAGGAAAATAGGATTCAACAAAAGAAACATTTTTGGTCATGAAAATTTCTCTAGAGAAGTAATCAAGCAAAAGGAAACCTTTGGTGGAAGAAGAATATCCAAGAAAAACACAAGGCCTACTTGTTGGATCAAATTTGGTTCTATGAGGTAGTTGATTACAAACATAAGCCAAACTCCTAAAAACTTTAAGAGTAAGTAATTTGGAGGTTTCTGATATAGTTTCTCAAAAGGTGTTTGTTGGTTTAGCACAGGAGTAGGAGTAAGATTGATTAGATACACAACATGTTTGACATAATATTCCCAATATGCAAGAGGTATTTGAGACTGAAATCTAAGTGCTCTTGCTACATTAAGAATATGTTGGTGTTTCCTTTCCACAATGCCATTTTGTTCAGGAGTATAAGGATATGAAGTCTGATGAATAATACCTTTGTTATGATAAAAGGTAGTAAGTTTGAACTCAAGACTATTATCAGACCTTAGCACCTTAATTCTTTTGTCAAACTGAGTTTCAACATAAGCAGTGAAATGTTGTATTAACTGTTGAACCTCTGATTTGTGTTTCATCAAGAAAATCCAAGAGAACCTACTAAAATCATCAACTATTGTAAGAAAATATCTATGACCATGAATTGTATGAACATTGAATGGTCCCCAAATATCCATATGAACTAAATCAAAAATAGATTTCACAGTACCATGATGTAAAGGAAATGGCATTTTATGTTGCTTAGCTAAAAGACAAATAGGACAAAATACTGTTTTATCAGGAACAGTAATAGAGGAATCAAATTTGTGAATTTCTGCTAGCTGGATAAAAGATAAGTGGCTAAGTCTAAAGTGCCACAACAAAGATTTATTGTAGAAATCACCATTTGGTATTACACAAGCTGTGTGAATGGAAGAAGTTGGCTGATGAAGATCGAAGTGGTAAAGACCTCCAGAAAGTCTAACTGATCCAATCATCTTGCCAAGATGAGGATCCTGGATAAGACAACGGTCATTTGTAAAGGTTATGACACAATTCAATTGATTCAGAAGTTGGCTAACAGATATCAAATTAAAAGAGAATTGGGGAATATAAAGGACTTGATGCAGAACCATAGAAGGAGCAAATTGAACAGTTCCTACACATGACACATTTATTATGTCTCCAGTAGGTAACTTAACAGAAGTATTGATGGCAGTATGATACTCAGAGAAATAAGCTAAGCAAGAACAAATATGGTCTGTTGCCCCTGAATCTAAGATCCAAATAGAAGAGTTTTTACCTGCATTTTGACCACCAAGGGAAGATTTAGAAAATTCTGAAATAAGGCTGGCTTGATTGACAGAGTGAACAGGTTCTGACTCAACATTTGCTTTGGAACTGGAAGAGAATTGATTGGATTGAATCAAGTGCAGCAATTGTTGATACTGCTCTTGAGTTACATACTTTGATGACTGTGTATCTTTTTGAACAAGTGCACATCCTGCAACTGGATTCATAGTACTAGAAGGACTTTGAAAAGTGTTAACATCAGCAACAGCATTCACTTGAGGCATAAAACCAGGACTCCCTGAATTCTTATTTCTGTTTTTGTAATTGGCTGGAAAACCATGTTTCCTATAACATCTCTCAACTGTATGCCCTTGCAGTCCACAAAAAATACACTGCATTTTTCTATTCAAATTATTCCCTCTTCTATAACCTTGATTTCCTCCATATTGAGCATTTTTTCCAGTTGTATTACCCATTGCATTCAATAGTTGTTCAGTTTTAGATTTACTTGCAGCCGGCAAGGATGATTCGACAATAGTATTTCTTGCAACAAAAATTTGAGAATTAATAGAATCTGTATGCGTGGCACTATAGTTAAGATGCCTTTCATGTGTAGACACCATAGAAAAGGCTTGATTCACAGTTGGAAAAGGTTGAGTTAACAACACTTGAGACTTAATTCCATTAAACTCCTCTTTCAGTCCCTTGATGAACCTAATGACAAAATCTGCATCACTATTTGCTTTAACCTCAGGCAATGCTGGACAGTTACACTTTGGATCACAATGATAGATGGGAAGTGGTCTTAGATTCAACAATTCCTCCCATAATGTCTTTAAATTTGTATAATACTCATTCATAGATAATATTCCTTGTCTTAGGTAATATATATCCTCATGAAGATCAGAAATTCTGAATAGATCTCCTTGAGAAAATCGTTCACATAAGTCATTTCGAACCTCATAAGATGTATCTATCCAAATGACACTTTGAGCTATAGAGGAAGACACCGAATTTAAAATCCAAGACAGAACCATATTGTTACATTGTTCCCAGATTCCATAAGAATTGTGTGCATGGTTTGGTGATTTGATTGTGCCATTTACAAATCCTAATTTGTTTTTAGAAATCAATGCCATCCTCATGGACCTACACCACTGATGGTAATTTCGCTCATTCAAAGCAGGTTGAACCAAGATCAGTGAAGGATTTTCATTTGGATGTAAGTAAAATGGACTAGAAATGGTTATTTCTTGAGTAGCCATAACCAAAGATTACAACAACACAATTGCTCTCATAAAATTGCAACCAGAAATCACAACCAAAATTTCAACAACAAACCGCAAATTTCAACAACAACACAACTGCTCTCATAGGATTGCAACTAGAAATCACAACCAGAATTTCAACAACAAACCACAAATTTTCCCAAATTCACAATCAGGAAACACAGAACAATATATAGCTGATTAAAGAAAATTGATGATTGCCTCATGAATTTGACAGAAACAAAGATGCATTTTCATCATGACAGTTAACAAAAACTGATCATCACGGAAGGACGTTCATCGTCTGATACCATGAAGAAACTACTGAGCAAAGTAGAACAGTAGTGAATGCAGAAAAGGAAGAAGAAACTGCTCTGTGTTATTTCATCAATCCAATTACAATGTATCTGAAAGTATATATATACATCAACCTAGAATTGAAAAACTACTCTAAACTAAATTGAAATCAAATAAATAACAGCTGGTAACCTGGCATCAAATCAACCGGGATCAAACATAAAAGAATTGGAATTGGACTGAATTGATGTGCTGGAAACTTATCTGGATTCAGTTGCTGATGTGTCTGCTGAGTTGGACATTTCTGCTGAGTTGGATACCACATCTGATATAGCTTGATCTTGAACTTGAACTTGAGTTTTAACAATACCCCCCTTATTCTTTCTAACAACTGAGGAAAGAATGGGAGTAAATAAACCCCTGAGCAAAAACGTTCAAACAATTTCACACCTAATGTGGGGTTTTAGCAAGGAGAAGAGCTACTATAAAACCACTTAAAGCATGAATAAATTAAACTTAATTTATCACAAACCTCTTCAAAATCAGTTGAGATTCAAAGATTGAGCGACCAATTTGGCACAAAATTCAACTCAGTCAGTCGATTAATCTTTAGAACGTATGCTTGTTGTCCATAGAAGATAAGGATGAAGCTAGCTTCATTTGGTAAGCTAAAGCTTTTCGATGAAAGAGGAGCAAAAATGGCTGAGATGAGTGAATGATGGTGAAGACAAATGTAGTGGAAGCTCCGATGTGATGCTAAAGCAAAGAGAAGGAGAAAGAGAAATAGAAAGTCCAAAGCCCGCAGGAAATGGCAAAGTACTTCACGATTTTTATTTTTTATTTTTTTGCCTAAAAATTGAATTGTCAAATTTTGTTCAAATCAAAACTGAATTAGAACACCAATTTAGAGTAAAGTTTCTTTTTTTTTTTTTTTTGCCTAAACAAATTTCTTTTTTTAAAAATTATATTGTAAAGTATATATTCCTCCAAAACTAAATTAGAACATCAATTTAAATAAAAGTTAATGAAAAATAAAAAGTAAATCTTCAGAGAAGACATATGTTTTTATTTAATAAAATTACTTTTTCTTTGACAAAAACCAAAAGTTAAATTCTTTCCAAAAAAAAAAAGATTAACTTCTCTTTCAATGTTCTTTTAATTAAATTCATATTCTTAATTTTCTTCAGTTACCTATATATTCTAATATTTTATTAATTTTTTAATATACTAGGTAAATTCGTTCTCTTTTTAAATTTTCAAAATTGAGAGGTCACTTTAAAATAATTTTATGTAAATTGCAAAAAACACTTTAAATGTTTTATATCAGTTTCAAACATATAAGTTGAGCAAAATAATTTATTACAACAAATATAATAATATGAGCAATCATTTTCATGATGACATAAATATATATTATCTCTAGTAACACTAATTTGTTATTTGTTATTAGGTCAAATTAATGGACAACAACAACAAAGTTAGGAAAATTCAAATATGCAAATATGGTCATTTATATCGAATAGACATTCGACTGAACAATTATGATATTTCAAGTATTCTAGGTAATATATACCAACCGTAATTCATTACAACACACATTCAAATTATAAATTTTGTTTAGAAATTATTTGACCCTGCTGCCTTTTGGACAACTTCTTTTTTCACTACCCTTTAAATTATAAAAAAAAATGAATAATAGGTTATAAAATTATATAGCGACTGATTTGCGACAAAGGACATCAGTTGTGATTGATTTGCAACATCTTTTTGACAGATCTATGACAAATTAGCCTACCTTTGTAACTGATTAGGGATAGATAATTGCATAGGGTTTAGGGTTTGGCTGTTACGAAATAGTGCATAGGGTTTTGCGATTGCTTGGCTACCACAACACTATAAGTCACAGTATTCGGTTGCTACTCAGTAGCAAATTCGTCACTTTTCAATTGGCAACTTAATTTTAGCTAAATTTGGATAGGATTTGACTTATTGTCGCAATTATATCGGTATATTTGCACCTGTATATTTTCGGTCGCAATTTGGTTGCAATGGACGACCCAATTTTTGCGGTAGCAATTCAGTCGTAATATTGCAACCGACTATTTGTCGGTCACAAATGGCGGTCGCAGAATAGGCTTTTTCTTGTAGTGCTTGAAATGTTAGCCATGATAATATTTTTTTTACAAATAATGAGCGATGTCTAGCAACAATCATTATTTTCAAATTACAAGTATATGGTGATTCGACATAATCACTATAACGATTGAGTTTTATCCCTTTCTCCTTGATATCTAGATTGAACACAAGTTGTGGAACGAATCACACTTACCTTGTTCAATCTATATATTTATTGATTCCTGAGCGAACTAATTAAAATGACATTGATATCTCCGTACTAATTCACCAATTCACTTGTTCATGACCATATAAACTCAATTAAGGGATCCATTATATCACTCTTGTTATGTAGGAACAAATCATATCTTCACACACCCATCCTATCCCATAGTCCATAACATACCCAATTAGTTCTTTCAAGGTTGTCATTGCAATTTAGGTCACAAATTTACCTTCTACTTAGATTCCTTGGCTACTAAGAAGAATGCAACTATATATGAGGGATCATTCATAACTCGATTGTCTAAATTTTTAAATTTATTAACTTGTTCCCTTGATGAACTTTAGCTTGCAAGATAAAACCCATTAATATTGATGTTATGAGGTATATGAGAATGGTTCACAAGACAAGAAACACATATAAGCTTAAGGCAGCCTATGCGGAAGGAGATTTAGATGAAGAGATCTCGAAATAGGAGGAACAGGTTCCCATTCCTTTTGATATGTGTATTCCTCATATTCCCCTAACACCTAAAAATCTTGCAAGTCCTAAGTATCCCACTCAGCCTCTCTCAAGATCTTACCAACTCCTATAAATATATCAAATGCAAATACAACTAACCAAGTAATAGTAGCTTCAAATGGAGATGTTGAGGAGCCATAATGCTACCTTAGCCTACTTGGAGTATCAAGTTACCTAGAAACACTATAAGAAAAATCATAATTAGAAACGGATATCTGTGACGACTTTTAGGCCGTTGCTAATTTGCGATTGAACAGTATCGGGAGTAAAGCATTTGAAAATAAATTTATTTTTTTTAAAGTATGTGGCCATCCTAGTATTCAACAGCTTAACAACTTGCAAAGTGAGATTGCACTTGTAGAGAAAAACTACCTTTAGCTAATGCAAACTTCAAGTCCTTACGTAACTGTAACTTCTGCCTAAAGAATATTTTGATACTGAATTTATTGAACACAACCAACAACAAAGTGGCCATCATCTCAACTAAGCAGTCCATCAACACATGCATATCCTTACATATTGTTTTCAGAAGCATCTACATTTAAATAGAAATATGAAGGAGTACCTCCTTTCCACCGAACAAGCTGAATTTTAGGTGTGAACGAAAAACTGGCTGGATGAGTATCAACTACAATATCCATAAGGAGTGACTGAATATTTTGTAGAATTCTATAAAAAGACTCAAATTTTCCATCAAATCTTCTCGTATCTTGTAGTTGATATACTTCTCATAGATAATATACCAAAGGTTAGCGAATAGTACTAGAGCTAGAAGAACTTTGATTCCACCACGTAAAAATAAAAATCAAGATAGTTAAGATCAAAAGAAACCTTTCTTAACCCATTCCCTGATTGTAGATTTTGGAAAAACAATAAAAGAATTAAAATTAGCAAGTTTCCTACTTCCTAGCCAATTATTGTATAAAAAAAACACTCTCCAGAACCAAGTGAACGTGCAATGTATTGCTCAACCTTGGCTCTTTATCTTCATAAGATGTTTCCAAGGTTTTGATGACTACCCATGCAATACCACTAAAGCCGAATGTGCTTCAACCCCACTATATTTAGACCAAACAAAATATGCCCATAGTAATTTTCTTTGGCAGAATTTCCACCATAAACCCATTGCAAAACCTTTTGCTTAAATGAAAAAGACTTCTCAATCCCAATCCATTTTCATCCATAGGAAAACACAAAGAATCCCAGTGCACCCAGTGTCTTCTTTTACCATAATCAAAAGTACCCCAAAAGGAATTAGAGAAATACAAATCTAGTTGCACCAAAATCACCTTAGGTGCGTTAAGAACTTAAAATCAATTTAGTGGGAAGGATGATAATACAGAACTAATTCAATGTAAGTGACCAGCAGAAGAAAGAAACTTATATTTCCAAGACTCAATCCTTTTCTTCACTTTTCCAACAAGAGACTCGAAATAAATAATCTTCTTTCTTTATTTAAAAACTGGGCAACCAAGATATGTGAATGATAAGGATTTTTGGGCAAGACCTATAATCTGATGTTGAGAAAGCAATAACTGTTATACTGACCACCATTTGGAATGCTCTAGAGCTACAATTTGCAGCAAAAAAATCTACAAGTTGTAGCTCCTATTCTTCATCGCTATTGAAAGTTGGAAAATTATCCCCTTGCATCTAGAAGCTGCTTCTTCCACCACCTCAAGATAACTTGTAAGATTTTTTTCTTCAGCTTGCATAGAAGAATCTGGAATAGCAAATTACAGTAGAAACTTGCAATCTCGAGCCTTGTGAATCAACATTAAGAGTCGGTGTAAATGAGCTCTATAAATAGAGCCGAGAAGTAGTGTAATTGCTGTGCATGTGTCAAAGTGCTCAATCAAGCGGTGTGAGTGTAGTTGTGAGTGGTGTGCTCATGTGATTTTGTGAGCAAGTGAAGTAATATGTGAGACAAAAAAGAGTGTGTAGTGCTCTCTGTGTGTGGCATGAGTAAAATAAAAAAATGAGTGAGTGTGCTAGTAGATTAAGTTGGTGTAAGTGTGCTTTTTATATCAAAATTCTTGTTTCATAATTTATTTTCATACTTTTTCATTTTGTATTAGAGACTAGTTCATCCTTATTTCTTCACAACAGTAGTGATGTTTTCTTTACCTAGTCGTGGGCTCGAGACTCATTTGTATAAGGCAATTTGCAAAAATCTTTCTGCACAATTTAGGACCGTGGAGCTGATTTTTCAAAGATTTAGCTTACTTAGCATTTCAATAGAGTAAAATACTAAGTCACGATCGTGGATATCAACTCAGTTAGTATTATTAAGAAATTAAATAATGCTAACTATAGCACTTGGAGGTCATGCACAGAGTCCTACTTAGAGAGCCAAGATTTGCTGGATTACATCAAAGGCAATGCCACATTACCTTCTGAATCAGATGTTGCGGCAATAAAGAAATAGAAGACCAAAGCGGCAAAGGCTCTGCTAACCATCAAAATGATGATTGAGAGCAAGATGATCAAGCACATCAGGGATGCCATCAAATAAAAAGAAACCTATGATATCTTGGCAATGAAGTTCTCCAAGAAGAATGATTCCTGCCTTTAATATTTGGAAAATCACTTTTTCAATCTAACTTAGGGAAACTTAATGATCATAGATTACTTTATAAAAGTAAAATCTTAGGATCATGAAATTTCTAAGTTAGATTCAGAGGAAAAAATTAGAGATACGAAGTTAAGAAGGAAGATCATACATGGGTTAAGACTTGAGTACCAAGGCTTCATAACATCAATACAAGGTTAACCAGTACAACCAACTCTAGAAATGTTGGAAAATTTGCTAGCCAATCAAGAATCTTTGGCTAAGCAAATGGAAGCATGACAGTCAAGAGCGAGAAGGAGGCACTCTACTGTGGCAAAACAAGATGAGGACCAATAAGATAAAATTTCAGACAACATAAAAATTCAAGTAGGAGTAAATGGTACCCTGAGAAGAGTTAACAAGTAGGGAGAGTTCAACAGGAACCAAATAAGCCCTTTGAAGAAAATACTTGCGACAAAATAATATATGCTATAATTTTGAAAAACAAAGGCATTTTGCTAGAGATTGTCGACACAAGAAAGAAGAAGGAAATGCTGCCACTTCCAGGACTAAAACTAATGGCGAAGAAGATTGGGATATTCACGCATCATTTGCAGTCAAAAAAGAAACTAGCATCGTTATGGACGAGCCATCAAATAATGAAGAGGTAGCAACTTCTTGTACTACCAATATAATAGAGACAACACTCACCTCGATAAGTATTAACTTTCTCAACTATCAAAATGATTGAATCATTGATTCAGGCTACTCTAATCACATAATTGGAGATGAGAAGAAGCTATCAAACTTGACGGAGTGCAAAAAGTACAAGAATTGTGATACCCACCAATAACGCAAAACAACCAATTGCATATATTGGTAAAACGGTGGTTGTCCCCTAGCACGATCCTCACGAGATTCCACGACAAAATGTGTATCATGTCCATAAGATGAAGAAAAAATTATTATTTGTGCCAAAACTTGTCGATTCTGGAAATTATATTGTATTTAGACCAAGTGATGTAAAGGTCTACCGAGATTTGAAGCACATTGGGCTACTTATCATAGAAGGACAACAGGTGGAATTAGTTTATATATGTCAGCAAAAGTAGCATACAAGGACAAGATAAGGAAGAACAAAATTGTCGATTTGTGACATGCTCGATTAGCATATTTGAACTATATGAAGCTCAATATGATGATGAAAGAGTGGCTACTAAAAGGTCTCCCTCAACTAAAAGCTCGAGATGGCATTGTATGTGTTGGGTGTCAATACAGTAAGGCATACCGCTTCCTTATAATAATTCAAGGTTTCAAGCTAAGGTGCCTCTTAAACTAGTTCACTCAGACATATTTGGGCCTGTCAAGCAAGTGTCAATCATGGCCTCTGTTATATGATAACATTCATTGATGATTTCTCCAGATACGTCTGGGTGTACTTTATGAAAAAAAAAAATCTAAAGCTTTAGATAAATTTAAAGAATTCAAACAAGAAGCAAAAAGAAAGACAGGGAAAAAGATAAAGTGCTTACGAATAGATAATGGGGGAGAACATACTTCACAAGAATTCAATCATTATCTAAAGCTATGCCATATTTGGCAACTATTAACATGTCCTAACAAGCAATAAATGGAGTTTCTAAAAAGAAAAATCAACATCTAGCAGAAATATACAGAAACATGCTTCACTTAAAAAATGTGCCACCAAAGTTCTAGGCAAAATATATAAAGACAGTGGTCCATGTAATCAATAGGTTGCCACTGGTAAGGATTGGATTCATCACACCATTCAAGAAGTTCTAAAAGATCAAGCCCACTAAGTCACTTTCAAGTATTTGCATGGTAGGCTATGTATTTGTTCTTGATAATTTACAAAGCAAGTTTGATAAGAATGCTATCATATATATATTTGAGGGATATGACAGTAAAGCAAAAGGGTAGGTGTTGTGATCCAACAAGAGGACAATGACATGTATCCTAAAACATGGTGTAAATTAATGAAGTATCATCATGGTAGTCTTCAAAAGTGGCTCTCTTACTAGACTCAAAAGAAATCAAGGAAGCATTGGTAGAGAAATTACAAAAAAAGCCCCAACTCAAGGAGGAGCGCCCTCATGATGACTGAAGCATTCTTGTAAGTCCTAAACACAAAGGAAGAAGTCCATGGCAAGCTAGAGTACACCAGGCATTCCAAGAGCAAGAAACAATGCCCTAATAAAGAGAAAGTGAAGAAGAAGAAGAAGAAGCAAAAATACAATAGGCGATACAACCATATCGAAGTTCCACATGAGTACGTAAACCAAATCCTAAATATGCTAATGCAACTTTAATAGAAGATGTAAAGGAACCCGTTACATATGAGGAAGTATTTAAGCATAAAGAATAGGTTGAAGCCACGGAACAAGAGATTTAAGCCTTAACACAAAATGAGACATGAGACTTGGTGCACAAAATAATAGATATATATAAAACCCATATCATGTAAATGGGTTTATAAAGTGAAGAGAAGAATAGATGGATTAGTGGAAAGATTTAATGCACAATTAGTAGCTCGAGGGTCTCTCAACAACATGGGCTTAACTACGACGAGACCTTTAGCTTAGTTGCAAAGATTACTGCAGTCAGAGTTTTGCTAGTACTTACTACAAGTAAATCATGGAAGTTCTGGCAAATAGATATAAAGAATGCATTCCTGTATAGAGAACTAGATAGATATATATACATGGAACAACCACAGGGATTCAAGAGCAAAGCTCATCCAAGTTATACAAATTAAAGAAGTCTCTTTACAGACTAAACCAAGCACCATAGGCTTGGTATGAAAAAATAGGAGAATTCTTGTTGCAGAGTGATTACATAATGGCTCCAGCAGATTCAAGTTTATTCATAAAAGCTCGAGATGAAAGAATAACTATCATGTTGGTATACGTGGATGATCTCATCATCACTAGAGATGACAACAATGAGATTAGTCAGACTAAAGCTAATCTATGTGTACACTTTCATATGAAAGAACTTGGTGCGTTAAAACAGTTCTTAGAACTTGAAGTGGAGAATACTGAGAAGGATTATTCTTTTGTCAATATAAGTATGCAAATGACCGGCTACAAAATTTGGTATGTTGGAATGTAAGCCCATTTCTACTGCACTCGAGGTGAACACAAAACTATGCTTTCAATACTGGATCAGGATTAGTTTCTTGGATTAGCAAGTGACAACCAATGGTGTCACCTTCTAGTGCAAAAATAGAATATAGAGCTATAGCTTTGGCAGCAAAGGAAATTAGTTTGCTTATACTATTGATGAATGATGCGTAAATTTTGGGTGTATAAAAATCACCAAATTTAAATCCATCATTTAGTCAAGTTTTAATTAAAATATTAATCCCAAAATACACATATAAGTAAGTATACTCATCGCAAACATAGTATAGGGAATTAACGAGTATCGGTCCTCAAAGGAACAAGTACACACTAATAACTTTTCATTCATTATTTAACCTGCAAAGTAAATTGATAAAGAAATCAAAATAAAATAAATATATATATATATATATATATATATATATATAACTTATGGAGAGAAAAATATGTAATTAAATAGTTATTCTCAAAAGTATGAAATGAATCATCTAATACTTACCACAACTAATTAATTTCTTGGCATGATGATGGAATGTAAAGTAAAATTCAATCATTTCCTAATTCATGAATCCACTTATATAAACTCCATTTTTTTCTCAATCCATGGAATTACTATCTCTTAATTAAATTAGGATATTTCACAAATCGCACTAAAACATCCAAAAGATGCATTAAACTCAATTCCTCATAAACTTAAAATTAGCTAATGACCACCCTTTGCTCGAAGTGAAATAAACTAATCTTTGATTAATTTAGTCATTTAATCTTAACTTTGTTTCCCAAGTCCATTAAGATTTGACAAATATGAAATCAATGCAATGAACTAGTTACATCATTTTCCAAGTCTATTAGAAGAACCTTCATTTATAACCAATGATAACAAGTAATCAAACACCAAGGAAAATAATTAATTAATCAAAGATTAAATAAATTCAAAATCATAAATCCAAGAATAATATCTAAATACAATTAAAGAATTAAATCATCATTATTCAAGAAAAAAAATAAAAGAAAGAGATAAATACTCATAGATAAGCTCTTCAATTTTCAATGAAAAATCCTCCCAAAATCAATGCTCATTGAGTAATTTTCCCAAAGAAAATATTAATGGTGCACTCTAAAAAATATTTCTAAATCTCCACATTGAGCACACCCTTTTTCTAATGTAATTGGCCTTTATTTATAGGCTTATAGATTTCCTAAAAATCTAAAATAAAGAAGAAGTAATTTCCTATTAGAAATCTAGACTTAATTCTACAAATCCATCGCCTTTAAAACTGAAGCAATTTCCTTTTCTTGAAAGCGGCTTCATCTGAGTTGATTACCAAGTCCCAAGCCGACGAAATTTCCTTTCTTTTCAAGCCAACTTGTTTGAGCCATGAAGCCTATTTCTCGTGTCTTTAGCCGAGCCTCCAAGTTGTTGAAGACCGAAGTTGCCGGAATTGCTTTCTTCTTGTTACAATCGGCTCATCTGAGCCGATTCTTCAAGCTGCTGAAGCCACTAAATCATGGCTGAACAAGATTGATTTTCTTATGTTGCATCCTCCCCAGGATGTTACATAGCCTTGCCATGATGTGTTTTTGTCATTTTCCCTTTTCTTTGTTTTTTCTTTGTTTGCTTTGTTTCTTTGTTCAACATCCAGGACCCACCGAATGCATTACGTTCTTTTGTTGCTTTTTGTGGTTTGGTAAAGCCTTCCAAGCTACGGCTTCCATGCAAATACTTTGCTATTTTTTTTTCTTCCTTCCTTTCCAATTCCAATTTTGGTACCTTTGTTTCGCTCCTCTGTTTTTTCTATTTTGTTCCAGACTTGGCCCGGTGCTAGGTCCATGTTCTTGGCCTGGTGCCAAGTCTAAAATGTAAAATTATGCAGTTTTCCTCCAAATTCACCTATTTTTGCATAAAATCACAACAAAACATTTTTGTAAGTGAAATATCAAATAGGAAAGAATATGACTAGTTGTTGTATAAAAAGTATCTCAAATTATCCTCAAATAAATAAGAAAATAATGATAATTTTAGTCTCTATCAATGAAGGACCTACATCAAGAGGTAAGTTATCCAGTAAAGTTATATATTGTGATAATTTATCAGTTATGTAACTAGCCGAAAATTTAATGTTTCATGCTTGCACTAAACACATGGAGGTATATTATCACTATATTCGAGAGAAGGTACTTCAAAGAGATTGAGATGCAACACATCAAAACAGAAGATCAAATGGCAAACATACTCAGTAAACCACTTAATGGAGTAAAGTTAGAAAAATTTCGAAGGCAATTCGGTATAATTTCATGTGAAGCAAAAAGAAACCAATCATTGAGAAGGAGTATTGAGAAAGCAATGATTGCCACAACCATTGCCATTTGGAATGCTCTAGAGCTATACTTTGCAGCCAAAAAATCTCCAAGTTGCAGCCCCTATTCTTCACTGCCATTGAAACTTGGAGAATTATCCACTTGCATCCAGAAGCTGCTTCTTCCACTGCCTCAAAACAACTTGTAAGATTTTTTTTCTTCAACATGCAAAGAAGATTCTAGAATAGCAAGTTGCAGCATCACCTTGCAATCTCGAGCCTTACGAACTAACATTGAGAGTCAGTGTAAATGAGGTCTATAAATAGAGCCAAGAAGTAGTGCAATTGATATGTGTGTAGAAGTGCTCAATTAAGTAGTGTGAGTGATGTGCACGTGTGATTTTGTGAGCAAGTGAAGTAGTGTGTGAGACAAAAAAGTGTGTAGTGCTCTATTTGTGTGGCGTGAGTAAATTTAAAAAAAAAAAAAAGAGTATGAGTGTGCTGGTAAATTAAGTGTGGTGTAAGTGTGCTTTTGTATATCAAACTTTTGTAAGAAAATTTGATTGGAACTATTATATCAAAAATCTTATTTTATAATTTATTTTCATAGTACTCTTTACATCCCATTCAACAACATAGCCTGTGAAGGAGAGGTTTTATCTGACATGATGTAACACCCCGCTATCAAGGCCCGCCAGGGCCGGGGATGTCACCCTGTCCAAAGGATAAGGGGTCTTTATAACTAGGTCACACAAATAAAATAGCGGAATAAAAATAATACTTTAACTTAAAATTTATTAAAACCCAGAATGAATCCAAGAATTCCCAAAAGAAAAATAAATCCATACATAAAATCATCCACTCTCAACTCCCCAAAGCAATACATAAAAATAAAAGACAACATTCTCTTTCAAGGCAGATAACACTAGCTACTCATCCCCACAGCAGGATCGACCTGAAATCATAGTAAAAAGGTGATGAGACAGAAATCTCGGTAAGTCCGTGTGTGCTTTGGGTGTTCAGTGAAAACAGATCATGGATGCAAAGCGTGAAATCTTTATAAGAGAAATATTGGCAAGCAATAACCATTAGTCAAAAGCAAGAGTGGTGTTTTCCTCTTTTTGAAACCATACAAGTACACAATAAAATCAACCACTCATAAAGGTGGTCATGGGTTACCACACGTTGGGCCCCATAACCATACAACGGTCAGAATGCCACACTTTGTGCAGACTGACAAAAGAAATACTGGCAAGCAATGAATGATGTTCAAAAACAAGAGTGGCGTTTTAGCTTTCAAACCATACAAGTACAATAAAATCAACCACTCAAAAAGGGTGGTAATGGGTTACCACACGTTGGGCCCCATGTCCACATGGTCAGTATGCCACACTTTGTGCATACTGCCGGTCGAAATGCCACACTTTGTGCAGACTGACAAAAGGTAGGTGATCGGCCTACCGGGCAAGATACTCCTCATTCTCTATACCCAAACAACAACCAGGTGTCCATTCCGGCATAACACAGTCACTTGACTGAAATAAAAACTGCTAGCTTGGACCGGCATGACTTACTGGACTGTCGTCTTATCCGGGAAGGACTCACCCCTCAGAGGTGGCCACCTACTGAGATACTTACCCTAACCCCTCAAAGACTAGCCCAGTAGTCCACCCTTATTGAGTACTCAATGTAACATATCCCACTTGGGAAAAAAAATGAAGAAAACATAGTTCTACTTGAACATGGCAATTAAGGGTTTCCAAAGTCATTATCAAAATCAGTTTTAGAAAGAGTTTTGAGTTTGAATAAATCTACTTATTGGTTTTCAAATAATTTGTTTGACGGAAATAAGACAGGAGACAGTCCTCAATTGTCTTTACAAAGATGAGTGTCCATGCACTCTACATTTGGCTTGCCATAATTAAACACTTTTCATCAATCAGGTTTTATGTAGAAGCTTACCTAATTCTTACTCACAACAACAAGGTCTCCAACAGCTGACCTAACCCCGCATGGGGTAAATACAAACCACAATCAAACTCAAGCCAAAGATTCACTTTCACAAATAAAACTAACTCAACTTACTACAATCATGTCCCTAGTGTCCCAAGCTTTAAGGCTCGATAATAAATAAAAGGGTTTATAAAATAAATCTAGTTTGATATTAAAATAACTAAAGCTTGGAAAATAGGTACTAATAAGTTGAAGGTTTAAATCTTGCTAAAATAATTTAGAGTTTATTTGATGAAAAGTCCTAGGTGGAATTAGGTAAAATAATGATTTTAGTTGTTAGAAAATAATTGATAACTAAAATTAGTTGAAAATAAATTTAATGAGTCTTGCTTGAAAGATAATGAATAAATTTTTAATGGGTTTTGATTAAAAGATAATATTTAAAATTTTAGTAATAAATATTTTACTAACTATAATTATTCCCATAAAAGGCTTTAATTGATTTTATTATTTTAAATAATATATATATATATATATATATATATTCGCACGGGCTTCTCCACATAGCTCAGATCGGGTTGCAACACCAACGGCTCATTATTCAGAACATGACCGAGATCGGCATTGTACTTCTTCAATTGTGACACATGAAACACATCATGAATTCCTGTCAACCCATCTGGCAAGTCGAGTCGGTATGCTACCGGTCCAATCTTTTCCTTTATCAGGAACGGCCCCAAATACCTCAAATTCAACTTTCCACCCTTCTGTCCAACACATCCTGAACCACTTGAATCTCCTACACTCTTAGTCTGGCCATATCGACTTTTCTGCTCAGTGCATCAGCAACAATGTTGGCCTTCCCGGGTCTCCTACTCCTGGTTGGTAGGGCACTTGTTGGATTGCTGCCTCTGGAAAGGTCTTTGCGGTTGCCTTACCTTAACGGCTGGAAAGGCATCGATGTCATTCTACTGTGGTCCTCATTTTCTGTCTGGGTAGTTGCGTCTACGGGCCTTAAATAGGTCGTTGAAGGAGAAGGTGCCAACGCCTTCCTCAATTTCGGCCTTAATCCTTTAACAAACTGCCTTGTCCTATTCTGCTCGGTGTCTACTAATCTCTTGTAGTACTTTGACAGCTAGGTGAACCGTGCTGCGTACTAGGCCACTGACATGCCTCCCTGCTTCAAATTCTGAAATTCATCCTCTCGCTTTTCCACTACCCACTGAGGGATGTACTCAACTCTGAAGGTTTCGATGAAACTGGACCATGTCCATTCCTGCTCGACCATTTTCCCGTCGTCTTGAGTAAGAGTGAGTCTTCTGGCAGGAGGCCACCTCCAGAAGATAAGCTCAACTTAGAGAAACGTCAGTACTACTTAGCCTACCCTTATTGAGTACTCAACGTAACGTATCCCACTTGGGAAAAAATGAACAAAACATTGTTCCACATGAAAATGGCATTTTGAGGGTTTTCAAAGTCCTTGTAAAAATCAGCTTTAGAAAGAGTTTGAGTTTGGCAAATCTGCTCTTTGATTTTTAAATAATTCAAATGTTTGAAATAAGAGAGAGTTCAACCCTCAATTGCCTTTACATAAATGAGTGTCCATACACTCTACATTTGGCTTGCCATAAGAAAAACATTTCACATCAATCAGGTTTTATGTAGGAGCTTACCTAATTCTTACTCACAACAACAAGGTCTCCAACAGCTGACCTATTCTCGCATGGGGTAAATACAAACCACAATCAAACTCAAGCCAAAGATTCACCTTCACAAATAAAACTAACACAACTTACTACAATCATGTCCCTAGTGTCCCAAGCTTTAAGGCTCGATAATAAATAAAAGGGTTTATAAAATAAATCTAGTTTGATATTAAAATAACTAAATCTTGGAAAATAGGTACTAATAAGTTGAAGGTTTAAATCTTGCTAAAATAATTTAGAGTTTATTTGATGAAAAGTCCTAGGTGGAATTAGGTAAAATAATGATTTATTAATAATTTAGTTGTTAGAAAATAATTGATAACTAAAATTAGTTGAAAATAAATTTAATGAGTCTTGCTTGAAAGATAATAAATAAATTTTTAATGGGTTTTGATTAAAAAATAATAATTAAAATTTTAGTAATAAATATTTTACTAACTATAATTATTCCCATAAAAGGCTTTAATTGATTTCATTATTTTAAATAATATATATATATATATATATATTATTTTTCTAGCAAAAGCTATTATTTATTTGACTAAAACATCCTCATTATATATAATAATCCAAATTACCCCTCCTAAGGTTTTTCAAAATTCCTAGCAAAATCATATTATAAAATATTGTACTCATGAAATAAAAATTAGCTTAGGGACAACAAGGTCATGATCATATTTCTATGGCTAACCACAAACATGAACATATACAATCCTTCAATTCATCAAATCATCCAAGTCATGCATATAAGCATAGATCTAAATTTATCAAGACATGATCTAACCCCTACTAGCATAAATATGATCATGGCTTCAACAATCCAACATGAATATAAATCCTATTCACCAAAGGTGACATAATCTCTAGCATACTTCATCACAAATACTACCTATGACATGGAGACATGCATTAAACCTCAAATCATCATACAATCAACCAAGATAATCCATCCATGCATAAATCCCATCTCCTTCATATTCATACATACATTCATGCTTCAACCTCAACAATATATACTCAAACCTTATCCACGATCCATCTTCTATCAACATCATCCTAAAGACATGAATTTAGAATTTAAAAGAAGGGTTAAAACGGCTTACTTGATTGATGAATTCCTTGAAGTAGTTTCGAATGAATCTCAAGCCCTAGATGCCTAAATCCGTCCAAAGGAGATGAAGGAAGAATGGCCATGGAGAAGAAACCATTCGGCCAAGTAAGTGAGTGGTTCGGCCAAGAGAGAGAGAGAGAGAGAGAGAGAGAAGAAGAAGAAGAAGAAGAAGAAGAAGAAGAAGAAGGCTCATTAGCATGCTTAAACACATATATGTTCATTAGAGATTGAAGATTAGCGAAAATGAAGTTGATTGAATAATCCTACCTTGAAGGTGTTCTTGAGCCTTCACAAAATTTCTGATTTTTGATCCAAAAGTGCAAGTTGAATTTTGGAGTTTGATGTTAAAAATGGTATGGATGGATTCACAGCAATGAATAGATAAAATCTGAAATTTTTAGAGGTAGTTTGAAGTGATTTGGAGAGGTATTAGGTGAAAGGAAGGAGTAGGTGTTCTTGGTGTAGTGTGTGTGTTCTTGAAGGTTGAAGGAATTTGAGAGAATTTGATTTGCAGCTGCCGAAATTCTGTGAGAACTAGGGCTGGCCGAATTTCTGTAGGGTTTAGGAGGTTGATTCTCTGATTTGGAAGGGAAAAGGAAAGGCTAGTTGTTACAATCCTTGAAGAATATTTTTGGGAAGCAAATTTGAAAACTAGATATCACAAGAATCTCTTTGATTATGGAAGAGCTTTTGGAAGTCTTCCATGGACGAATTTTTGGCAGTGTTTTGGCTGAATGAGAGCTGGTTGAAGGAGGCTTAGGTGGCCGAAATCATGGAGTATAATGGTGAAGAGAAGGTTTGGTTGTTTGAGATATATTTTATGGAAAGTTGCTAAACTATGGTGGCTGGAATTTTGGTAATCAATCAAGCATAATTGTAGGGATTTGTTGGAGAGATTTTCGGACAGCCATGGCTGAGTTTCATGCAGAAGCTTAAGGGAAACAATGGAGCTCTGTTACTGAAGGTTTAAGGAAGGTTTGTGCAGAATAAGGTTGGTGTTTCGGCTGGAAGGGAAACAGGGAACAAAGCTGGAAAATTTTCCTGCATAGAATTTTCGCTGGGCAGAATTTTCTGGACAGATTTTCAGCTGCCATTTCCAGCCATCTTGCAGAGAGTTTGAAGGGGAATTTCAGGGACTTTCAAGGCTGGTTTCCAGCCTTCTTCATGGAGGAAAAACATGGCTAAGGTGCTGAACAAAATCTGGAAAAAAACAGCTTGGTTTTGGACTATCAAAGTGGTGATTTGTACAGGAATTTTTCCTGTTTTTGCTCCAGCTTTGAGCAGTCCGAAAATGGCCAAGAAATTCAGATTGCAAACTGATCCTAAAGACCATTTTTCTGGCAGCATTTGGGAGGGAATATTAGCTAAGAAACTCGACACTTTGAAGGCACAATAAGTTGGAAAATTTCAGCTTATTCCAAGAAGGAAGATGAACTAGCTAGAGTGAATTTTTAGAAAGTTCACTAAGGAATTTAATTCACTTGAAATCTTTCCCCCTCTTCCATTGTTTCGGTCCATATGATGTCTTTTACTAAGACATTTCGAACCTTCAAAGCCACCGCACATTGCTAGAATTTTTCTAGAATAAAATTGGCTTAAACAAAATGAACAAACTAATGAATTGAAAAATAGGAAAAATTAAGGATCAAGAGGAAATGAATTCCCCTTAGGAATTTTGTGTAGAGCAAAAGAGTAGGATTTGAAGACTCCTATCATGTCTCTCATAGGACAACATCTCTACCCTACTCCAAACACCACTAAGGCCGAAAATGATATTTCTCAAGCAAAAATAAAATTTAACCAAGCTAAAGCTCCTATGATGGGATTTGAACCCAAGACCTCAAGAATTAATTCTAAGGCTCTAACCACTAAACTACAATAACTCTTGTTCTTATTTCCCCCCTAAAAATATTTTCCTATTCAATCCTCAAGCTATCTCCCTTTTTCCACCTCAAGCAAAAATTACCATTTTACCCTTCTCACTCAATAATCATAATCAAGCCATCTAGATTATAAAACACAAATCCAAAGCACATAAAATCATACAAAATATGTTTAAACATGCAAATAAATATGCATCCCAACCCCCTTACTCTATGGTTGGTTTTGGCTGGGGTTTCACACATGACATATGCACTCTTTGCAGGGTTCAGTAGCCATCAAAAACATTTTGATAATCATCATGTAAAATGGCTCTCTTAGAGGCTATAGTAAACAACAAAATATCATTTGCAAAGCTCAAGTGAGAAATAGAAAAACAAGATTTTGGAAGAGCATAGGGAGAAAATCACCCATTCTCCATTAAATTATTCAGACTCCTAGAAAACAACTTTTTAGCTAGCACAAACAACAATGGAGATAATGGACCACCTTGATGAAGATCCTTGGAAGACTTGAAATAACCAGACTCTCTGTACTAATCAACACAAAAAACTACTCCCTCTATCCCTATTTATCGGTCACAATTGAAAAGTTTTAGTGTCCCTTTTTATCTGTAGCAATAAAAAAATTTAAGTACCATTAATGTTAATTTTACTGCTATACCCTTATATTCAATAGTATTGAAAAATAAAAGTGTAATAACTTTAGAGAGAGAGTTGAGCAAATAAAGCAAGAAAACAGTTATGGAGAACATAAAATTCAAGGGTACTTTTGGAATGTATAAATAAAATTGTATGAATTTAAAAGAATAACTAGTTTTTCTTATACTGTGTGAAGTAGTTAACTGTGATAGATAAATAGGGATGGAGGGAGTAGCAGTTATTCAAAGCATTTTCAACTAATAATAAAACATGCTTATTAAAACCAAATCTCCTCGTAACTTCTAGCAAAGTTTTCCATGACACCCTGTTGAAAGCTTTGGCCATATCAAGTTTGAGAATCAATTACCAACCGGGACTTTCATATCTAATGAATGAACCATTTCGTGTAAAAGAAGCACATTATCACCAATGTTTCCTTCCTTTGACAATCCCAGACTGATTTAGAGAAATTACAGAAGGCAGCAACAAACTAAGACTATCAGCAAGGACTTTGATTACTATTTTGTTCATGTAATTACACAAACTAATAGGCTTAAAGTCCACATAGCTTGAAGGATTTTGCTTTTTAAGCAACAATATCAACGAAGTCCTGGTAAAAACCTTTCAAACAGGGACTCCAGCAAAAAAATCCTGCACAGCAGCACAAATATCATGACAAACAAAACCTTAACAACTGGTAAAGAAAATACCTGAAGATCCATCCGGGCCAGTGGCATTCTCTACTTTCAAAGGAAAAACAGCATTTTTAACTTCATCTTGAGTAGGTAATTTTGAAAGATTTAAATTATCTGCATCAGAAATTACCTCAGGGATACAATCATACAGCTATATCCCTCTCCGCTGAGAAGGTAAATCAGATTCAGCCAACAAATTCGTAAAAAAATTCAACTATCTCCTGCTTTATATCTCGCTGATCATGTAGCAACAAACCCTCATAATTCCGAATAGAATTAAGAAATAATTTGTGTTGCTTCGATTTACAATACTTATGAAAAAACGCTGTGCCCACATCCCCATCTTTAATCCATTTAAGGCGTGCCATTCCCCTCTAAAATTCCTCTTCACATTTTAAATGAAACGCCAATTTCACCTTCTGCTCATTCAGTTTCATGCGGTCCTCTTCAAGTTTAGTATCTTGAAAAACTACTTCAACCAAGATATTCAGAAACTTCTGCAATTATATTAAAGTCCCCCCTAATCAACTAAGGACTCCTCATATCAGAAGATAGACTAATAAGATTCTCCCATAATTCAAGACGTCCAGCACTCAAACAAGAAGCATAAACCAAAGTGTAGAATACTGACTCCCATAGAAATCTTATTGAGTTTTTCTCAATCTCACATGGGATAGCTTAAAAAAAAAGTAAGGAAGGATTCTCCTATAAATAGGTTAATGTTGTTTTGGAAAGAGTACACCAACTCATTGAGTCTAGTAAATTGAGAGATTTTTTAATCTTGAGTTATTTTGTGAGGGTTTGTAATTTTATCCGTCCAAAAATTACATAGTGGAGTGTTTCCCTTCAGGGTCGTGGATGTAGGTCTAATTGAAAGATTGAACCATATTAAATTTTCGTATTCTATTTTATTTATTTATTTTTCTTGCCTCTTTCTAACATTTGTATGTTACTTTCGCTGCCCATCCCAACGAATCTGAACATTAATATGAACAAAACTGCTAGTGATCCTGAATAACTGTATCTGGCACAAAGTCTATCCATATAAGTCAAATCATTCCATTCATATTCGTAAAGCCATGTTTAAAACCCAACTTACGTACATAGATCATTAATTGAAAACAATCCACCAAAGGCTCAAAAATTTCCACATAATTTAAATCATATTGCCTAATAAATTTCTTCAATCGTCTTCTTGCAAAATTATCAGCTATCCCTCTAATGTTCCAAAATAATGTATACATGTTAATGGCTGAAGGAATGGCATTTTGTCTTTACCAGCCTTGCAGGCAGAATTTTCCTGGACTCCAAACCTGTTGGCAAAGTCATCTTTTTTTTCTTTTCTGCTGCTTCTTTTTTTGATACATCTCAGAACATATGCTGATAAGTCATCACGAATAGTGGCTTTGTAAAAATCTGACCAATATTCACGCTCTAACCCAGAGGATTTTTTTGTAAAATTTTTGGTCATCTATTAATGACGGAAACATAACTTCGATTTGCAAATTGGACATTGCCATGCTTCAAAAAACTTAATCACTGTCTGACATGGGTTTGCTGGCCACGTCAGACGATGTGGGAACACAGTCTTGCAACAATTCTGGCAACGAAAAAGAACGCCATATGGAGTTAGGCCAGTTAAGCAAATGGGCATCCATTGTTGTGTTCGGTGCAGTGGACGCATCATGGGCAGAGGTGTCATCATCCGAGTTTCCGAAACCATTCTTTTCTGTATGTTCCTACTCGTCATCACTATGAACAGTTTGGATCAATGGGCTCTTCTTCTTTTCCGAATTATTCTCCTTATTCGAAAACTTTTCCTTTTCTGTAACAAAAGGTGTAGATACCATAGAAAACCTAATCACCTCGTTCTCCTTATCTGATTGATTACCCATATCAACAAATACAATCTGATAATCTTTATCTTTTTTAGTTGCAATCTGAATTTCTGAATTTAACTTTTGCACGTCGCTCAAGGCTGAAGCTTTCAAAACATCTAGAGCACAAGGGTTTTCTAGAGAATCCTGTTCTGTAACGGGCAATTAATCAGAATGGTCCCAAATGGGGTCATTCCTCTTCAACTAGTCCATGCGGTGTAGGTCGTCCTAAGGTGGCCTGGATGCATTCGATGAAAGCATCTTCATTAAAATTGGACACTTTTGAAAAGAGCATCCTACCCATCGTCTTCTCAACTGACTATCTTTCTATTCGCAGAACAAAATTGTTCCATTCGATCTTCTACCCCACTATCGCAAACCATTCGCCAAGCAAAAATTTCCATTTGTCTACACCACTGCAGCAAAATTTATCCCTAGTGCCGCAAAATTTTCCATTTGTCTACCCCACTACAGCAAAATTCTTCCCCACTGCCACAAAAGTTTTCCATTCATCACCCGAGTATCAGCAAAAGCCTACCCCACTGCATGCAAAAATTGTAGGGAAGCCGTTACACCTTCTTCATTACAGAATCCCTGCAACACCCCACATCCATAGGGCCCGATTAATGGTTGTGGATGTCGCCCCGACTAAATGACAAGGTTTCTTTATAACGAAAAGATAAAATAAAATTCTGAAACCTTAAATAACTCATTGAATTAAAAAAATCTATTACAAGCCTTTTATTTAAATACATCAAACTCCCAATAAAGGAATAACTCCAACAAAAGTTCCTAATTATAAAATATGATTCTTCAAATATAAATAATCCGCAGAGCTCAGAAAAGTATACAAATAAGTAAGTTAGTTCCTTATGCTCTGATAGAGATTATTCCATCCTGAAATCATGAATAACTCAATAAGTCATGTAGTGTGCGCATGGAATCTTTTAACGCATTTCATGATGCATGATAAACTTTTCTCTTGTAATAAATACAAGTATTCAAATTATGCCTTCAAATGTTTACTCAATTATGCTTTTGGGAGAAATCATAAAATACTTTTAAAATTAGAGTAAGGTAACTCTTTGGGATCACATACCAGCGAAAGACTCATAAATAAAATTTTTGGGAACAAATAAATAACATTTGAATTTTAAACCCTAAACCACATTCACAAAACTGGGGAAACAAATTCCCAATTTAACTCTTTTTCTTATGAAAATATTATTTGAGGTAAAACACCAACATTCACACTGTCGAAACCCTTGATTTGGGTAGAAACCTCACTCTTCGCACTTTTCAAGTCGAAACCTTGTGATTTGGGTAAAAATCCACTTTTTACACTCTTTGGGTTGAGACTCTCAATTTTGGGTAGAAACTCCACTCTTCGGATCAAAATCCTGTAGCTAGCTGAAAAACGGCTTAACTACCAAGTACTGACATCGCGCTTGGAGTAAGACAAATCCCAGAACTAATCAGGTTACTTGGGTTCATCTATCTTTAACGAAAGTTAGTACAAGAGTTTCTCCCCTTTAAGTACTCAAGGATTCACATTCACAATTCAAGTGACTCAACACAAACACTTTCTTTCAAGAAGTAGCCCAAAACAATTTTCCAAGATTCTATTCCCACTTTCTAAAATCAAACATACCGTTCACATCCTAAAAATACATTTTATTTCAAACAATCTCCCAAAACAAAATATACCAGTATTCAAACTGTTTCCAATTCCAAAAGATGGTATTTCATTTATCATATTCAAATCCCATTTATAAGAGACATTAATGAATGGTGCCGAAGATTTTCAAATACATGCTATGAGTTTCGCAAACTAACACATGGAGAAAAAAAATCATTATACAGTAGTTAATAACATCTCATGGTAATCAATGCATAGCTCCTCATTCTAATATCATTTTTTTACAAAATTCGACAAGCAAATCATGCTCAAAGCATTTCATAAGGATAAGAACATATAATCAAATTTGGAAGTATATATTTCTATAGTTTCATATGCACAGAGATAATCCAAATAGTACAAGGAATTATATTTTTTCAAAGAATGGATTGAAATGAAGGCAAAACTTTATTTATTCTACTTGCTAAGAATATGGTTGTGGCACATATGATGGTTATAGATAAAATGATCAAAGAAAGAAGGGTCGGGTCTCAAACTTCTTCAATAAGAGACAGCTCCAAGAGCAACCACAAACAATAATTACTCGCCAAAATTGCCAGAAGAAGCTTCTATAAGAGAATAAAAGATTGAAATGAGGGAAAAGGGAAGAAGCTTATTGAAGTCATATTTATCAAAGAGTAGTTGTATCAAATAAAGAAAGTGACAAAGTTTGCCTTAGAACAATCACGAATTGGAAGAAACCTCACAATAATGCATATGAAAGAACTTTCAATAGTTTCCATACCTATTTCATACATAAATCATCCTTATAAAATGAACGTAAGAAATTTAAGCATCTCATTTACTCAAAATGAATTGTATGCATTACATATCCAAGATTGCAAGAATTTATATCGTTAATAAAACATTTCATGGTAGAAAAATTTATACAACACTATTATAGACATTTCTAAAATTTATCCAAGTGTAAAATCATTTCATAAGATGCACATACACAAAGCATTTTATGAGATGCAAGGACTTACATTAAGTCCAATCAAAAGATAGCAAAATCCAACCTAGATTTGGGAATTATATCCATTCTCACCAACAAACTCTAGTACATAAATGAATTAATATCAATTTTCTACAATAAATTGTATACTTAATAGAATTCCTCTTAATTACTCATAATTTTAGACAAACCTAACTCACAATCTAACTTTTACCAATCCTCCATATCATACAACACATTATCCCCAAAATTCAACCTCAAATCATATGGAATTAAATCGTATATATATTCAACAAATTTGCATTAACACATAATATTCAATTTCTCAAAGTGTTATCACAATAAATACATAGAAATCATAATCTAATTAGCAAATAGAAATATATTATAATCACATCATCAAATAACATATAATATTCACAAATTGAGTTCAGATAATAAATAATTAAGGCACAATTATTCTCAGCAAATTAAGCTAACAGGTACTTAAATAAAGAAACAAAGGATCTCGACATGCGTTTCAATTATATATGTAAGATGTCTACATATACAAATTCTAGCATTTATAAATTATCAATCTAACATCAAGTATAATGATAAACATCTCTAATTGTACTCAGTACATCATATAATTAACCCATATCAAGTTCATATAAGAGTCATAACAAATTCATAAGAAAATCTTAGTCATGTATTAATCAGAAAATCAATTTATTTGAGTAAAACAGAGCATAAATTTGGGTAACTAGGTTAAAAATAAATAAAACTCAAAATGCATCAAAATTTATAGGATACAACTTCAGCATGTACAGAAGTTACTATATAAATTTCATCAAAATCGAAGGTGTCTAGGTATATTAATTATTTTCTCAAAGAAACAGTAATCACACAGTAGCTTTCAAACTCTGTTCTGGCAGTTTTATTGCAAAAATTATTAAAAATAAATTACAAGTCCAAATTAGGTGGTTCCAAGTTATAAATACCCCAAAGACATATATATTTATTTTTTAAAATATCAAATCCAAATTCAAAATAAAAATGGTTCAATCAAAGGTTGAAAGTCACAAAAAATCAGTCTCGGTGAAATACTGAAGAGGGTAATTTTGAAAAACTATATAAAATCAACCACAAGTCCAAATTTTATAATTCAAATAGGGTTTTACTCCTAAGGTATGAAGAATCTGATAGAACCAATTTTGATTAAAATCTCCAAGTATGTTTTCAATACTGGTCTCACAAAGTTATAAGATCTACAGATTTTGCACACAATCTTCCTTCTCAACTTAATTTTCACCATCAAAAGTCCTTGCAAACACATCAAACCCCCCAAATTCAATCACCCAACATCAATACTACATGTTAACATCAAATTTTGAGCAATCCTCCACCATCACAATCATCAAAATCAAGTTTTCCTCAAGAACATCAAATCTGCCCAACAAGGGCTTCATCATTAAATCATGATTTTTAAAGGAAAATGACTAGAAAACTCTTATTTTCTTACAAATCTAACTTGATTACTTAAATTTAATGGGTTCAAAAGCCTTCAAATGAGTGTTCTTAAGCTAGGGTTCTAAGTGTTCTTGAGAGAAAAATAAAAAGATGAAGAGAGATGAGAGAAATAGCAAGAACACCTTGTACTGTGCGTGAGGCATGTTAAATGAGGAGAGAAATATGATGTTTGGTGCTATATTTGGTGAATAATAAGTGTTTTGTTTAATAAAAAAAAAGAGTTAGATTAATTAAATGGTATTTAGATGTGGTTTTAATGCTTAAACTTCATTAAAATCAATGGTTAACATTAAAATACACTAATGGTTGAGAGTGGACTGATTTAAAGAGGGATATGATGGTCTTTTAACGTATTTAGGGTATCTAGGACTTATTAGAATAAAATAAATCAAAAAATTTTAATTTGGTAATATAAATAATGAAATATTAATATTAGTCTTGCATATATAAAAGAAATAAAAAAATAAAATTAGTCTTGCTCAATTAATAGTCAACATTAAAGAAAGTCAAAAATCAAAATAATTAAAATAACAAAATATGACTTTTATTTAAATAAAATTATCATTAGGTCTTTAATAAAACCGATTTCTCACATTTGCTCCCAAACACAGTGTTTTTTACTTAATAAATGCATAAAACACCTATTAATAATTAATTTTCCACTGAAGATATAAAATTAATCATAATAAAGCATCTCAATATATTCACACAAGTGCATACAAGTTTCCTACACAAATATTTCAATTAAAAACAAAGAATATAAAAAGGAGTCAAGAAATTTTATTTAAATAAATTCCTTAATGAATGTGTAATTAAATATTCATTCATAATATATTCAAATAAATTTTCATATAATAATATCCTCATGAAATGCTATTATATTTTTGCAAATGAATGATTATAATGAGTTGCCTTATTTACAAAATAGGCACCATGTATAGAGAAGATATTTATTTACTCTATAAATAAAAACAAAAATTATAATTTCACTCCCAGAAGATTTATAATTATACTTTGCCAAATATCATTTTTGCTCCCCTAAGACATATAATAAAGTTTTCCCACCTTCATAAAATCACCTAAGTCAAATCACTTACAAATAACTGAATATATTCATATTTACAAGTCAAAACAATCAACTATCATATAAATTAAAATATATATAAATGAAATTTTCTAATAATAATAATATGCACACATATGCTCATGAATGCAAATTCACTATTTAACCTTAGGGAATTGGACAGGATGTTACAATCCCCTTTTTTTGTCACATGGAGTAGGTTTTTTCCAATCTAAAATCGGGGTTTTAGTTTAGTGAATTTGGGGTTTTAAGCTCGGAGCTTTGGATAGTCAGTGTGGAGCCAAATGAAGAAATGTGACATTCATACATTTGAGAAGCAAAAAAAAAAAAAAAAAGGAAAAATCAGGATTTAATCCCAGCTGTTTTTTTTTTTTTTTTTGACAAAAACTATTAAAATATGTTCCAGTTTTTATTGGGTTGAGTTGTGTTTTTTTTTTTTTTGGTTATTTAAATATTCATATATTGTTGATGTTTAGAGCTCTGTTTAAAGGGGTGAGCAGCGAATTTTTTTTTTCTTTAAACTGGCTCGAGTTGTGAATTTTTTTCTAGGTTGATCTTTGTTTTCATTATTTCGATTGATTACTGATATTTTCTCCTGTTAGACTACTAATTAAATATGTTGAAGTGAATGCATTAGCCATTCTTGTCATTGTGTACTGAAAATTGCGATTAATGATACCTTATGAAGTGAAGAAATAAAGCATTGTTGGCTAAAATGGGACGAAGTGAACATAACAATGAAACGTACCCTTCTAAATGCATTATTAATATCTACAAGAGAGAATAGATAAAATTATATTTTTTATTATTTTAAAGTTATATCTAAGTTGAAGAAGTCGATTTGTTGAATATATGAGGGGGAATTGATTCGAATGGCGTAACTGTCTTTAACTTTTGTCTTTAAACTACCAAAAGTATAACAAATAGAAGCTGATTTCAACTAAAATTTTTAGACTTGCAACTGAAAATGGTAAAGGTTGAGAAGACAGGAAAGTCATAGCGCCCGCCATTTGTTGGTATTGTTGTGTGCGGACATTTGTATCGCTCAATTTTTATGAAAATTACAGTTTAAAAAATATTTCAAGAATTATGAAAATAGTTAATGTATTTTATTATCCACAGTGTAATGTATCTATTATTTATTTGAGTTTTTGCCTATTATATGATCCATTCATTAAAAAAAGTAGAAAAAAAAGCTCAAGGAAGAAACACTTATGTCCCCCCCCCCCCCTAGAAAAATCAAGAGTACATCTAAAGCATAATCTTCAATAAGAAATCTATTTTTCTAACTAAGTGAATATTACACTTACCTCCACCCCTTAAATCAATGTACGTGAAATAATACCAATGAAGGTTTATTTTTAATTAATTAAAACAATAATTGATGGAATCCATGAAGCAATTTTATTTATTATCAATGTTCAAGTGATTCCCCCCTCCCCCTCTTTTTTCCTTTCACATTGTTAAGCTTGGCATGAGGATTTTTTAAATCATCACATAAAGAAATAATAATAAAACATTACAAACTTATATAGCCATTAGTTATTTAATTATATAGCTATACTGAGTGGAGACATAAGTTATTGTTTAAGTGTTTACTTGTAATTGGGATCATTTAAGAGTTAATTTCTTTATAGCAAAATACTTACATAATTAATTATTGAGAGTATAAATATCACTCCATACTTGATGCAATTGATCTTATTTTAAGTTAATGCATAGAAACATAAATTTAAGCTTAAAAAGATTATTTTAAAAAAAATTTCATCTCACTGTCTCTTTTAGGATGGATCGAGTATGTGACGATACTATTCCTGAACCTTCGTAATTATGATTGATTTAAGGTTAACTTCAATTTGATCCCTAAAAATAGAGTTTTTTTTTTTTTTTTAAGTAAGGGCCTTGCATGTGAAAATTTTTAAAGGAAGCCATTTATGTTCGTCGAATACAAAAGATGTAGGGTCCTACAATCACCAATTTTGGTGAGTGCAACAACTGTGTATAATTTGAAATTGGTTCATTCTTTATTCAATCACTTTTGGTGGGAACCCAAGCAGATAATAAATAGATCCAACCACACATTTGGACGAAAAAGTTGTCTAAAATTTTTTGACCTCCTTCTACTTGGAAAGTATAGCAAGGTGTAGGGACGGAACCAAAACTTTTAAATTTGGAGGCAAAATTTTATAATTTCAATGCTATTTAATCATTATCTAAGTTAAGTTTGTCGAATCTCATTTTGTTAAATAATAGCATCACTCCATATTTGATGCAATTGACCTTATTTTAAGTCAATGCATAGAAACATAAATTTAAGCTTAAAATATTATTTTAAAAATTTTGTCATCTCACTATCTCTTTTAGGATAGATCGAGTACGTGACGATACTATTCCCGAACCTATTTACAAGGGTCGGATATTTAGGCAAAATAAGCATCAATCTTTGTTGATTTGGTTACGACCTGCTGAGACCTGTGAGATGCCATTAGCATTTAGGGGTTCTAATTCTCGATTTTGGGAACTATTTCCATTCCTTTCTCAAGTAATGGATTACATCGATCTAGCTGGTTTCGTCAGGGAAAGGGGGCTGTAGAGTTGGGTATCTTTATGTAGATCCATGCCCTTGTGACTGCATTAGTTAAGAGGTAGCATCCCGAGACACATACCTTCTATCTATAGGCAGGAGAGGCCACTGTGACACTAGGGGATGTTCCAATTTTCTGGGGACTTAAAGTTGACAGTTACCCGATCATTAGAAAGGTGTACGGGTGCTCTCGGATAGCATGGATGGATTTCATATATACACTTCTTAGTTTTCGGCCTCAGACCGATCAATTCAGGGTAACTGGCTTGAGAAGTCAGCCCTGGACGTGCACCTATCACTCCTTCTCTTAGATGATGTGTGAAACACCAGTCAAAACCAACCTTGGAGTAAGGGAGTTGGGATGCATATCATATTTTATTTCATGATTAAATATATTTTTATGTGCTTTGGATTTGAGTTTTATTGTCTTGATGTCTTGTTGATGAGTATTGGGTGAGAGGGGCAAAATGGTAATTTTTGCCCGAGGTGAAAATAGGAAAATAGCTTGTGGATTGAATAGAAAATAATTTTTCTAGTGAAAATATCAACAAGAGTTGATGTGGTTTAGTGGTTAGAGCCTTAGAATTAATTATGGAAGTCTAGGGTTCAAATTCCATCATGGAAGTTTTAGCTTGATTAAATTTTATTTTTGCTTGGGGAAGAGTAATTTCGGCCTTATGAGCTTGGAGTAAGGTAGGGATGATGTCCTAAGAGAGACATGTTAGGAGCAACCTCATTCTACACCCTTACCTACTTGAATTTCCCAAAGGGAATTCATTTTTCCTTGATCTTTGATTTTTCCTTAATTCTCAACTCATTAGTTTGATCAAGTGATTCTA
The DNA here is from genome assembly GCA_026120185.1 of Voacanga thouarsii. NCBI lineage: Eukaryota > Viridiplantae > Streptophyta > Magnoliopsida > Gentianales > Apocynaceae > Voacanga > Voacanga thouarsii. Next base: position 1,041,169 of record JANUWF010000528.1, on the reverse strand, counting down.
GCCATTTTCTTTCCAGAAATTTTAGTAAAGTGTTGTGATCTTGTAGGATCAAAATGTCTTGGTAAAAGACTTCTTATGGTCTGAAAAATGTGGAAGAGTTGTGGGAAGTTCCAAGAGAAAAAATCCCTCTAGTGAGTTTGCTGAAAATTCTCTCTAGCTAGTTCATCTTCTTTATTGGAATGAGCTGAAAATTTTCCAGCTTGTTGTGCCTTCAAAATGTCGAGTTTCTTAGCTAGCATTCCCTCTCAAATGCTGCCAGAAAAATGGTCTTTAGGATCAGTTTGTAATCTGAAATTCTTAGCCATTTTCGGACTGCTTAAAGCTGGAGCAAAAGCAGGAAAATTCCTGTACAAATCACAGCTTTGAGAGTCCAAAACCAAGCTGTTTTCTTCCAGATTTTGTTCAGTACCTTAGCCATGTTTTTCCTCTATGAAGAAGGCTGGAAACCAGCCTTGAATACCCCTGAAATTTCCCTTCAAACTCTCTGCAAGTTGGCTGGGAATGGCAGCCGAAAATCTGCCCAGGAATTACTGTTCAGCGAAAAACTGTGCAGGAAAATTTTCCAGCCTTGTTTCCTATTTCTCTCCCAGCCGAAACACCAACCTTATTCTGCAAAAACCTTCCTTAAACCTCCAGTAACAGAGCTCCATTGTTCCCCTTAAGCTTCTGCACGAAATCCAGCAATGGCTACCCGAAAATCCCTCCACCAAATCCCTACAATTTTGCTTGATTGGTTTCCAAAATTCCAGCCACCTTTGTTTAGCAACCTTCCATAATATATCACTCAATTGACCAGACTTCTTCTTCATCATTGTGCACCTTAATTTTGGCCACCTTAAGCTACCTTGAACCAGCTTTAATTCCTCAGAAAAACTGCTCAACCAGTCGGCCATAGGAGACCTTCAAAGCTCTTCAATTATCAAGATATTCTAGAAATATTTAGTTTCCAAATTTACTTCCTAAAAATATTCTTCAAGGATTGTAACAACTAACCTTTCCTTTTCCCTTCCAAATCAGAGAAACAACTCCCTAAACCCTACAGAAATTCGGCCAGCCTAATTCCCTCAGAATTTTCGGCAGCTACACTACAATTTCTCAATTCCCTTCAATCTCCAAGAACACACACACACTACACCAAGAACACCTACTACTTTCTTTCACCTAATACCCCTCCAAATCACTTCAAACCTTCACTAAAATCTCCAAATTTGACCTACTTACTGCTGTGAGTCCATCGACACCATTCTTAACATCAAACTCCTCAAATCATCTTGCTACTTCGGATCAAAACCAGAAATTTCTGTGAAGGACAAGAACATCTTCAAGGTAAATTTACTCTATCAACTTCATCTTCTCCAAACTTGATCTCTAGTGAAAACCTATGTGAATAAACATAGTAATGATCTCTTCTTCTCTCTCTCTCTCTCTCTCTCTCTCTCTCTCTCTCATGGCCGAAATCCCTCTCCCTTGGCCGGATGACTTCTTCTTCCATAATCATGCTCTCGCCATCTCCCTTGGACAAAGTTAGACATCTAGGAGTTGAGATCTACTCTAAACTCCTTCAAGGCATTCATCAATCAAGTAAGTACCTTCAATCTTCCTTTTTAAACTCTAGAATCATGTCTCTAGGATGATGTTGTTAGAAGGTAGATGGCGATGGGATTTGAGTATGTGTTGTTGTGATTGAAGCATGAGTATATGTATGATTGTGAAGGAGATGGGATTTATGCATGGAATGATTATATTGGTTGGTAGTATTTGTGTCAAAGCATGCTAGAGATTATGTCACCATTGGTGAATAGGATTTTTATTCATGATGGATTGTTAAAGCCATGATCATATTTATGCTAGTAGAGATTAGATCATGTCTTGATAAATTTAGATCTATTCTTATATGAAAGATTTGGTCGATTTGATGAATTGAAGGATTGTGCATGTTCTTGATTGTGGTTAGCCATAGGAATTTGAATCATGATCTAGTTGTCCCTAAACTAATTTTACTTCTTGAATAAAATATTCAATAAAATAATTTTTTTTATATTTTTGAAAAACCCTAGGAAGGGTAGATTTGGACTATTATAAACAATAAGGATATTTTAGTCAAATAAATAATAGCTTTGCTAGAAAAATAATATATATATATATATATATATTATTTAAAATAATGAAATCAATTAAAGCCTTTTATGGAAATAATTATGATTAGTGAAATATTTATTACTACAAATTTAATTATTATCTTTTAATCAAAACCCATTAAGAATTTATTTATTATTTTTCAAGCAAGACTCATTAAATTCATTTTCAACTAATTTTAGCTATCAATTATTTTCTAACAACTAAATTATTAATAAATCATTATTTTACCTAAAACTACTTAGGACTCTTGATCAAATAAACTCTAAATTTTCCTTAACAAGATTTAAGCTTTCAACTTATTAAAATTTATTTCCCAAACCATTAATTATTTTAAATATCACACTAGGCTCAACTCTTAAACCTATTTACTTATTGTTTAACCTTAAAGCTTGGGACACTAGGATCATGGTAGTAGTAAGTTGTGTTGACTTAAAATTGAGGAAGTGGTTTGTGGCTTGAAATTGATTGCGATTTGTATTTGTCCTGTGGGGTTAGGTCAGCTGTTGGAGACCTTTTATTTGTGAGCAAGAATCAGGTAAGCTCCTGCATAAAACCTGTTTGATGAAAAATGATTTTTTTTTTTATGGCAAGCCAAATGTAGAGTGCATGGTCACTCATTTCTGTAAAGGCAATTGAGGATTATTTCCATTCTCATTTCAGACAAATAAATTATTTGTAAATCAAGGGGCGGTTTTACTCAAAAACCTAAAATTCTTTCTAAAACCGGTTTTGCCCCAAACTTTGGAAAACCTTAATTGCCATTTTCAAGTGGAACTATGTTTTGTTCATTTTTTCCAAGTGGGATACGTTACGTTGAGTACTCAATAAGGGTAGGCTAGTAGTACTAGTTTTGAAGAGCAAGAGTGAGTCTTCTGGCAGGAGGCCACCTCCAGAAGATAAGCTCAACTTAGAGAAACGTCAATACTACTTAGTCATACCGGTCCGAGCTAGCAGTTTTTATTTCAGTCAAGTGATTGTGTTTTGCCGGAATGGACACCCGGTTGTTGTTTGGGTATAGAGAAGAAGGAGTATCTTGCCCAGTAGGCCGATCACCTACTTTTGTCAGTCTGCACAAAGTGTGGCATTCTGACCGGCGGTATGCACAAAGTGTGGCATGCTGACCATCCGGTTATGGGGCCCAACGTGTGGTAACCCGTAATTCTTTCTTTCGAGTGGTTGATTTTATAAATTATGTATGGCTGGAGATGCCAAAACACCACTCTTATTTTTTACTGATGTTTATTGCTTGCCAATATTTCTCTTATAAAGATTTCACACTTTGCATCCACGAATTGTTTTCACTAAACACCCAAAGCACACATGGACTTATTGAGATTTCTGTCTCATCACCTCTTTACCATGATTTCAGGTCGATCCTTCTGTGGGGATGAGTAGCTAGTGTTATCTGCCTTGGAAGAGAATGTTGTCTTTTATTTTTATGTATTGCTTTGGGGAGTTGAGAGTGGATGATTTTATTTATGGATTTGTTTCTCTTTTGGGAATTCTTGGATTCATTCTGGGTTTTAATAAATTTTAAGTTAAAGTATTATTTTTATTCCGCTATTTGATTTGTGTGACCTAATTATAAAGACCCCTTGTCCTTTGGACGGGTGACATCCCTAGCCCTGGCGGGCCTAGGTAGCGGGATGTTACATGATGCTTCCGATTTGTAAGTGTAGTAGAGGGCACGAGGATTTGTTCTTCTTCTTATTGGTGGCATGAATTTTCCGGACAAATCAGGCCATCTGCTTCCTTTTCATTTTCTTATATTCCTTCTGACTTACATTCTTGTGGTCAGTTTAGCCGGGGCAGCACGTCTCTAGTATGGATGTATGATGCCTCTCTTGTTGCGAGGGAGATTTGTGGTCCTATTGTTCTGAAAAACCTTAGAGGGGGGGGGGGGTAAATAAGGTTTTTGGCAAGCAAACAAAATTTTTTGACTTGCCTAAAAAGCAAAACAATAATGATCACCAAGTTGCTTGGACGGACTTTATAGTAACATAGAAAGTTATCCAAGAACTTGTAGATGTATATCCAGATTTAAACAAAGAAAGAAACTCAAAGCAGAAAATGAATAACAAAAAGAAGTGAGATAAAGAATGTATAGTGAGATAAAGAATGAATACCAAGATCTACGTCCACTACCTTAAGCTCACACTTAATGATTTCCAACCAGATTTCATTTACTTCACTTAATGAAATCAAATAGTAACACATACAAGAGAGGATCACCACACTAGGTTTTCCAAACATCTCAATCAAGTAATCACATCAAGGATCACCCCAACTAGGTTTTACACCATAACCTTAATACATTCACCAAATAAGGTTCACCCCCAAGGGTTTTAACCAACACAAGGCTCACCCCAACGGGTTTTACTCAACAACCTTGCACTACAACAGATATTTGAATATCAATAGAACAGTAAAGCGCTCACTTATTTGAGCAAATGTTCACTTGGATACAAAGCACACATACTTTTACCTTTGATACAAAATGAATTCACTTTGAAGCTTTGATAAAAGGAGATTTTTGAAAATATTGAGCAATAGTGTTTTTAAGAAGAATGTTTCAAAAATCTTATCTCTAAACTTGCTTTAGAGGCTATTTATAGAGCCAAAAAGTGAAATGCCAACGGTCATAAAGAAACGTCTATAATTTTCTATTTAAACTCATCCGTGTTTTGGACTCGGGTTTTGGACGACAATGCATCTAAAAGGTAAGTCTAAAATGGCACTTTTTCAAACAGAAATATTTCGACACAGTTAACAAGATTTTGAATGAATCTTTTGGATTCAAACTATTCAATCCAAAATTCTGAGATTTTCAAAAATTTTGAAATTTCTCATTCGGTGCTTCAAGGTAAAGTCAAATGAATCAAGAGATAAAGAGACATAGGAATTGATAGATATACTTTAATAACAATTCCTAGTCTAAAGTTCTTCTTATAAGGACTTCTTGATATGCAACTCCATATACTTCGATCTTCTCTTTTGATATTCCTTACTTGAATTCGATCACGAAAAAGTTGCCATATAATCTTATCTGAATGCCTTAGAAGAATAGAGGTCAAACATATTCTATCATAATAGATTAACAAGTTAGTCCATATCAAAGTTTGTCATTAGTCAAAACATAGAAGAAAGCCCTTAGGGCTAACAATCTCCCTTTTTTGAGTGATGACAAACATGGAACAAATGCTATGTAATGAGTGAACATGTTGAATGAATGAGGTGCAAATAAATGCAATCTCACAGTGTAAATCTTAAAGAGAGCTTATGAACATTAGCTTGTAAACGTATCTCAATGAGCCTAATGTCTTTCATATCTCTTATATAAATATTTAAAATGATTTGATAGAGATAGTAACAAGTCATATGATAAGAAACTCCCCCTAAATATATGCTCATATGAACATTTTTTAACATAAGAAGGAAAAGCATAAATCACGATTTGTGCGTCCAAAATGTGCGTCCAAACCAGTTTTGGAAGTAAGTATAAAACAAGTCTTTTCAAAAGTCCACTTTAGATTTCCAAAAGGTATTCTTTTCAATTTATCCAAAAGGTATATTTTCAATTCAATATGACTTCTTACAAGAATATTTGTTTGGATCAGAAAATATTTGAGTTCAAAACTCCCCCTGACTCAATGCACAAGATAATGGATTTTTTGGTTTTTCAAGAAATGTTTTAAAGATTAAAATTTTAACTTTATCATAGAATCTAGTCTCAAAGATACCTTTAACATACAGAAATGCTTTTTGAATTGAGTAATCATAAACAGAATGTCATAAATCTAACTATCTAGGCAGAAGATTTTCAGTAAACATATACAGTAAATCAAACCATATCAGTTCATGCAATAATATAAAAAACAGTTCAATCATCAGTCATATACCTGTCAGATCGTGCCATTCATCAGTTCATGCAATTCAATAGTTCAAGCAGTTTAATGCAGTCCATCATATCAGTTTAAAATAGTTTCTCATAACAGATTCATCATATCAGTTCATCTTTTTCTCCCTCAAAAAAGTTCATCATGCCAGTTTCTCATAATAGTTCAAAACAGTATATATATCAGTGTCTCATAATAGTTCCCCAAAATAGTTCATCATCAGTTTTTATAACGGTTCATCATAACAGTTCATCATTTTCTCCCTCACAACAGTCTTTTTCTCCCCCACAACAGTTAATATCAATCATATCAGTACCAGTTCATCTCATATCAGTTCATCTTTTTCTCTCCCCCTTTGTCATCAATAAAAAAAAAAAAGAATATCAGAAAGAGAGTAGAACAAAACCAGATAGGAATATGCATAATATAAGAAAGAGACTGAAAATAAACAAGTATCCAGTAGCAATTATCCCAAAGTATAATGTAAAAGATAGAAAAAGTTTGTAGAAAGTAAATTGTTTTGAGATCATCAGAAGATCATATTGCCTAACAGTGCTGCCTAGGAGATATTAATCGTTTCGGCTTTTAACCCAGCACCCTTCTTAGAGTATTGACTGGCAATTCTGTTTGATTTTCTTTTCACAACCACATGCTTCTAAGGTTTTCCAGAAGATTTTGGCTTAGCAGAAGCAGGAGGTGTTAGGATTCGTGGACTTCTAAACGCAAAAATCATCCACGAATCCCTTCCGAGGACCCAAGTAAACGATTAAGAAGATCTAAGATTTACAGAATTACCTATGTTCGGCATAATCGAGATCCTTCGATTCTGATTATGCTGTCGTATGTGCAACCCGAACGATCACCAGACGCTGCAGTGTGCGAACGTCCTCTATCGAATACACACGACAAACTGACTCGTTACCCCGAGAATGCTAGCGCCTAAGGTTTGAGAGTTTTTTTTCGGTGAATGGAGGCACGAATATTCTCAATAGAACGGGGCTATTGAGAAGACGGCTAGGGTTTTCTTAAAACTCCCGAACCTCTTAGAGTCCAACTTTGACAATATCTTATCATATTGTAATTTAAATTTAAATTAACTTAAAACTGATATGATAAGATTCTGTCATTATCTCGGTAATTTAACTAATTAATTTATTGAATCAGATTCTTATAATCTGAACATCATCCAGATACATCGAATATGGACATATTTCCAGATTCATTGTATGTGGTAAATTTTCTAAGTTCGATTAACTTAGACATATTTTCAAATTCATCGAATTTAGTTACCAGAAAAATAACTTAACAAGTTCGCTTATTGTGTGACCCTATAAGTTCATTTAATACTGGCAGTGTACCTAAATCATATTTAAATGGCCCACAAGTTATAAGCAGTTTCTAGCAAAACATTATAACTATCCAGATTAAATGAAGATCAGTGATCTCTTTGAACCAAATCACAATTTTATATTTAGTCCTTTTGTCACACGATATCTAGATTAAGCATAAGGCACAGAGCATGTCATCCTTATTAAGCTTAATCAGTTATTTCTTGATTTCATAGTATACTGTTCAAACAAATGATATTAATATCTTAGATTGATATATTTGAGCACGACCATGTATTTTAACAGTTTAACTTATCAAGGGGCCCATGGATATCTCTCCCATAATTGAAAGGGACAAATTCCTTTACTATCAATCATATTCCTCTCCTTGATTTATTCTATATCCAACAGTAATATAATTTATTATCTGGTTAAAGATAACTTTAGACAACGTCAAAATATAGAATTTATCAAGTAGGAAACTATGATGAATTTAGGTCGAAGGACTTTTAATATCATTATGGCTAGAAAGTACTTATGACATGTTGCATGAAATACTCTCACAGTGGGTCATGTCTAATACAATGTTTTCTAACATTTATTTATGTTTTGACTTGATATCACAAATATCCATAACCAGTAAAATATAGCCATCAAGTCACAAACATACTAATCTTAATTTATTATTATTCTAATAATAATAATCGATCAGTGACAATTTTAGAATAGTCATTATATTCATTGTTGGGTTTTACTATCAAGTCATGTACTTGATGACCACAAAACAAAATGCACTATTCATGAAAAGGAAAACCTCATATTATTATATAAAATATAACGACAATAGTATAAGTATAAATTGACTCTAGGGCATATCCCTAACAGGAGGAACCACTGTTTCCTTAATGGGAGAGGGTTGCTGAAATGGTTCAGAAGTAGGATCCTTTTCTGTAGCAGGTAGATCAGATTCTTCCTCTAAGATAGGTCCACCCCTTTCATGAGCAGATACCGGAGAAGAAGATACTGGAGCAGTAGGATTAGCATATTTTTCAATAGCAGAAATTCTATTACCAAGATTTTGAATTTCAGAGCTGAGAAGGTCCAATTTCTCAGCTAATGAACTAATTGCACCCAGTATACTCTCAGACATGCCTATGTCCTAATCTTTTCCTTTGGCAGAAGATTCTGTCTGAAGAACATCATCAATTTTCCTTTTTGTTCCTGTACCAGGAACAGACTTCCCTTCATCCTTAATCTTCATCAAATTTTCCCGTTCTTTTCCTGCAGTCTCTCTTAGTAATTCCATGTATTATTTTCCCTTACATAGCTCATCCTTTCAAAGGAATCAAAAAATTGTAAACATTTGTTTTGGATGGATCACAAGGAGCAGAATTTAAATTAACTTCAAAAAATCTAAAGACTATGGTCAGCAAATTTCCAAATGGCAGAGCTTTACTTGGCGTGTTTCTTATCTGCAACATCAATTTTGTTGCTAGAAACCAAAAGTTAATCTGCCTACCTTCAGCTAGAGCTAATATAATCACCATCTGCAGAATACTTATTAAAGTCTTATGCCCATAGCTAGGTACTATCATGGTCGACACCATGTGATGCAGAATTCTACCAACACCATTCAGCCATTCTGAGCTCCTATTTCCAGAATTTCTAAAATTTTTCCCACCGGTGAATAATTTCTCAAAAAATTTCAAATCAAAGATGTCATTTCCCTCAAGAAATTTGTTTAGCTCAAAGTATTGAAATCCAGCATCTCTTACATCACAAATCCTATTGAACAGTCTATTATCAAACTCTATATCTTTGCCTTTCACTCTTGATACATACAAGCGAATCATAAAACCACCCTAAGTTTCTTTCAGTTTCCCTTTCCTTAAGTTAGCATAAAATTTCCAGACCAGAGGAGTGAATATTTTCTCATCAACAGACAGTAAACTCCCCCACCCAATGTGATCAAACATGTCCAGAATATTTGATAGATTTCAGAAAAGCAGAATGGTTTACATGATAACCACAGATAATAGTTCGGTTTCTTGATACCCAATCATTGTACTCAGTCTCACATTTAGAATCAAGGAAACGCGATACCTAATTTTCAGAACACACTTGTTCTGGAGACGACTCAGAAGAATTATAGTGGGATGCAAAGAAGTTTAGTTGAGGAGAAGTTTCTTTCTCGTTTGCCTTGCTTGAACCCGAAACCATTTTCTTCATCTTTGAAGAGGATTTTTGCCCCTTCTTTTGTTTTGGAACCAAAGATTTTATCTTTGCCATTTGAAAGATTGGAGCTTTTTTTGGACTATCGATTTTTGAATAGGAAGAGCACAGATGATTTGGAAGAGACGGTTACAAGGGTTTTGAGAAAAAAAATGCAGAGTGCTTTGAATGCCTTTGAGTAATGTGAAATAAAGTGCTTTGAAAATATAAGTTTTTCAGAAAAATTTAGAAAGACGCGCAAACCAATTTTTTTTGAAATTCAAATTTTGGAATAAGAAAAATATTAAAGATGGGTTTTGGAACTTGACCCAATTCGAAACTATCATCCAAAAGAGTGTTTTCCTGAAATGCATTTTGGAGGAGGGATTTAGATTCAAATACTGCGTCCAAATCAGATGATAGTGCGTTTTGGTTGTAGAACACTGTTTCTGAAACATTTTTCTTCACAAATCCTGCATAAAGAAAACTTTTGCCACATGGTTAATTATCAAATTCTTATAACTCCTAAATCTCTTCTCAGATTGTTGAATCTATCCTCAGCTAGAGGTTTAGTGAATATATCTACAAGTTGTTCATCCGTTGAAATATATTCAACACACACATCCCCATTGAGCACATGATCTCGGATGAAGTGATGTTTAACTTCTATGTGCTTTGTCTGAGAATGTTGAACAGGATTTTTTGTCAGATTGATAGCACTTGTATTATCATACAATATAGGTACGCAATTAAAATTAAGATTAAAATCTTGCAACGTATTCTTCATCCACAAAATTTGAGCACAACAACTCTCGGCTACAATATATTCAGCCTAGTGGTGGATAAGGATACACACGCCTGCTTTTTAATGTGCCATGATACAAGAGAGTGTCCAAGAAATTGACAATGGCCACTAGTACTTTTTCTTTCAACTTTACAATCTGCATAATTTGCATCAGTGTATCCTATAAGATCAAATGTGTTAGTGTGGGGATACAATAATCCATAATCATATGTACCAATTAAATATCGGAGTATGTGTTTTACTTGATGAGACTCTGCTTCATCATGGAGGTCAAAATCAAAGAGGGGGAGGCATGACCGTGCAAGGACAAGGACCGATGATAAGACCTAGGACCAAGAAGCTTCAAGATGATCTTCAATTGCTTATAAAACCATGCTTGAGGTTGGAAGAGGGTTGGAAGGCTGATGAGCTAGCTAATAGTTCATTTTTTATAACTATCCAAGTAGGACCCTAACAAGAACTCAAGTGGACAATAAAGACGGACGAAATTTGACCAAAAGGCGGCCTTCCAGGGGATAGCCGGCGCCGGCTTCAACCTGCACAACGACAGCTCGAACACAGCGCACAACCGGCGCCGGCTCCAGCCTGGCCGTGTTTTTGATATTTTCTCTAATTTTCTTCCATTTTAAATGTTTTTTAAAGACCTATTAAGGCCCTAAATTATATTAGAACCTCAGGGATTACTTAGCTAGGGTTAGGGTAGTATAAATATAACTCTTAGTGATTTGATAACAAAAAAAATTCACACATTTTATTCAAATTTGAAGAGGGAATCTTGAGAGGCCCAAGCCTCATTGTTCATCTTGTTCAAGACCATCCTTAAAGCTTAGTCCTCCTTATGAATAAGTCTATAAAATCTTTTGGATAATCCAATGTGATTTCTTTCAATGGGTCTTAGTTGATTTGCTCTTCTAAGGTTTGTTTGAGTTCCATTACTTGGGTGCCTATTTTCTCTATTCTTATTATTCTTGTTTGCCTTTGTTGCTTCAAGAATATTAGGGTGAGATTATAGTAGAACTTTCTACTGTTCTTGAGGGTCTTTGAAGCCTAGTTCTTCAAGGGTTTGATAGAGGGTAGGTTGTTAGTTTAATTTCTCCTTTTTATTGCAAGAAATTCATTGTTTTGGTCCCATGAGATGAGCTGAACCCATAATCAATTAAATCACCCACAACACTAAGGAAAAGCCCACTCAAGATCATATCAAAGAGTTTGGTATCAGAGCAAGGAAAGTTTTGATTCCAATCAAAGCTTGGAAGCAAGATAAGGAGCCCTACAAAATTAAAGAAAAACAAGAGAAATCCTATAACTAAAAAACATGCTCCAAAAAGGTCATGAAATCTTTGTTATACCTTAATTTTTCTTTGGGAAAATTACTTCTTGATGTTAATATAATCCTTAAGAACAAATTTTTCTTGTGTTTGTGGTGAAAATTAGCTTGAATATGGGTGAAAATGTTAGTTGTTCTTAAGTGACGGGATTGCAGCCAAGGTGTTTGATAAATGTTCTATGAGAATTCTTTTAGCTATAATTGGGAACTTTGATTCTTAATTTTCATTCCTTGGGATGTTAGGACTTAGTATATTACTCTATTGTTGAATTCCATGCTCATTAAACTCAACTTTACTAGTGCACACTTGTGATCATCTTGTTCTTCATAATTCTAGTTCTAGTTGTTCTTATTTATTTGTTCTTGCTAACTCTTATTTGTTTCTTGGTTAGAAGTGTTTCTTTTTGCGTCTAAGTGTTTGTTCTTGTGTTGATTGAGTCCACATTTCTTGAAATTCTTGATTAAAACTTGTTTGCTTGAGGTGCGCAACAAGTGTTTGTTGAAATTCTCCTAAGACCCCCTAATTGGAAAAATCCATTGATTTGTGTGATTCACCAAGTTGGACTAAATATTTAGCTATTGGGGAGAATTGGGATTGAATAAGAAGGCTTGAGTATTGAGAAAAATGTAAGAGGGTGAGCCTATTACTAGAAGAGCTTAAGAGAGCAAACACGAGCGTGGAATGACCAACCTTTGAGAGTTAACATGCAAGAAAGCGAAGTGAGGATCTATTTTTCTTTCTAATCTCTTTTGTTTTGCAGGTATAAATAAGTAAATATTCCTGATCAAGAGATCTCTAGGCCTAACCCAAGTAGACCTAGTAGACCTTAAGAAGAACAAATTGATTCTAGGGTTTTGCGTGAAGACATGCAAGCTATGATGAGGACTATGCAAAGTGAGTTTCAAAACATGACAAGAAAATTGATAAATCATCTTGGACAATCTTCTACCGTCGCACAAAGAAGAGACCAAAAGCGATTTGAAGTACCTAACCCTAGGATGAGGGATAGGGATGGTGATGCCCATACTCCTCTGTTAAATGCCCAACAATGGAAAGAGTGGGATGAGCACTCTATCGAGGGATTCCAACAAGCTCCTATGAGAGGGGGAAGAAATGGTATGAGAGGAGGACGAGATAAGGGTCAAGGAATGAATGGTGGGAACAACCTAAGGAGGTTAGAAAAAGAGTTTGAGGGAGTTGATGAATGGTATGAGGGGGAACAAGTTAAAACCTTTGGAGAACATAATAGAGGATGGGGCAATAGAAGGAAATGAAGAGGAGAGGGAGTTGAACCACATTAAATTAAAAGTGTCCACATTCTATGGCAAGAGTGACCCCGAAGCATATTTCGAGTAGGAGAGCAAGATGGAGATCTTCCTAGAAAGTCAAACCTATAGTGAAAAGTCAAATGTGAGGTTGGCTATCTTGGGATTTTCGGAGTATGCTTTGGTTTAGTAGGAGCAAGTTAGTGCACAAATGAGACAAATAGGAATGGAAACCGTGGCTAGTTGGAATTTATTGAAAGATATGATGAGGGCTAGGTTTATACCACATCATTACTACAATGATCTTTACCAAAGGCTCCAATCACTTAAACAAGGGAACAAGAGTGTGGAAGATTACCATAAAGAGATGGAAGTAATGTTGATGAGAGCTCAAATCAATGAGGATCCTAGAGCAACGAGGGCAAGGCTCTTGGGAGGCTTAAATAGGGAAGTTGCCAATTTGGTAGAGTTGCATCCCTATGAACAATTGGAGGATATGGTACATGCCGCTACGAAGATTGAAAGGCAACTAAAGAGGAGGGAATTTACTAGACCACCACTTCCAAACCCCAACACTACTAGCAAGATGCCAATTAAGAAGGATGAAGCCCCTAAGCGATTCCAAAGGGACTTCAACAAACCTAGAGAGGATTGGAAGCCTAGGAAGGATTGGAAACCTAGGGAAGGTTGGAACAAGGACAAGGGAAAAGCTATAGAGAGGCCACAAAGGAATAGGGATATCAAGTATTTTAAGTGCCTTGGATATGAACATATATACTTCCCATGAGTGTCCAAGTAAGAGAACAATGTGTACTAATCCCTATGGTGAGGTTTCTACCGACGAAGAAGAAGAGGGAGAAAGGTACCAAAGAGACCAAGATGGAAATGGAAATGAGAAAAGTAATGAAGGGGAAGTTGTTGGTCAAGAATACTCTTTGGTGGGAGTCACAAGAAGGTCATTGAATTCACAAGCCATTGAAGATCAAGATCACCAACAAAGAGAAAACATTTTCTACACTAGGTGTCTAATCAACAAGACCCCTTGTAGTGTCATTGTGGATAGTGGGAGTTGCACTAACGTGATTAGTGCAAACTTGGTTGAAGAATTGGACATGAGATGGATTAAACACCCTAAGCCCTACAAATTACAATGGTTGAACAATAGCAGAGAATTGAGAGTAAACAAACAAGTTTTGGTGTCTTTTGAGATGGGAAAGTACAAGGATGATGTGCTATGTGATATGGTACCTATGCAAGCGGGTCACTTGCTCCTAGGGAGGCCTTAGCAATACGATAGGCATGTAAAGTATGATGGGAGGAAGAATACTTATTCCCTACTCGAGGAGGGAACTAAGTTTACCCTCACCCCCATGGCCCCCGTGAGGTGAACAAAGATCAAAGAATCATGAAGGAGAAAGAAAAGAAGAAGGGAGCGCAAGATGTCAAACAAAAACAAGAAATTGAGTGGAAAGAACAAGAGAGGAAAGAAAAGAGTTGAGAGAGAGGATGGACAAGCAAGTACCTTTAATGATCAAGGATAGGAGTGAATAAGGACAAGAGAGAGGAGGTAAAAGAAGAGTGAATTACTTTGTAAAAGAAAGTGAGGTCATAGAGGCTATAGAAGCTAAGGAATCGGTTATTCTTCTTTTATGCAAAGATTCTTATGTTACTACTAACAATTCTACATTGTTTTTGCCTAATGAAATTGCAGCTATTCTTCAAGAATTTGAAGACATTTTTCCAAAGGAGGTGCCCGGAGGACTACCACCCATAAGAGGGATTGAGCATCAAATCGACTTTGTGCCCGGAGCCATCATCCCCAACCGACCGGCATATAGAATGCACGGGAGTCCAGAGACTATTGTCTTGGATAGGGAAACTAAATTCCTTAGCTACTTTTGGAGAATATTATGGAACAAACTTGATGATGGCAATGATTCGGAGATGAATCCTTTCCAAGGAGGGGGAGATGATGAGACTCCGCTTCATCATGGAGGTTAAGATCAAGGAGGGGGAGGCGTGACCATGCAAGGACAAGGACCGATGACAAGACTTAGGACCAAGAAGCTTCAAGATGATCTAATGTGATTTTTTTCAATGGGTCTTAGCTACTTTGCTCTTCTAAGGTTTGTTTGAATTCCATTACTTGGGTGTCTATTTTCTCTATTCTTATTGTTCTTGTTTGCCTTTGTTGCTTCAAGGATATTGGTGGTGAGATTATAGTAGAACTTTTTACTGTTCTTGAGGGTCTTTGAAGCCTAATTCTTCAAGGGTTTAATAGAGGGTAGGTTGTTAGTTTAATTTCTCCTTTTTGTTGCAAGAAATTCACTATTTTGGTCCCATGAGATGAGCTGAACCCATAATCAATTAAATCACCCACAACACCAAGAAAAAGCCCATTCAAGATTATATCATTACTACACATAGATGTGATTCTTTCGGACAGGATTGAAAACGAGCACAAAGACATACCGAAAACATGATATCTGGTCGGCTAGCAGTAAGATAGAGTAGACTCCCAATCATACCTCTATACTTACGTTTATCTACCTTCTTACCCTTTTCATCTTGATCAAGTTTTATGGATGTACTCATAGGTGTGCTGATTTCTTTTGCTTCATTCATTCCAAACCTTTTGAGCAACTCCATGGCATACTTAGCTTGATTTATAAAGATACCATCCTTAGTTTACTTAATTTGCAGTCCAAGGAAGAAGTTTAGTTCTCCCATCATACTCATTTCAAATTCTTGATGCATAGTCTTAGCAAACTTCTTGCACAAAGAGTCGTTAGTAGCACCAAAAATGATATCATCAACAAAGATTTGAACAATCAGTAAATCACTAGAATTATCAGATTTGATGAACAAGGTATTATCAATCAAACCTCTAGAAAATCCTTTTGAGATCAAGAATCCACTAAGTCTTTCATACCAAGCTCTTGGAGCTTATTTTAATCCATAAAGAGCTTTAGACAGTTTGAAAACATGATTTGGAAAGTGCTCATGAGTAAAACCAGGAGGTTGTTCAACATATACTTCCTCCTCAATAAAGCCATTTAGAAATGCAGTTTTGACATCTATTTGATAGAGCATGAAATTTTTAAAGGATGTAAAGGCAAGCAACATTCGTATGGATTCTAGTCTAGCAACAGGTGCAAATGTCTCATCATAATCAATACCTTCTTCTTGATTAAATCCTTGGGCGACTAATCTAGCTTTATTTCTAATCACAACCCCATTTTCATCAAATTTATTTCTAAATATCTATTTTGTACCAATAACAGGTTGGTCATGCGGTCTAGGAACAAGTTTCCAAACCTAATTTCTTTCGAATTGATTTAACTCTTCTTGCATGGCAATAATCCAAAATTTATCATGCAATACAATATCAATGCAGCTAGGTTCAATATTTGAAAGAAGAGTAAAGTTGTCAATGAAATACCGTCTAGTTTTAACTCCATAGTTTGGATCCCCAATAATTTGTTTTTTGGGATGACCTGTTTTGTATTTCTAGTATTTTGGCAATTGTTGATTTGAAGAATCTTCAGTTTGTTCATTTTCTTGTTCAGTTTGCATTTCTTCAATCTCTTCTTCTTTTGCATGAGTGTCTAGAGGTGGAGCTTTGAGTTGATCTAACTTGACTTCCTTTGAACTTCCTACATCATCGTCATCTTTTTTTGAAGTATAAATGTTAGATTCATCAAACACAACATGCACGGATTCTTCCACACAAAGAGTTCTTTTGTTATATATTCTATATGTCTTTTTATTGGAAGAGTAACCAAGAAATATTACCTCATCGGACTTGCTGTCAAATTTTTCAAGATTATCTCGTGTGTTTAGGATAAAACATTTACATCCAAATACTTTAAAATAAGAGATAGATAGAGTTTTGTCAAACATAAGTTCAAACGGAGTTTTTCTCAAAAATGACCTTAGCATAACTTGATTTATAATATAGCAAGTTGTATTAACAGCTTCTGCCCAAAAATATTTTGGAAGGACATTTTCACAAAGTATTGGTCTAGCCATTTCTTGTAAAGTACGATTTTTCCTTTCAACAACACCATTTTGTTGAGGGGTTTTTTCTGTTGAGAAATTGTGAAAGACTCCATTTTCATCACATAAGTGAGTAAATTCACTATTGAAAAATTCTTACACATTATCACTTCTAATAGAAATCAGTTTGCATCCAATTGAGTTTTGGATGCACTTTATCAGTTTAGAAAATTCAAAAAAGGCTTCATTCTTTTGCCCAAGAAATAAAGTCCAAGTAAATCTAGAAAAATCATCAACAAGTACATATGCATATTTTTTACCTCCAAGACTAGCAGTCCTTATAGGTCCAAACAAATCCATGTGAATTAATTCGAGTGGTTTTGAGGTAGAAATCATTTTCTTTAGTTTAAAAGAGGTTTTGATTTGTTTCCCAAATTGACATGCATCACATATTTTGTGTTTATCAAATTTCATTTTTGGCAGTCCCCTAATAAGTTCTTTTGAGGACAATTTATTTAGCAAATCAAAAGATACATGGCCTAATCTTCAATGCCAAAGGTAACCATCAATGTTAAGAACGGATAAGCATTTAATGCCATTAGCTACAAGGTCATTAAGATAAAACACATATACATTTCCCATACGCTTGGCAATAAAGATTGTTTCGAGATTTCCACTATCAAGTATAGAACAAGAATCTGTTTTAAAAATGACTTTGCAACTATTGTCACAAAGTTGGCTAATGCTAAGCAAGTTATATTTCAAATCATCAATAAGTAAAACTAGTTTTATAATTGTCAAGGAACCTTTACCAATATTACCAATGCCGAGAATCTTTCCTTTCTTCTTGTCTCCAAAAGTAACAAATTTTTCATTTGTGGTTTGAATATCTTATAACAAAGCTGCATTTCCAGTCATGTATCTTGAACAACCGCTGTCCAAGAACCATTTGGTGAAGCTTAAAGACCGTGCCTAGATATGAGAAGGAGGAATGATTTTTGGTACCCACACTTTCTTGGGTCCATGAAGGTTAGTAACATTTTCTTTGATTTTCCAAAAAGTAACTCCACCGAATTCCACTTTTCTTTTAATAAGACCTCTTGAAACTATATGTCCCGATCTTTCACAATATGTGCATGCTTTGTGTAAACTGTAGGATAAAGCAGGTTTAACATATTGAGACTTGTTCTTCTTATTCTTATTCTCATGTTCATATCCTAAGCCACTTCGATTTCCAGCAAGAACAAATATGGGCTTGTAAATTTTGTCTTTATCCTTATTCTATATCCTAAGCCACTCCGGTTACCAATTTGATATTGAGTTCCGAGTAACTTTTTCAGATTACTTTTACCATTTGTGAATTTTTCAATGCAATTGGTAAGATCATTGACTATAATTTTGATATCATCAAAATTGCTAACTATTGGGATGTATACCTCTTAGACTAGGTTTTTGAAGTAAAAATCGAACGTTTTAATAAAAAAAATTTATTTTCGGAAATTGTTTGTGAATTTACAATTTTATTTGTGTACAATTACGTTTGGAAAATACCCATTGTGTTTAAGTAAGTGGTCCATGTGAATAGAGGTCTTTCATAGTAAGGTATGGATCACGGGTTACTTAGCACATAAACTTTTGTTCTTAACCGATTGATGAGAATGAGAATCTCATCATGTTTAGGTTATTATGTTGTGAATTCTAAATGGGAAATGGCTTACCTTTAGCCAGTGAGTAGTCCACTCACTTCATGAAATAAGCGTATTTCGAATACGAAGAATATGATTTATAGTAGTGGTTTCTTAAAAGTACTATATGGTAGAAACCTAGACTACTACCGCTACAACGTGGACTAGTACTCTACGACTTAAGTATGAGTTGATGGTCTAACGAAGCTGGAAACATATACTTTGATATGCTATAGTTGAGGTTCTATCGTAGGGCCAATATACTTATATATTGGGTATGTGTAACTAGTTAGTTAAGATAGATTTGTACAAGATAGTTTATATTCTATATCGCCCCTTATGGTTGTCTGAATGATCTAAATATCTAGGGCCTTGGGAAATATGACTTGGATGTTTGCTTTAGGGTAGCTCCCTTGGAAAGTGGAAACAATCAAAGAGGTCGTGGATCATTGGACTAGAGACCTAAGGATGGTAGATGTCATTTAGAGAGATGTTAGTACACTTCTTCCTCTCAGAATGTACGGCGATGTATAAACGGGTATTTTAGTCATTATACCTGTAAGTCGGAGACTTTGCTAACGCAACACTGTCCTTAAGGTTAATATTTCCTTATGGTGATATTAGGAAATATTTAAAATGCAAAATACAGCTATTTATATGGTAAGGGTATTTTGGTCATTTTAGTAGCCAAGGCGGTGTGTCTTTTGGTCCCCAGTATAGACCATGAGTCCTAATTAAATATGGACTAAGGGATTGATCTTAAATAAAATGGAATTTATTTTATTTAAATAGCCTGATTTAATTATTAGGTTAGAATAAAATAAAGGTCTATGGAGAGAAAATTAATTAAATTAGTTTAGTGTGCTAATTAATTATTCAGGGCTTTGGCCCAATTTGAATAATTATGGATTAACCTGAGACTAAATTGATTTAGGTTCATTTAATTGGACTGGTTTATTTGGACTGAAAAATTAATTATTTGTTGGGCCATTAAGTTGGTTCTAACTAGAATAATTAATTAAGTCCAATAGGCTAAACTAAGAGTCCAATGGCCCAATCCAGTTTAACCTATGGTTTTTATTTAGGTTAAATAGGAGGATTGGGGAGGAGAACAATAATCGTTGTTTTTGACACATAAGAGTAACGGCTTCTTCTCTGTTGAAGACAAACATCTCTCTCTCTCCTTCTCTCCAGAAAATTCCCTAGCTCGTTAGTTGTTCACCAAACGGTAGTTAGGCAGGCCATATACTGGAAGACCGAGAGTTTGGTGTTCACATACATGCAAAGGCAGGGTAGGAGGCTTGCAGGAATCGTACCAGAGGCTTCACCAGCACACCTACATCGGTTGCACACGTTCTGGTACAGCCAACACTTAGAACGAGGAAAAGAGGTAAAATTTTTAAAACATCGGGATTGGAATAGGGCGCAACCGGCACCGGTTAGGGCTTCCAGAGCCGACGCCGGCCTTGCCTTGGACTTCCTGTTCTTATTTTTTCCAGTTTTGTTTTATGTTTGCTTCCACTGTGTGCTTCGTATTTTCCCGCTTTCCATGCCTTCACTAACCATACTTTCAAGATTTTAAATTTTAACAGGCAAGTTTTTATTTTCCAGAGATGCATGTTGCAAGACAGTCATGATCACATTTTTCTCAATAATAGCACATATATGTGACTCAAGAGACATTTTATTATCATTTAACAATATTTTGTTGTCTTCCATCAAACATTTAATCTTCAACTTCATTTCTTTATTTTTTCTGGACAGTTTTTTTAATTCATGAAACATATCACTTAACAACTCATTTAGATCAACATGCTTTTCAATCATAGATATAAGCGATTTAGCATGCAATTAGATGTAGAAGAGTTTACCTCATTTTCCAAAGCTATGAAGCATATATTGGCATTTTCTTCTTCAGAATCTCCATATTCGGACTCAGTTTCATTTAAGTCCCAAGTTCCCATCAATCTTTTACCTTTCTTCGCCTTCAGATTTTTCTTCTTTTTAAGCGTTCTTCCTTCATTACCTTATGCGACAGGACAGTCGGCAATGAAGTGATCAGTGCCGTTACATTCATAACATTGAGGTTTGAATCCAGAGGTTTGTCATTTCTTTCTCATAAACTTCCTTCCTCTTTTGTAGTTTTCTTTGTTGAACATTTTTTTGAATTTCTTTGCTATCATCGCCAAATCATCATTGTTCATTTTCATGCCCTCACTGCTTTCAGATAGGCTAGTTTCTTCATCTTCATTTTTAGCTTTCAATGCTATCCCTTTTTTGCCTCTATCATAATCATCTGATTCAAGAAATCCTTTGAGCTTCATCTCATAAGTTAGAAGAGATCTGATCAAATCTTCAGTAGGTAAAGATTTTAAATCCTTAGATTCTTCTACAGCAAGAGTTTTAGGCTTAGCTTTTTGGTAAAGCATCTAAGATTTTTCAATTTTGTTCCCCAAGGGAATAAACCTTCCCGTAAGCTTTAAGACCATTTGAGATATTAGTAAATCTCGTGAACATATCAGTAATGCTTTCATTTGGCTTCATAGTCATGAATTGGAAGCCCCAATTTTGATTCTTTAACTTGGTTTGTCCCCTCGTGGGTGACTTCAAGTAATCTCCACATTTTATGGGTTGAATCACAACCACTAACACGGTTGTATTTAGTCGCATCTAGTGCACAACATAAAATGTTCATAGCTTGAAAATTTAAAGTCATCTTCGCATTGTCTTCCATACTATACTTATCATTCTGTTTAGGTATTTTTATGCCATCAATCATCTTTGATGGAATAAAAGGACCATTTTCTATCAAACTCCATAATTCGAAGTTAATAGAACACACATAAATTTTCATTCTATTTTTCTAAAAAGTATAGTTGCTTCCATTGAATAAAGGAGGACGATTAGTTGAAGACCCTTCAACATATGGAAGAGAGGATGAGCTTGCCATTAAGATCTTTTCTACAAGGTTGTTAAACCAAGAGTATGTAGACTAGGCTCTGATACCAAATGAAAAACCATAAAGGGGCGGTGAATAAGGTTTTTGGTAAGCAAACAAAATTTTTTGACTTGTCTAAAAAACAGAATAATGATGATCACCAAGTTGCTTAGACGGACTTTATAGTAACATAGAAAGTTATCCAAGAACTCGTAAATGTATATCCAGATTTAAACAAAGAAAGAAACTCAAAGCAGTAAATGAATAACAAAAAGAAGTGAGACAATGAATGTATAGTGGTTCGATCTACCAAGATCTACGTCCACTACCTTAAGCTCACACTTAAGGATTTTCAACCAAATTTCATTTACTTCACTTAATGAAATCAAACAGTACCACATACAAGAGAGGATCACCACACTAGGTTTTCCAAAACCTCTCGATCAAGCAATCACATCAAGGATCACCCCAACTAGGTTTTACACCAAAACCTTGATACACTTGCCAAATAAGGTTCACCCCAAAGGGTTTTACTCCACAACCTTGAATATTAACCAACACAAGGCTCACCCCAACGGGTTTTACTCAACAACCTTGAACATTAACCAACACAAGGCTCACCCCAATGGGTTTTACTCAACAATCTTGCACTACAATAGATATTTGAATATCAATAAAACAGTAAATAGCTCACTTATTTAAGTAGATACTCACTCGGATACAAAACACAAATACTTTTACCTTTGATACGAAATGAATTCACTTTAAAGCTTTGATAAAAGGAGATTTTTGAAAATATTGAGCAATAGTATATCTAAGAAGAATGTTTCAAAAATCTTGTCTCTAAACTTACTTTAGAGGCTATTTATAGAGCCAAAAAGTGAAGTGCCAACGGTCATAAAGAAATGGCTATAATTTTCTGTTTAAACTCATCCGTGTTTTGGACTCGGGTTTTGGACGACAATGCATCCAAAAGGTAAGTCCAAAATGGCACTTTTTCAGGAAGAAATATTTCGACACAGTTAACAGGATTTTGGATGAATCTTTTGGATTCAAACTATTCAATCGAAAATTCTGAAATTTTCAAAAACTTTAAAATCTTCTCCTTTGGTGCTTCAAGGTAAAGTCAAATGAATCAAGAGATACAGAGACATAGGAATTAATAGATATACCTTAATAACACTTCCTAGCCTAAAGTTCTTCTTATAAGGACTTCTTGATATGCAACTCCATATACTTCGATCTTCTCTTTTGATATTCCTTACTTGAATTCGATCATGAAAGAGTAGCTAAATAATCTTATCTGAATGCCTTAGAAGAATAGAGGTCAAACATGTCCTATCACAATAGATTAACAAGTTAGTTTATATCAATATTTGTCATTATTCAAAACATAGAAGAAAGCCCTTAGGGTTAACATGTTCTACTTCAAGTTATTTTTTTTCCGAATTACTTTAGAGATTTTAGAATTTTGCAAAATATGGTCTCCAATTGAGGAAGTTGTATTTTTTTTCTAGTGTAGTTATGGGCTCGGAAGCACGTCACTGTCCTATGCCCCAATAGGGTAGAGCCAAGATATAGCCCTCCTTTTGCACCGTACGGTGAGAGATGGACCGTGCAGCTACGTCTACATTGGATGTCGACACACGTTCTAGTTACATAGAGAGATCATTAGACTTTATGCAAGAGCATCACGTAAGTATTCGAAATTTAAAAGATAAATTATTAAATACTTTTATGTCATTTTTTTTTGTTGTATTAAATCAAATAAAATTGTGTCAATTTATTTAGCGCCCTTACAATACCATAGACCTAAATTCTTTCCGACTCGATACATGGAGAGTTAAGATATTTGGCAGTCACGAACTCCACTTATTTACTAGGACGTCGTGGAGTTTCACTATCCCAACCGAGTGCTTTGACAATTTGGTATGTTATAGCTTATTTCTCAAAGCTGTGAGTACGATGTTGAGTTGCACGCAACTGGGACTAGGGGAAATCACACGACTAACTAGGCCCGTCACCATTCATAATTCATAGCATTGTGGGCTTCATTGCATCAGACAATCTTGTATGGCATATTTGGGATTGGGGTAGAGTCGGACTATCCATCTTGGCACCGACACAGGACTAGGTGGATGATTGGTAATCCGTCCACACTAGGGTGTGAGGTCGCTGGCTACTAGGGGACTGGTTTAGGATACATAATCATGGTATTTTCAAATTCAGTAATCTATGTTTTTTTCTTACATAAAATATGCTTAGTCAATGTTCATTGACATGGATGTCTTTCATATAATTGTTACAGTCGGATGCGCTTTAAAGAGCTATTTCTATTTCCTTGAAGGCTATACATACGACTGACTCCTATTCTAGGACGACCTTCGAGTGGATCAGGGACACGTGCATTCTTTCTCTTACCGCAGCAGGGTTTGACCCTACGTATTCTTCCACGCATCCCATGCCAGAGGCCGGTGTATCTGTAGTACCAAACAGGCAACCATAAGAGGTCCTTGAGCTTGGGTTGAGAGTCAGGCCATCCCAGGTCAGCGTTATGGTGGTAGATAGGCTTGTGTTAGCCCAGGAGAGGCAGTCGCACTAGAAGATGTACCAATTATGCTAGAGGTTGATGTGCCCGTACTCCTATTAGCTACCCCAACAGACCACTTCGAGGCTAGATCATCTAGAGAGGCAGCAGCACAGACTCTAGATGCTTTGATTTTTTGCACTAGTTGCTTGTCACTGTCGATTGAGGTGAAGGTCGATGATTTTTTGGATCAGGGGCTAGAGATAGTGATGCAGGCATTCGTTCAGAGACCAGAGATAGTGGCCCATGCATCACTTCAGAGACCATCTAGAGAGGCCACAATATAGACTACAGTGGATGATGATCAACAGAGGATAGGATTTAGAGTTCAGTGGTACGGGAGACGACCGCATTATTATCATCCGACAATACTGGATCCCTCAAAGACCGTTGGACTATTCGAGGAAGCACATGCTATAGTAGACAGACACCATAGTCCCAGATGCATAGTTTGACCTAGACCGTATAGAACATAAATTTCATGGAAGCATTATTTTATCGTCCTATGTATCGTTCCTCTTAGTTTACTGTGTATTTTTTTTTTCTCTGTCTAGTATTGTACAGTAATTTTTTTATTTCAGTGTTGTACAGTAATTTCATCGTATGCACTTTATTTTCTTTTTTTAAACCATTATTATTATTTTTTACTATCATTATAATAATAGTAATTATTATTATTATTATTATTATTATTATTATTATTATTAATTGATATCAAATGGTTATCATATTACTCATGATTCTTTATGAATATCAAATGGATATCATGTTTTATCTCATTTCAACATGAGTCTTAAATGAGTTAAATTCAAGATTAACCATAAGATGTGTATATTACTCCTAACAAGAAAGAATGGCCATTAAAGACATTAACAATTAAGCTTGACCAACTAGTCCATAATAAGGCCACTGATAATAAAATGCTACCGAAGGACTCGTATGCCACTTCAAAAGGCATTGTTCTACATATGTATGTAGATAATGCATGTATGGATGTAGATGAATTACAAACATGTGTAATATAAGATGAACAGTGTTGCTCTTTCAAAAAAAAAAAAAAAGGTAAACTTCATTTTCTGGAATTAAGCATTCATCTTCGTAATGGAGTAGTGTGCACATTACATGTGCATAATAGATTGTTAATATGTATTTGAAATAACACAATCACGTATGGCATGGGTTTAGGGCCAAAAGTTATTTGCTTGGTTGTAAGACTTGTATTCTCAAAGCCACCACCATTCTTTTTCTAATATAAGATATAGATGATAATGAGCAAAAATTTGACTATTTTTCTTCCAACTTCTACGATTGCCAAGCTGAACTTCAAACATGCCCTGATAATATGCCTTTGACAAACTTGTTCCCATCTCTCTTATGGTAAAAAAATAATAAAAGGCCATGGAGAGATGTCGAACGCATGCGTCAAAGAAAAATATTAGGACGTAGAGACATTGCCTTTATAACGATAGCATTCTCCTGATTGAGAGATAAACATTGAAGGCGGGCAGTAGGATTTTATAGCCAGATTGAGAACCCTTTTTATAATAGTGTCCTAATGAGAATGCTACTAGTGATAGTATCATACACATATTGTTGGACAAAAGATTCACCGTCTTCAGTGGCTTTTCCATAGATTTGTGAGATATTTGCGTACTTAGATTTGGCAACCAAGCATAGGATGCTATTACCAATTGAGTCCTTTCTGGAATCCCGTGAGTTCATGGACATAGGATGCTACTGACAATAGGCCCTTTCTGTACAAAATATTCCAGCCTTCAATGGCTTTTAAAGAGATTTGTGTACTTGAATTTGACAACAGAACATAGGACGTTATTACCAATTGCGCCCATTCTGAAATCCCGTGAGTTCATGAATTTAACTACATAGGACACTACTAACGATAGCGTCATTTCTAGACAAAAGATTCCCCCTTTTCAGTGGCTTTTTCAGATTTGTGTACTTTAGATTTGACAACCGAGTAGAGGACTCTATGATCTATTTAAGGACGTGGTCAACGATAGCGTCCTATTACCCTATTTAAATTCAGCAAATCTACTTCATCTCTTCATCTTTTTCATCACCTTAAAGAAAATAATCACACTGCTCCATGTCAAAGACCAACACAATTATCTATTCTCCCCAACATCGTATCTTTGTCAATTACTATTATGTCACTTGAAACACCTCTAACTCTCGACTTCTACTGGGATTGGACGCTATCATACAAAGTGGGCGGTTTAGTTAACTTTGAGGGCCCGTGTCAAAAGAGGCTAGTCTTACAACGTAAAATATCGTTCCGAATGCTAGTCGAGAAAATCTCTTCATACATGGGAATTGATAGCACGATATTTATATTGGATATATCCATGATATATCATTTGATATATGGTTCAATGGTTCAATGGGAGTTACTTTTATTACAGAATGATAGTGATATGGATAAAAACTTAACTTTGCATTCCATTTTCAAGGAGGGTGGAGTGCACATTTATATAAAGGCTGAGCCTATTTTAAATGTATGACATGCCAACTGTTCTTCACACTGATGGAAGCATTACCATACCATTAACGTCATTCGTTGCACAACAACTGCCCAATATTAGGCCTACACAAATTTGCTACTCCACCAAGAGGGGTTAGGAACAACAACAATTTAGAATCAGTTGGCACATTAACAGAGCTACCCAAATGCTGATCCTCTTAGTGAGACAGAAACAAGGCTAGTTGAGCTACCAATAATTAGTGGGGCAATAGTCATGGACTCACTAGGACTAACTCCTAAAATCAACGGACCCCCAGTCTCTGATGGAGATCGTGGAATCGACGCCGAAGCCATGGACTACAGTGATAATGGCAGCAATACCGACAGTGACCAGGACAACATAGACCTACAACACACGATATTTCATACTTCACTAGCACCAATACAGTGCATACCAGTCCAGAAAATAGATATGCATTCCTATAAAAGTTTCCAAGGCATCAGCACGAGGCACTTGAAGGTAACTTTTTCTATGCCAGAGATGCGCTGCGTATTGATGAATGGACAGAAAAAAATTGGGAGTTAAGGTATAAAATGCATTTTCAAGATAAGTCACAAAAAGTATATGCTATGAGATTATGTCACGTACGGGCTGCGAGTTCACAGTTATTAAAACTAAAAGCACAGTTTGGACTGCCTCTTGTAAGAATAACAATGAATAGAATCCATGTACTTGGTATATTCAAATCATTAAGAAAGCTAACATTGGAGAGGGGAAATTTTAGTTTGGAATGGCAAGCACACTTATCTCCAAAAGATCATAAACAACAACAACAGAAATTTGTCCCACAAATTTATTACGCAGTACATATTACATCTTATCAGAGATGAACCCGAGATAAGTTTCCACACCATATTAAGGGTTATACATAACAAATTCCAAGTTGGATGTTTGTATCGAAAGGGATGGTATTCTAGGAAAGCTACTATTGAGTTCCTATATAGTACATGGTCCTCTAATTTCAGTCTACTACCTACGTACATGTTTGTATTATAGGATTCAAATCTCAGTACATTAATACATTGGAAACACCATGACATCAACACCGGAGATATAAATATTTTCAGGTTTATATTTTAGGCTTTCAAACCATCGATCGAAAGATTTAGGCATTGCCATCTTGTGATTCCAATCAATGGCACCCATTTAAGAGGGGCATATAAGGGTGTCTTGTTAATTGAAAGCCCTTAAAATGCTAATAGTCATGTTTTTTTGCTGACTTTTGTGGTTGTTGATGATGAATCAATTGAGAGTTGGGGATGGTTCCCTAGACTACTATGGAATCATGTGATGCACGAAAGACATGAGTGTATTGTGTCCGACAAACACGTTAGTATCTTGGCAGCTATGAGGAGATAGCCTGGGTGGACAAGTCGATGGGAGTTCACAGGTATGTTATATTCATGCCAATTTTACTAAAAGGTTTAAGAACACCAAGTTGAAGCGACTAATGTACAAAGCCATAACAGAGAGGAAAAAATCCAAGTTCGAATCTATAATGAATGAAATTAGAGAATATAATCAAGTAGCATACAATTGGTTGATGTAGATTAACCTTGAAAGTGGTCACTTTCATACGATGGTGGACATCGATACAGATGTATGACGACGAATTTGTCCAAATTGTTGAATAGTGTTCTCCAAAAAACATGAGCATTATTGATCAAAGAACTGGTCGATGCAACATTCACAAAAGTTGTCGAATATTTTAATCTGCATCGGTCTGAGGCCAGCCACTGTAACAAACCGTTTCCTCCGTTGATATGGAATACATTCAAAGTAGCTTCGTAGAAGACTAAAGGCTACAAGGTTGTGTAGTATAATGAAAGAGCTAGAATTTTCAGTGTAAGGACACTTGCAAGAGTTGGAGGGAAATGAAACAATGTTTATACAGTAAAAATGTCTTCATAGGATTGCAGCTGCATGAAATAGAATATTTTTGGATTGTCTTGTACAAATGTATTCAAAGTCTATCAACCTCGTGGTTGGCAACCTTCAGATTTTATATTGCCTATTTAATCCATAGAGAAATACATTACGGCTTACAACAATGACTTCTATCCAGTTAGCAATGAAAATTTATGGTGTAATGCTGACTTTTTTCGAAGGACTATACACCAGCTCTTAAAGGTAATAGACCCGGGTAGAGGCGTACTACACGTTTTTAAGGAGAGATAGACTATCGAAATGTAGGGTAGGCGAAATTATAACAGCGCTAGGTTTGAACCTGGAGAATAAATTATACTAGATTCACTTGTACTGTAAAAAATTTATTTAATGATAAATAATTCATTTCACAATTGACTTTGTTCCATTCTTTGATTTATCCAAAAACTACATACACTTTTGTTATATATTTTTTTAACTTAATACAATTTCATCTAGTAATACAAACAATTTAAGCAATATGAATGGATGAGAGGATGAGAATATGCTTAGATGTGTATATAACTCAATCACTAAATGTGTTCTAAATAGGACAAATTTAATAAATGCGTCCTCTACAGAACGCTAACTACAAATGCGTCATATGTTAATTTTGTAAAAAAAAAAAAAAGATAAAAAAATTAGGACACTCTTTTCAAAAGCGTCATATTTTAATGAGGATGCTTTCATCGAATGTGTCCAGGCCAATTTAGGATGACCTACGCCGTATGGGCCAGTTGAAGAGGAATGGCCCCATTTGGGGCCATTATGATCAATTGCCCTTCTGTAACAGAAGGAAAATACACCATATTAGTAGCCGCCTTTGCATTGTTTGATTGCTTTAAAATATCAACAATCTAACCGCTTGTATCCTCTTCGGATACAATTTGGATCCTAGAATCAAGATTTTGCACGATTGAAGATTTCACAACATCTTAAGAATTATGGTTTTCCACAACCATCTCCTTTTCTTCTTGCATGTTTTTCACAACCAATCTGTGATTCGCCTTATCTTTATGTTTGTGATTATTGTCTTTAGCCATAGTCGGGTCATCATTGGATGATCCATGTTCTAAGGTTGAATATGCAATCCACCTGCAATCCCTACAGTAAGACGGAAGGTTCTCGTAAATGATTGGTTGAAAAAAATCCTTCATCTCTATCACCAATCCATATTTACTTGGGGCAAAGGCTTTGAGTAAATCTAGTTCAATACAAATTTGAGCAACATTGGGCCACATTAATTGGGCAACAAAATCATCAAACTTAAGGGTTCGTCCTATAATTTAGGCAATGGAAAACAATACAACTTTAGTAAACAAATGAATAGGAAGGTTCTCCAAATGAAACCCAGATAGGAACAACAGAAGGATCATGGGGGCACTCTAAAATCTTTAGTCCACATAGAATCTGCATAGGAAATCCCATTAGATATCATAGATTTTCATCCATAGCCACACTGTTGGGTCATATCAATATGTGCTTTAAATCCACGACCAATGTGTACCTCTCCTTTAGACCAATTGTCCGAAACTCCTTGCGCATAGCCTCTATAAAAGGCTTCAGTTGTGCAAATTTCGCCAATCAATGTAAATTGAAAAGGCTCAATCAGTGAAGCAATTCAGTCTAGGTACAATAAATAGCAGGTTCACCCTCCAATTCTCTTATTAGTTTAGTACCAACCTCTAAGGAGCGAAGCATTTGGAGAAGAGAATAGGGAAGTGAAAGATCACCTTACCCACCCTTCGTTAACGAAAGCCGACGGCTGGCTAGCTTCTACCACCATCCCGGTGTTGAAATTTGAAATTAAAAATAGATAGAGTGGTTAGAGAGAAGATAGAGAGAGAAAAAATTAGTTGATTTTAGAGCTTAAATGGATTAATAAAAAGCTTAGGAATATTTTTAGAGGAGTTTCATAGCATAAAAGGGCTATAAAAAAAAAATACAAGTTTCCACAATTTGGGAGAGACACGGTTTTGTTCTAGGTCATGTAGGAAACTATATTTGAATAGAGGATGAACACAACAAAACAGAGCAAACAAAATAGACTTTTACAGTGGAACATAGGCTGAGACACAGTCATGTCCAACACCACCTCTTTGGCTTCAATCAAATCACTTCAAATCCCCTAATTTTCAACTAAAAGGGAGGTTTTTGAGTAGCCATCAATTATAGAACTTTAGTAAAACTTTAGACGCTTTTAATGCACCTTTTTGGAGGAGAAGATTAAAGGAATTTCATGAGAATAAATCATTGCCTTTAAGTTTCCTTTCTTTGATTGTTCTTTTCCCATTTATTATGTTCTATACTCTTCTAAAATCTAGATGTAGAATAACTCTAAACTTGATTGTCAAGTTTATTCTTTTGATTTAATGAGATACCCTTACTATTAAGAATTATTCATAATTTATATTAATGATTCTCAATAAACAAAATAATATTTTGAAACGGTAAGAATTATTAGGTTAAATTACATTCTCTCTTGAGTTATATAATTTTTATTCCTAGATTGTTTGATTGGAATCACTTTCTAACTAAAACTTCCAAAAATGTTGTTAAGGGGATTTGACGTGACAGTTGAGACCCTTTCACAAAAATCTTTGACAATGCTACAAATGTAATTCTTTGACACGAAACACCTTTTAAACCTACTTAGAACTAATTTAGCAATGTTAGATGCTAAATGAATTTTAGTTTGATAAGGAGAACAATTTTAGAAAATCTAGGAAGGATCTTGGTAAAGATATGTTAAAGATTATATTAAATGACATTGAATTCAGGTAGAATTTGAGCTGCAATGATTTAGGAAATTTTGAGAAAATCTTTACAGTCTCTTAATTTGAGTAGCAAATGAATAAGCACTCTTTTGCAACATTTATTTAAGGGTTAATTAAAAAACACCTTGTACTCTATCCCTAGTTTTGATTTGCCCCCTATAAAAAAAAAAAAATTATACTAATGCCACTCCTCAAATTGAAAATCCATCCAAATCATTTAGACGCCGTAAGCATATAATGTTAAATGTCCTAATTGCCCTTAATATCTTTAAGAATTTCTTTTAAAAAACCTTATAAAAAGGGAAAAGAATGAAAATTTGATAGCCTTTGGATTCTCTCTCTTCTCTCTTCCTCTCCCTCACCGTCCTACTATCTTCATCTTGAACACAGGCAGCCACAGGGGAAGGAGGCAAAAAGAGAAGAAGGGGAAGAAGGAGAAGAGCTAAGAGAAGGCAAGAAAATGAGGACAAGAAGAAAGGGGCGGACAATGGCATACGAGAGAGAAAAAGAAAATGCAAGAAAGAAAGAAGAGAGGGTATGCGTCGCGGGAGCAAAAGGAAGAAGGCACGAATGGAAGAAGGCAAGAAAAGAAGAAGAGAGTAGTGAGTGACGCGAGGGAGGCGATGCGGGGAGGTGACTATGAAGAAGAAGAAGAGAGGGAACCAAGACAGCGATGACCCTCAAATTTCAGGGATGAGGAAGTAGAAAAGAATTACAAATTTTTGTGTCCCTCAAGCAGCAGACGTGATGGTGATCCTTGTTTGAACTTAGCAATTGATCCCCAACTACTAAGCATACCCTGCAAAAGGGCATAGTTATGTTTGGTGGAAAAAGATTTTTTTTGCGAGAAAGAGGATGTGGCTAAATTGATGCAAGAAGAAGAAGAGAAAGGTGATGTGACTGTGGTGAAAAGAAGAAGAACAAATGGGAGTGGCTTTAAGGGTAAGGCTTTGGCAGTGGTGGGGATGCAACGATTGCAACTGGGGCTTGGAGAAATATGATTTTAGGGGTTTTGTTCTATCTGGTAGAAAATTTATTTTTTTTTTTTTGTGAGAGATGATATGGCTAAGTTGATGGAAGTAGAAGAAGATAAAGGGGATGTGGATATGGTGAAAAGAAGAAGAACAAAGGGGTGGGGCTTTAAAAGTAGGGGCTTTGGCAGCTGTGGCGATGTGATATTGACAATTAAGATTTGGCGGAACGATGATTTTTGGTTTTTAGTTCAAGGGGAAGATGATGCAAGTAGGGATGTAAACGAATCGAGCGTTTATCAAGCACATTTATACTCGGCTCGATAAGGGCTCAACTCGAATTAGAAATATCGAGCTCGAGCTTGAATATAAATCTTATATTTAAATTTGAATTTTAAACGAGCTGAATTCGAATATCTAAGTATTAGGTTCGAAGGCTCGTGAACATGTTCGATTAATTAATTAATTAATATATTATTTATATTATTTATAATATATTATATTATAAATTATTTATTTAAATTCGAGTTCAAGCTTGAACTTGAATTTGAGCTTTCGAGTTTATTATAATTGAATTTCGAATCAAACTCGAGCTTTAAAATATTTCAAACAAATCGAGTTCGAGTTAAGATTGGACATTCAAATCGAACTCAAGTTCAAATTCGAGCCCGGTGTAAAAATAATAAAATTTGGCTCGAT
This sequence comes from Voacanga thouarsii, assembly GCA_026120185.1. Taxonomy (NCBI): domain Eukaryota; kingdom Viridiplantae; phylum Streptophyta; class Magnoliopsida; order Gentianales; family Apocynaceae; genus Voacanga; species Voacanga thouarsii. The sequence goes on along the minus strand of JANUWF010000528.1, from coordinate 1,008,072 downwards.
TATTTTGGTATTTCATAAAAAATATTAGTTATTTGATTTTTGACAGTTAAATTGATTACAATGTTAGAGAGAAAGGGTGACATTTGTACAATTTTTTCTACAAGGGGCAAATCGAAATTAGTGATAAAGTACAGGGTGTTTTTTTAATTAACCTACTTCAGTTTAGAAGTATTCAGAGAGCATTAATTAAAGAGTGGTTCAAGATAATATAGAAGAAATTCAGGAAAATATACTAAATGTTCTTGAAGCATATACTTTCGATACAACGGCTGGTTCTTACTGTTAAAGTATGCTTTAGGGGTTAAGTTAATTACTAAATTATATCATATCTTCAAGAACAAGAAGGACTTAAATCAGTCTTGTTCAAGTTAAATGCCTTTCTAGTAGAAACATTTGTGTGTCAATGAAAGACCATTGTGTTGAAGTAATAAAGATTGGAAGGAGTTCAATCAGAGGAGTTGGGTCCAACAAATGTCTTCTCAGAGTTTGAGACAAAGAACACTAGGAGAGTTCTATTAGAATCCACTAATGATCACTTAAAGATTGAGACAAGTGTATTCTTTGTAACTTTGTTAAATTTTTCATAGATCTTTTTCATTAGTTTAGGGCTTGCAAAGTAGGCTTATTGATAGTTGAATTGCATTAACAATTTGATGTGTGTTAAACTTTTTATTTATGTCTGTAAAACTAATATAACTATAATAGGAAAAATTTTAACAACAATACAAGAAATTAACAAATCAAACCACACAAATGCATTAAAATTTATGAATTTCCTTGATAGATTTGACCTTAACTAAGAAGATTTCTGTCATCCTATGTTTATGATTGTATGAAATTCTTATTATTAATTAGTTATCTATTTATATAAGCGATTTCTCAATACTATATATGAAACCAAATAATTAAATCAAGCAGCTAACAATAATTTAAATTATAAATATAAATCATGAATAATTCATAAAAACATAGATCTTTCATTATATCAAAAGGAAAAAATTAACTTAACAAATCAAGTTTAGGGCTCATCACATCTAGATCTCAAACAATTTAGTTCATGATATCAAATTGAAAATAGACAATTAAAGAAAAAAAATATGAAGTTAAAGAATTCATTCTCATGAAACTCTTAAATTCTTCAATATTCTCAACTTAAGATTGATGAACCGTCCTATATATGGCCTTCATTCTACTTTTTGTGTGTTGAAATGCTATTTCCAAGTTGGAATCAAATTCTCTCTGATGGCTTCTTGAATCCCTTCTTTTATTGTTGACATTTAGGGTATAAAAGCTAATTCTAGGTCAGATACGATGACTACACAAATGTGTACTACTCAGAAGTTCACTTTTCTTACTCTATATAGCCTTTGTTCAAACATGGGCACTCACACTATACCCGTCTAACCCTACCTTTAGCACATGGGGAAATATGAGCATTGAATGGCATCTTGCATGTGCATATGAATTTATACTTCATTTATCTAAGTATTTGATGAATGGGTGAATATGCATGTGCATATCTGTTTATATGCTTATTTGTGTTTTAGTTCACTTAGTGAACTTATGATGCCCTTTTGTTGAGAAACATGAGTTATTTTGAGTTTAGATTTTTTATTAGTGTATAGGATGTAAGGGAAGAAGGTGAAAAGAATTTTTGGAAAAATATTTGAACAAGACTTGTTGTGGTCTATTCTGCATAAATTTTCTTCCGGCCTATTTTTCTTTCTTAGCTGAAAATTAAACTCTAGCCTGGCCGCTACCTTGAGAGTCCATTCCTAAAATCTAGGGATTTGATTCTTTCATGCTTTAAAGATAAAGCTAGGAAAAAAAACTATTATCCTTTAGTTTGCTTTAAATCACATTTATCTTCTACAAATTTATTTGTTTAAATATTTAAAATTTCATCTTCAAAACTGTTGTCGTCAGCTTTGCCGAGCCGACACAACGGTTACTTTGAGCCGTTGCCGATTTGATAAGTTTTTTTTTTAGCCGATAAAGTCAATGTTTTGAGTAGCCATTAATCATAGTCAACATCGGCATCACGAAGCCAATAAGAGGTAAAACGAATTCCTGATCTTCGGTGCGAGAATTCTGCGAGCTTATCCACGACCGTTGGGAGCATTCTTTGGCCGGAAGAAACTCCACGATCTGTTAGTGGCTCGATTGCAGCAAGTATAAAATGAGAGCGCTGCCCAGAACCCAGACACGACCATCATCAACCAACAACATTAAATTTCAATTTCTTCTACTTTATCGTCATTTACAGCTTTTTAGTCTAAGATTTCAATTTCTTACAGCTTTCTTACCCCTTTATTACAGCTTTTCTTTATAGCTTTATTTCCAACTTTCTTTACAGCTTTCCATTTTTCTTTCAAAATTTAAATATTTTCTGTACTTTTTTTGAAGCAAATCAATACATGTATCTGTTTATTGTTCCAAAAAGTTCTTCCACTGTGCATTGTTAGCTGATTTTCTTGAACCATTTCTATAGTAGATTCAAGGAACTCTGTCCCTGATTCAAAAAAAAAAAAAAAATTTGATACCGTTTTCTATTTCACCATATCGGATCGTTTGTGTTTATCGGAAGTGTAGCCGATACTTGGTTACATCGGCTCATCATTTTGATAGCAACACAGATTGGTACGCCCAGTGGAACACAAGGTCAGTTTTCGCATGCAATTGCGGTCAAGACGTTTGATAGCGAACAATTCACAGCAGCCGCTTGCACCGGAGTCATCTGAACGACTCCCAATCCGTGCTCTCCGGGGAGTTTTTGATCCTTCTGTTACTACTTCTAGTTATACAGGTTACTCCTCCAGAGCAAGGGTGCCAGTCCTCATCCCCACCGCAGGTGTCTCAGTCGATACCTACCTCTCTGACTGCCATCCGACATACTATGGAACAATGTACTGATGAGCTCTTGTAGGGTCTTATCCCACAATTTACTAATATTTTTCGACCTCTGCTTCAGAACGAGCTCCAACAATTTGCACAGAGGCAAAATGTGCAAACTTTCACTCAGGCACCGGGTTACCCTGCACAAAGGACAACCATGGCACCTGCATACCCTATGCCATCGGCTGATGGTGCACCATCTTATGGATCAGTTCACTTTCTGCATAGAGAAATGTCTTTCCCTGCTACTAGGGGACATCAAGTTATTCCAGGAGTAGTGGCTCAGAACACTATGCCAGCAGAAGTGTTTCCAGGAAGGAGTCCTGTTCCGATAACAGGATTACCAACAACTTATGAAGCAATCCCAACCTTTGTTAGGGGAAACATGCCACCTTTCGGGGGCAGCCGAATTACTCTGTTTTTTATCCTCCTGTATATCCGACAACGACAACGGCTTATCCAGTGCAGGGGATTGGAAGTACTGAGCCTTTCATGGGGCAAGGTTCTCGACCTGTCATGCAAGGTCCTTCACCACAGATTCAATAGCTATACTAGCTCGACCGATATAATGACGGAAGCATTTTGTCGACAGACATAGGATTAGCTCGTATACCAAAAACCTTACCTTGATTGGGTGGATTCCATGACAATACTCTCTTGAGGTTTTAAGCTACCGGAGTTTACTACATTCTCTGGTGAAGATAATAAGTCCACCACAGAACACATCGAAAGGTTTACAGACACAATGTGGTGAGTTGGGAAATAATGAATGGCATAAATTACAACTATTTTCGTTGTCTTTAATAGGGGCAGCGTTCACATGGTATGCCAATCTAGCTCCTAACTCTATATACTCATGGGCTGACATGGAAAGAATTTTTCACCAACGGTTCTTTAAACCTGCACCGAAAGTTTCCATTGCCGATCTCTTAGCAATAAAACAAAAGGGATCAAAGATGTTGCGGATTTTATTGAGCGTTTCTGGCAGACTAAGTCCAAGTGCACAACCCAGTTGCCAAAAACAGAATGTGCAAGAATTGCTATTAGGAGGATGCATCCGCAACTCAAAGAACGACTCATTCTCCAAGATTTCTCCGATCTATCCCGTTTATTATCTCATGCTATCAGAATATAAGAGATAATCAAGGAAAAGGAGAAGAGGCGTTCCGTTAAGTTCTCCTATGGCCAAACAATGATATCAATCATAGATGATACCAATGAGGACGATGAAGAGCAAGCTATAGAGGTAATGGCAGCTGAGTTGGTAAAGGGTTCCTCCTACACGTGTCCACATTTGAAGCTTGGCAAAGGGAAAGAAGAAGTTGCCACAGCAGGACCATCTTACTTTTTTGATGTTTCAAAAGCTGAACAGATCTTTGACCAGCTAGTGGTAGATAAACAAATCCGTCTGACTTACGGACACAAGATCCCAAGCCAAGAAGATTTGAAAGGAAAAAGGTACTGTAAATGGCAAAATTCTTTTTCTCATAATACTAATAGTTGTGTTGTTTTTAGGAATACCATTCAAAAGGCTATCCAAGACGGAAGATTAAAGTTTGCAGATAAAAAGAAAGAGACTTTGGTAGACACGGATCCATTTCGGTTAGCCGATACACACATGCTCCAAATAGAAGAGGGTAGGAATTATGAAGAACCTACAAAAAGCAACAAACCGGAGGTGATAGGGAAAGGATTCCAAAGATTGGATAGTAAACCATCTGTTTTTACCCGTTCATCTCCTCCCTCATTTGTAGCACATTTCCATGGCAAAGAAGAGAAACTAATAGTGCAGGTGCCCCAAGAAAAGCTATTTCTGCCGGACTGTTGTTCCCGACCATCAAAATCCCAAAAAAGACGAGGACAACAGAAGCGAGCACAACAAAGGCGGCTTCTTGATGCTTGGGTCAAAGAACAATTATCCCATGACAATGGCCAAAGTATGCTCAGCATCCTGCTGTCAAGTTTTCAAGCTACCTCTCGTCAAGAGTCCATGGAAGAGGATTTTCATGCGGAGGAAAAAGCTACAGTGGAATTGGTTGATGTCAAGGTCCCATCAGAAGGGATGCTCTTTCCAATTCCGACAGCCCAGAGTGTTAACCACCTCAGGCCCTTATATATCAAAGCACATATCAACGGCAAGCCTTTTATTCGGATTTTTGTTAATAGTGGAGCTGTCTTGAATGTAGTGCCTTTCTTTACATTGAAACAATTGGGAAAAGATAGGACGGATTTGTCTCCTACCGATGTGCAGATGGTTAAGTTCACTGGAGAAGTAGCTGTGGCATAAGGCGTTATCACCTTTGAAGTCATAGTCGGGTCCAAAACCAGTAAGACGGTCTTTTTTATAATTAATGCAAAGCCAGCTTATTCCGTTTTATTGGACAAGGATTGGATTCATGCAAACCGCTGCATACCATCCACTTTACATCAAATGATGTTGATCTGGGATGGAGAACGGGTAGAGCAAATCCCAGCCGATCCCAATCCATTTTCAGCAGAAATTCACATGAACGAAGCTCTATTTTATCATCCGACCTTTAATCCTAGCCAATATGCCAAGCTAACTATGGCTCATAACCTGATCATGACTGAAGAGCCAAGAGGAAACGGCTTACGACCTGAGAATCCAGAGGTCCGACGAGCTCCTGGTTTTATTGCTCAAGATCCGTTAATAGAAGTAGACATAGGAGAACCTGGGAAGAATAGAACAATCAAGGTTAGTCTACATTTGTCTATTGTGTAGAGAGATATGTTGACCTGTCTAATTCGTAGATATAAAGATTGCTTTGCGTAGGACTATCATGAGATGCCAGGATTGGACAGAAGCATTGTGGAGCATTGTCTACCTGTCAAAGGGGGCTTTAAGCCTCATAAACAACCGAAAAGACGTTTTAATCTCACGTTGCTACACAGGATTAAGGAGGAGATAGAAAGGTTACTTCGATGTGGATTCATCCGTACGTGCCGATACGCAGATTAGATATCTAATATTGTGCTGGTCATTAAGAAGAATGGTCAACTACGTGTCTACATAGACTTCAGAAACATAAACTTGGCTACTCCGAAAGATGAATATGCTATGCCGATGGCAGATATATTAGTGGATTCCACTACAGGGTCTATCGGCTTGTTCGAGTGGGTAGTCATGCCATTTGGTTTGAAGAACGTTGGTACCACTTTTCAGCGGGCTATGAACCTCATTTTTCATGATCTTATCAGCAGCACAATGGAGGTCTATATAGATGACTTGGTCGTAAAGTCCCCCGCTTTCTTACAACATTTGGTTGATTTGGAATAAGCGTTTCTTCGAATGCGCAAGCACCATTTGAAGATCAATCCCGCTAAGTGTGCATTTGGAGTTACTGCTGAGAATTTCCTTAGTTTTTTAGTACACCAGAGGGGGATTGAAATAGATCAGAACAAAGCCAGAGACATTTTACAAACAAGACCTCCTCAGACGAAGAAGGAGCTTCAGAGTTTCCTGGGGAAGATCAATTTCCTACGACGTTTTTGGGCAAACTCTGCAGGTAAACAGAAAGCTTTTTCCTCTTTATTACGATTAAAGTTATCTCAAGATTTTATTTGGCAGCCTGAGCATCAGGTAGCATTTGATCAGATAAAGATAGCTTTATCACATCCACTGGTGTTAGCACCTCTACACAACCAGTCTCCCATGAAATTATACATTTTAGCTGCACAAGAATCCATCGGCAGTTTATTAGCCCAGGATGACTGACAAGGGATTGAAAGAGCAGTATACCATCTTAGTCAAAATCTATCGAACACAGAGACCAGGTACACCCTTATTGAAAAATTGTGCTTATCTCTCCACTATGTGTGCACAAAGTTGAAACATTACTTGTTATTTAGGGAAGTACATGTCTTCTGCAAGGTATATTTAATTAAATTCTTGTTGAATCGTCCTCTGTTAAATGGACGGCTTATGAAATGGGTAGTCAAATTACATGATTTTTCCCTAACTCATGTGCTGTTGAGGGCAGTCAAAGGACAGGCTATTGCGGATTTCTTAGCCGAACATCCTTCTTTGGAAGTATCAAAAATAGAAGGAAATACAACACAGATGTACATTTCTTTGAAGCCTTGGGTTTTGCGCTTTGACGGCTCAAGCACCCAACAAAAGGCCGGCATAGGTTTGGTTATTGAATCTCCAAATGGACATCAGGGTAAGATCCACTTTGAGTTAAAGAAGGGAACAACTAATAATCAGGCGGAATATGATGCCCTTTTGTTAGGACTACGGATTCTGAAAGCATTGGAGGTTCAAATAGTCAAAATTTTAGGAGATTCTCAGCTGGTTATCTAACAGGTATTAGGAGATTATAAATGTGCTAACCCGTTTCTGACAGACAGATTGCAAGAGGTAAAAAGGTTACTTCAGCATTTTCAGGAGGTTATTCTAGTTCATGTTCCCAGATCAGAAAATCAAGGCGCTAATGATTTAGTTCAGATGGTCTCAGGTTTTAAAAAAGTCGTAATGTGCCAACAAATAGCGAAAACAGAGTATCAGGATGATTGGCGACAGGAGATTATTACTTACTTACGAAACCCGACTGGTCAAGCGTCTCGCGACTTAAAATGGAAGGCCCTCAACTTTACCTTAATAGGCAATGATTTGTTCCGACGGAGTCACACCATGGTTCTTTTAAAGTGTCTCTCAAAAGAAGAAGCATTACGGGCTATGGCAGAAATACATGAAGGCCTATGTGGAGCACATCAGGCAGGCCCAAAACTGAAATGGATGCTTCAACGCCATGGTTTCTTTTGGCTATCGATGACCACAGATTATAATGCTTATGTCGTTAGCTGTGAAGCTTGCCAAAAGCATAGTCCTCTATTACACACTCCTTCCACGGAATTGCATCCGATCATTAAACCTTGACCTTTCCGTGGATGGGCTTTGGACATTATCGGAAAGATTTATCCGCCTTCAGCAAAAAAGGCACACATTCATACTAGTGGCAACGGATTACTTCACCAAGTGGGTGGAGGCGCAGCCATTGATCAAGGTGACACAAATGACAGTCATCAACTTTCTCTGGCAGAGCATTCTCTTCCATTTCGGAATCCCAGAGACAGTGACAACGGATCAAGGGACGATGTTTACAGGGGATAAGGTACGTAACTTTCTAACCCAATTCAAAGTTAAGTTGCTTCACTCTTCTCCTTATTATGCACAAGCTAACGGATAAGCAGAGGCAACGAATAAAACTTTAATCAGCATGATCCGTAAGGCAGTAGAAGACAATCCAAGGAGGTGGCATGAGACATTGCAGGAAGTATTATGGGCCCATCGGAATGCTGCTAAGACTGCTACTGGTTTTACCCCATTTAGACTAACTTATGGACAAGACGCTGTGTTACCTGTGGAGTTATCACCACAATCAGCCCAGATAGCCTATCAACATGGTCTAACGACTGAAGAATATCAGACAGCCTTGGCCCTGAGTTTAGATCAAGTTGAGGAGGATCGCTGGATTGCCTTGGAGAACATAAAATGGCATAAGGAGAAGGTAGCAAGGGCGTACAATCGGAAAGTCCGTGAAAGAAGTTTTCAAGAAGGAGACATGGTATGGAAGACTATTTTGCCCTTTGCACCAAAAGATCTAAGGTATGGCAAGTGGTCTGCTTCATGGGAAGGTCCATTCTTAATAACTCAAGTTTTTTATGGAGGGACTTATCGCCTGATGACACCCGATGGAAAAGAAGCAGGCAAGGCGATTAACGGTAAATTCTTGAAACGTTATTATCTGGCGTTTTGGTAAGGAACTAGAGAATAAAAATATAAATAAAAAAAAAAAGAAAAGAGAGAGATTTTATAAAAAAAAAATTTTGAAAAGAATGAGAGAGTTTGAACAGGAAGTTCTATTAGAAAAAGGTTCTGATATATTAATGATCATAAGCTGATCACAAGAGGCCGATCAGATAGCCATAAGCTTCATTACAAAGGGGATCAGCTATCATCAAAGGGGAAGTTAGGCATTTGTATCGGCCGATACGGAACAATCGCTAGCCGATTAGGGTCTTCTGATTCGGAATCCTGGCTAGTCACCATGTCAGTTCCCATTGGCTGTGGATCAAGGACTGGAAGCCTTACTTCAGCCATTTTTGGCTCAGTTTCTGGTTCCTTCTTGGGGGGCAGGTCAACTTCATCGGTAGCTGTCTTTGGAACCTCTGTTTCAGCCGCCGTGATGACAGTCTCCTTAGTTTGAGTTCCGGAAGGACCGGCTCTATCAGTGGTCAGAGGATGAAGAATCTTGTTCAGTTCAACCACGAAGCGGTCCCATCTAGATTTCATCTCATTCAACAGAACATTTGAGCTTTTCAGTTCAGCTTCAAGAAATTCCTCTTCTGCTTCCAGCATTAGCTATTCATCATTATGTTTGATGTTAGAGTCATCAATGGCTTTGACAACTTCCTAAAGTCCTTTTTCTGATTCAAGCCGTTGCTCTAAGACCCTTTTCTCAGAGTCAAGTTCTTCTTGAAAATCCAATAGCCGACGCTCAAGCCGTTCAATCTTCCATATTCTCTCCGTAATATCAGCTCGAGGAAGCGTAAGACGGTTAACGAATTCTCGGCGGTCCCTCTATGAGAATGCTGCATTTTCTTGATGCAGTTTTAGAAGTTTTAACTGATCATGAGCTTCATCTTGACGATTTTGCGTGTCTAAAAGAAAGCGCCATGTGAAGCGTATTTGTCCCAGGCACCCAATTACCAGGTCCAGAAGCATAAGGGGCATGTCCGGGTCAAATGATTGTACAATCCGCAAAAGGGCACAGCTTACATTGTCAATGGTGAATTTGTCAGTAGGCAAAGAGGTCCCGATGAGGCCATCAAGAAAGTCCAGCGCTGAAGGTAATGTCGTTGTCGGCAGAGGAGCAGCAGCCTCTTCAATTCCCTGACTTGGGGGAGGCAGAGTTGTTTTTGTAATAGTGGTCACTGGCTTTAATATCAAGCCCTGGCAGAACAGGGGATGGGCTTCTTGGAGCCAGTGCCTTAGTCGACAGAAGGTCTACCGCTGGTAGAAAAGCCGATACTTCAGCCGTTGAAAAAGGAGCCGTAGCCTCAGCCGATGAGATATCTGTCATCGGAAGAACAGCCTTTTTAGATGCTCTTTCTGCTAAAGATTGGAGCGAAATGTCTTTCTCTGAGTCAGAAAAAGTGTCGATGACAACGGGACGACTTATCCTTTGTTTACGCTTCTGCAGAAAGGATTAAAATGGTAGTTAGACAAATTGAGTATTGAAGAAGCAGAGCAAAACAAGGTTGATAGAAGCCCTAAAACAAGGTTAACAAACCTTGGAAATTAAAGGAGTCGGTGTTTCATGCTTCCTCTTTGATCGCCGGAGCAGGGATGGGATCTTTATCTCTTCTTTCTCTTCCTCCGGGACAACAGAAGCAGCAGCAACAGTTTTATGCACCAAGGGAGTGCGAAAGGCCGACATTATTATAGGGCTTACAGAAGGTTTTACCTATTTCCCTTCTGAGCCAATGATGTCTCAAGCAAATTGGTGGTCGGCCCAAGAACTCGCAGAAGCCAAACACCTACATGGTTGGAGAATAGGGCCTCACTCAGCAGTCTCCACCATGAATTGAAGTTAGGGGAAGTTTCCAGCACTACTTGAAAGGGCTTGAATTCGAAGGTCCGCAGGATGGCCAGGGTGCTATCGGCTAAGGTCTGTACATCCTCAGCCGATAGCATGGGCTTCACAGAAAAGGAAGAAACGTGCCTCGGATCGGCAAGGATGTCTTGTATCAGCCCAAGTTGACGGGAGAAGCAGTAAGGATTATACCTCTCACAAGAGGTCTTAGCACTTCGGGCTCCAGGCTTAGCCCCTAAGAGAATTTCTCGAAGGCACAGAATTCGGGCCCATAAAGTCTCTTGAGTTGCTTCGGGGCCTTCCGATAGGCTCTTCAACCAGAAGGGGCCTTCTTTGCGAGCAGCATACGGAAAGAAGGTGGCAACATGGAAGTCTCGACATTAGTGGAGATACAAGACGATAGTCTTGGCAGAGGCAGTGTTTAGGGGGACCCGCAACAGTCGATAGCATGTCGCTTATTTAGAAGGGCTCAAGGAGGCTCCTGTAATTCGGCTGACACCAAAATTGGGTAGATACTAGTACAGCCACAGTTGGGCAATCCAGAGCGGACCCCCAAGGTTGGTCGGATCCTCTCCAGTGGAAAGAGTAGTCATCAGCTGATTGATGGTGCAGTAGACCAAGGCGAGGACCAGAGAGGCTAGGTCACAATGCCTTTTGCTTCGTAGGAGAACCGATACATAGTATCGGTACTCGTTGCTAACCAGCAGAATGAGAGTAGATAATATACTTACACAACCAGAGCCATAAGAAAGCCGCTTGCTCCTTGTTTGAAGGAGTGTCATCCACCCCTCTCTGAGCGGCAATGAAGTTATCATATGAAGAGGAGGCCTTGTCGAGACGAGCCTCAACGGCTGGTAGATTCTCTTCATCGTGGAGCCTCAGAATCTCGTCACCATCGCATTAGAAGCCGAGGATGGTGCAGATATCGAGGATGGTAAGGGAAAACATCCCATGCAGAAAGATGAAGCCGTTGATTGTTGAGGACCAGAAGGGAAGAACAGCGACAAATAGGTTGCGGTCAAACGCCATTTCAAAGTCAATCATCATGATGGCATCCGAAATCCTCCATTGTTCCCAGATGGCCCCAAATTGGGCATGGGAGTGGTCCCACCATTCTCTATAATTCTTGAGCTTACGGGGCCAATGACGAAAGGAGGTGAGGAGATTGGTAGTTGTAAAGGTGTTCTGTTGCAGAGGAAAGGTAAAATCGACAAGTAAGACAAATCGCAAGTGTTCAACGGTAACCTCTATAGGTAAAAGACGGGGGCCCAAGGTGAATAGGTTGGCATCAGCTTAGATTGGGGACAGGATGTTCTTGTCAATGGGGGTCACCATCACAATTTGTTCTTTTTACTGAGAGAAAATTTACAGATCGATAATCGCAATGAGGTAAAGGATCAATGAATCACTTAAGCAGTAGAATTCTGAAGAAAATAGAAGTCGTATAAAGTGAGGAGTTCCGATTGGGGACCACTGCTATTTATAGAGGAGTTTGAAATTGAGCCGTTTGTGGGTTCCAAAGCCGAGGCATCACAAATGTTCCACAACGTTCGGGATGTTTCATTTTTTGTCAGAAAAGGAACGGCTGCTATTAATGATTGTACAATACCCATCGCTTCACTGACTCGCATCCACTGAAACAACGGGACTTGGGCGGCATGTGTTGACGTCAGCTTTGCCGAGCCGACGCAACAGTTACTTTGAGTCGTTGCCGATTTGATAAGTTTTTTTTGAGCCGATAAAGTCAATATTTTGAGTAGCCGTTAGTCATAGTCAACATCAGCACCACGAAGCCGAGAAGAAGTAAAACGAATTCCTGATCTTTCGGCACGAGAATTCTGCGAGCTTATCCACGACCGTTGGAAGCATTCTTTGGCCGGAAGAAACTCCACGATCTGTTAGTGACTCGATTGCAACAAGTATAAAATGAGAGCGCTGCCCAGAACCCAGACATGACCATCATCAACCAACAACATTAAATTTCAATTTCTTCTACTTTATCGTCATTTACAGCTTTTTAGTCTAAGATTTCAATTTCTTACAACTTTCTTACCGCTTTATTACAGCTTTCCTTTACAGCTTTCCGTTCTTCTTTCAAAATTTAAATCTTTTCTGTACTTTCTTTAAAGCAAATCAATACACGTATCTGTTTATTGTTCCGAAAAGTTCTTCCATTGTGCATTGTTAGCTGACTTTCTTGAACCCTTTCTTTAGTAGGTTCAAGGAACTCTGTCCCTAATTTAAAAAAAAAAGATCTGATACCGTTTTTTGTTTCACCATATCGGATCGTTTGTATTTATCAGAAGTGCAGCCGATACCTGGTTACATTGGATCATCATTTTGATTGCAACAAAAACAATATCCATTTTCATTATTTTATTTCTAATCCAAAAAGGCCTAATTACGCCTAGGGATGCCCTAGCCAACATTCTGGGGAAAGGGTTTCCTAAAATTTAGTATTTTGAATTTTAATGATATTGGGATAGAGAAATTCTGATTTCTTTCCTACAAATTTCAAGTTATCTTTTCTAGATATCTCTTTAATATTTATTCGAGAAAACTTCAGCTATTTTGGGTAGTTCCAGACGCCATTCTTAAGGGATAAATCCCTTCAAACTATTTCTTTTGATGTGTTAAATATATTGAGATAAAATCTGATTTTTATCATTTAAAAATTTTACCCTTTATCTTTTATCCTTTCTAGAAGATTTACTCTAGATAATTCTACTAGAAATTTAATTTGCACACAAATATCATCATGTGACCGAAATTTAGTGTGATTTAGCCCTATGTTATATATTTTGAATTTTTTTATGAAATTTATCTTGTGATTTAAAATAGTATATAAATATCTTTTAAGATAATTATCTAAACTATATTTTAAACTACCTATCCAATATCTTTTCTAACCCTAACCGACACCAAGGGATTAATTAATATCCCTTAATATCTTTTCAAATGCTGCACAACCAGCCAACAGAACCTCTCTATCATCATCAAAACTACAGCTTTTGAAATTGAAGACAAACTCCCGCTTTTGACTCGTAAAACCTCACGTCCTTTGTCCAAGGGATTTGAACCAATCTGAACAATCAAGCTTCAGAGTTTTAACAGGAGAATCAAACTTTTGTTGAAGAGTTAATGCCACTTTCAACTTTCCGAACCTACAACACTTCTCTTGACGAAAACTCTTTTGGCTACCAAATTACTCAAGTCATTTTCATCATTTCTCTAAAACCCAAAGAACCGGGCGCACACTCTACCCTCATTCTCCCGGAAACTGAAACACTTACTCCTTTTTCTTCAACTCAGTGCAAACATTCACTTCACTTCTATACTCACTTAAAGAGCACGACGTTCGCCCTTTTTCTTGTGCAGACAGTCTGTTACTTTTACAAGGAAACGTCATCCAAGCATCATGTTAATTTGTTCGTACATTGTTCTTCATAGAGGTACCGAAATTCTCCTTTTCTCTTTTCATTATTCAGATAAGCCGTGTGCGCTTTAGTGTGGTTTTGATTATTAAAACATGGCAGAATGGAACTTCGATTGTCATGTAGATTGGGGGTGATATTTCCATGGCTTGGTGGTTGAATCTGGGGAATTGGAGTTTTAAAGGGAATGGTGTAGAAAGAGCCAACCTGATATGTGGCTGTTTGACTAAAAACTAGTTGAGCATGACGTGGGCAAGAATTCTTTTGTTTTCTGTAAAAAGCTACGCCTGGGGTATGTTTGGCTTGACCTGAGGTGCTATATGAAGTCATTTTATATGTTTATTTTGAACAAGTTGGCTCTGATCATGTAATGCCTAGAATTTTGGTTATAGGATTTTTATTTGAGAGTATTGCAATTGAATCTTGATGGGATAATTTACAGCATGACAAATCTGATTAGGATTTGTATTCCGAATAGGCATGTATTGTATGTACGTATATGAGAGTAAGACTTGACTGACGAGTCTTGGGAATAATTGATGCATCAAAGCAAATTGCAGTATTTGAATTTTATTTATTTATTTACTTATTTATCTATCTGTCTATTTATTTATCTAATTAATTATCATAACTGTTATTCATTATTTATTATTTATTATTATAACTATTATAATTATTGACTCCTAATACAATTATTAGTTTCTATTATTAAAAAATTACTACTCATAATTTATTATTGTCTACTAATTATTATATATTATGATTATTTATTGTAGAATAATTATCATTTACTATTGATATCATTTGTTACTAGTTGATATTGTTTTCATTATTAATAATATTATTATAATTTACTATTTATTAGTTATTATTATCGAAATTATTCTCTATTAGTTATTACCATTATTTATTATTTTTTGATATTATTTATTAATTATTTTTATTATTATCGTTATTTATTATGATGATGATTAATTGCTATTTATAATTTATTATTTGTTGGTAACGTTACTATTATTCATTATTCATTATTATATGTTATTAATAGTTAATACCCATTGATGTATTTGATACTCGTCATTGTCATTACTATTATTTAGTATTATTACTATTTATTAAAAGTATTTTTTGTTATTCACTATTTGGTATTATTAAAATTATTTATTATCTACTAATTAATGTTATAATTAATATAATTATTATTTATCAAAATTATTTATTGTTAATTATTAGTGATTATATACTATTATTATTTAAATATTAATTATTATTAATTGCTATTATTAAAACTATTATTTATTATTAATATTTATTAGCAGCATTATAAACATATATTATTTGTCATTATTATTGACTACATATTATTATTACTGTGACTATTATTATAATAAGAATAATTATTGTTATTATTTATTATTTGTCATTATCTATTATTATTTTCTCCTTTCTATTTGCTAGTATATATGTAGGTTGTGAGAACTTTACCATGGTGGTCATAACTTTATGTGCCTAAGTAGAGTAGGAAATCTGAACGTGGAAATCTTTTTGTGAGGTTAATTAGAACGGAGATTGATTAAGTATTTTAATTTTTTCTAGTAGAAGAGGGAAATATTTCCAAGGTCAAGGGGCAACTCGTTAGGCTTGGAACAACCACCTAAGTTGAGAAGGTAAGTTCTTGCATAAATGTTTTGTTGAATAAAGCTCTTGTTTGCAAGTCATATGTCAAATGTTACTATGAAGAATTGTGAGTACTTGGGTTGTAAACATAGTTTATTTTGTTCACTAAATGGTTTGTCAAACAAGGTTTGAGATAAACGTTGTTTTCCTTTTCTCACTCGACTAAATGTTTTCAAGAGCACCCTATATGAAACTATGTTTTGCAAAGCCAAGACATTTGAAATTGTCAATTTGAGATTGACATTTGAGCAAGATATTGAACGTTGAGTACTCAAATAAGGGTAGGTTGATGTGACTAGTCTTTGAAAGAATAAAGTAAATTAGTCAATAAGTGGCCACCTGTGATGGATGAGCTCTACTTGGATAAGACGTCAGTTTTAGTACGTCAGGCCTATCCAAGCTAGAAACTTAGTCTAGGTGGATTGTTATCTAAAGTAGACAATTGGTATGTTTGGGTATAGAGATGGAGGAGTATTTCACCTAATGGGTCAATCACCCACTGCTCAGTGATGTAAGGTTTCACTGGGCTTGTCATGATACAGGGTTTCATGGCAAGGGCTATGATGCAAGGTTTCATAGTCCATTTATGTTGTTGATGAGTGGTTAATCTTTTATAAGAATGATTCTGATATGCAGTTACCACTCAGTGTTTTGGAAAAAAAGATGAATTTTGACTTGCGAACATGTTTTGTAACGATTTCAAATGTGTTTTAGGTTGTTAACATTGAAGTTGTTACCTTTTTTGAGGACTGAGCTTTTATTTTTTATGATGATTTGTATTCTCTTTTAAGACGATTGTTAAATTTGTTGGGACTTGTGTACATTTTCCATTGTAATATGAGTTAGACATTTTATTCTTATTTTTCTGAGTTTTTACCTCATTATAAAGACCACTGATCATTTGAACGGGGCGGGGTGACATCCCTGCCTTTTTGTAGTGGGGTTTACACACATACCCTGAAGTACACAGTTGTATGGACCTCAAGTCATTCACATTTGTGATTATTCTTCTTCAAATCCACTCAAACTTGTCCAAAATTGTTCCCTAATTTCTCAATTTTCCAAATAAGACCTAAAATCAAAACATGAATATAATTAATTACCAAATCATAGTAGAAGTTTAGAAAATCAAATAAAAAATTTAAAATCATAATAAGAATATAAGCTTTTTTTTTTTTTTTTTTGTTAAAGGAGGCCTTAACCCCATACAACCGATTCAATACACAAATAAGGAATGCTAAGCCTATCCATATTACAAATTCTCTTAGCCTCTAAAGGCAAGTCTGTGGAAGTGTGAGTATGCAATGGTAGCTTGTAAACGACAACTCTCGTTAGCCATAAAATTTGTCAGCTGATTTGCTTCCGTATATACATGAATCAGAGTAAGCAAAGGCATTTTATCAAAGAGAAACTCGATTTTCGAAAACAATTCCCTTAAATGCCAAGGAACTCTCTGAAGCCCGGAAACCATCTGTACCAATAAGAGTGAGTCAGACTAGATTTGAATATCTGAAACCCTCAGCCCAATACAGGTTTTGAGACCAAGATGAAGAGCCTTAAACTCAACCCCCATATTAGTGGCGATTCCGGGGAAGGATGCAAATGCAGAATGAAATGCCCTATTGGGAAAATGAAGAACTCCTCCATTTTGGATGCGTTACCTAAGAGCTAGCAGTCAAAAGCTCTAGTTGTGGAAGAATTTAAGGATTTAAAATCCTTACCAACTGAAGAAAATTGGCTCTCTTCTAACACATGAAATGAAACTCAAGAGGTTTCAAAAATTTGATGACCATGATAAAGGAAAAAGGGGAGTAACACTGAAAGGAGAAAAAGAGGAAGCTGAAACTAGTCAATCAGATAGTGGTGATGAGAGTGAAGTAGACACTGAAGAACTAGCCATGATTGCGAAGAAATTTAGAAGGATGTTTAACAAAGGAAACTTCAAAAGAGGGAAGAAGTTCGTGAAAAGAAAAGGACAGACCTCAGTGCTTAAGCCTCAATGTATGAATGTAAAATCACAGAACATTTCATTGTTGATTGCCCAATTGCTAAAGAAAATGAAGGCATAATGCTTAAGAAGATGAAGAAGGATATGAAAGTAAAGAAGGGCAAAGAATTTATGGGAACTTGGGACCAAAATGAGTTCAAGTCTGAGGTAGATGATTCTGAAAATAAAACTATCAACATAGGCTTTATGGCAATGAAAAATGAGGTAAATTCCACTACTACTAATTCCATGTCTAATTTATATAATTTTGATAATGAAAAGCATGATGATCTAAATAAATTGCAAATTGACATATTCCATGAACTAAAAAAAACTGTCTAGAAGAAATAAAGAAATGAAAATGAAAATTGACTGTTTGTTAGATGAGAATGTAAAGTTGTAGAATGAGAACAAAATGTTTCTTGAGTCAAACATGTGTGCTATTGTGGAAAAGGATATTATCATCACAAACTTACAGCATATGTCTCTAGAGAATGAATGCTTAGATGATAAAATTCATTCTCTTGAATGTATGGTTAGCAAGTTTGATGATATGAAAAATAGAGTCAATGATCACCACATGCATTGAAAAGTTTACAAATGGCAAAAATAACTTGGAAAAATTGCTTGGTGCTCAACACTTAGGTGGAAACCGAAATGGCCTAGGTTATAGGCATGAGATCAAGGATAAAAATCACAAATCTCAATTTGTAAAAGCTACCTCATCATACATGACACACAGATATTGTGAAAAATTTGGACACAAAGCATCTAGGTGTCATGTTAAGAAGAAAGTGGAATACAGTGCAAAAACATTTTGAAAAATTAGAGGAAACACTACTAACCCCCGTGGATAAAAGAAAATGTGGGTACCAAAAATCACTCTTCCTTCTTATGTATAGGTACATTCCTTGATTTATTAGTTTCGCAACTGAAATCAAATTCTGACAAAAACCAGGTACATATAAAATATCTATTAAAACCACTTTCTTATTACAATAAAAAAACAAGATTCAGCCCTCCCACTGCAAGGGCCTAGACTTGTGCTCCATTTCCTACATGTAATCTATGTTCGCCCTTCTTGAGTCTTCTTATATTTCTAAACCCCTGCAAGGAGTTACAGATATGATCAGTGGCTCCTGAATCAACAATCCAAGTGGAAGTTTGTCCAACAATTGATATAGACTCTAGATAGAAAACACTACCTGTGGAATTTTTCTTGGCTTGAAGATCTGGACACTCATTTTTCCAGTGTCCCTTCTTCCCACATTTGAAGTACTTGCCCTTTGGTTTGTCTTTGGGCTAGGTCTTGAGCTGGGCTACTGCGTTTTCCTTCTTCATTTTGAACTTTCTGGGCTTGAACCCAGTTCTTGAGGAAGAAGCCTTAGCAATCATGGCCTTTAAATGTGGCTTCATGACTTTCTCTACCATCTGGAGTTCCTTCATCAACTCAGCCAAACTCATATTTAACTTGTTCATATTGTAATTTAGTTTAAACTGAGTAAAGGAACTCGGTAGAGATGTGAGAGCCATATCCACTTAGCTCTCGGGGTTAATGATAGCCCCTAAGATTTCTGCCTCCTCGAAAGCAGCAATCATCTTGAGTATATGCTCTCTGACTGATGCTCTCTCAGCCATCTTAGTGTTTATTATATATAGTTTGAAGAACCTCCTGCCTTATGGGCCGGCTCTTATCTGCGAACATAATGCCCAATGAATGACTAATGTCATACGCAGAAGCCATGTGCTCGTGTTTCGACTGGAGCACATTAAACATGGAGGCTAGCATATAACAACATACCATTTCATTAGCCTTCTTCCATGCCTTCTCTGCCTTTCGCTCTTTGGAGGTGAAACCTTCCCCGATCATCGGGCAGGTCTCGTAAAGGACATACTTATACTCCTCGGCTCTGAGTATTATGTCTAGGCTCCTCTTCCAGTCCATATAGTTTGGTCCCGTTAACTTATTCTCAAGGAGAATAACGGCCAAAAAACTAAAAGAACCTCCCACCATTTCTGAAAATCGAAAAATAAAAGAAATGATTTAGTTTGTGAAAATAAATTTGTGCACTGAAATTAATTTAGCTCTTAGGAAAACTGACATAGTTTCTTTGGAAGATTAACATTTCCCTAAGCTAAGTGTATTAACCACCACAAATTAACTTCCCTTCTCTGCATGTTGTCTGTGTTTTTCTCTGCAGATTGCTTCCTTTGGCTTCTTTGGACATTTTTCATTACAAAAACTCATCCAAACCAAAACTACAACCGCCTATACCCATTTAAATTGGGTTTACACGATCAAAACATTAAAGCCATAAATTTACAGAGGATTCCTATGCTTCCACTGTGAAGCTCACATTCATCCTATCCCATACCAAAACAGCAAAAGATCACAGGTTTAAACACAAAACAATGTTCTTCTCCATGTTTTATTAACTAACATGCTCCCTAAGTCAATCAAATTCAATGCTGTGTTACCTCTTAAAGGAATTTGACAGAGACAGAGCATGCATCACGGGAACAAAAATGGAAGAAAAACATATATAACAGAGCATGGTAGCAGCATGGAGGCATGAAAAACATACCTCTTGGAGCCTTAAACCTTGAGGATTGAAGGTGAGTTGATTGAAGCACAAGGAATGTTAACAGGAGTGAAGCTTCCTGTGCAAACTTCTTCAGGTTCTCCTCCGGTGAATCCTTAATGCTAAGCTTTTCAATTCTCAGAATATGACCCAACCTAATCAAACGTTGGTGAGCACAGAAATGGGATGAGAAGAAGATAGGTTTTTTCATAGCTAACCATCGGTTTTCAAGGCTTGGCTTCTTCTGTTAAAGAAAACAAAAGCCAGTGATGAAACACCATAAGCCAGAAAACCAACAGTCACACGAGAGGGAGAGACAGAGACCTTTGGATTTATTTTATTTATTTTATTTTTCCTCATAGAAAGCCAAGAGTTATGAAACAAAAAACAATTATTTTGATAATAATATTCCCGAGATTTAATATTCGAATATTATTAACAAAATAAATTTTGATTTCATCCTAAACTTTTCTGAACTATGTCCGGAAAAATACTATAGTCCAAGCTATTGGGCCAAAATAATATTTATTATTTTTCTTGGACTCGAAAAGCCCAAAATAATAAACATTAATTATTTTCCTTGGGATTAAATAAATAACCCAATAAATAATTAATCAACCCAAATAAACCAAAAAATAATTAAACTTTAATTATTTATTTCTTGGGATTAAATAAATAAATAACCCAATAAATAATTAAATATTAATTATTTTCTTCTAGTTTAAGTCTCAGTTAATTTCTTAATTATTCAAACTGGACCTAGGCCCTGAATAATTAATTAACTAATTAAACCATATAATAAATTTCTCTCCATTTATTTTATTCCAGTCTAATAATAAAATAGACTTCCTGAATAAAATAAAACCCTCTCAACTGAGATCAATTCTTCAACCCAAAAATAAATTAGGACTTACGGGCAATTTCGAAGACCAAAAAGACACATCGCCTTGGCTACTAAAATGACAAAAATACCCCTACTATATAAATATATGTATTTTGCATTTTAAATATTTTCTAATATCACCATAAGAAAATATTGACTCCAGGGACAATGCTGCATTAGCAAAGTCTTCGACCTATAGGTAAAATGACTAAAATATCCCTCTACACATCGCCGTACATTTAGAGAGGAAGAAGTATACTAACACCCCTCTAAATGACATCTACCATCCTTAGGCTTCTAGTCCAATGATCCACACTTCCTGGAGTGTTCCCGCTTTCCAAGGGAGCTACCCTAAAGCAAACATCCAAGTCATGTTTCCCAGGGCCCTGGATATTTAGATCATTCAGACAACCACAAGAGGCGATATAGTGTAGAAATTATCTTGTATAAGTCTGTCATAACTAACTAGTCACACATACTCAACATGCAAGTATATTGGCCCTACAATAGAATCTCAACTATAGCATATCAAAGTATATGCTTCCAGCTTCGCTAGACTACCAACTCATACTCAAGTCATAGAGTATTAGTCCACGCTGTAGCGGTAGTAGTCTAGATTTCTACCATATAGTACTTTTAGAAACCACTACTACAGGTCATGTTCTACGTATTCGAAATACGCTTATGTCATGAAGTGAGTGGACTACTCACTGGCTAAAGGTAAGCCATTCCCCATTTGGAATTCATAACATAATAACCTAAACATGATGAGATTCACATTCTTATCAATCGGTTAAGAACAAATGTTTATGTGTTTAAATAACCCATGATCCATACCTTACTATGAAATACCTCCATTCACATGAATTACTTATTTAAACACAATGGGTCTTTTCCAAGCGAAAATGTGCACAAATAAAGAAAATAAATTCACAAACGATTTTCGAAAAAAAATTCTTTTATTAAAATATTCGATATTTACACCAAAAACCTAGTCTAAGAGGGCATACATACAAACAGAACTAATGTTGGATGAACTGATGATTGTGCAATTTTGTGCTCTGAATTGATGTTTTGCACTGAAACAAAATTATATGCTAATTCTGAATATTGTTAAGATCCTATGATTCTCTCTATGATATTCATGTTGGGATTTGAATTTGATTAAACCAGCACGCTATTAAATTTTTATTGGTTATTTCTAAATAATTATGATCATAGTTTGTTGTTTTGGGAATTATGCCCTCTTAGACTAGATTTCTGATGTAAATATCGAATGTTTTAATAAAAGAATTTAATTTCAAAAATCGTTTGTGAATTTACTTTTTATTTGTGCACAATATCGTTTGGAAAAGACCCATTGTGTTTAAATAAGTGATCCATGTGAATGGTGGTCTTTCAAAGTAAGGTATGGATCATGAGTTGTTTAACACATAAACATTTATTTTTAACCGATTGATGAGAATGTGAATCTCACCATGTTTAGGTTATTATGTTATGAATTCCAAATGGGGAATGACTTACCTTTAGCCAGTGAGTAGTCCACTCACTTCATGACATAAGAGTATTTCGAATACGTAAAATAGGACATGTAGTAGTGGTTTCTTAAAGTACTATTTGAGAGAAACCCAGACTACTACCGCTACAGCGTAGACTAATACTCTACGACTTGAGTATGAGTTGGTGGTCTGACGAAGCTGGAAGCATATACTTTGATATGTTATAGTTGAGGTTCTATCGTAGGGCCAATATACATATATATTGGGTATATGTAACTAGTTAGTTAAGACAAACTTGTACAAGATAGTTTCTACATAATATCGCTCCTTGTGGTTGTTAGAAAATCTAAAATGTCTAGGGCCTTGGGAAACATGACTTGTATGTTTGCTTTAGGATAGCTCCCTTGGAAAGCGAAAACACTCCAGGAAGTCGTGGATCATTAGACTAGAAGTCTAAGGATGGTAGATGTCATTTAGAGGGATGTTAGTACACTTCTTCCTCTTTAAATGCACGGCGATGTGTAAAGAGGTATTTTAGATATTTCACCTGTAAGTTGGAGACTTTGCTAACACAACATTGTCCTTGGGATTAATATTTCCTTATGGTGATACTAGGAAATATTTAAAATGCAAAATATAGCTATTTATATAATAGGGGTATTTTGATCATTTTAATAGCCAAGGCGATGTGTCTTTTTAGTCCTCGGAATAGCCCGTAAGTCCTAATTAATTTTAGGTTGAGGAATTGGTCTCAATTAAAGAGGATTTTATTTTATTCAGGAAGTCTAATTTATTATTGGACTGGAATAAAAATAAATAAAAAGAAGTTGAGAGAAATTTATTATCTGGTTTAATAGGTTAATTAATTATTCAGGGCCAAGGTCCAGTTTGAATAATTAGAAAATTAACCTGAGCTTAAACCAGAGGGGAATAAGCATGTTTAATTATTTATTGGGTTATTTATATAAGTCCAAGAAATAAATAATTAATGTTTAATTATCTTTGGTTCATTTGGGCTCATTAATTATTTATTGGGTTATTTCTACAAGCTCAGAAAATAAATAATTAATGTTTATTATTTTGGGCTTTTCAGGTCCAAGGAAAATAATAAATATTATATTGGCCCAATAGTCTGGACCATAGGATTTTTCCAGATACGGTTCAGAAGAGTTTAGGGTTAAGCCAAACTTACTCTGTTGATAACATCCGGGTGTTTGAAATATCATATCCCGGGGATATTGTTATCAGATATCAGACACCTAGGTTTTGGCTAGAAGACTCATGCCTCTTTTGTAGAAAAGAAAACCCATTTTTCCCCAAGCTCTCCCTCTCGTGACATCTTCTCTCTGCCATTGTTCTTGATATTGCTAATCAAATAGCAAAGAATTAAGAACATTGAGACCACTCCTCCTCGCCCTTTGTTTCACCAACAAGGATTGAGGCCATGGAATATTCTGATATTCGAAAAGCTTGGCGTTTATGCAAAAAAGGCGTAGTAGGAGGATAGCGGATTTTCAACCGGAAGTTTCATCAAGCGGAGGAGAAAGAGTTATTCCTGCAGTCCAGTTGATTCCTTCACAGCCAAAGAGGCTTAAGGCACACAGAGGTATGGATTAAACGCTTCTGTGTTGTTGTTCTTCGTGGTTTTTTTTCCCTCTGTTTTTTTTGTTTCCCGCAAGCATGCACCCTCTGTTTTCTTAAACCAACAAGTGGTATCAGAGCATGTTGTTTTGATAACTTAGGGAGCATGTTAATTAATAAAAAAAGGAGAAGATCATTGTTTGGTGCTTAAGCCTGTGATCCTTCGCTGTTTTGGTATGGGATAGGTGTTTTGTGAGCTTCACAGTGGAAGCATAGGTTTCTGTAAATTTTTTATGCTTTCATAGAACAACCGTGTAAACCCAATTTGGAAGGGTATAGGCGAATGTGTTTTGGTTTGGATGAGTTTTTTGTAATGGAAAACGTCCAAAAAAGATGCAGTAAGAAGTAGAAAAAAAACGCAGAAAAAACGAAGAAGAAAATTCGCGCAGAAGAAATCGGTGAAGACGATCACTGTTCATAAGCCGTCACTGGAGCTGAGCCGCCGACAGCAATCTGTGCCTGGAGCCGAGGCCGACTGCGCATCGGCTCAACAGCACGAACGATTGGAATTTGCATGCAATTACAAATTGCAAATCGGTGCAGCGCGCGGGTCGAACGGGCGGGCTCCACAGGTGGAACAGAAGGCGATCCGGTGTGGCTGGTGCACCGAGCTCCCAGTGGACCACCAGCGCGATCTAGTGCAGCGGGCGCACATGGACCAAGGGTTTTTTTTTTATTTATTTTTTTCCTTTGCAATTTTCTTGCGTTTTTCCCCGTTTTGGGTCCCATACCAGGCAAAGTTAATATTTTTGCAATAGTTAATATTCTTAGAATATATTTGCATGAAAATATTAGTAAGGAATTTTAGGATTAAACAAGGTCATTAATTAATTAATTAATATGTTTAATTCTATTATTTGGGCACTTAGGTTTAAAAATAGAATAGCATGAAAACGTCTACTGTTTTCTAGCATGTTATTTATTTTGAGTACTTATGTGCGCTTTTTCTCAAAGACCAAAGTCTTTGGGAACATTTTTGACAAGAAAAATATTTTTTCCATAAATTAAATAGTTATTTTAACTTGAACAAAAATTAATCCTTAGATATTTTCTCAAAGGATTCAATCCTTGGCATAGAAAATATATTGGATTTAGATATTTTTGTAAGTTAAAATAGAAAGCCATTTTATTTTATTTTGATACAAGAAAATTTGTTTTGTCAAATAAACTTGAGACCAAAGTCTCTAGAAAGTTTTAATTGAAATTTTTTTGAAATCATTAAGTTTTTAACTTAAATAAAATTAGTCCATGGAAAAATCTCTCAAAGGATATAAACCTTAACATAGAGATTTTAATAGATTTAGATATTTTATTTTTGAGTTAAGGAAAAACTTAATGGAAATTTTCAAAAGGATATTTTTTAGAAAACCTTTATTTTAAAAGACTAAGTGAGAGAGGGGTTCCAATAGCCCTATGGCTTCCATCACGATCCTCATTACAGATCGTGGGTCCCCTCGCGTCACCCTGGGAGTGAACCCGTATAGGATGGGGATACTACAAGGATCTAGATCTAATGGAGGAATGTAATTAATAATCCGAGACACGTACTATGATCGGCCAACCCACGTTAGAGGTTATAGTGCGAGGTATGTCCATAGGAAATGAGAGGAAACGGCCATCCCTCGATGGAGTTATCTTCTGGATCATTACCTAGAAGTGAAATTAATTTGTGGTGGTTAACATACTTAGCTTAAGGAACTATTAATCTTCCTAAGAAGCTATATCAGTTTTCCTAAGAGCTAAATTTATTATTATCAGTTTTTTTTATAATAAGGATAAAGTACACATATTTGTTTTGTTTTCACAAACTAAATCTTTTTCTTTTATTTTTCAATTTTTCAAAAATGGTGGGAGGTTCTTTTAGTCCATTGGCTGTTATTCTTAGGAAGAATAAGCTAACGGGACCTAATTATGTGGACTGAAAGAGGTACTTGGACATAATACTCGACAGCTGAGGAGTATAAGTATGTCCTTTACGAGACCTGTCCTGTGATCAGGGAAGGTTCCACCACCGAAGAGTGAGAGGCTGAGAAGGCGTGGAAAAAAGGTGACAAAATGGCACGCTACTATATGTTAGCCTCCATGTCTAATGTGCTCCAGTCAAAACACGAGCACATGTCTTCTGCGTATGATATTAGTCAGTCATTGGCCACTATGTTCACAAATAAGAGCCGGCCCACAAAGCAGGAAGCTCTTCGAACTATAATCAACACTAAGATGGCTGAGGGAGCATCAGTCAGAGAGCATATGCTCAAGATGATTGCTGCTTTCGAGGAAGCAAAAATCTTAGGGGCTGTCATTGACTCCGAGAACTGAATGGATATAGTTCTCGAGTCTCTATCGGGTTCTTTTACTTAGTTCAAGTTGAATTACAACATGAACAAGTTAAACATGAGTTTAACTGAGTTAATGAAATAACTCCAGATGACAGAGAAGGTCATGAAGCCTCAATCAAAGGCTATGATTGCTAAGGCTTCTTCCTCAAGAACTGGGCCTAAGCCTAGAAAGTTCAAAAGGAAGAAGGGAAACGCAGCAGCCCAGCCCAAAGACAAACTAAATGGCAAGTGCTTCAAATGTGGAAAGAAGGGACACTGGAAAAATGAGTGTCTAGATCTTCAAGCCAAGAAAAACCCCACAGGTAATGTTTTCTATCTAGAGTCTATATCAATGGTTGGATTAACTTCTACTTAGATTGTTGATTCAAGAGCCACTGATCATATCTGTAACTCCTTGCAGGGGTTTAGAAAGATTAGAAGACTCAAGAAGGGCGAACATGGGCTATGCATAGGAAATGGAGCACAAGTTTGGGTCCTTGCAATGGGAGAGCTGGATCTTATTTTCTATTGTAGTAGAATAGTAGTTTTAAAAGATATTTTATATGTACCTGGGTTTCGTCAGAATTTGATTTCAGTTGCAAAACTAATAAATCAAGGATATTCTGTCTCTTTCTATTCTGGTATTTCTATCAGTAGAAATAGAGAAATTTTATGTACTGGACACATGTATGGAAATCTATTCTTCATAAACCCTATTAACAATCAATTAAATAACGTTCAATCTAAACATTTAACTAAGAAGAGAAAGACCAATGCCAATGACTCGTACCTTTGGCATCTAAGGTTGGGTCATATCAATCTAACCAGGATTCAGCAGCTAATCCATGATGGGCCTTTGGGCTCATTGAGACTAGAAAATTGGCCTCAGTGTGAATCCTGCCTGATGGGAAAGATGACCAAAAGGTCATTTACCCCAAAGGCGGCTAGAACCAAGGAGATATTGAATCTTGTTCACACTGATGTGTGTGGTCCCTTGTCTACACCAGCTAGAGGAGGTTTTAAGTACTTCATCACTTTCACGGATAATTGTACAATGTTTGGTTACATTTACCTGATGAGATATAAGTCTGACTCTTTTGACAAGTTCAAAGAGTTTAAGGCTGAAGTGGAGCGTCGGATAGGTAAATTAATCAAGACCTTATGATCGGATCGTAGTGGAGAGTACCTCCTTGGTGAATTCAAGGACTACATGGTACATCATGGGATAGTATCCCAGCTCTCTGCGCCAGGGACACCCTAGCAGAATAGAGTAGCTGAGAGAAGGAATAGGACATTGATGAAAATAGTCCGAAGTATGATGTCTCATGCTACTCTTCCAGTGTTTTTTTGGGGATATGCCCTGGAAATAGTGGTATACATTCTGAACTTGGTGCCTTCCAAGTCAGTATCTAGGACTCCCTATGAGATGTGGATTGGACGTAAGCCGAGTCTGAATCATCTCAGGATATGGGATTGTCCAACTTATGTACTGGTCAAGGGAGACAAGTTGGAACTAAGATCAGAATTATGCTATTTTGTTGGGTATCCAAAAGGGACAAGGGGTGGTTGCTTTTATCATCCTAAGGAGTAGAAAGTACTAATTAGTACCAATTCTAGATACATAGAAGATAATCAAAGTACTTCCACAAAAGGTTCAACTAGGTTAGAACTTGATGAGAGGTTATCTACGGAATCAACTTCTTTTAACCCGATTGTGGAACAAGAAGAGGCACAGCCTCAAGAGCCTGTACAAATAGAGCCTCGTCTAGTGGGAGAGTGTCTAGAGTTCCAAAGAGGTGGACTGAAAAAGCTTTCGAGCTAGTCTCCAACCATCAGGAACAAGACCCCACTAGATACGAGGAGGCTATTGCTAATGTCGATGTAAATCTATGGCATGAAGCAATGAAAGCCGAGATTGAGTCTATGTACTTCAATCAGGTTTGGGATCTTATAGCTTCACCTGAAGGGATAAAACCCATTGGATGTAAGTAGGTGTACAAGAGGAAGAGGGGAGTAGATGAGAATGTGGAAACCTTCAAAGCTAGGCTTGTGGCGAAAGGGTATACTCAGAAAGAGGGAATCGATTATGAGGAAACCTTTTTCCCGGTAGCCATGCTTAAATCCATCCGTATCCTCCTTGCCATCGGATGTCATTATAACTACGGGATATGGCAAATGGATGTCAAAATGATATTTTTAAATAGCCATCTTAGTGAAGACATCTGTATATCCCAACCGGAAGGCTTTATTGCTGAAGACCAAGAACATATGGTTTGCAAGCTTAAAAAGTCCATTTATGGACTTAAGCAAGCATCGAGAGCATGGAACATTCATTTTGATGAAATTGTAAAGTCTTATGCCTTTATTCAAACAAAGGATGAACCATGAGTGTACAGGAAACTTAAAGGCATTAATGTAGTTTTTCCTATCTTGTATGTGGATGATATTCTGCTCATTGAAAATGATGTAGGGTTATTTTCATCTACAAAGGTTTGGCTGTCTAGTCAATTCAGTATGAAGGACTTAGGAGAAGTTAGCTACATTCTCGATATTAGACTTCTTAGAAATAGGAAGCAGAGAATGTTAGAATTATCCCAAGTGGCATACATTGACAAGATGCTGGCCAAGTATAGCATAGACTCATGCAAGGGAGCTCTAGTCCCTTGCGGACATGGGTTATCGTTTTCTTCAAGGGACTATCCTAAGTTTCAAGAAGAAAATGACAGAATGAGTAGGATTCCCTACGCTTCGACTGTGGGAAGTCTCATATACGCCATGATGTGTACTAGACCAGATATCTGCTTTACCGTAGGCTTAGTTAGCAGATATCAGTCAAACCCTAGGGAGGTTCATTAGCAAGCTGTAAAGCATATTCTCAAGTACCTCAAGGGAACGAGAGATTATATGCTGGTTTACAGGACTGATGACTTGGTTTCTATAGGATACCTAGACTCAGACTTCCAGGCGGATAAGGATGAGAGGAAATCCACTAGTGGATATATTTTCACCTTGTCTGGAGGAGTAATTTCATAGAGGAGTATCAAGTAATCTTGCATTGCTGACTCAACTATAGAAGCTAAGTATGTGGCAGCTCCGGAGGCATCCAAGGAAGTAGTCTGGCTCCGAAAGTTCATTTCAAAACTTGGAGTCATGCCATACATAGACAGCCCGATTGTGATGTATTGCGACAACATTGGAGTAGTATCGCAATCCAAAGAACCTCGGAACCACAAGAAGGGAAAGCACATCGAGAGGAAGTACCACCTAATCCGAGATTTCATCTTAAGACGGGGGTTCATGGTGGAACAGATTGCCTCAAAAAATAATCTAGCAGATCCATTCACCAAGCCTTTGGCTGAGAGAGTCTTTAAGAGACACTTAGATGCCATAGGGGTGGGCACCTACGGACTTACTTAGTCTTAGAATGCAAGTAGGAGATTGTTGGGAAGTATGCCCTCTTAGACTAGGTTTCTGATGTAAATATCGAATGTTTTAATAAAAGAATTTAATTTCAGAATTTTTTTGTGAATTTACTTTTTATTTATGCATAATTTCGTTTGGAAAAGACCCATTATGTTTAAATAAGTGATCCATGTGAATGGTGGTCTTTCACAGTAAAGTATGGATCACGGGTTGTTTAGCATATAAACATTTGTTCTTAACTGATTGATGAGAATGAGAATCTCATCATGTTTAAGTTATTATGTTATGAATTCCAAATGGGGAATGACTTACCTTTAGCCAGTGAGTAGTCCACTCACTTCATGACATAAGCGTATTTCGAATACGTAGAACATGACCTGTAGTAGTGGTTTCTTAAAGTACTATTTGGGAGAAATCCAAACTACTACCGCTACAGTATGGACTAGTACTCTACGATTTGAGTATGAGTTGGTGGTCTGACGAAGCTGGAAGCATATACTTTGATATGCTATAGTTAAGGTTCTATCGTAGGGCCAATATACTTGTATATTGGGTATATGTAACTAGTTAGTTAAGACAGACTTGTACAAGATAGTTTCTACACAATATCGCCCCTCGTGATTGTCTGAATAATCTAAAACGTCTAAGGCCTTGGGAAACATGACTTGGATGTTTGCTTTAGGGTAGCTCCCTTGGAAAGTGAAAACACTCCAGGAAGTCGTGGATCATTGGACTAGAAGCCTAAGGATGGTAGATATCATTTAGAGGGGTGTTAGTACACTTCTTCCTCTCTAAATACACGGCGATGTGTAGAGGGGTATTTTAGTCATTTCACCTATAGGTCGGAGACTTTGCTAACGCATCATGGTCCTTGGGGTCAATATTTCCTTATGGTGATACTAGAAAATATTTAAAATGCAAAATACAGTTATTTATATAGTAGGGGTATTTTGGTCATTTTAATAGTCAAGGCGATGTGTCTTTTTGGTCTTCGGAATAGCCCGTAAATCCTAATTAATTTTGGGTTCAGGAATTGGTCTCAGTTAAAGAGGATTTTATTTTATTCAAGAAGTTTAATTTATTATTAGACTGGAATAAAAATAAATAAAAAGAAGTTGAGAGAAATTTATTAGCTGGTTTAATAGGTCAATTAATTATTCAGGGTCAAGATCCAATTTGAATAATTAGAAAATTAACCTGGGCTTAAACTAGAGGGGAATAAGCTTGTTTAATTATTTATTGGATTATTTATATAAGCGCAAGAAATAAATAATTAATGTTTAATTATTTTTGGTTCATTTGGGCTCATTAATTATTTATTGGGTTATTTCTACAAGCCTAGAAAATAAATAATTAATGTTTATTATTTTAGACTTTTCGGGTCCAAGGAAAGTAATAAATATATTACTTTGGCTCAATAGCCTGGGCCATAGGGTTTTTCCAGACACGATTAAGAAGAGTTTAGGGTTAAGCCAAACTTACTCTGTTGATAACATCCGGGTGTTTGATAATCATATCCCAGGGGATCTTGTTATCAGATATCAGACACCTAGGTTTTGGCTAGAAGACTCACATCTCTTTTGGAGAAAAGAAAACCCATTTTTCCCCAAGCTCTCTCTCTCTCTCTCTCTCGTGACTTCCTCTCTCTGCCATTGTTCTTGATATTGCTAATCAAATAGCAAAGAATCAAGAACATTGAGACCACTCCTCCTCGCCCTTTATTTCACCAACAGGGATTGAGGTAGTGGAATATTCTGAGATCCGAAAAGCTTGGTGTTCATGCAAACAAGGCGTAGTAGGAGGATAGTAGGTTTTCAACCGGAAGCTTCATCAAGTGAAGGAGAAAGAGTTATTCCTGCGGTCCAGTCGATTTCTTTACAGCCAAAGAGGCTTAAGGCACACAGAGGTATGGATTAAACGCTTCCGTGCTATTATTCTTCATGGTTTTTTTTCCCTCCGTTCTTTTTCGTTTCCCGCAAGCATGCACCCTCTGTTTTCTTAAACCAACAAGCTGATGTCCAAAAGACTTAAAGTGACTCCTTGAAAACCAGTTTGGTATCATGCTTCCAGTCAAAGACATTTTTATGTATAAAGGTTTTATTGAAATTAGAGTTACTGGTCTATCTGATTTTGAAAGCTATCATGATATAGTTGTTGCTCAAACTGATTTTTGAAAGCCTTTATGATATGTTCCTTGTTAAAAATTTCAGATAATAAGGATAGTTATTTAGATATCTCTTATTGCATATAACTTTCCTTGAAGACTAAAATTCCTTGAGAAAACTAGGATGGATCAAAATTTCTAAAAATCCATTGCCTCCTACACTTTTACAGGGGGAGTTTTGGACACACATTTTCTTGATCCAAAAGTCCAGTCCAAAAATGAGTTCTTTCAAAGGAGACAATTTCTGTCTAAACTTTATCCTATTTTGGACACGTGTTTTGGACATCCAAAACCTAAAGTCCAAAAGTTCCGTTCTCTCCTTTGCTTAGTTTTGGATGCACATTTTGGACTTTCAAAGGTTAAATCCAGTTTTCTCTCACATCGCACTTCTAAATCTCATATTTTATATATGCTCATCTATACACATATTGAGAGGGAGCATCTCATTTTATAACTTATTTACTATACCTCATTGTGTACATATTTATGTAATTCTAATTATTATAGCTATTCTTTTAAGGAATAGTCGTGTGATAGAAGGAAGGAGGATATAGAGGTAGGTTAGGTCATGGGCTCATTAGGCTATGTTTGTGAGTATATGCTTAAAATTTTCTTATCTTAATCTCATAAACACTCTTTGAGTCCTATGATGAGAGATTGCATTTCAATGAAAAATATTCTTATTTCTCTCGGTCTAACATGTCCATACTGTACATATCATTATTCTTTATATTATAATCCCATCAAGTTTGTCATCACTCAAAAAGGGAGAGATTGTTAGCCCTAAGGACGTTCTCTTATGTTTTGACTTATGACAAACATTGATGAGGATTAACTTGTGTGATCTACATGTTATAGGACATGTTTGACTTTAGTTCTTCCAAGGCATACAAATAGGATTGCTAAGCAACTCTTGAAGCAATAGAATCCGAGAATGGGAAATCAAGAAAAAGACCAAGCTTAAGAGATTGCATATAAAGAATCCGTTATGGAAGGACCTTAGACTAGGAATCTTTGTTAAGGTATTTCTCTGTGTAAATTTCTATGTCTTCTTTATCTTATGATTCAGTTTAATTCTACCTCAAAGCACTAAAACAAAAAGATTTTAAAGTTTTAAATCTTTAAAATTTTGGATTGATTGATTTGGGTGAACCTGCATCCAAAAGCTTCATCCAAAAATCCTGTGAACAGTATCAAATAGATTTGCCTAAAAAAGTAACATTTTGGACTTACCTTTTGGATGCACCATCATCCAAACCTTAAGTCCAAAACTCTAGAAAATCTGATAGCAAAAACTAGCCATTTTCTAGTCGTTGGAACTCCACTCTATCCCTCTACAAAAGCTTTTAAAACTAGATTTGAAAGTATATTTTTGTCCTATCCTTATAAGAAACACTCGTGCTCTATAGAACACAAAAAAATCTCTTTTTTTCATGGTGCTTCAAAGTGAAAATCAAATTGTGTCCAAAAGGTAAAAGTGTTTGAGCTTATTTTTCGTGTATATTTGCTCAAATGAGTGAGTCACTTTTATTTCATTTCTCTTCAATGATCTTTGTGTATCAAGGTTGTGATGTACCTTGATTTGTTGGTTGATTGAGATGTATTGGAAAACCAAGTGTGGTGATTCTCTCTTATATTTGGTATAGATTGATACCATTATGTTTGGTGATTGAAATCTGATTAAAAATCCTTAAGTGTGAGCTTAAGGTAGTGGATGTAGATCTTAGTAGATCGAACCACTATAAATCTTGTGTTGTCTCTCTCTGCATTTACTTTCAATCAGCTGCCATCATCTTTGATGCTATGTTTTTGCTCCTCACAAGAAATGCTTATCACTCTCACCAACTCATTTTTCCAGCATTAATTGCATCGAGCATCTTACCTTATTAAGGTGGTAGGTGTTGGATTTCTAAATTAATTAATCAGATTAAACACAGCGGAAAATAGCAAGAAATCCAAACCATGGATCACGGGTTTATAGTAGAAACGGGAAAAAGAGAAGATCACGCTTATTACCTTTTGAAGCCGTAATTTAAAATTTTCTTGTTCCAAGAATGCAGGCGCGATCCAGATCACAAAACTAGTTCACAGTAGCATAACTGAAGTCCAAGAAAGAACTCCCTCTAATGATAATCCACACAAGGTCGAACGCTCACAATCTCACAATTCTATGCTAGTAGAATTTATGAGGCTAGGGTTTTGATTAATAAGAGAGAGACGGCTAGGGTTTGATCAAGAGAGAGGCAGAGAAACGGTTTCTCTGTTATTATTGCGTGAATAGTCTGTGTCTCTTACCCTAAGGAAACCGTTTCCTTATATTTATAGATTTATAATTACCGTAAATTGTAACTTAGTCCTTCAACATCCAATTGTCAACAAATTGGTCCTTGAAGTTTACTTAATTACAATTAGGTCCCATGAATTATAACAAACTTATAATTCACCTATAAATATATTCCCTTCTCTTAATTAACCCCAAAATATTATCAAATAATATATTTGAGCATTCAAACCTTTATTGTGTGTGACCCATTAGGTTTCCTGGTCTTATTGGTAGCATAATATGAATTAATTCTAACAATATTAGAATTAATAATCCTTAATAAAATAAAGGATTAAATTTATTAATTCTCTAATTAATAAATCCATATTTAGCATATCAAGAGCGACATCTAGCAATGACTCTTGACCACCCAAAAGTCCAGAAAGTCAAGTGGCTTGACATGAACCTTTCAATAGCAAATTATCAGTGCAATAAACTCCTTTCACCATACAATATCTCATTCGGTCTAGAGCATGGAATTAGTGCCAACTCCCTCCAAAATATTATTAATTATGGCCCGAATATTTTAGTACTTGTTCAAGAAATCCATTACTCGATATGTGTATCAATTGGAACCATTTCCATCACATAGTCGCCTTGGCCAAGGACTTCATGAGTAATGATTTCTACAAGTGGCCTTGAGATATACTCTCCTACTATTAGGAGTGGTGAATCCTTTATTGACTTTCTCAACTACTTTCGTTTACTTTACGTTGTACCCAATATCCATTCCATAGGCAGTCCTAGATAAGACTCCAAAAATTAGAATCAAAGTATAACGCTCGTTAAACAAAGTACCTTAGAGATCTCAAGTCTCAGGATACTTGCACACTTGCTATAACGAGATTCTATCACTGGCACTAAATAGTTATCCAAGTGATTATCTCGTAGCTAGGTCATCCAATGAACTTGTTCCAAAACAAGCATCCACACGTTAATCCTAAGTATCCCAATACTCACGGATATGAGAACCACCGCTTGATCCAATCAAGAGATATAACATGTGCTAGTCTTGGCGTATTAATAATGTCCCATCTTATTAATACTATGACTAGGGATTATTTAAGTACAAACACTGCATAGTGTAGTAGGAATCTCACATCATGATTTTCTTAACACTGTGTTGTACTAGGAACTTTATCTAACGGTTTGTACACATGTTTAGATATAACAATCAAACTAAAAGATAAAGAATGCCTCTTATTAATTTAATATGCAATATACATGACACAAGTGATTGCCTCTAGAGCACAACACTAACAGTAGGAAAGTCTTAAGTCATTTCGAGAAGCTCTCATTGTTGCAAGTACTTCCGGTCTAAAAATAGAAGGAGCTATTTTCTCAAAACAGAATAAATTTGAGCAGTTTTAAAATTTACCAAAAACCTTATTCAACCCCCCAAGGTTTTTCAATGTCTATGGGTCCCTTGATAAGTTAGACTGTCAAAATACATAGCCGTGCTCAAATATATCAATTTGAAATATTGATATCATTTGTTTAAACAGTCTACTATGAGATCAAGAAATAATTGATTAAGCTTAATAAAGATGACATGCTCCGTACCTTATGCTTAATCTGGATATCGTGTGACAAAAGCACTAAATATGAAGTTATGGTTTGGTTTAAAGAGATCACTAATCTTTATTTAACCTGGATAGTTATAATATTTTGCTAAAAACTGCTTATAACTTGTGGGCCATTTTAAATGTGATTTGGGTATACTGCTAGTGTGAAATGAACCTATAGGGTTACACATTAAGCGAACACATTAGGTTATTTTTCTGGAGACTAAGTTCGATGTATATGGAAATGTGTCTATGTTCATCGAACCTAGAAAAGTTACCAGATACAATGAATCTGGAAATATGTCTACATTTAATGTATCTGGAGGATATCCAGATTATAAGAATCTGACTCGATAAATTAATTAGTTAAAATACCGAGATAATGGCAGAATCTTATCATATTCTTTTTAATTTAATTTGAACTTAAAATAATATATAACAAGATATTATAAGAGTGGGACCCAAGAAGTTCGTGTGGTTTTAAAAGAACCTAGCTGTCTTCTTGTGGTAGCTATCTCATAAAATTTTCGTGCCTCCACAACCAGAAATCTAGTCTCTCAAAACCCTAGGCGCTAGCACTCCCGGGTAGTGAACTGAGTTCGCCATGTGTATCCGATAGAGGACGTTCACGCATTACAATGTCTGGTGATCGTCCGAAGTGCACATACTGTTAGAAATTTGAAGGTAGAAGCCTTACTTTTGGCAATACAGAGGTAATTTGGTAAAATCTTAATCGACTTAATTGTTTGGCCTGGGTCCTAGGAAGGGATTCATGGGTGTTTTTCGCGTTTAGGAGTCTACAAATCCTAACAGTCTACTCAAGGAACAATCCAATGCGAGCATTCCATTAACAAGTCTCCACAGAAAAATGCAGATCTTAGAAGGAAGATTTGATTTCCAAATCTTCCCAAGTAAAGGCCAGCGATCATTCCTGCGACTCACCAAGCTAAAGGCTACAGAGGAAGTGAAAATTCCAGTCAGTGAGGACTTCCATACTAACCTATCATGTCTGAAAGTTAGTACTGGTGGAATAGAATGCAATACAGCTAATGCCAGGGGAGGATCCAGAAGCCTCAATATAAGCCTTACATTCCAAAAGCCATTCAAAATACACTCCGAAAGATGAAGATGATCAAGCTGGACTGTGGAATTAACGGAAGCCAAGCCCCACCAGTTATCATGCAAAAAAAAGCACTGGCTATTCCAACCTCAACACTAAAACAAGAAGTCGCAGAATCCCTGATCATGAGCATATGTTTCCACACATGAGATGGCCATGAATAAAAAGGAAATAGCAAAGGTTGTACAACACCATCCAAATACTTAGACCACATAAAAGAAGCCCACAGAGTATTGCCAAGCCTAAGACGCCACCGTGACTTATACACATAGATGTCTGAAACATCCACCCATGTGAGGATTCCAAGCCATTTTTGTCATAAAGGAAGCATAAAGAAAGCCATGATTTCCAGTAGCGCCTTTAGCCTAGTTGATGTGACCCCCAGAAGAAGTGAGCAGGTGAGCGATTCATTTCCTCAAAGACTGCCATCGGGGCCGAAATCGAGTGCAAAAAATGAATAGGGATGGATGCAAGAACTTACTTAAGTAGCACAAGCCTACCAGCATAAGACAAAAATTTAAACTACCAGCTAGAGAATTTAGATCGAATCTTTTCCAATAATGATGAAAAATATACCTGCTTACTTCTCCTTTTAAATATTGAGCAACCCAAATAAGTAAATGGAAAGGATTTCCTATTAAAACCCAACACACTATGAATAACCATGTATCGGAGCGGAGAAGCCTTGGATGAAACAATACAAGAACTCTTTGCAGAGTTGATAAGCTAGCCAGAACACGCTTGGTAGTCAACCAGCAAACCCTTAAGCACCAGCAAACACCGCTTTCCCCGGTACAAAAAATAATAGTATCATCTGCACAGCTCAAGTGAGTAATAGGAGGGCAATTAGCAGGAAGAGCTTATGGAACAAAGTTTTGGCTCAGAAGTAAATTATTCAAACCTCGAGACAAGATCTCCTGCGAAAAATTATTTAATTCATATCAAATTCCCCTACGCTTAAGCATTTGGTTGTCTTGAAGCAAATCAAACTAAGGTAAAACAATCTTACAAATTTTCAAGCTAAGGCTTTTCAACAATTTACCAAGGCATATTAAACATGCCACTTACTAACTTACCATGCTTGTAAAACACCACCTAAGACTACCCTAGAAATAGAGGGAAGGGCTACATTCTATGGCATATTGCATGACTATATTCAAATTCTTTTAAATTTCCTTATGTAATATTTTAGATTATCTTGGACTTGAATTTTTAAAAGAAAAATCCAATCTCTTGGAAAATTAGTTGGCCAAAATATTGGAATGATACTAGTGTATTTGTTTTCCAAATTAAATCACCATGATTTCTTCTCTAAAGAACTTCATTTTGCCTATTCTTATGTTGGTGCAAAGTTGGAATTTCCCAGCTCTTCCTCTTGGTTAAACTTCCGAAAATATGTAGCAAAATTACCTTTTCTTTCCTTGCTATCAGCAACTATTTCATGTGTGTAGGAAGTTGAAAACTCACTTAGAAATTTGGAGCTATCATAGCTTCAACAAACCAGAAAATTTTCCAACAAATCATAAAGTAATTTAGCCGTAGGAGTTGAACATTCAACCCATGCAAAAGTTCATCTAAAGTCCTCTTCTTTTCCTTCAAGATGATGGCTGAAAACCACCATTAATAGACCTTGAAACACTCCTATTTTACAGTTGCAAATCCATTCAAAATAATTCGAATTCTTGCTGACAAACTACGTGGATCTTATCACTTCTCCTATTCAACTGACCATAATTTTTTCCAACTTTTCCAACCTTCAACTTGCTAGCATTTTTCTTTATTTTCTTCTTCAATTCTCCTTCATTTCTTCACCATATTTTCGGCCATACTAGGGACCTATTCTCTTCATTTTATTCTTCATTTCTCCTTCATTTCTTCACCAACCTTGGCCAACAAAACTCCATTAAAGCACCTCAAAACTCTCCTAGCTTTTCTCTATTCAAAATACTTTCAATTTGAAAATTAAAACCCACATTTTGCTCTATCAAACACTCACCTATCTAGCAACCAATCCTATCAAACCAAACCAGAAATTCGCACTCATTTCCACGAGGAATTTCGGCCACACCATGTAAGAGCACTCTCCCATTTCATCTAGCTTTCTCTCCTATTCGCTCAAGAATACTAAGAACACACACTACCCACCTTCAACCATTTAGTCACTTCTAAACATCCCAAACCACTCTAAAACCTTTGAATCAACTAGAGATCATAATATTCTTCCCTTTGGTACAATTTATAACACCAAAACAACCAAAGTTAATCCTCATTTTAGATCAAACAAGCCTTATTAGAAGAACACCAAAAAGGTAAAATAAGTTCAACTATCTCATTCTTATTATTTTCTTTATCATACCAATCTCTCTCTTGGCCGAATCATTGGTAGCCATCTTTCGACAACTTCAATCACTAGAGGACTCATCAAAGCATCCATAGGATTTCATTTGTCAAAACAACACCTTCGACTCAAAATGGTCATCAAACAAGTATTTTGTCCTAACTCCCTCATTTATTTTCAAACTTAAGATTAATAGGATGATGGCTTATTGATATGATGATGGATGATTTTATGATGTATAGATTGAGATGTATATTATGACTATTCTATGAAGTAGATTTGGATTTTGATTGTAACTTGATGGTATGATATGTTGTTAGTATATTTGTGAATAGGGTCGATATGGCACGAGTATGAGATGATATGGTAGATAGGGAGATTTTTACTATTATAATTTTGGTAAATCTCTAATATTATTGATCTTGCCGTCAATTACCATGCAAATATTTATATGGCTAATGATACAATTTTTGCTATGAAAATTATTATTATCACTCTACTCATATGATTACTACTTTATTTATTAATAACAAAATTATTACTACCTTTAATACTAATAGCAATATTATTGCTACTTTTGAAACTTAAATCGCTATAATTATTTTTATCATTACATCTAACAATATTATTTTTAATAATATTATTAATATTGAAAGTATTATTATTGATATTGCTATTTTTGAGTAGCATCGATAGTATTAATATTACTACTATTATTATTACTAAACATCATTACTTTAGAGAAATATTAATAAAATTTATACTATTATCATTATTATTGCTACTAGTCATATTATTTTTTTATTTAACCCTATTATTATTATTATAAAAATTAATATTATTTTTATATCAAACATATATATATATATATATATATCTACATAATAATATCATCATTACTATTTATATTATTATTTTTATTATCCTTATAGGAATATTATTATTTTATACTTTTGGCAATATTACCATTTTTTTTATACTCAAGTAATACTTATATCACCTACTTATGTTACTATAGTATCAAATTATTTTTATTAACCTCAAGATTATTTTATTAATTAAATTTATAACCCTTAAACCATTAACATCATATTTGAGTGTTGCAATTGATTATGTCTATGTAAAGTTGGAAGTTATTTGTACCTATGCAATTTTGTTGCTTAGTTGTGCACCAATGATGACATATACCTTGTGTTTACCACAGAAAGGGTTAGGTTGTCTTGAGCAAAGCTTGGAGGATTATTTTTCCAAGTGGAATCAAGAGTTCAAAGTAAATCCTTGTATAAAGATGTTTGTGAACAAAAGAGCTTCTGCAAGTTAAATGCATGGACTACAGTGGAAGATGTACTTTGGGAGATGCAATTATGGACAATTTATTCCTTCTGCTAAAATAAAATAATTTTAGTCAAGCAAACAATTTTCCTAGAAAAACAATAAATTTTTTTTCTTAAACAAATTTTTACCTAAGGTTGTTTGAAAACCATAATTTCCACTCCAAAGAAAGCACTTCATTGATTTTACATTTTCTAAATGGAATAAACATAACGTTGAGTACTCAATAAGGGAAGACTACTAGGATTAGTCTCTGAAGGGTTGGATAAGTCTCTTACTAGGAGGCCACCTCTGAGGGGCAAGCTCTGCGTAGACAAGATGACAATTCTTGTTGGTCAGACTGGTCTGAGCTAGCAGTACAGTTTAGGTGGACTATTTATTTTCAGAGTGGACAATCGGTAAGTTTGGGTGTAGAAATAGAGGAGTATCTCACCTGGTGGTCCATACACCCACCTTGTATCAGAATGCACAAAGTGTGGTATCCTAATCATTCTCTTGTCATGATGCACAAAGTGTGGCATCCTGACCGTTCTCTTGTCATGGTGCACAATGTGTGGTGCCATGTCTATTTTGAAGGCTTAAAATGGCAAAAATCATGAAAATGAAAGCATGTTAGGAAAATTAAAAATTTACCTCTTTGATTGGATGGACCTCATCGTACTAGTGTAGATCTTTGAGGCTAGTGGATCACGTCCTTGCAAACGTCTAATGCGTCTCATTCACATGAAACTTTTAATCTTCCAAAATGGTGCCCGTAGCATAGCTGGTGAAAGCTTGAAGATTGAATTTTGATAAGCTTTGGTGACAACTTCAACAAAGCTTTCTCTTTGATCTTTTATGAACAACCAAGAGCTCTTTGGAAATAAACAACCATGAGCTCTCATGCAAATGAACCACCAAATCCTCTCTTTGAAAATGAACAACCATAAAACCTTCTTCGGGAAATGAACAACCAAGTGCTATTTAAATTCCTTTGCTTATCTTTGATTTTAAAATCAAAAGCTCCACTAATGCATAACAAATGGAAAGCTCTTGGATTTAAAAATCAAAAGCTCCACTAGTGCATAACAAAAGGAAAGCTCTTTTAGTTTACAATTCAAAAGCTTCACTAGTGCATAAGAAAAGAAAATCTCTTTTGGTTTAAAAATCAAAAGTTTCACTAGTGCCTTAGAAAAAGAAATAGCACTATCTTTCCTTTGCTTTTCTTTGATTTAGAATCAAAAGCTCTCGTAGTGCAAATCAAAAGGAAAGAGCACTACAATTCATTTTCATTCATTTGAATCATTACTCGAGAGAGAATCCACTCGCGTGCAATTGGACCAGAAAAATTATTTATTCTTGGGTTTGAACACCTATAAATAATAAATC
Organism: Voacanga thouarsii; assembly: GCA_026120185.1. NCBI lineage: Eukaryota > Viridiplantae > Streptophyta > Magnoliopsida > Gentianales > Apocynaceae > Voacanga > Voacanga thouarsii. The sequence goes on along the minus strand of JANUWF010000528.1, from coordinate 965,907 downwards.
TCAATTATTTATTTTCTGGACTTTATTAAACAGCCCAATAAATAATTAACAAGCCCAAATAGACCATCTTTAACCCAAATCTTTCATGATTTAAGGGCCATTCCGAGGACCAAAAGACACATCGCCTGGACTACTAAAATGACCAAAATACTCTTGCTATATATATAGCTATATTTTGCATTTTAAATATTTTATAATATCAACATAAGAAAATATTGACCCTAAGAACAATGCTGCGTTAGCAAAGTTTTCGACCTACAGGTATAATAACTAACATACCCCTCTACACATCGCCGTACAATTAGATGTTGGGTATCTCACACATATCATATATGGCACAGCGGAATAATAAAAACGAGATACCAACTCAGGATCCAGATATGTGTGGAAAACTAGATATAAAGAGAGCACAGGTAACAGCTTTTTACCTTTCTTTGTTCGTGTGGAAAATAAAATTTTCCTTCTTCAAGTTGAGGCGCGATCCAACAATCCTCTTGATCAAACACCACAAGAGTTGAACGTCCAACCACTATAATCACAGTGTATGATTATCTCTAACAGAAATTTACACGGAGAATCACACTCAAGCACCAAGCTTTCTGTGCTAGCAGAAAAACTAAGTGGCGGCTAGGGTTCCTCTTGTTTTCGGTAAAACGAGAGAGAGAGAGAGAGAGAGAGAGAGAGAGAGAGAGAGAGAGAGAAGAGTGTGTTTTTGTGCCCTAGGGTTTTTCGTGTCTAATCACACTTCAGCTAGGCTTTCATTTATATCATCATATAAATCGAAATTCACTGAAAAAACTGAAATTCTAAAACAATTAGAATTTCCTAATTGTAATTGGAAACATCAAGTTTTCACAATTACAATTTGGATCACAAATTATAACTAATTATAATTTGACCACATCAACTTCTCTTTCTCGCAATAAATCCCACAATATTATCAAATAACATTTTGAGTATATAATCCTCTATTATGTGTGACCTATTAGGTTTCCCAGTCAATTGGTAGCGAACATGAATTAATACAAACGTCTTTGAGATTAATAATCTATAATTAATTAGAATTAATCATATCAATTCTAATTTGGATTGGTTTATTAATTCATCAATTAATAAACCCATATTCTCATATCATGAACAGTATCTAGCAACACATCATGACCACCCAAGAGTCCAGGAAGTCAAGTGGCTTGACATGAACCCTTCAATTGTTGGGTATCTCACGCGTATCATATACAGCGCAACAGAAGAATAAGAACGAGATACCATCTCAGGATCCGCATATGTGTGGAAAACAAGACATATATATAGTAAACAAAGAAATAAAGATAACAGCTTTTACCTTTCTTTGTTTGTGTGGAAAACAAAACTTTCCTTCTTCAAGTATGATAATTGTGGCACGATCCAGTAATCCTTTTGAAGAATCACCACGAGAGTTGAATATCTAACCACTATAATCACAGTGTGTAATTATCTCTAACAGTAATCCACACAGAGGATACACTCAAGCACCAAGATTTTCTGTGTTAGCAAAAAACAATAATGGTGGCTGGGGTTTTCCCTTTGTTCTTCTTGTACTTCAAAACAGAGAACAAAGAAGAAGAAGACCCTTGGTGTTTTCTTAGAGAGACACACGAAATTGAGAGAGGGTAAAGAGGAGAGAACAAAAGATCATATCATATATCCTCTTCTGTGCCCTTTAGTTTTTGTAGCATTAGATCATATGACCTTTGGTTTTCATGTTTTGTTTTTTCTTGTTTGACCATTGAAGTCACACGAAAAGCTCAACAATAAAGCCACTTTAGTTATATCTCATATAACCAAAAGCCTCTACAAAATCACATCTGAGAATTCCAAACAATTCTCCAACTGCAATTGGAACCCATCAAGTTCTCAGAATTACAAATTGGCCCATCAATTATAAGTAATTATAATTTGGCCACATCAACTTCTCTTTCTTGTAATAAACCCCACTATGTTATCAAATAACATCTTGACTATATATTCCCCTTTTGTGTGTGACCTATTAGGTTTCCCAGTCAATTGGTAGCGAACATGAATTAATCTAAAAGTTTTTTATATTAATAATCCTTAATTAATTAGAATTAATCCTATTAATTCTAATCAGGATTGGTTTATTAATTCATCAATTAATAAACCCATATTCCCAGATCATGAGCGGTATCTAGCAACACATCATGACCACCCAAGAGTCCAGGAAGTCAAGTAGCTTGACATGAACCCTTCAATAACAAACTACAGTGCAATTAACTCCTTTCACCATACAATATCTCATTCGGTCTAGAGTACGGAATTAGTACCAACTCCCTCCAGAATATATATTAATTCTGACCCGAATATAATTATACTTGTACCAGGAACTCACTACTCTCAATGTGTCTCAATTGGAACCCTTTCCAATACACATACGCCTTGGCCAAGGACTTATAAGTAGTAATTCCTACAAGTAGCCGTGAGATATTCGCCCCTACTATTAGGAGTGGTGAATCCTTTATTAACCCTCTCAACTACTTTCGTTTACCTCACAATGTACCCAATATCCATCTCATATGCGGCCCTCAATTGAGCTCTGGAGATTGGAATCAAAGTACAAGGCTCAGCAAACAAAGTACTTTGGAGATCTCAAGTTTAAGAATACTTGCACGTTTGCTATGTTGAGATTATATCACTGGCACTAAATAGTTATCCATGTAATTATCTCATAGCTAGGTCATCCAATGAACTTGTTCCATTAACAAGCATCCATGTGTTAACTTTGAGGATCCCAATACTCACGGATATGAAAACCACCGCCTAATCAAGATCAGGAAGTCTTAACACATGTTAGTCTTAACGCATTAATGATGTCCTGTCTCATTAATACTATGACTAGGGACTATTTAAGTACTAACACTATACAATGTAGTAGGAATCTTATATCATGATCTCTATCATGATTTTCTTAATACAGTGTTGTACTAGAGACTTTATCCAACAATTATATTACTCAAAAGTAATCAAAAGAAACTGTAAGATAAATAATGCCTTTTATGAAATAAAATATGTCATATACAACATACAAGTGATTGCCTCTAGGGCATAACACTAACATCAATAACAAATTACAGTGTAATTAACTCCTTTCACCATACAATATCTCATTCGGTTTGGAGTACAGAATTAGTGCTAACTCCCTCCAAAATATATATTAATTCTGGCCCGAATATAATAGTACTTGTACCAAGAACCCACTACTCTAGATGTGTATCAATTGGAACTGTTTCCAATACATAATCTCCTTGGCCAAGGACTTCTCGAGTAGTAATTCCTACAATTGGCCATGAGATATTCGCCCCTACTATTAGGAGTGGTGAATCCTTTATTGACCCTCTCAACTACTTTCGTTTACCTCACAATATACCCAATATCTATCCAATAGGCGGCCATCGATTTGACTCCAGAGATTGGAATCAAAGCACACTGCTCAGCAAACAAAGTACATTGGAGATCTCAAGTCTAAGGATACTTGCACGTTTGCTATATTGAGATTATATCACTTGCACTAAATAGTTATCTCATGTGATTATCTCATAGTTAGGTCATCTAATGTACTTGTTCCATTAACAAACATCCATGTGTTAACTTTGAATATCCCTATACTCACGGATATAAGAACCACCGCCATATCAAATTAGGAAGTCTAACACATGCTACCTTAACGCATTAATGATGTCCTGTCTCATTAATACTACGACTAGGGACTATTTAAGTATTAACACTATACAGTGTAGTAGCAATCTCATATCATGATTTTCTTAACACAGAATTATACTAGGGACTTTATCTAACAATTATTTTACACAAAAGTAAATAAAAGAAACTGTAAGATAAATAATGCCTTTTATTAAAATAAAATGTGTCATATACAATGTACAAGTGATTGCCTCTAGGGCATAACACTAATATTAGAGGGAAAAAGTGTACTAACACCTCTCTAATAGACATCTACCATCTTTAGACCTCTAGTCCAACGATCCACGACTCCTGGAATGTTTTCACTTTTCAAGGGAGTTACCCTAAAGTAAACATCCAAGTCATGTTTCCCAAAGCCCTGGATAATTAGATCATTTGAACAGTCATAAGGGGCGATATAGCATAGAAGTTATCTTGTACAAGTCTGTCTTAACTAACTAGTCACATATACACAACATACAAGTATATTGGTTCTACGAAAGAACCCCAACTACATTATATCAAAATATATGCTTCTAGCTTCGTCAGACTACCAACTCATACTCAAATGATAGAGTATTAGTCCACGCTATAGCAATAATAGTCTGAGTTTCTTTTAAATAGTACTTTGAAAACCACTATTATAGGTCCTATTCTACGCATTCGAAATACACTCATGCTATGAAATGAGTGGACTACTCACTGGCTAAAGGTCAGTCATTCTCTATTTGGAATTATAACACAATAATCTATACATGATGAGATTTCCTTCATCAATCGGTTAAGAACAAACATTTATGTGTTAAGTAACCCGTGATCCATACTTCACTCTGAAAGACCACCATTCACATAAATTACTTACTTAAACACAATGGGTCCTTTCCCAACGAAAATCGTACATAAATAAAATGTAAATTCACAAATAAATTTTGAGAATAAATTCTTTTATTAATATTACATCAGATAAACTAGAGGGCATATATTCCAATATATTCATGATGCACGATTTCATAGTCAACTTTATTTGAATGGTTATTTCTTTACAAGTTGAGTACTTTTACTTTACAAATACTGATAATACACCACTCAATGTTCAAATATAAATTTCTGGACTTGCAAACTTTTTGTTGTGACTTGTTCAAAACTTGCATACATGAAATGTTTTCTTAAACTGTCATGAGTACACATAGGACTTACTGAGAAATATTTCTCACACCTTTTTATATCTTGTCTTTAGGTCAATCCTACTTCGAAGGTTGATTTACTTATGTAACACCCCGGAAAACCTAGGCCCGCCAGGGCCGGGGATGTCGCCCCGTCCAAAGGACAAGGGGTCTTTATAACTAGGTCACAAATAAAAATTGCTGAAATGAATAATACTCAAGCTAAAATAGTTTATTACAACCCAAAAATAAATACTTCCAAAGTACATCCATGAAATTCCAAAACAAAACTCATAATTAAAATCATCCACACTTGTCTCCCAAAGCAGTACACATAAAATCAAAAACACATTCTCTTCCAAAGTAGCTACTCACCCACAACAGGATCAACCTGAAAACATGATAAAAGGTGGTGAGACAGAAATCTCAGTAAGTCCGTGTGTGCTTTGAGTGTTTAGCAGAAACAGTTCGTGGATGCAAAGTGTGAAATCTTTATAAGAGAAACATTGGCAAGCAATAAACATCAGTCAAAAGCAAGAGTGGCATTTTGGCTCTTCTAGCCATACATCAGTAATGAAATCAACCACTCGAAAGAAAGGGATATGGGTTACCACACTTTAGGCCACATAACCAGTCAGAATGCCTAACACATTGTGCAGACTGACAAAAGTAGGTGATCGGCCTACTGGGCAAGATACTCCTCCTTCTCTATACCTAAACAACCACCGAGTGTCCATTCCGACAAAAACACAGTCACTTGACTGATACAAAATAAACTGCTAGCTCGGACCGACACGACTCACTAGAACTGGCATCTCATCCGGGAATGACTCACCCCTCAGAGGTGGCCACCTACTGAGAGACTCACCCTAACCCTTCAAAGACTAGTCCTAATAGTCCACCCTTATTGAGTACTCAACGACATTCCCCACTTGGGATAAAATGAACAAAGCATTGTTCTTCATGAAAATAACAATTTGAGGGTTTCCAAAACTTTGCGAGAAATTAGTTTTAGAAAGAGTTTCGAGTTTGGAAAAATCTGCTCATTAACTTTGGAATAATTCCAGCGTTGGAAATAAGGATGAATTCAACCCTCAATTGCCTTCAAATAAACGAGTGTCCATACACTCCATATTTAGCTTGCCATAAGAAAACATTTCACATCGACAGGTTTTATGCAGAAGCTTACCTGATTCTTGCTCACAATAACAAGGTCTCGGACAGATGACCTAACCCCAAATGGGCAAATACAAATCTTAATCAAATTCAAGCCACAATCCACTTCCTCAATTTTAAATCAACTCAATTCACTACTACCATGATCCTAGTGTCCCAAGCTTTAAGGTAAAGCAATAATTGAATAGGTTTATAAGCTCAGTTTAATTTGTTATTTAAAATAATTAATGGATTAGGAAATAAATTCTAATAAGTTGAACGTTTAAATCTTGTTAAGGAAAATTTAGAGTTTATTTGATCAAGAGCCATAGGTGGTACTAGGTAAAATAGTGATTTAATGGTAGCTTAGTTGCTAGAAAATAATTGATAGCTAAAACTAGTTAAGATTAAAATTATTATTTCTTGAAAAATAATAAGTAAATCCTTAAGGGTTTTGATCTAGTAAATATTTTATTAAGTATGAATCTTTTTTCATAAGGCTTTAATTAATTTGCTTTATTTTAGATAATATTTATTTATTTTATTTTCTAGAAAAATCATTATTTATTTGACTAAAATATCCTTTACATATATTATAATTCCAAATCTACCCTTCCTAGGGTTTTCGAAATTCTTTAGCAAAAATTATTAGTAAATATTTTATTCATGAAATAAAATTTGCTTAGGGGTAACTAGATCATGATCAAGATTCCATGGTCAACCATAATCAATAACATACGCAATCCTTCAATTCATCAAATCATCCAAGTCTTGCACATAGGCATAGATCTAAATTTATTATTACATGATTTAACCTCTACTAGCATAAACATGATCACGGCTTCAAAATTTAATCATGCATATAAATCCTATTCACCCATGGTGACATAATCTCTAGCATGCTTCATCACAAATACTACCTATGACATGCATCAAATCTCAACTCATCATTAAATCCACCAATATAATCCTTCCATGCATAAATCTCATCTCCATCTCAATCATACATATACTCATGCTTCAATCAATAACATCACATACACAATCCCATCTCCATTCATCAACCTAGAGACATGATTCTAAATTTTAAAAAGAGGATTGAAGGTACTTACTTGATTGATGAATGACTTGAAGGAGTTTAGAGAAGATCTCAACTCCTAGATGGCTAATCTTGTTCAAGGAGGGTGGCGAAAGCATGATCATGGGAAAAAAGACCATTCGGCCAAGAGAGGAATTTTCGGTCCGAGAGAGAGAGAGAGAGAGAGAGAGAGAGAGAGAGAGAGAGAGAGAGGAAGAGAAGAAGAGATCATTAGCATGCTTATTCATATAGGTTTTTATTAGAGATTAAGTTGAAGAGGATGAAGTCGTTAGAATAAGTTTACCTTGAAGATGTTCTTGTCCAGAAATTTTTGCTTTGATCCGAAGTAGCAAGATGTTTGGAGGAGTTTGATGTTAATATTGGTGTTGATGGATTCACAGAAATAAGTAGACTAAATCTGGAGATTTTCGTGAGGGTTTGAGGTGGTTTGGAGGGTTATTAGGTGTAGAGAAGAAGTAGGTGTTCTTGGTGTAGTGTGTGTATGTTCTTGTTGCTTGAAGAAAATCGAGAGAGAGAGGAAGAGTTTGTGCAGCTACCGATTTTTCTGAGGGAATAGGTCTGGCTGAATTCTAGTAGGGTTTAGGGAGTTGATTCTCTGATTTGGAAGGGAAAAGGAAAGGTTAGTTGTTACAATCCCTGAAGAATATTGTTAGGAAGTGAATTTGGAAAGTAGATATCCTAAGAATATCTTGATTTTTCTGGATAGCTTTGAAGTCTTCCATGGCTGATTGTTTGGACAGAATTTCATGGGATTAATGCTGACTTATGGAGGCTTATGGTGGCTGAAAGTAGGGTGTACAATGATGAAGAAGAAGTCTGGTCCATTGAGCAAAATATTATGGAAGGTTGCTAAATAAGATGACCGAAATTTTGGAAACCAATCAAGCTTAATTGCAGGAATTTTGTAGAGAGATTTTCGGACAGCCATTGATGGAATTTCGTGTAGAAGTTCAAGGGGCCCAATGGAGCTCTGTTGGGGGAGGTTTAAGGAAGGTTTTTGCAGAAGTAGCTTGGTGTTTCAGTTGGAAGAAGAAGAGAAGACGAGCTGGACAAAAATCTGCACAGGAATTTTCGCTGAACAGAATTTTCCTGGCAGAATTTTCGTCTGCCATTTCCAGCAGGTTTGTAGCGAGGTTTGAAGGGGATTTCAGGGGTATTCAAGGCTGGTTTCCAGCCTTCTTTATGGAGAAAAAACATGGTTATGGTGCTGCACAAAATCTGGGAGAAAACAGCTTGATTTGGAGCTCACAATGCTGAATTTCGTACAGGAATTTTTCCTGTTTTACTCTAGCTTGTGCAATCCGAATTTGGGCAAGAAACTTTCAGGTTTCAACTGATCCTAAAGACCATTTTTTTGGTAGCATTTGGGAGGGAATGTGAGCTAGAATTTTTGACCTTTTGAAGGTACAACAAGCTGGAAAATTTCAGCTCATTTCATGAAGACAAAGGAACTAAGTTTGAGGAAAAATTTCAGCAAGCTTTCAAGAGTGATTTTCCTCTTGAATTTTCCCACAAATCATTTACACTTTCCAAACCATGAGAAGCCTTTTACTAGGATATTTTGATCCTAAAAGACCATAGTCCTCTACTGAATTTTCTGGAAAGGAAAAGGATAGAACACCTTGCTCAAGCTAAGGAGTTGGAATTTAAGAAAAGTTAAAGATCAAGGGAGAATGAATTCCCTTTTGGCATTTCGCGAAGAACAAAAGAGTGAAGTGAGAATTCTCCTAACATGTCTCTCCTTGGACATCATCACCACATTGATCTAGGCCCTCATGGCCGAAACCATCCCTTTCCAAGCAAAATAAAATTTACTCAAGCTAAAGCTTCTATGATGGACTTTGAACCTTAAACCTTAAGAATTAATTCCAAGGCTCTAACCACTAAATCACAACAACTCTTGTTGCTATTTCTACTAGAAAAATTATTTCCTATTCAATCCACAAGCTATCTCCTTATTTTCATCTCGGGCAAAAATTACCATTTTGCCCCTCTCACACATCACTCACTAACAAGACTTCAAGATAATAAAAATCAAATTCAAAGCACATAGAAATCATATGAAAACATATTTGATCATGAAATAAAGTATGATATGCATCCCAACCCCCTTACTCTAAGGTTGGTCTTGACTGGGGTTTCACAACTTATGTTGCCATGAGCTTGGAAAATCTATTTTGATGTATTTATTTGTTGGAGATTTTAGTTATCTTCTATTTGTTTTGAGACTTGTATAAGTATTGGCTTTGGGATTGTAATAAGTTTATTTTTTGTTTATTTTCTTCTATATGTTCTATTACCTAGTTAAAAAGACCCATTGTTCTAAGGACGGGGCGACATTCTCGCCCCTTTTGGGGTACGTAGGTAGCAGGGTATTACAAGTGGTATCAGAGCCTAAGTTTAGATAGATTTTGATAATATTTGGATTTATTATACTAAGTTTTATAATCTCTAATACTAATTTATTTATTTTGTTTGTAGGATGGTTAGGAGATTCGCGTCCGTTACCCGAGATTAGCCTTTTATGTGTGGTAGAACACTAGCTCCAGTTCCTATAGTGGACCTATCCTTTTTGGGCACGGAAACCAAACCTAGGTCAGATTAGTTTGAGTTAGAAAGCAGTGGAAATGAGTAGAGGTTGAGGTTTCCAACCCTATTATGCCTAATGATGGTAATAAAGAGAAGATGGAGGTTGAGGTTGTTGAACTAGAGTTACCCGAGCAAGAAGGAGTTGTTGAAGATGTGCAGGTAGTGTACCCTCCTATGGCAGTAGTTGATTTAGTCTCAGATAGCGAGGTTGAAGAGGAAGCTCCTGATCTCAACTTAGGTGGTGAGGGAGGAAATGAGTTGGGTGATGTTAATAGTGAGAAAGGTGAGGAATTGAGTGATGCAGACAATGAGGGAAGAGAAGAGATGGATGATTCTGATAGTGAAATAGAAGGGGGGATGGAAGAGTCTGATGATGAGGAGGAGGAGGAAGTTGTGCTCCTCGGACTCCACCAATAGGAAAGTTTGATATTACCCTTTTTGGCTTTGACTTTGAGGAGTCCGGTGATGAGGGACCTAGTCAGAATGATAGGCTTACCCCCGGTATGAGAGCACTTCGAGAGTTGGTCTTAGGCACGAAGAACAAAGGAAAAGGGAAGGTGGAGGAAAGTCCTAGGAAGAGTAGAACTAATGGTTGTACACTTAGGTTCGGATTAGGAATAGACTATGGGAATAGTAGAGAATGATGGTTCAAAGAATCTATTTCTAACTACTCGAGTAACGAGTAGAGCTGCGAGAAGACTTAGTAGATTAGTGATACAATTTGTTGATTAGGGAATCTATTTATTGAGTTCATGGCCTTATTTACTTTCTTGTCTATGAGTATCTAATTCCTAAAAAGTTATCATCTATGATATCCAGTTTCTTTGTGTTAAAGTATGATTTATTTTGAATAAAACTTTTTAGTATTTCACTTGGAATTATTGAATCAATAGCAATAAGTCTGGTTTGAAAAGGCTCATATACGGAACGCCGTGAAATAATACCTGGGCAGGAGATTCAATTAATCGAGATTCTAAAGCTAAAATTTCACATCTACCATCAATAGGCTTAGCTATGGCATTTATAACACACCCTAAATAGGCGTCACTCATGGGTATTTGAGCAATTCTTCCTGTTGCTTTTACTGAACTTCCTTCTTGTATCATCAAACATCGCCCACTTAAAAAAAAAAAAAAAACTCTTATGTGTTCAATAAGTGAGCAAAAATTATATATGTTATATTTGCATTATATGTTTACATTCATATGTATGTATTTGTCAACCTATAATTGTGGTGATGATGATCAAATATAGCACCTAGACATAAAATTACAACAAGAGGCAGAATTGGTCATGTCAGAAAACCTTCAACACCTGAAGACGAGCCAACAGAGCACTTGCAGCCAGATGTGAGAAAAGAGCATGAAGAAAAGCAAGAGACAGAGCCTGAGGGGTCTCCAAAAGTGATAGTTGGACAGGCCCAATTAAGACCCTACCATTGAATTCAACCAGCTGAGGAAATGTAGTTATTAGAGAAAATAAGTTAAAGCCATAGGAGATGACCAAGTTAGTTGAGCAAAGAGGATGTAAGATCAGATTCAGCCATGGTGCCAGGTTAATTCTTTATTTCTCCGAAAAAAATATGCCCTTTAATCTTTGTTCTGCATAGCCTATATATATTGTGTAGTGTACTATTTATTTGAGTAGTGATGAGCTAGACCATAAGAGTCGAATCCATCAACTGTGTAGAGTTATAGATTTTCTTATTAATTGTTTAACCATTCCCCATCATGCAAGAATGTAGGGATCTATAGGTTTGATTTGAGAGATGACATTTTGGTTGGAGAAGTAAAATTTATTGAGAATCTAACTCTTTTTTCTTTTGACGATTATAGTAGTATATTAGGCATAGAATGATGGTCGAAGCAAGGAGTTAAGTTGGTTATAGAGAAAGAATAATACATCTTTGTGGATCAGATAGGTATGATTAAATTTTAGAAAAGGTGAGGTGAAGGAAGTGTAGAGCATATTGCTAGGAGCGAAGGTTCATAAAATATTATTGAGAGAATACTAAGGATATCTAGCCTGGTGCTGTAGCCTATAGGACCCAGTAGTAATGGTATAAGAAAATGGTGGAATTTTAAAGCTATGTATAGACCAGAGAATATTGGATAGTTTGGTCATCAAGAATATATAGTTACTCCTAATTTAGACTTGAGATTGGGATATCATTAGGTATGAATTTTAGAAGGGGATATACTCAAGATTGTGACTAATATTGAGAACAGGTACTAAGGGCGAGTGGTGATGTCATGCTAATTGACAAGTGCTCTATTACTTATGGAGTAGATGCATGGGATTTCAATCTTTCTTTGCTAATTCTATGGGGATTTTTCATATAATATCTGATGTATTTTGAATGCCATTATGGACATGGAACAGTTGAAATTGGTGTTAGAAATTAGAGATAGCATAAATTTCTGTTAAGTTTGGTAAGTGAAAGTTTATTTGAGAATAGTCCTATTTCTGGAATGAGATTAGAGGCAGTTTTAAGGTAGCCCTAGCCAAGGTAGAAGATGCATGGGATGTTATCAAGTATTGTATCTAAATAGGATCCAAGATTCACAACAAGATTTTAGACTAAGTTCCCAGAGATAATGGGATCAGCTTGGAAGTTTTGTACTGTAGCATATCCTCAAAATTGATAGCCAGTTGTAAAGACTTATTCAGATGCTAAAGCATATGTTTAGGGCTTGTATTCTAGACTTTGTTAATAAATGGACTGAATGCGTGCCGCATGCAAGTAGGCCTAGAACAACAATTACCGATCTTCTATTGGTTTGGCCCTATATGAAGCATTGCAAAGTCAGACATGTCAAGTACAATTATACTAGGGAAAAATAGAAGATATGAAGATTATCAAATCCGGTGAAGTTCGTGTTCAGGAAAAGGCAGAAAAGGTAAAAATAACAAAAGAAAAACTGAAGACTACTCAGAGTCAGCAGAAGAGCTATGCAAATGTTAGGAAGAGAATGTTGGATCTGACACCTATAAATTGGACTTACCAGTTATTTTGTTGAGATTACGAAATGTGTTTCATATATCTCAGCTAAAGATGTACGATTCTAATCCGGAACATATTTTAACGGTGAGCTTTTTCGATTGCAACCAGATTTGAGTTACATGAAGAAGTCGATTAAGATTCTAAATCGAAGCATCAAGACTCTTTGGAATAATCAGCTACCAAAGGTGAAAGTGTTATGGGAGCATCACAATACACAAGAAGTCAGCTGGATTATTACAACCATTGTCAATACCAAATGGAAATGGGAGGAGATAATGATGGACTTCGTTACCGGCGTGCCTATGTCAAAGACCTAGAAGGATGCCATTTGGGCTGTAGTTAATCGACTAACAACAACAACGCATTTTATCCCAGCAAGTGTAAGGGACTTTATGGAAAAGTTAGCTCGGATATATCTATGGAAAATAGTAAAGTTTCAAGGAGTACCATCAAATATCGTCTCTGACCTAGACTCGAGGTCTACATTGCAGTTTTAGACAAAGTTCCAGATATCTATGGGTTTTGATTTGAAGTTCAGAATGCCGGCACATAAGATGCTAAGTGGGAAGCGAAAGAATAGATGAAGCAGAAATATCCCGACTTGAGAGAAAGGTGCACGTTGAATTTCGGGATGAAATTCTTCTAAGGAGTGGAGGATGTAAAACCCCACCTAAGACTACCCTAGAAATAGAGGGAATGGTTGCATTCCATGGCATACTGCATGAATATATTCTTTATGGGTGGAATTGTGCATTTTTAAAATTGCTATTTGTGATTTTTGTGAATTATTTATGCTAGATGTGTGTTTGGGGCAATTAGGGAATTTTGCTTAGGGATAAGAGAAGAAGAAACCTAGATTTTAGAAGAGAAGAGAATTAGGTTGGCAAAATAAGAATAAGAATTATTGTGGTTAAGTGGTTAGAGCTTTGTGGTTAATTCCTAAGGTCTTGAGTTCAAATCCCATCAACTATGTATTATTTTTTATTATCCTAACTAATGTTTGAATTTTATTTCTTGCATTCCATGAAATTAAGAATAATGTCTTGGGGAAGATACAATGATAATATTCTAAGTATGCAACCTTGTCCTAAAAGAAAATCTAGAGGAGTTTTAATCTCCACTGTTTTAGCAACCAATGTCCTAGCATGTTTGAATTTGAAATATTCATATTTCTTGAATTCATTTAAATTTCCTTATATAATATTTTAGAATATCTTGGTTTTAACTTTTTAAAAGAAAAATCTCAGCTCTTGGAGAATTAGTTGGCTGAAATATAGGACGTATACTAGTATATTTGTTTTCCAAATTAAATCACCATGAGTTCTTCTCTAAAGAATTTCATTTTGCCTATTCTTTTTTTGGTGCAGAGCTGGAATTTTCCCAACTCTTCCTCTTGGTTGAACTTCCGAAAATATGCAGCAAAATTACCTTTTCTTTCTTTAGTATCAACAACTATTTCATGTGTGTAGGCAGTTGAAAAATCACTTAGAAAATTGGAGCCATCATAGCTTCAACAAACCAGAAAATTTTTCAGCAAACCACAAAGTAATTTAGCCATAGGAGTTGAGCATTCAACCCACGCATAAGTTCATCTAAAGTCCTCTTCTTTTCCTTCAAGATCATGGATGAAAGCCATAATTAATAGACCTTGAAAAATTCCTATTTTACAACTGCAAATCCATTCAAAATAATTTGAATTCTTGCTAACAAACCACCTAGATCTTATCACTTCCTCTAGCTAGCTAACCAATTTTTTTTTCAGCTTTTCCAACCTTCAACTACCTAGCATTTCTCTTCATTTTCTTCTTCAATTCTCCTTCATTTCTTCACCATATTTTTGGCGATACTAGGGACCTAGTAGAATATTTTTTCTTCTTCACCAACCTTGGCCAACAAAACTCCATTAAAGTACCTCAAATCTCTTCTAGTTTTTCTCTATTCAAAATACTTTGAATTTGAAAATTAAAACCCACCATTTGCTCCATCAAACACTCACCTATCTAGCAATCAATCCTATCAAACCAAATCAGAAATTTTGCACTCATTTCCATGAGGAATTTTGGCCACACCATCCAAGAGAACTACCCTACTTCATCTAGCTTTCTCTTGTATTCTCTCAAGAACACCAAGAACACACACTACCTGCCTTCAACCATTTAGTCACTTTTATAACATCCCAAACTACTCTAAAACCTTCAAATCAATTAGAGATTACAATATTCTTCCCTTTGGTGCACTTTATAACTCCAAAACAACCAAAGTTGATCCTCTTTTTGGATTAAACAAGCCTTGTAGTTCAAGACAAGAAGAACACCAAAAAGGTAAAATAAGTGCAACTATCTCATTCTTATTCTTTTCTTTATCATCTCAATCTCTCTCTTACACTCTCTGTTGGCCGAATCATTGGTGGCTATCTTTGGACAACTTCAATCACTAGAGGACTCATCAAAACACTCATAGGCTTTCATTTGTTAAAACAACACCTTCGACTCAAAACGGTCATCAAACAAGTATTTTGTCCTAACTCCCTCATTTATTTTCAAACTTAAGATTAATAGGATGATGGCTTATTGATATGATAATGGATGATTTTATGATGTATAGATTGAGATGTGTATTAGGACTATTCTATGAAGTAGATTTGGATTTTGATTGTAACATGAGGTTATGATATGTTGTTAGCATATTTTTGAATTGGGTCTATATAGCACCAGCATGAGATGATATGGTGGATAGGGAGATTGTTGCTCTTATGATTTTGCTAAAGCTCTAATATTGTTGATCTTGCCGTCAATTACCATGCAAACATTTATATGGCAATGATACTACTTTCGCTATGAAAATTCTTATTATCACCCTACTCGTATGATTACTACTTTATTTATTAATAGAAAAATTATTACTACCTTTAATACTAATAGCAATATTATTGCTACTCTTGAAACTTCAATCGCTATAATTATTTTTATCATTACTACTAACACTATTATTTTTAATAATAATAATAATAATAATAATAATAATAATAATAATAATAATAATAATAATAATAATAATAATAATAATAATAATAATAAAAGTATTATTATTGATATTACTATTTTTGAGTAGCATCTATAGTATTAATATTACTACCATTATTATTACAAAACATCATCACTTTAGAGAAATATTAATAAAACTTATACTATAATCATTATTATCACTACTAGTCATATTATTTTTTATTTAATCCTATTATTATTATTATTATTATTATTATTATTATTATTATATCAAACATATATATATATATATAATATCATCATTACTATTTATATTATTATTTTCATTATCCTTATAGGAATATTATTATTTTATACTTTTTGACAATATTACCATTGTTTGTTATACTCAAGTAATACTTATATCACCTACTTATGTTACTATAGTATCAAATTATTTTTATTAACCTTGAGATTATTTTATTAATTAAATTTAGAACCCCTAAACCATTAACATCATATTTGAATGTTGCTATTGATTATATCTATGTAAAGTTGGGAGTTATTTGTACCTATGCAATTTTGTTGCTTAGTTGTGCACCAATGGTGACATATACCTTGTGTTTACCCCAGATATGGTTAGGTTGCCTTGAGTAAGGCTTGGAGGATTATTTTGCCAAGTGGAATCAAGAGTTCAAAGTAAGTCCTTGCATAAAGATGTTTGTGAACAAAAGTGCTTCTGCAAGTCAAATGCATGGATTGCAGTGGAAGATGTACTTTGGGATGCAATTATAGACAATTTATTCCTTCTGCTAAAATAAAATAATTTTAGTCAAGCAAACAATTTTCCAAGCAAAACAATAAATTTTTCTTAAACAAATTTTTACCTAAGGTTGTTTGAAAACCATAATTGCTACTTCAAAAAAAGCTCTTCATTGATTTTACATTTTCTAAATGGAATAAACATAACGTTGAGTACTCAATAAGGGTAGACTACTAGGACTAGCCTTTGAAGGGTTTGGTAAGTCTCTCAGTAGGAGGCCACCTCTGAGGAGCGAGCTCTGCCTAGACAAGATGACAGTTCTTGTTGGTCAGGCCGGTCCGAGCTCGCAGTACAGTTCAGGTGGACTGTTTACTTCCAGAATGGACAACCGGTAAATTTGGGTATAGAGATAGAAGAGTATCTCACCTAATGGGTCATACACCCACCTTGTATCAGAATACACAAAGTGTGACATTTTGATCATTCTCTTGTCGTAGTACACAATGTGTGGTACCATGTCTATTCATGATGAACAGTTTCATAGTCAACTTTATTTAAATGGTTATTTCTTTACAAGTTAAGCACTTTTACTTCACAAATGTTGACAATACACCACTCAGTGTTCAATGACAAATTTCTAGTCTTGCGGACTTCTTGTTGTGACTTGTTCAAAACTTGCATACATGAAATGTTTTCTTAAACTATCATGAGCACACACAGGACTTACTGAGAAATATTTCTCATACCTTTTTATATCATGTCTTCAGGTAGATCCTATCTTGAAGGTTAATTTACTTATGTTGCCATGAGCTTGGAAGATCTATTTTGATGTGTTTATTTGTTGGAGATTTTAGTTATCTTCCATTTGTTTTGAGACTTGTACAAGTATTGGCTTTGGGATTGTAATAAGTTTATTTTTGATTTATTTTCTTCTATATGTTCTATTACCTAGTCATAAAGACCCCTTGTTCTAAGGACGGGGTGACATCTCCGCCCCTTTTACGGTACGTAGGTAGCGGGGTGTTACAATGCTACTCTCAAATTTCAAGCATAAACCTACATCATAAATTCCTCATAAACGAATCTAGCAAAACTAACACCAAGTTCAAAAGTATGTGCAAGATACAAAATTTTAACATAAGCCAGATTAAACATTATAAAACAATAAATTCATCATTTCATTCAGTGAATTATAACTATCTTTTTTTCCACTTTAGGAATTTCTCCTTTCTTTCTCATATTTTTTTTCCTTTTTTCACGGAGCTTAAAATTGTGTTTGAGTTGTCATATATTTGAATTTATGCCCAAAACTGACTATGTATTTTAATATTATATATGTTGCAATAAATTATTATATTCATTCATGATTGTTTGTTTGCATATATTTGCACATCAAGATTCAAGTATGACAAGTAAATGACCTATATGTTAGGTTGTTCTTCATATTAAGATATAGGTTATTGATACTTGAGATACAAGAAAAATGTTGTTCTTGTTCTTGATGCATAAGAATTAGGTGTATAAAAATCATATAATTTCAAGTCCATCTCTAGCCAAATTTTAATTAAAACACTAATCCCCAAATTGCACATCTGAACAAGTATACTCATCGCAAGTATAGTATAGGGAATTAACGAGTATTGATCCTCAAGAAACAACTATTATTGGTTACCTTTCATTCATTGTTTAACCAACCCAATAAAGTGATAAGAGAATAAAAAAGAAAATAAAAAAATATATATACAATTCAAGGACGAAAGAATATGTAATTTAACAAAAATATTCTTGAAGAAATGATGAAAAACTATATAGCAATTATCACAATCAATTATTATCTTGGCATCATGAAGGATTAAAGTAGACTCACTTCTTTTGCAATCTATGAAATCACTATCTTCTAGCAAAATCAGTGAATATATTCTATCTCAACTAATTTACCAAGAAGATGCATTAAAATCAATCCTTACATAAATACCTATATTCTTGGTGATTTAAAGCATGAAATTAGCCAATGAATCTATATTCTAACAATCATCAACTAATCTTTGATTATCAAAGTTCTTGACAATTAACCACCTTTTCAAGAAAGTTAAGAGATAATAATTATGAAATTAATTAAATTGAAACAATTATCAACCTCTTTTGCAAGCAAGTTATAAAAATAATCAATTAATCAATTCCTTCATTAAAACAAGTAATCAATTACCAAGAATAATAATAAATTGATCAAAAGACTAAATTAACTCAAAAATCATGAATCCCAAAATAATGTTAAATTACAATGAAAATATTAATCACATCATTATTCTAGAAAAAGAAATTAATAGTAAAAGAAAGAACTCATAAACAAGGCCCCTTCTTTTTCTTTGAAGACCTTCTTGAACAATACCCCTTGATTGATGAATCTTCTCTTGAATGATTGATTTGTAGCTTTTATCCTTGGATTCATATGTTTTTCTTGTGTTTTCCTTGCTTAAATAGGCACTCAAGATGCAAAAAATCATTCCCTAAGAGTTCTAGACTGAGTACAAGTTGGAAATTACCAAAACTCTTAGGGAATTCCCAAATTCGCGCATAATAGGAAAATTCACCGCCTCTGGATAGTATTGGATCGGCACTGGCCGTGCACTGTTTTGGCCTAATATGCTCTGTTTTTTTCCTGCCTTTTTTCCCTTGTTCCAGCCTTAGGTTGGCGCCGGCTCCGTGGGACATGGTCGGCGCCTGCCGTGCACTGCAACTACAATTCATCATTTTTCCTTAGTTCTGCAACAAAACACCAACATACCTTTCCCAATGTAAAATATCAAATATTACTAGTTATTTAATCAAATCTATCACAAAATAACCTCAAATAACTAAAAATTATTGATGATTTTAGCCTCTATCACAGTCCCCCACACTTGAATCTTTGCTCGTCCTCAAGCAAAGCACTTAAGATAAGGAAAAACAAGACAATACATGGTTAACTTTCAAAATTTTTTACTATAACAAAGCCAAAATTCTCCTTCAAACTTTAGACATGACCTTGTCATTCTTTTAACCCTTTGAAAACATTTTGCATGTTGAAGCATTAGATCAAACATTCCAAGGCCCTTAAAGTCAAGTTAAGTAAGTTTACACTTTAGTCTAAGAAAATTATTTCATATTTCAAACAAAAAACATAGGCAATATGAATCATACAAGTTAAGCTATCTAACCAGCTCAAGTATTATAAACTAAAAAATTGCACAACTCAAATAGTGATTTAAGGAAAACACTCCACTCTTATTTTTCAGTGACTTAGGGAATTAATAGCTTCAAGTGAATTGATTCCTCTTCATACACCATATTGGCTCTCTTATACTCATTATACATTTTATTCAAGATTTTTTTTTCAACACTTCTCTTTCCTTGGTTTTTCTTGCCCTTTTACCTTGAGGATAGTCTCAAAAGAGTATACCAAACAATACTTGCTACTTCTTTCCATATTAACCCCCCCTTTTTTAGCAAAAGGTCTACACTAAAATTTAAAAATAAGAGCATTTCTTTTTCAACTCATATAATAATGCCTTTTTCCACTCATTATTTTTTTCTAACACTTTCTCACATTCCTTATTCATTACTTAAAGTCTAGAAAACTTCAAACTCATAATACAAGAATTAGTTAACAACTTTTTATATAGTCATCACATCATCCACATTCAAATTAGATGAGTAAAATAACATTCAAATTCCAATGTATAAACAAGATTAACTTAAATTCTCAAGACTTAACATATCCAATCCAATAAACCAATTCACTGTTAAAAATCCAGCCAATTTAAATGACAAAAATCATATCCCAAGTAGGAAAGATAAATGTCGAAAAAAATAACCCAAAACTAGCATATATAGAATATATTTCCAATTGTAAACCCTCCCTCATACTTAAATTGGGCATTGTCCTCAATGGCCAAAAATAGAACAAATAAAGCAAAGCCAATGGACTAAAATAAATATATAGGAAGAAGATAAGAAAAGAAAATACTTCCATAGTGGAGTAGGTTCCTCAAAATAGGTGAATCCATCACAAAGGAGCATTGTTAAGGGTACCTAAAAAATAAAACCAAAGAAACAAAACAAAAACATAAAACTAGAAAAGGAAAATAAACTAAAATAAAATAAAAACAAACTAAGAAATAGCCTAAGAAAAGTCTATGCATCACGTAGAAAAACATCCACATAATCCAAATTATCAAGAGTCTCACCAAAATAATGCTTCCACTCGATTCCCATTTAATTTAAAAGTGTCGTTAGTTAGATGAGTAACTTCAAGAGCACCGAATGGAAAGATCTTACTTACCATATACAGCCCAAACCATCTTAATTTTAACTCACCTAGAAAGAGTCATAAGCGAGAATTAAACAACAACAGTTGATCACCTTCCTTAAGCTCCCGATTTTGGACAATGTGTTTGTCATGCTATCGTTTTACCCTTTCTTTGTATATCTTGGGACTATCATAGGCCTCCATACGCAATTCCTCTAATGCATTCAAGTGGAGCAATCTAGATTTTCCAGTGAATTCAAGATCAAATTTAGCAAGTTTTATAGCCCAATAAGCTTTGTGTTCAATCTTTACTGGTAAATGACAAGATTTCCCATAAACCAAGCAAAAACAAAGTAGTACCTATGGGGGTCTTAAAGGAAATCCTATAGACCCAAGGTATCATCCAATTTAAGACTCCAATCCTTTCTTGTCTGATTCACCACTTTTTCCAAAATTCTCTTAAGCTCTTTATTCACTACCTCAACTTGGCCACTTGTTTAAGGACGATAAGGGGTAGCGAACTTGTGGGTAACAACCTAAGTGTTTGAGAAATTTTTCCAATTGGTTATTGCAAAAATTTATTTCCCTATCACTAATGAGTACTTTAAATACACAAAATTGGGTAAAAAACTTTTAAGAAATTTGACCAAAACCCGTGCATCTTTAGTGGGTAAAGCTTGTGCCTCAACCCACTTAGACACATAATCAACCACAACCAAGATGTATTTGTTACCCAAAAAATTAGGAAAAAGGCCTATGAAATCTATCCCCCAACAATCAAATATTTCACAAGCTTAAAAATTTTGCAATGGCATCTCATTAGATTTAGAAAGGTTACTGGTATGTTAACACCTATCACAATTTTGAACAAGCTTGTGAGAATCTTTAAAAAGGGTTGGTCAATAGAATTTGGACTCAAGCACCTTTCTTGCGGTGTTGTTAGCTTGGTAGTGGCCTCCCATGGGTCCTTCATAACAATGTTTTAAAATGTTCGCACTTTTCTCGGAATTCACACACCTTCGAATAACATGATCCGCACAACACTTGAACAAGTGAGGATCTTCCCAAAAATAATGCTTTACTTCGGAGAGGAATTTCTTCTATTGTTGCGATATGAAATCCTTAGGAATTATTCCTACAACCAAGTAGTTAGTAAAATTTGCAAACCAAGAAGTTTGAGAAATCTCACCATTAACAAGTAGAAGTTGTTCATCTAAGAAGATGTCATTAATGTCTTCTTCTACCAATGGCTCCAAGTTGGGGTTCTCCAACCTAGATAAGTTATCCGCAGCCAAATTTTTCGTTCCCTTCTTATCCCTAATTTCCAAGTCAAATTCCTGTAGCAATAAGACCTATCTTACCAATCTTGGTTTGGAATCATGCTTGGTTAGTAGGTATTTAAGGGCAGAATGATTTGTATATACAATAACTTTGGACAAAACAAGATAAGAATGGAATTTATCAAAAGAAAACACTATAGCAAGCAATTTTTTTCCATTGTGGTTTAGTTTTTTTGTGCCGCCGTAAGAGTCTTGCTACATAGTAGATTGGTTGAAAATGTTTATTCCTCTTTTGTCCAAGCACTACACCTACTGCATAGTCACTCGCATCACATATTAGTTCAAAAGGAAGAGAACAATCCGGTGCACTTAAAATAGTGGAGTTGATTACTTTCGTTTTAAGCACATTAAAGGCATTGAGACATGTATCATCAAAATTCAAAATAACATCTTTTTTAAGTAAAGAAGTAGGAGATTTAGAAATGTTTGAGAAATCTAAGATAAACCTCATATAAAAACCAGCATGACCAAGAAAGCTTTGGATAGCCTTCACCAAAGTAGAAGGAGGAAGTTTCCCAATTGCTTTAATTTTTACTCTATCAACCTCAATACCTTTTCTTAAAATCTTATATCACAAAACAATACTTTCATGCACAATAAGGTGACATTTTTCCCAATTAAGCATGAGGTTGGTCTCTTCACACCTTTGGAGCACTTTTTTGGGATTGGCCAAACACAAATCAAAAGAATCACTAAAAACAGAGAAGTCATCCATAAATACCTCCATGATATACCCCACAAGTCCTTCAAAGATGGCCATTATATATCTTTGGAAAGTTTTTGGACCATTACAAAGATCAAAAGGTATACGGCGATATGCAAAAGTACTAAAAGGGCATTTAAATGTAGTTTTCTCTTAATCCTCTAGTGTTATGGGAATTTGAAAGTAACTGGAAAGACCATCTAAGAAATAATAAAACTCATGTCCGGCTAATCTTTTGAGCATTTGATCAATAAAAAGGAAAGGAAAACAGTCCTTCCTAGTTGCCTCATTCAACTTCCTATAATCAATGTAAACCCTCCAACCAGTTATCAATCTTATTAGGATCAACTCATTTTTTTTTCATTTGAGCTTACCGTCATTCTTCCATTCTTTGGTACCACTTGTGTTGGACTTACCCAAATACTATTAGAAATAGGGTAACTGATGCCTGAATCTAAGAGTTTAAGTACCTCATCTTTTACCACATCATTCATATTTGGGTTTAACCTACGTTGGGGTTATACTATGGGCTTTGCTCCTTCTTCTAGCAATATTTTGTGAGTGCAAAAGGAAGGGCTAATTCCCTTTTCATGCTATAACTCCCTTATATTTTCCCAATAAGCTTACCAATTTAGTCTTTTGTTCCACAGTAAGGTCCTTTGCTATGATCACTAGCAATTTTCTTCCATTAGCAAAAAATGTGTATTCCACGTGCTCGGGGAGGTCTTCTAGGTCTACTTCCATTGGTTCCTCAATGGATGACTTCATCCTTCCCAAACTATTTTTTTTCAGTTTCTTCGAACTCTTCTAACTCAAGAGTGCTATTTAAGTCCCCTAAATATGCAATTGATCTCTCTATCAATTCTGTAGAGATATTGCTTAATAATTCTTGCACAAAATCAAAGATAGACTTATCAAGAATATCAACCCTCAAACAAGAATTATCAAAAGATATACATGCTTTTGTGGATGTGAATAATGACTTCTTCATCCCCAACCTTAAGTGTGAACTTTCCCCCATAAACATCAATTAAAGCTTTGGCAGTAGCTAGAAAGGGTCGTCCTAGGATTAAAGTGACTTTCGAATCTTCATCCATGTCAAGAAGAACAAAATCCATAGGAAATATGAATCTATCTATTTTAACAAGTACAAATTTTACTATTCCCCTAGGATATTTAATGGACTTATTTGCAAGTTAGATGCTCTTCCTAGTGGGTTTAGACTATTGGGGATATATCCAAAAATAATTTGTACTTATACTATTGTCGTTATATATTTTTATGAGGCATTTCTTTCCATGATTAGTGCATTTAGTTTTGTAGTCATCAAGTACGTGACTTGATAGTAAAATCCTATAACAAATAGAATAACTATTCTTAAATTGTCCCTAATCGATTATTATTAGTAGAACAATAATAAATGAAGATTAGTATGTTTGTGACTTGATGGCTATATTTTACTGGTTTTAGATATATGGGATATCAAGTCAAAATATAAATAAATATTTGAGAACATTATATTAGACATGACCCACTGAAAGAGTACTTTATGGGACATGTCATAAGTACTTTCTAGCCATAATGGTATTAGAAGTCCTTTGACCTAAATTCATCATAGTTTCCTACTTGGTAAATTTTATAACTTGACGTTGTCTTTAACTAGATAATAAAATTAGACCATTGTTGGATATAGAATAAACCAGGGAGAGGAATATGATTGATAGTGAAGGAATTTGTCCCTCTCATTCTTGGGAGAGATGTCCATGGGCCCCTTGATAAGTTAGACTGTAAAAATGCATGACCATGTTCAAATATATCAATTTGAAATATTAATATTATTTATTTGAGCAATCTACTATGAGATCAAGAAATAGTTGATTAAGCTTAATAAGGATGGCATGCTCCATGCCTTATGCTCAATCTGGATATCATGTGACAAAAAGACTAAATATAAAGTTATTGTTTGGTTCAAAGAGATCACTGATCTTCATTTAACCTTGATAGTTATAATATTTTGCTAGAAATCGCTTATAACTTGTGGGCCATTTAAATGTGATTTGGTCACATTGTCAGTATTAAATAAACCTATAAGGCCACATATTAAGCAAATACATTAGGTTATTTTTTTCTAGTGACTAGGTTCGATGAATCTAGAATTCTAGATACATCGAACCTAGAAAAATGACTAGATACAATGAATTTGGAAATATGTCCACATTCGATGTATCTTGAGGATGTCCAGATTATAAGAATCTGACTTGGTAAATTAATTAGTTAAATTACCGAGATAATGGCAGAACCTTATCATATCTTTTTAAATTTTAATTTGAATTTAAAAATAAGATATGATAAGAGTTGGACTTCAAGAAGTTCGTGTGATTTTAAAAGAAAACCCTAGCCATCTTCTTATGGCAGACTTCTCATAAAATTTTTGTGCTTTCTATAACTAAAAAATTTAGCCTCTAAAAACCTTAGGCGCTAGCACTCCCGAGTAACGAATTGAGTTCATCGTATGTATCTGATAGAGGGCATTTGCGCATTGCAGCATCTAGTGATCTTCCGAAGTGCACATATGCTTGGGAATCTAAACGCAGAAGTCTTGCTTTCGGCAATACAGAGATAATTTTGTAAACCCTTAATCGACCTAAGTTGTTTGGCCTGGGTCCTTAGAAAGGTTTCGTGAATATTTTCTGCGTTTAAGAGTCCATGAAACCTAACATAGGCTCACCTACGTCTAACTTCTTGAAAGTTTATATGGCAAAAGATTAATGCTAGCACCTAAGTCTGCTAATGCATTACAAAATGTAATAGTACCAACAAGACAAGGAATAGAAAAACTTCCTGGATTATTTTCTTTATGCGGCAAATTCAGTTGGTCTTGCAAGATGGTGGAGCATTCTTCATTCAAAACCACAATAGACAATTCTTCCAATCTTTTCTTATTGACAAGCATGCTTTTAAGGAAATTTGCATATTTGGCCATGTGTATCAAAGCCTCACTGAGTGGCATGTTTATGTGCAATTTTTTGAAAATTTCTAGAAACTTATCAAATTCTACATATTTTCTTACTTTTTGTGCTCTAGTGGGGTAAGGAACCGGTGGTCGAAAATCTAGATTTTTGGCTTGCGTTTTGCGTGGTGTACAGAGGGGAGCCGGTGCAGACCTAGCCTCTTGAGCCTGCGCCAGTTTTTTTCTAGAATTAGGCAGCTCTTTACCACTCCTCAATGTAATGGCGGCTGAATCCTCCTGAGTTTCCAACCCCAATGGTGACCTTTCTTGGGATTTTAACACTAGGTTCGTTAAAAATCAAATTCGTCTTTCCATGTTTCAAAAATTTCCTCAAAATTTTCAAGTGTGTCATCTATTTCGTGAAATCGTATGGTCAAATAGGTTGCAAATTTTCCAAATATTGCTTCTAGAGCAATTGAATCCAATGGCTGAGGTGTCATCTCTTGAGAATTGTAAGGGTGTTGCCTTACACTCCAATTGGCTATGTTACCCATATACGATAGCTTGTTAGTGTCATGAGTACAGTATTAAGTCAAGTTAATGAGTAAAATACAACATAAGCTAAATTTATTAAGGTACACTTATATACACAACAAGATATGAAACTATTTACGTGAAGAACATATACACATATTTACATATGGACATATATACATATAAACATGATTAAATCAATGAAATTTAAACTTTCATGATATTATTCACTGATAACAGTGCTAAAAACTTTATGCATAAGATTTGGGTTTATAAAAATTATATAATTTTAAGTCCATCCCTAACCAAGTTTTAATTAAAATATTAATCCCCAAATTACACATATAGGTAAGTATACTCATCGCAAACATAGTATAGGGAATTAACGAGTATCAATCCTCAAGAAACAACTACCATTAGTTACCTTTCACTCATTGTTTAACCGACTTAATAAATTGATAAGAGAATAAAAAGGAAAATATATATAACTCAAAGATGAAAGAATATGCAATTTAACAAATGTTCTTGAAGACAACCTAACAATTATCACAATCAATTATTATATTGGCATCATGAAGGATTAAAGTAGACCCACTTCTTTTTGCAATCAATGGAATCACTATCTTCTAGCTAAATCAGTGAATATATTCTATCTCAACCAATTTACCTAAAAAATGCATTAAAACCAATCCCTATATTCTAGGTGATTTAAAGTATAAAATTAGCCAATGAATCTATATTCTAGCAATCATCAACTAATATTTGATTACCTATGTTATTGACCATTAACCCATTTTTTAAGCAAGTTAAGAGATAAAAATTATGAAATTAATTAAATTGAAACCATTATTAACCTCTTTTGCAAACAAGTTACAAAATATATATATATATATATATATATATATATATATTCAATCAATTCCTTAATTAAAATAAGTAATCAATTACCAAGAATAATAATAAATTGATCAAAAGACTAAATTAACTCAAAAATCATGAATCTTAAAATAATATTAAATTACAATAAAAACATTAATCACATCATTGTTCTAAAAAAAGAAAATAAAAGTAAAAGAAAGAACTCATA
The DNA here is from genome assembly GCA_026120185.1 of Voacanga thouarsii. Classification (NCBI taxonomy): domain Eukaryota; kingdom Viridiplantae; phylum Streptophyta; class Magnoliopsida; order Gentianales; family Apocynaceae; genus Voacanga; species Voacanga thouarsii. The sequence goes on along the minus strand of JANUWF010000528.1, from coordinate 938,516 downwards.
GACAAGCCTCTTTATTCTTCCTTGAAGATCTTCTTGAACAATACCCCTTGATTGATGAATCTTCTCTTGAATGATTGATTTGTAGCTATTTTTTCCTTGGATTCATATGTTTCTCTTGTGTTTTCCTTACTTATATATGTTCGATGCTAAAAATCGTTCCCTAAGAATTCTCAGCCGAGTACAAGTTAGAAAATACCAAAACTCTTAGGAAATTTCCAAATCCGCGCATAACAGGAAAATTCGCGACCTAGCCCCTCACGATTGGAGCCAGCCGTGATCTATTTCTACCTAACGTGCTCTATTTTTTTTTTCTCAATTTTCCACCTGTTCTAGCCTTTGGTCAGCACCGACTCTGTGGGACACGACCAGCATCGGCTGTGCACTGCAACGGCGATGGTTTTTCGTTGTTTTTCCCTTAGATCGGCAACAAAACACCAACATACATTTCCCATGGCAAAATATTAAATATGAAGGATTATGACTAGTTATTAAATCAAATGTATCATAAAATAACCTCAAATAACTAGAAAATTATTAATGATTTTACCCCCTATCAATTCTTTTAATAAAATTGGGCATTTCATTATACTTTGGTTTCCAAATGAGGAATGATTTATCATAACCAGTGAGTAATTCTCTTGCACAATAAGTATAAGCGTATTTAAAATACATAGAACTGGATATGTAGTAATACTTTCTAATAAAGTACTATAATTAAAGAAACCAAACAGTTACTATTATAGTGTGGACAAATACCTTAAGACTAAATTGTAAGCTGGCTGGTAATCTGTGAAGTAGGATTCATGTACTTTGATGTTAAAAGGGATCGCGGGAAAATAAACAGGTGTAGCAGAAGTAAACTTTTTAAAATTTTCCCGTTAAGTGATCTAGGAGACTTACTTTTTTGTTGTGTAGATCAACTAACCGGCACTAGGGTTGGATCAGACGGTGCTTCCTAGAGAGGTACTGTGACTTGTTCTGCAGGAATGTCAACCAAATGCCTGCTCTCATGCACCAGTTTGCTAGCTCTCAGGTCTTTCAGAATATTCTCTAAACTTTTCTGAAGTATCCTGCTAGTAAAAGTAGGAACAAGATGAAAACCATGAAGAAACCGGAAGAGCTACTGTGTAATAAAACAAAGAAGAGAAAAGGACAATGGCCAGACTAAGGAAGCTATTTCTGTTGTTCTTTTCCTACATTAATAATAGCATGCAAAACTAGACGAAACAACAAGCAACCCTAATCTCACACACACAATCACTGCATTCTTTTTCTTCTATAAGCTAACTACCAAGGTTATAAAAACCCCTGTAACCGCCCACACAAATCTTGGTAGGTTATGGATTTGGTCCATCTTTTTATTAAGTCCAAGACTTATTAATTTACCTCATTTATTAATTAATTGATCCTCTTAGGCCCAATATAAAAATTACTCAAATAATTAATTAATAAACTAATTTAATTAAATTGGCCTAATAAATTATTTTAGATCAAATAAATAATTAATTGGACTCTCAAAATAATTCTTCCAATATTAATCTCATCCAGTAAGCCCACATGGTAAATAAATTACTGAAGTTACTTGAGCTATTCTGGGATAAAAAGACATATTATACTTGACTATTAAAATGACTAAAATACCTATACTAACAAATAGTTGTATTTTATCATTTTAAATATTTCATTTATCACCATATGAAAATATTGACCCCAAGAATAATACTGTCAATGCGTTATCTTTGACCTATAAGTGTAATGACTAAAATACCCCTCTACGTAGCACATATCATTGAGATAGGAGAAATGTACTAACACCTCTCTTAATAACATCTACTATCTATAGATCTTTAGTTCGATAATCTATGACTTCCAATATGTACTGGCTTATTTTTGGGAGTTATCTAAAAGTATACAATATTAAGTCATATTCGTAGAGTCATGGATTATTTAGATTATCTTGGATAATTAAAAAAGGGTGATATCTCTATTTGGGAGTATAGAAGCCATCTTGTATGAATCCGTCTTAGCTAACTAGTTATATATACCTAACATACAAGTATATTGATATTATGATAGAGCTTTACCCATAGTATATCAAAGGATAATTTTGTCTTCAAATAACTTGAGTTCATTTGATCAAATAAAAGAAATTTAAGAGTTCAGGGATAAAAACTACTCATTTTGGAGATCATTTTGTGGCAGATGATAAGTAATGTTTGAGGAATCTTGGGTGCCTTAAGAATCCGACTTCAACTTTCTTTGGTCAAATTCTATTCAAATAAGAGGGCAACAAGAAATGAATCAGAGAGGTAAGCAAGCATTAGTTTTGGTCTAGAAGAGAAAAGGAAGAGAGAGAACTAAAAAGAAAAAGAAAATGGTATGCCTTCTTGATTTGTTAATCTGTGGAGAAGAAAATATGAATTTGATCTCGAAGAAGAAAACTCCTAATTTGTTTGATGTTAAAAATAAGATATAGAGAAAGGGTTGGTAGTCCTCTTGATGGTTTTCAGTGGTTTGGAGTGGCTTATGGGGGAAATTCTTGCATAGTCCGTAGACCCGTAGACCATATGCATTATAGAGTTGTATCGTATAATTTTTACTGCATAAAGTACAATCCTTCAAAGGATATGGTCCACATGGACCAGGTCCATGCTAGAATTTTTAGGCTTATGGTGTTTGAGGGTGATCAAGTTGTTGAAAATTATAAGTGTGTGTTCTTAGTGTTTTTGGTATTCTTGAGAGTTCTAGAAAATAGAATAGAATAAAAAGTAAGGCTTGAAGATTTTTTTCGGTTGCTTGAAGTGATGATTGCTGAATGGTGTAGTGATTGGTGAAGAGTTTCGGTAGCTTGATGTTAGAAGGATTATAAGGGTGAAATGTGGTTTTGAAGTTTTGAAATTTGAAGGAATGTTGAGAGAAGGGTGGGACATGAAGAATTGGTAAGATGCTAATAGAGATGGAAGATAGAAGTGGCAAATGAATAAAGAAAAAGGAGAAGAGATTTTCAGATTTGGCGAAGAACAAGGAAGACTAATATAGTCATCTTGTATAGCTGAACCGTATGGAGAGAGATTCTAGAGGTTTTGCTAGAATTTAAAATTTAATTTTTGAAGGTCTAAAATGGTGGAATTATGGCAGCTAGAAAAAGTTTGAGGGGCTACATGGTGTATTTCGATTGCTATGGTGAAGGGAAGAGGAAAAGAATGGTTGTAATGATCGAGAGCTTAGAGGAGAATAGAAGAGAAGACAAAAAGAAGAGAGGGAGCTGAAATGGTTAAGTTTTTTTTTTTTTTTTAAGTTTCCTAGGATTTATTTTCACAAATTTGAAATGGTTTAAACTGAGAAAAGATAGGAGAAAGTTGATGTACTTCTATGGGGTTGCTAAGCTTCAATGGAGGCGAAGATGGTGATAAGTTTTAGCCAACTTGAGGCCTAAAGAAACTAAGGAGAGAAATGAAGAATGAGGGGGAAATTTTCTGGTTATATGATGCTATAATAAGCTGAAAATTTCTGGTCATATCAAGCCTAATTGAATGGAGAGATTATAGGAAGTTTTTGAGCTAATTCAAAATATTTTGAACGAGATTTTGTAGCTAGAACATAGGAGACTTTGAAGGTTCTAGAATGGAGGTCTTGGTCTATTTCTATGATAGAAAAGGAAGATGAAGATATCTCAATTGGCTGGTCAACTGGTAATAACCGAGAGCTTGAAGAAAAGGAGAACCCAAGTAAAGGTGTTAGCAAAACATTGTGCTTGCAAGGGAAGAACCGAATACAAGCTATTTGGTTGTAGTTTGAGCTATTGTTTTAAGAGCTCACTTGGCATGGTTTGAGAGCAATATTTTGTAGCTAAACAAAAAGAGAACAAGTGTTGAAGTTTGCACCAAAAAATGGAAGCTGATTTGCAATTGGTATAGTAAAGAACTAGCAAGTATTTTGGGTCACAATGGGAATAAAAACCGAGAGCTTGAGGATGATACATAAGGAAATTTTTCAGCTTCCTTGCTAAACCAAAAATGAAGATTTTTAGGAGGAAAATATGGAGTTTGAATACCATGACCAATTCAAATTTTGGTCTTTAAAATTTTCAGGAAATTTCTCTTCCTAACTACTCCCCTAACTTTTGACCAGCTCTAGCCCAACCAAAGCTAGAAATTTTGGAACAAATAACTCACTTAAGAATTTAAGACAATAACATGAAAATAGGAGAATTCAAAAAGAGGAAAAGTATTTATTTTTAAACTAATTAAGATATAGGCATAAAAAATAAGGAGATACCATTTCATGATATACCATGTAGTTTTTTAACTCACCAAGTAGATATTTTCTACCACGATCCGATCAAAGGGTTTTAATTAGTTTACCTATATAATGCTCCACTTTAGCCTTAAATTCTTTGAACTTGTTAAAAAAATCAGAGTTATACCTTATCAGGTAAATGTAACCATACCTTGTACAATCCTCCATGAATGTGAAGAAGTATTCAAAAGCTCCTCTTGCGGGTGTAGACAAAGGACTACACACATTAGTATAAACTAAACTTAAAATCGCTTTGCCTCTATATATTTTTGAATAAACAACCTTTTAGCTATCTTTTCCATAAGATATGATTCACACTAAAGCTAAATTTTCAATCGTAATAAACCCAAAGACCCATCATAGACTAAGCTCTGAATTCTAATTGAGTTAATATGACATAACTTTAGATGCCATAAATATGAGTCATTGGCATTGTTCTTTTTCTTCTTATTTGTTATAGGTTCACTTTGAGCATTATTTGCTTAATTGTTAATAGAATTCATGAAGAATAGATTATCATAAATTTGCCTAGTATATAAAGCAACTCCAGCTCTACTAATAGAAATACCAGACTGGAATGAAACAGAATATTCAAGATTTATTAGTTTTGCAACTAAAACTAAATTCTGTTTAAAATCGAGTACATATAAAATATTCTTCAATGAAACTACTCTATTATAATAAAAAAAAGTAACTCTATGTCTCCTATTGCTTGTGTCCATACTCATTCTCTATTCTCCAAATGAAGACCACACTTGATGTTTAATCATTACGTGCACATTTTACATAGCATTGGAAGTTTAAATTCTTAAAATTCATTATAGATGGCTATTTATGTTCCCCATTTTCTCTTTTCTTGATGTAAATGAATAGAGTTAAAATAAGAAGAGATTTCAAGGAGAAAGAGATTGAAAAAGAACAACTCTGGAAACTTATGGTGTTGTCACCCTTGCTCTGCATGGTGGCGTGTAGGACCAGAAGGTCAGGAATCATGAATCTGGAGGTCCACAATGCCATACATCCTCTATAACATAGCACTGTTCAAATCTAGAAGTAAAAAATAGTAGGGATGTTGATGCCTGATGGTGTCGTGCATCTTACTAGTCATAGTATTGTGCATGTTTTTAGTACAGAAAGAAATCAAGAGTCACAACGTCATTTTGAATGAGACCTAAAGTATCAGAGCATGCATAGTAATGTACAATCCATCTTCCACAGTATCGTGCAACATCCCAGATGACACCCTATTTTGTAGATTTCAAGAGTTTCAGCCACGTACCTTATAAATACTTTTTTTCTTTGAAGATAAAAAAGAGAGTTAAGAGAAAAATGAAAGAAACCTGAGAAAATCCCTTGGAACCACAAGAGAAGGCCAAGAAGAGAAGATCAAAGGTGATTTGAAGAGGAAAGAGGGGAACCCAAAGAAAAATTGCAAGGAAGAAGAAGGAGCCTTGTTTAGGAGTTCTCCCTTTTTATTCTCTATAATTTGACTTTGTAGTTACTAAATCTATTTGATTTAAGTTGTAATTAAAGGGTTGTACCCTATATTACTCTTGTATTTGATTGTTATTTAATCTATTATTATCTGTTTTGAGTAATCAATCACTTGGGGTTTGATTGTTTGGATTGAATATTTGGGTAATGCTCTTATATATTACTTAAGAAAGGATGTAGAAGATGGTTCCCTTGTATTTTCATCTAATAGATTTGTTATTTCTTGATGAACTTGAGAAAGAATTTGGAGAATTTAGAACTTGGTAATAGATGAGGTTATGGGGTCATCTAGAGATAGGGATTCTATGCTTTTTGGCTTTGGTTTTGATTTCCATAATTTTATGCATCCTTGGATTTGATTTATATGAATAGAGATATATATGGATTTGTCTCAAGGGTAGGATATTTATTACTTAAGAAATAGTGAATTTTAATTTATTTGGGGAATCTTGCTAATACTTGAATTCGATATTAATAGGTTAAATAATGGTTGATGCTTGGATGTAAGTAGGGATTTCTCTTTAATTGCATGGTCAATCCCTTTTTTCCTATTTTAATTTTACCTTAGTAATCTTTTGTCTTTGTCTTGAAATTTTGGTATATTTTTCTTTGTGATACTTTTGACTACTTGACTTAATGTGATAGTTAGTTATTTTTACTTGACTACTTGACTTAATGTGATAGTTAGTTATTTTTACTTCTTTATTTTGATTGATTAGATAATGAAATATGGGAGAAAGTAGCGGTAGTTAGCGTCCTTTCCTTAGGATCTTCAATAATTACCAACTACGCTCTATACTATATGATGGGTATACTTACCCAAAATGTGTGTATGTGAGTTAAATTATTATTTTATTTTAAAACTTAGTTGAGTTTTGGATCCATCTTATATATATAGCACAAATTATACATGCACACTAACAAGTTTTTGGCATCATTGCCAAGGATCGTGTGTCAATATCATAATACCCACTTCAGTTTTATTGATTTAATTGTTATTTTAGTTTGTTTATAGTCTTTATGTTTATTTTTGTCAGTAATTTGATAATGTGTGCTTTGTGAAGATATTTTGATTTTATAGATTTTCATTTTTTTGATTTCCTGTGGAGAATTTAGGTATTTTTGTTTTGTTATAATTTATCATTGATCATATCTTATTATCCATATATGTGTTATTTTGATTTGAGTAGCAGTTGAGCTTTCTTGGTTTTACCTTGTAGGAAATATTTTGTGTGTATGCATAAAAGAGATTTGGGTAAGGCCTTGGTTAATTTTAATACTGAAATAGAAAGAACCTTTAGGAAATTTTGTAGAGAACAAAAAGAAAAAGCCTTAAAAGCATTCGAGCAATCACATACTTCAAGTGAATTTGGTTTAAAAATAGAAGTTAACCAAGATGGAAATGGAAATGAAAATGGGAGAAGGATAATAGGTGATTATGTTAGACCTACTATTTCTTCTGCAAATTTAAGTATTATAAAACCTAGAGTAGATGCAAATAGTTTTGAAATCAAGCCTAATTTTATCTAGATGATTCAATTTGATGATTTATTAGATGAGAACCCTAATGCCCATTTAGCCTCTTTCTTGGAAATTTGTGATACATTAAGCTAAATGGAGTATTAGATGATACAATTAGGTTGAGGTTATTTCCATTCTCCTTGAGTGATCGCACACAACCAAGGTTGAAATCATTACCTGTCAGTTCTATTACCACTTGGGAGCAATTGGCTGAAAAATTCCTTACTAGGTATTTTCCCCCCATTAGAGTGGCTAAGCTAAGAAATGGCATCTTTTCATTCTCTCAATTAGATGGTGAAATAATTCATGATGCTTGGGAAAGATTTAAGGGATTGATTAGAAAATGTTCTCAACATGGCTTTGACTTTGGGCTACAAATGTTGACTTTTACAATGGATTGAATTTCTCTTCAAAACAGATGGTGGATGCTTCTTCAGGAGGAACTGCTTCATCTAAGATCCCAAAAGAGCTTTTTCATTTAATAGAACACATTTCATTAAATGACAATTCTTAAGGGATGCAAAAATCGAGGACCAAAATCCAAGGAATGCATAATGTGGATACAATAGCATCTTTAGAAGCTAAGCCAGAAGCTCTCACTAGGAAAGTGGACAAGATGAAGATAGAATACCAAAAACAAGTGATAAGTTGTGACTTTTGTGGTGGAGGACACCCAAACCATGAATGTAAAAGAATAGGAGATGGGAGAGAGCAGTGTGAGCAAGTAGACTATGTGGGTAATCAAAGACAAGACAATTTACCACTTGGAAATACTGACAATCCTAATTGGAGGAATCATCCAAACTTCTCTTGGGGAGGTGAAGGACAAGGCCAAATGAAACTCCAAGCAGACAAGCTAACTTTGCTCAAAGACCACAAGCACCCTTACCTTATTATGCACCTCCTCCACTTCCTCAAGCACAACTAAAGCCATCTTTGGAAGAACTTGTTGCAAAATTGGTTAATTTCATGGACAACTATTTCCAAAATGTTAAAGCTTCAATGAGAAATCAAGAGGTATCCATCCATAATCTTGAAAGCCAAATGGGACAATTGGCTAAGATGCTCTCTGATAGAACTTTGGGAACCATGCCAGCCAACACAAAAAGAAATCCACGCAAAAGGTGTGGAAAACCTTGATCCTTCACTCTTTTCTATGCACATCAACCTTATTTATATTAGCTTATTATAGTTTTTCATTTCTTCTTTATCTATTGCTTTGTTTCGTCTTTAGTTATGTTCATGTTTATATTTTATATTATGCATATGTTATGTCATTTTCATTTAAGTTTAGTGATTATATTTTTTTTAATTTCACATATCTATAAAAAAAATGGTGAATTGTGCATTTTTTGGAAGTATACGGTGTGGTGGACTTCATGATCCATGGTGACATGCCATTTAAAATAGTGGAAACATTAAAAAATTCCAGGATGCCATGGAGCCGTGCATCCGAGTGAACAAAAAAAACGTTATCATTTCAATTATAAACTTTATTGCACAAAAATGTATATGGCACTATGGACTTCATACACTATGGCACCGTGCATCTGTTCATAAGTCTAAGATATCGTTTTGGTTTCAAGTTTCAAAGTTCTGAAGGTCGATGGTAGCATGCAAGTCATGAGCTATGGCACCATACAACTTCGAATTCCAGAAAATAAAAACCCTTCTCTTCTGTCATTTCCTCCCCCCTCAATTATTTCAAAAACCTCAACAGCGCCTACATTGTTAACCCATAATCCATCTTGCTATGGATCAATCCTACTTACCCATCACTCAAATCCTTCGTACATTCACAAAAAGTAGCGAAATTCTACCTTTCTACCGGTTTCAACTCCCTATGGCATCTTTTTTAGCGTAACTAACAAATTCAAAACCGACAACTAGAACTTATAAGTTGAGCTCCGCCTGTAGCGACTTCTGACCCTAGATTTGTGTATCAATTCTAATCTATTCGTGTTTGAAGTATTGCATATTTTTTAGCTATCAATTCTATTTAATTTGAAATTTGGGGTATTGGGTGTCAATTGCCACATTCTTTTGTTGAGAGTGAAATTGATTTATAGTGAGTTGTATGTGAATGAATTGTTGATTCAGTGAATGTATTATGGTAGAATTGATTGCCTCGGTTTTGGTTTTGAGGTGAACTCGTGTGACTATATTGTTAGATTTGTGAGTCGGAGAGCATTGTGTGATTAGTTGGTCTTATTCTGTTAATATGCTTAAATTTGTATTGAGTATAGCTGCTTTGTTGGACTGAATTGTGTTAATGTTTGCTATTGTTAATCTATTTGAGCTTTGAGTTGATTTGTTGAGATTGTGTTGTGGATTAATTGAGGACATGGATTTTTCCATTTGAACTTGAGTTGAGTGATTTGAATTCTTAGTTGATTGATATTGGTTAATTGGTGTGATGGATTTGGTATTGAAAAGAGAAGTTAAGTTTTATTGTAGATTTGGTGTTGTGATCAGTTGAAGGAAGATTGTTGTAGTTGAATTAAAACTGGGTTTTGCTGAAGTGAACTTGTACAAAAAATTGTGTGAATGTGGCTTGATTGTGGATTGTTGAGAGAGTTGGTTGGGAGGTGATTGTGTTGAGGATTGGTGCAATTTGGAGGCATTTTAAGTTGAGTTTTTGTTATAGGGCACATTGAGAGTGAAACTCTTAGTTCACTATTCCCTCTCTTTCTACCATTCTTTTCTTTCCATTTCTTTCTTTTTTCTTTCCTTTCCTTTTTCTTTCCTTTCCTTCTTTCTTTCCTATCTTTTTTTTTACTTTAGCCTACCTCATTTCCTATGGCTCCAAAGTATATAGCCACCAAACTTCCTTAAAATAGAAAGAGAGGTGAGGCTTCCTCATCTCTGCCTCCACCTTTCCTCAATGATAGATTTGTGAGTAATGAGTGTAAGAAGTGGTTTGAGAAGAGGGAAGGGAGAAAGATTATTGTTGAAAGGACCCTTGACCTAGTCCTAGACCATGAGCTAAAAATTTCTACACTATTTAGGCAGATTAGATGGGGCAATTCTAGGCTTAAAAAGTATTTATTACCCCATTTTGGTCAAGAAGTTATATGTGAATATGGAGGCTAAAAGGTAAAACAATCTGAGGAACATCTATACCACAGTCAGTGGTGTTAGCGTTAGCATTACTAGAGAGCTTGTGGCTACTATTCTGGAACTGAGAGATATAGGAGCATGGATAGATATAAACACCTACAATAAAAAGGTGGTGTCTAATAAAGATTGGAAGTTTGCTTAGGCCAGAGTAGAGCTACATTTACTATACTAGTCGGTTGGGCAAGCAGAGATTTTATATATCACTGACTTACCTACTTATTATAGACTGATTGTATATTTGTTTGCTTTCGATGTTTCCCCTAGGGCTAGTGGTTTTAATAAGGGTATGCTAGTGGACATTTATGTACTATATAAGCTCATTCACTCACAGCCTATTTTCCTAACTTCCCTTATCATTTCTTACATACGCGAGGTGGTTTTCTCTACCCATCCTTCTAAAGCATTTGCCTTCTCACTAGTGATTACCAAGATATTTCAACACTTTAAGGTGCTAGTGGAGGGTGAGGTTACATCTACTACTGCTACTACTGAGATTGTTATAGATAGGATGTTAGTCAGCTGTGGTTATAGTTACAATGAAAATAACAAAAAATGGCTAAATCTTAGTGAATTTAGAGAGCGAGCAAGACTGAGACGGTATCCTCCACCGTAGCAGTAGCCCCCAACTACACAACCTGATAGAGCTGAGTCTTCCAAGGCCTGAGGCCTAATATTAAGCAACTTACAGCCTCTGTGAATTTTCAGGCTGAGGTCCGTACTCACTTTGCCACACTGACCATAGGATTAGATATTTTGCGAGGCACTATTGAGCAATAGAGTTAGATGCTCCAACAGCAGAAGAACATGATTACTAGTCTGATAGAGGTAGTTGGACAGCAGCAATAGTAGCTATCTTCTGATCTAGAGGCATAGTTGGAATAGATCCGCAACACCTAGAAGGATATTCAGAGCACCCTCAAGAGCCTGAGTCACAGACATGACAAATTATATAATTTCTTGCGCCAAATGTGGTAGAGGCTGTAGCAATATGGTTTTATAGGACCTAGTGAGCCTGACTAGTCTCAGCACGGACCTCAGAATAGCAAAGGAGGCAGAGGAGGCCAAGGTTACTTCTAATCTAATTAGGCCACTTCTACTTTTCTAGAGATAGGGATAGGAGTAGTATATTCTCTATACATAACATATCAGTATTTTGTTATCTTATTTCACTTTCAGTGCTTTAGTACTTTATTTTGATCTATCTTACTTTTTGGTGATTATCTTTGGATAAATATAGAGAACTATGATTTTCTTAACGAATAATGATCTTCTCTTCTTGCCAATAACATTGAGCATCGAATCACTTGGGGAGTATTACTTTCATTCTTTCCTCATTATTATTTTCCTCCTATTGTGTACACATTGCACACCATTTTAGCCAATAAGAACGTTGTTCATTTTAAGTGTGGGGGAGAGATTATGGCATATTCTTTGCAAGATCATTTATGGATTTTAGTTATGGTTTTAATTTATAGTTTAAAAATTAGTTTGTGAAAATTTGAGCCAAAAGTTTTTCGAGTTTTAGCTTATTTTGACCGACCTTTGGAATTACTATTCTTTTCCTCTTGACATAATCATTTAGAATGAGTTTATTTTAGCTAGATATTCTTAGGTAATTATGTATATTTGATGTGATATGAATTAGATCTTAAGAATTTGGTTTAACCTTGTCTATATTTTAATAAACCTGGTGATATTGTATTTCTTAGGATCGGATGAGAAACTTGTGATAAAATTTGAGTAAGGAATTTTGAGTTATTTATATTCTATGATCTTCTAGCTAATCCTTTTTTCGGGTTTAAATAAATATAGATTGGGGCAAAATCATGAGAAAAATGAGTAAAGTAATGTAATTGCTGAAAATCTTTTATTATATCTTTATTAAGCAATTATATTACGTTGTAATAGAAAGAAAATGAAATTAGAATGTAATGTAAAAGTTGAAAATCTTTCATTTTATCACAATTAGACAATTAAATTACCCTTCAAAAATGAGCACATAAACCAATCCTCTGTTTACTACTTGAATTGCAATAGCTTTTGGAAGTTAAAGAACTTAAATAACTCATTATTCTCTACTTATATGAATCACTTGAGTAGAATTCTTGACTTAGATAATGGGATAACAATTGTTGAATAGATATAGACAGACTTGTTTAATCCAACTTTGATGGCTTTGGTTTTATCCATTCAAATATATATGTTCACAGAAGTTTAGCCTTGTTGAATGAACTCGAACTGAATTTTCATCTCTATAAAAAATGAATATCTTTTCCATAATAGTTATTGTTGCCAAGAATCTACCCTTGATATATATATGTTTTTTTCTTGGAGTGCTTTTATATAGTCGATACTTGCTTGAGGATAAGCAAAAGCTTAAGTGTGAGGGAGTGATGTTTGATTATTACATGCACATTTTACATAGCATTGGAAGTTTAAATTCTTAAAAATTGTTATAGATAGCTATTTATCTTCCTAATTTTCTCTTTTCTTGATGTAGATGAAAAGAGTTGAAATAAAAAGAGATTTCAAGCAGAAAAAGATTGAAAAAAAACAACTCTGGAAACCTATGGTACCGTCACCCTCGCCCTGCAAGGCGGTGTGCTGGACGAAAAGGTCAAGAATCACAAATCTAGAGGTCCACGGTGTCATACATCCCATATGGCACGGTACTGTGCAAATCTAGAAGTCAGAAATAGTAGCGATCCTGAAGCTCGGCAGTGCCGTGCATCTCACTAGTCATAGGGTCGTGCACTTTTCTAGCACATGAAGAAATCAAGGGGCCATGTGGCATTTTGAAGAAGACATAAAGCATCAGAGCATGCACGGCGATGTGCAAGCCACCTTCCACGGCACTATGCAATATCACCGATGGCACCCTATTTTGTAGATTTCAAGGGTTTCGGTCACCTAACCTATAAATACTCTTTTTCTTTGAAGATAAAAGAGAGAGCTAAGAGACAAACACAACAAACCTAAGAAAACCCTTTGGAACCACAAGACAAAGCTAAGAAGAGAATATCAAAGGTGATTTGAACGGGGAAAAGGCAGCACTCAAGGGAAGATTGCAAGGAAGAAGAAGGGTCCTTGTCTATGAGTTCTCTCTTTTCATTCTTTGTAATTTGACTTAATAGTTTCTATATCTATTTGATTTGAGTTGTAATTAAAGGGCTATACTCTATATTACTCTTGTATTTGATTGTTATTCGATCTATTATTATATATTTTGAGTAATCTATCACTTAGGTTCTAATTTATTGGATTGAATATTTGGGTAATGCTCTTATATTGCACTTGAGAAAAGATGTATAAAATGGGTTCCTTTGTATGTTGATCCAATAGATTTGTTGTTCCTTGATGTACTTGAGAAAGAATTTTAGGGGATTTAAAACTTGGTGATAGATGAGGTTATGGGGTCACCTAGAAATAGGGAATCTATGGCTTTTTAGCTTTAGTTTTGATTTCTTAATTTTATGTATCCTTGGATTTGATTTATATAAATAAAGATATCTATGGATTGTGCTCAAGAGTAGTATATTTATTACTAGAAATAGTAAATCTCAATTTATTTGAGAAATCTTGCCAATGCTTGAATTAGATATTGATAAGTTGAATAATGGTTGATTCTTGGATGTAAGTGGGGATTTCTCTTTAATTTCATAGCCAATCCATTTTTTCCTACTTTAATTTTACTTTAGTAATCTCTTGGCTTTGTCTTGAAAATTGAGTATATTTTTCTTTGTGATACTCTTGACCACTTGACTTGTGATAGTTGTTTATACTTCTTTATTTTGATTGATTGGACAATGAAACTCGAAAGAAAGTAACAATAGTTGGTGTCTTTTCCTTGGGATCTTCGATACTTACCAACTATGCTCTATACTACATGATGGGTATACTTGCCTAAAATCTATGTGTGTGAGTTACATTAGTATTTTATTTTAAAACTTCGATGAATTTTAGATCTATCTTATATACATAACACAAATCACTTATGCACACCATCAATGCTCCCCCTTCTTGAGTCGCCTTATCTTCCTAGACCCCTACATGGAGTTACAAATATGGTTAGTAGCTCTAAAATCAACAATTCAAGTAGATAATGATCTAACCATTATAATTGACTCTAGATAGAAAATATTATCTGTAAGATTCTTCTTAGCTAAAAGACACTCATTTTTCTAGTGTCCATTCTTGCCGCATTTGAAGCACTTCCTCTTATGCTTGGCATTAGGTTGGTGCTTAAGCTAGGCAACTGCATTTGTTTTCTTTTTCTTGAACTTTCTAAGCTTAGGCCTAGTCCTTGAAGAAGAAGATTTGGTAACCAATGCCTTAAATGTGGCCTCATAACTTTCTTCGTAATCTAGAGTTCCCTCATCAACTCCATTAAAGTTATCTCTAACTTATTCATGTTATAGTTTAACTTAAATTGGGAGAAGGAATCTGGCAAAGTCACAAGAACTATGTCCACTTGACTCTCAGGGTCAACAGTGGCCCCTAATACTTCTACTTTGCGAAAGCAACAATTATTTCGAGTATATACTCATTAACTAATGCTCCCTTCACAATCCCGGAGTTCATGATTACTCTAAGGGCCTCCTGCCTCGTGGGCCAACTCTTATCAGCAAATATAGTAGCAAATGAAGTACTAATGTCATATACAGTGGTCATGTACTTGTATTTGGATTAAGCACATTAGACATGGAAGCTAACACATAACAATAAGCCATCTCATCAATATTATTCCATGCCTTCCCAACCTCTTACTCTTCTTCAATGAAACCCTCCCCAATCACAGGATATGGATTATATAGGACATACTTATACTCCTCAGCAATGAATATTATGTCCAGGTTCCTTTTCCAATCCCTATAGTTTAGACTTATTAGTTTATTCTCATGAAGAATAATGGTTAAAGACTAAAAGAACTGCCATCGACTGTTTCTGAAATTTGAAAACTAAAAAATTCTCATTTTGTGTTAAAATAAGTAAATAATTTGTGTATTTTTTCCTCATATTGTATCCTGATAATAGATAACCTAATCACTTTTATCGATAATATGATTAATTTGACTCTTAAAGAAACTGGCATAGTTTCGTTGGAAGGTTAATAGTTTTCTAAGCCAAATATATTAACCACCACTAACTGATTTCCCTTCTAGATAATAATCTAGAAGATAACTCCATCAATTATGAAACATCCCGCCCTAAGCCATCCCAAAATAGGAGATTTTACTATCTTTGTAATCTTTTGAGAATTTTCTTGAATTTTACAAAGCTATTTTCTTTTAATTTCAAGAAATTCATTATTTATGAAATAATATTTTGTGTAAAATATATTTTACATATATTATATTTCATAAGAAATAATATAGTTTATATATGTTATATTCTATTTGAAAAGAAATTTTATATTTTATATTTGATAAGAAATATTATATTATATTATAAGTATATTATATTTTCCATATATCATATATCATAAGAATATTTTATTTATTTATTATTATTACAACTATAATTATTATATTAAATAGTATCATGGTCAAAACATTGCTAATGCTACTATTGTGATTCTATACATATTATTTTACTACTACTACTACTACTACTACTACTACTACTACTACTGCTGCTGCTGCTATTAGTAGTAGTAGTAGTAGTAGTAGTAGTAGTAGTAGTAGTAGTAGTAGTAGTAGTAGTAGTAGGCAAAGGAATTCGATTTGGAGAAGTAACTTTTATATTAATTATGTTGGACCCACAACTTTAATAAATATAAGGTGAGGTGGATTATTACATTAATGTTTCATTAATTAATGTGATGACTAGGCATGATGAGGTGTAATTTCTAACATGTTTCATAATATTTCATAATGTTCTAAAAGCTTCTAAAGATTTCTATAACCTTCAAAAGTTCCTATAATGTTCCATAAGCTTCCATTAGCTTCAAAAATTGATTATTCATCATCCAAGTGTCCCTAAAGGTTTTTAGAAGTGATGAATCACCATTCCATATGTCCCTGTCCTATTTCATAGCTTTCTACCTAAGTTTCTTATCTAAGTATTTTACATAAGTTATGACATAAGCAAGGCTTCTAATCTATAAATAGAGGATTAGGGAGAAGAACAAGTTGAGAAGCAAGAAGAGGATAGAGGGGACGAAATTTAGAGAGAAGAAAAGGAGAGAAAGAAAGGAAGGAATGGAAAGAAGAAAAGAAAGAGAAAAGAAAGAAAAGAGGAAAATCGGGTAAGAAGAAAGAGAGAGGAATGGAGAATAAAGAGAAAGAAGAAGAAGAATAGAGATTAAGAAGTACTGCTATTAATTTTGTTCATTGATGTAAGTAAGCTCGATTTGAGGATTACATAAGAAATAAGGTGAGTCCTATTTATTTTACGAATACCGTTTGGTTAGTAATTTTCTATAAAAATTGCATATACGCATTTTTCATCAATTATTTTATGAAGCATGGATATTGTGAGTCTCACTGGGTTTAAGCTCATTGTAACAAATTAGAGATGATAGGATTATAAATCTTACGTAGGTTATTGTGACAATTAAAGACGATAGGATTAAAAATCCTATACGGGCCATTGTGACAGAAATTTATTAATAAGACTAGTAATCTTTGTGTGAAACATTAATATCCATGTGAGAAAAATGTTTGTTGTGCATCAAAATCAATTATGAGATCTCATGTATGTTTACAAATTGTTTTGTTGAGAAAATTCCATGAACCTGTTTTATCTGAAAATCAAGAACAAATACAAGACTCACTAAGTGTTCTGCACTCACATGTTTTTCTATATTTTTTTAGGCTCTATTTGTATAGATTGGTAATCAAAGTGTGTAGCGAAAGCATGATGGAGTAAAATGTTATACTATACTCTAAGTATGGAATATTGTATGAAAGATTCAAAGCCCATGTATTTATTATGAAAATTTTGCTATGAATAAATACAATTGAAGTTATAGTGTAATTCTTCTATGTATTAAGTTATTGATCTGTTATAAAGACCCCTTATCCGAGAGATCAGACAGGGTGACACCTCATAAAGACAAGGCCTGCTACGACTGGATATGTGGGGTGTTACAGATGGGATGGACATTTCTTCTCATTTCTTATGGATAGGCCTCACACTATAACCTCCAACGTGAGTTGGCGAATCGTAGCACCTATCTCGGTCATCAATTATATCTATCCGTTAATTCTAGATCCTTCTGGAATCTCCATCCTATACTCGGTTCACTCTCTTGGTGACATGAGGAGACTTACAATCTCTAATATGGATCGTGATGAAAGCCATGGGATTATTGAAACCCCTCTCCCACTTAATCTTTTAAAATAAAAGTCCTTTTATAAGAAAAATATTTCTTTGAAAAAACATCATTAAGTATCACATTAATTTATGTAAAATATCTAAATCCATAATACCTCCGTAACAAGGATGAAACCCTTTGAGAGGTTTGTCATTGATTAATTTTACTCAAGTTAGAACTTAATGATTTCAAAATATTTTCTTTTCCAAAACTCTAGAGACATTGGTCTCATTAGTTTTGTGACAAAAACGTTTTTTCAAAACTTAATTAAATTGGTTTTCTATTAACTTTGCACAAATTTTCTAACTCTAAAAATTCTCTATGTCAAGAATGATACTCTTTAAGAGAATAATCTTAAATTAATTTTGTTCCAAGTTTAATAAACCTCTTAGTTAAAAAAAAAAAAAAAAGTTCTTAATGTCTACTTCTCAAGACTTTGGTCTTTAGAAAAATGTGCACCTTGGTTTGCCATAAAAGACTTAAGCATGCTTAAAATAATACACAATTTTCATACTTTTTCTATCCTTTAAGCTAGATGTCCACATAATGGGTCAAACATATTAAACATTTAATGATCTTGTTTAATCCTAAGGTTCCTCCTTACTAACCATTTCCAGGAAAAAATATTCATCCAAGATAAATAACTGTTGCAAGAAAATAACCTCATATAATATGGGACCCAAAAAAAGAAAATACAAGGGAAAAAAACAGTAGCTGTTCAAGAGACTTGAACCCGCCCCTTCCAGACCCAAATTATTCCAATTCCATGGCTAAAATGGTCCTTAGCTACACGAACATTACCTATGCCCCATTAGGGCTAGGGATATCGCCTCATCCACAGGACAAGGGGTCTTTATAACTAGGACGCACAAAATAAAAGAAAAGAAATACTTCAAAATTTAACTTATTACAACCCAGCAATACATGAACAAATAGAAAAATAAATGTCTGCTATTATCTCTCAAAAGAAATACATAAAGAAAATAACAAAGAGTCTTCAAGATATAGGCAACATTCTAGCTAATGACCTTCACAGCAGGATCGACCTGAAAACATGGTACAAAAGGTGGTGAGATAAAAATCTCAGTAAGTCCATGTGTGCTTTGAGTGTTTCAGGTAAAACAATTCATGTATGCAAGTTGTAAAAGTTTCATATAATAAAGTGCTGGCAAGCATTAAATAAATGTCATAAATGAAGAGTGGTGGTTTGCTTTCCAAAACATAAATGTGTACAATAAATGCAACCACTCAAAAGAGGTAGTCTTGGCACCACACGTTGGGCACCATGATAATATAACGATCAGAATGCCATACGTTGAGCATACTGACAAAAGGTAAGTGTATGGCCTACCAAGTGAGATCTTCCTCCATCTCTACACCCAAACTTACCGGTTGTCCATTCTGAAAACACACAGTTCACTTGACTGAACTTGCTAGCTCGAACTGGTATGACCTACCAAACTGGCATCCTATCCAAGGACTCCCCCTCAGAGGTGACCACCAACTGAGAGACTTATCATAACCCTTCAAAGACTAGTCCTAGTAGTCTACCCTTATTGAGTACTTAACGTTGTTTGTTCCACTTGGGAGAAAAATGATCATACAAGGATTTACTTGAAAATAGCAATTACGGTTTCTAAACCTTTTGCCAAGTTGGTTATATGAAAAGTTTAGCGTTTTGTATAAAATCGTTTGCTTAGTTTTAAATAGCTTGCTTGATTGAAAGAAAAAGGAAAATTGTCCATAATTGCTTTACAGTACAAGTTCTCGCATACAATGAGTTGGCTTGCCACATTTGGTCGTCAAATAACTCCATGCAGGAACTTACCTGATCCTTTGCTCTTTTTGAATTCAAAAATCTTCCAAGGTCAACCTAATCCCGCCTGAGATAAACACAAAGTATAAGATAACCTTCGGACCATATTTGCCTTACATAAATAATTCCTAGTTCAACTAGTCACAACCACAACTAACCATGACCATAATGTCTTAGGCTTTAATACTAGTTGATAAAGTATTTTATAAATTAAATCTAGCTTGATAATTAAAATAACCAAGGGTTTTAAAATAAATACTAATAAGTTATAGTTTCAAATAATAAATTATGAATAATATTGCTAATAAATAAAGTAGTGTTAAATATTGAATAATACTAAGTTCTAAATAATATTGGTAAATGGTAATATTTAAATAATAAATTACTCTTAATTTTTAATTAATAATTAATAGATAATAAAAGACCAATAAAATTAATAATAAATAAATTATACTTAATTTTTAATTATTAAATAATAAATAATATTAATAAGAAATAAATTTTAATATAAATAATATTTATAGATATAGGTAAAAGTTTTAGTAAGGTCAATTATTATGGTCTAAAAGGTCATTTGATATTAATTAATTCTAATATTACATATATATTATATATTTTTTTTAAATAAAATATTTTATGTATTTAACTAATAAAAATATTACCAATTTAATTAATATTCTATTCCAAACCCCCCTAGCAATTTTGAATTTCATATAGAAAATATAGTAGTAATTCTAATTAAAGTAATAAAACTTGTTAATAAAAATAATCTTAGAATTAACAAAGAAAATAATTTTTTTACCATGATTTCCTATTGAGAGAAAAGATTCATGAACACATTCCCTAACATCAAATAATAAGCTAATCCATTCATGAACATACACTTGAACTAACACACACTAGCACATGGCCAATCTCTTACTAGGCATAATAATCATTCATGGCTTGATTGAAGATTAAGAACATAAGGGCCTAATCACCATTGGTGTCATAACATCTAGCATGCATCAAACATCCATAACTCTCCTAACCATGATACACATATATTAATTCAAAAGAAAAATCCATGAAATCCAATTATACATTTCAACTCTCATGTCCTAACTCCATTCCCTTCATCCACATACATATACTCAACCCCCATTTATATTCAATCTTCCTATCAACATCTAAGAGACATGAATTCAGAAATTAAAAGGAAGATTTAAGAAGAAATACTTGATAGATGATCACTTAACGAAGGTTTCTTGATTAGTAAAAGTCCACGCATTTGAGAGCTTGTAGTGGTCCAAAAAAAATAGCCATGGTTGATCACCACCATTTGGCCCAAGAGAGAGAGAAAGAAAGATGAAGGGCATTAGAATGGAACATTAAAAGTTGAGTAGAAGAGAAAGAACAAGAAAATTTTTCTTGTTTTGCCTTTTGATGTTCTTGGAACCTTTAACAAAAAAACTGGTTTTGATCCGTTTGAAAACTCTGGTTTGCGTGATTTCATGTTATAAAAACTAGGGACTGAATATGAGTGATCTGGAGTATTTGGGAGTGATTGGAGGTGTTTAGGATACGTTTAGACTTGAAGAGGTGAAGTGTGTGTTCTTGGTGTTTTGAGAGAGTTTGAGAGATAGTGGCTCACGAATTTCTGGAATTGTTGTTGGCCGAATGGTCTAGCATAGTTAGGAGTTTCGATTTAGCAAGAAGGAGAGAGAGTGTTCAATTTTTTTGAAATTCAAATGGAGGGAAATGAGGAGTTTTTTGAGGTAGAGAATTAGTTAATGTTGGCTGTTCATGGGAGGTCTCTTGCCCTTCAATGGTGTAAGACTGAACAAGCTAGGTTTAATGCAAAGAATGGAGAGTTGTTCAGCTTATAATGCTGGCCAAAAATGGTCTATAATGGCAGAGAAATTTCTGGTTTAATCACTTGCTACAAGAGTGTTTTAATGGAGCAAAAAATCTGGAATTGGTTTGAAGTTCAAATGAGTTTTGGATAAAGTAATCATAGGAGATTTTTGAGGTGTAATCATGGAGTCCAAGAACTCAAGTTTAGTATGGAGATCAATGGTGTTCAGTCCATGGCTGAACAATGCCCAATTTTCAAAGGTTTGAATGGAAGTTTGTGGCCTTAGCCTTGAAACAACAAGCTGGAATTTTTTCTAGTTTTCAATGCTTCAAGAGTGCCTAGAATGAAACTGGTTCTTGGTGCAGATTTTTTCTGCTTTCTTAGCCCAATTTGTTGCTAGTTTTTTAGGGTATTTGAAGGTCTTTTAATGGTGGTTTTCCAGCCTTCTTTCTGAAGAAAAATAGAGGAAGTTCCAGATGCTCTTATGGCTTAAAGATAGCTTCAAAATCCTGCTTTAATGCAGCAAATTTGCTGAAGGAAAATTCAGGTTTGCAAAGGTTGTGCAGTCCGAAAATCCCCAGAATTTCAGCCTTCAACTTCACATGAAATGACCATTTTTCTAGCAGTAAATGGGGTAAGAATGTTGGCTGAAATTTTCGAAAACCATCCTGCAAAAATTCTAGAAAATTTCCAGATTTTTCCTTTACCAAATCATGAATAAAATGAAGGTATGATTAAAGGTATAACTATGGTGATTTCTTTTTCTTGGAAACCCATCCTAACTCTCCTCCCTTTTTTTGACAATCCCCTATCCCTCAAGATTGATTTTCAAATTTCAAGACTAGGGGTTCATCTCAGATTTTTTTTAGAATTAAAAGAATGGATTAATGATAGTTTAAATTATAAAGATGTTAGGACAATGCTGGGGAAATTAAAGGGACAAGAATTCCTCTAGAATTCTTTTTAGGACATGATCACATGATCAAGATATTATCTTCATGTCTCCCTTAAGACAACATTCCTATCTTTAAGGAATGTAAGAAAATAAAAAATTCAAACATAGCTAAGATAATCATGAATAAAACTTAAGTGATGGGATTTGAACTCATGATCTTACATATTAAATTACCAAGCTCTAACCACTTAACCACAACAACTTTTGTTCTTATTTTCTCACACAAATATTCTTCTTATCTAAACCTCAAGCCATCTTCATATTTTGACCTCAAGCAAAATTACCGTTTTACCCTTGCTACCCAACAAGCATAAATAAGTCATTTAACCTATAAATCATAATTCTAAGGCACATAAAATTATTCAAATAGTATATTTTTATGTAGAATAACATGATATGTATCCCATCCCCCTTACTCTAAGGTTGGCTTTAAGTGGGGTTTCACAAAGTTGGCCACCGACTTTTCTTTATTAGAAGTCGGTCCAATGCTTTAGAAGCTAATAATCGGCTTCCTTATATACCACATAGCTGGTCCAATGCTTTAGAAGCCAAGGACCAGATTTCTTGTGTTGCACAGCCAGTCCTTAGCTTTTTCAAGCCATAGACCAACTTATTTTCATCCCAGCCACAGCCGGTCACTGGCTCTTCCTATCCATAGGCCGGCTACCTCCTGAAATCTAAGCTCTATTGTGCTTTCCTCTGTTTTCTTCCTTTTATGAATTTTCTCGGTCTTTCTCCATGCGATTTCCTCCGTTGTTAACCACTGTTACAAAAATTCTAGTGTAATGAATTTAAACAACAACAATCGCTTATACCTTTCAAAACGAGGCTTACACGAAATTTGTTGAAAAGCAAATAACAATAATGCAAGTGTCAATTCCTACACACGCAAGGCTACACAAAATCTGCCCATATAAAAAATCATAAGAGATCTAAACACTCACAAGATTGAATTTTATTAGTCAAGGAACCATTTTTTCGTGTTATTAACCTAAGCATACTCCTAGATTAAACCAGTGGCTTTAATACCACTTGAAGGGAATTGCAGGAAAATAAACAAGCATAGCGAAAGTAAACTTTTTAAAATTTTCCCATTAAGTGATCTAGGAGGCTTAGACTAACCGGTGTTGGGATTGGATCAAATGGTGCCTCCTGGATTGGAACTGTGACTTGTTCTGCAGGAATATCAGCCAAACACTTGCTCCTTCGCATCAATCACGCACCAGATTGCTAGCTCTAAACCTTCCAGAATATTTTCTAACCTTTTGTAAACAATCTTATCGATGAAAGTAGGAACAAGATGAAAACCAGGAAGAAAATAGAAGAGCAATTATATGATAAAACAAAGAAGAGAAAATGATAGTAGCTGGACTAAGAAAGCTATTTATGTTGTTCCTTTCTTACGTTAATAGTAGCATGCAAAACTAGACGAAACAATAGCCAACCCTAATCACACACTAGCAATTGCCACTTCTTTTTCTTTGATAAGCTAGCTACCAAGGTCATAAAAACCCTGTGACCACCTCACATGAAACCTGGTGGGCCATGGATTTGGCCTAATATAAAAATTACTCAAATAATTAATTAATTTAATTTAATTAGCCCACTAAATTATTCTAACCCAGATAAATAATCAATTCCACTCTCAAAATAATTCTTCCAATATTAATCTCATACAGTAAGCCCACATAATAAAAAAATTACTAAGGTTACTTGGGCTATTCTGGGGACCAAAAAATATTTTATTCTTGGCTACTAAAATGATCAAAGTACCTTTACTAATAAAAAGATGTATTTTATCATTTTAAATATTTCATCTATTACTATATGGAAATATTAACCATGAGAATAATATGCAAATGTATTGTCTTTAACCTACAGGTATAATGACTAAAATACCCCTCTACATAACACCTATCATTGAGATAGGAGAAATGTACTAACACATCTCCTAATGATACTTACCATCCTTAAATATATAGTCTGATAATCCATGACTTGCAATATGTACCTATTTATTTTTTGGGATCTATCCAAAAGCATACAATACTAAGTCACGTTCTTAGGGTCCTAAAATTATTTAGATTATCCTCAATAATCACAAGAGATTAATTTCTCCATTGGAAGCATAGAAGCCATCTTGCATGAATCTATCTTAACTAACTGATTACACATACATAACATACAAATATATTGGTCTTACGATAGAACCTCACCAATAGTATATCAAAGTATATGCTTCTAACTTTGCCAAACCTCCAATCTACACTTAATCCCTAGGGTATAGTAGTGGTCTGGGTTTCTTCCATTTTAAAACTTTTAGAAATTACTACTACAGGTCCAGTGCTACATATTCTACATAAACTTATACTATGAAGTGATAGGACTATTCACTACCTAAAGGTAAGCCATTTTCCACCTGAAATGCATAATATAATAACATTTATCCTAATAAGAGTCTCATTCTCATCAACAAGTTAAGAACCACCATATATGTATCAAGTAGCCAATAATATATAACATACTATAAAAGACCTCTATTCACATGGATCACTTACTTATACATAATCGGATTTTTTCCAATATAAATTGTGCATGACAAATTAAAGTAAAAGAATACAAACGTTGTTAAGAATAAAACTTTATTTATTACATTAAATTTTTATCAGATACACAGTTTGGAGGGCATACATTCCAACAGATGTATGGTGAGTGAGATCTTTATATAAGATCAATATCCTTATATATTAGGTGTATGACTCTGGTTAATTAAGATAGATTTATACAATAGAGTTTTTATACTTCGCTTAGTAAAGATAATCTTATTGATCCAGTGTCCCGAGAACATAACCTAGTAGTGTATGTTTTTGGGTAGCTTTCAAAGACAAGTAGATAAATACTAGAAGTCATGGATTATCAGACTAGATATTTAAGAATAATATATGTCATTGAGAAAAGTGTTAGTACATATTTTCTATCTCAATAATGGGTGTTATATAGAAGGGATTTTCGTTGTTATACCTGTAGATCAAAGACATCGTATTTGTAATATTGTTCTTCTGGTCAAATTTCTATATAGTGATAAATAAAAATATTTAAAATGATAAAATATAACTATTTATTAGTAAGGTTATTTTGGTCATTTTAGTAGCCAAAGATAATATGTCTTTTGATCTCTAGATTAGCTCAGGTAATCTTGGAAATTAAATTACTGCATGGGCTTACTGGATGAGATAAATAAATGGAAGAATTATTCTAGAAATTAAATATTTATTTATTTAGACTGGAATGAGATAATGGTCTAATTTAATAATTAAACTAATTAATTAATTGGATAATTTTATATTAGGCCCGAGTAAAATAATTAATTAAGGGAAGACATAAAAATTAGTCTCAAACTAAGGAGAGGCCTAGCCCATTGAGTGGCAGCCATTAGGGTTTTAAATCCCTAGAGTGGCCAACTAACAAAAGTAGTGCTTTAAGGGTTTCTATTTGAGTCTGTTCAGTTTTTTTCCTAAGAGTGATTTTTTGTAAGTTTCAAGGAAAATAACTCTAGATTCTCTAAAGTGTGCCGCCACCCTTCTCTCTCTATTCTTCTTCATTCTTCCAACTTTCTCATTCTTGTTTTCTACTTTCACTAGTAGATAGTGTATAGTGAGTTGTGAGAATACTTTAGAAGATCAATGGTAGAATCTTAGAGTGCGTTTGATGCGAAAGAGAAGAAGTTTCGTTGGCATTTCTATAGATTAAGTACCTTCACCAATCAAGAGTGTTAGTGTTGTGCCCTAGAGGCAATCACTTGTACATTGTATATGACACATTTTATTTTAATAAAAGACATTGTTTATCTTACAGTTTCTTTTGTTTACTTTAAGTAATATAACTGTTCGATAAAGTCCCTAGTACAACACTGTGTTAAGGAAATTATGATAGAGATCATGATATGAGATTCCTACTACACTGGATGGTGTTGGTACTTAAATAGTCCCAAGTCACAGTATTAATGAGACAGGACATCATTAATGCGTTAAGACTAGCATGTGTTAGACTTTCTGATTTGATCAGGCGGTGGTTTTTATAACCGTGAGTATTGAGATACTCAAAGTTAACACATGGATGCTTGTTAATAAAACAAGTTTATTGGATGACCTAACTTTGAGATAATCACATAGATAACTATTTAGTGCCAGTGATATAATCTCAATATAGCAAACGTGCAAGTATCCTTAGACTTGAGATCTCCAAGGAACTTTGTTTGCTAAGCTTTGTACTTTGATTCCAATCTCCGGAGCTCGATCGAAGGCCACCTATGGGATGGATATTGGGTACATTGTAAGGTAAACGAAAGTAGTTGAGAGGGACAATAAATGATTCACCACTCCTAATAGTAGGGGCGAATATCTCATGGCCACTTGTAGGAATTACTACTCGAGAAGTCCTTGGCCAAGGCAATTGTGTATTGGAAATAGTTCTAATTGATACACAACTAGAGTAGTGGGTTCCTGGTACAAGTACTATTGTATTTGAGTCAGAATTATTTCTGGAAGGAGTTGGCACTAATTCCGTACTCCAAACCGAATGAGATATTGTATGGTGAAAGGAGTTGATTGCACTGAAGTTTGTTATTGAAGGGTTCAAGTCAAGCCACTTGACTTCCTGGACTCTTGGGTGGTCATGATGTGTTGCTAGATACCGCTCATGATTTGGGAATATGGGTTTATTAATTGATGAATTAATAAACCAATCCTGATTAGAATTAATAGGATTAATTCTAATTAATTATGGATTATTAATCTCAAAGACATTTGGATTAATTCATGTTCTCTACCAATTGACTGAGAAACCTAATAGGTCACACGCAATAGAAGAATATATACTCAAGATGTTATTTGATAACATAGTGGGGTTAATTGAGAGAAAGAGAAGTTGTTGTGGATAAATTATAATTAGTGATAATTTGTGGTCCATATTGTAATTGAGAGAACTTGATATTTTCAATTACAATTAGGGAATTCTAATAGGATTAGAATTCTCAGTTTTGGGAAGGGAATTTCATGCGATATATAGTAGATGTAACACACGAAAAACCCTAGCTGAACAACACACAAAACAACAGCCACGAACATCCTCTCTTCTCTCTCTCGATTTGATCTTGATCAAAGAGAACCCTAGCCGCCATTATTGTTTCTACTAGCACAGGAAATTTTGGTGCTTGAGTGTATCCTCTGTGTGGATCACTGTTAGAGATAATCACACACTGTGATTATAGTGGCTAGACATTCAACTCACATGGAGGTTGATCACGAGGACTGCTAGATCGCACCTCAACTTGAAGAAGAAATTTTTGTTCTTCGGACGATCACGCAAAGGTAAAAGCTGTTACATTTACTCTCTTTATGTTTTGTTTTCCACACATAGGCGGGTCCTGGGATGGTATCTCAATTTATTTTTCGCTGCACTGTATAGGATACGAGCCTAGGATACCCAACAGTGGTATCAGAGCCATGTTATGTGTGGTCTACGGACATTGTTTTGGCATGAAAAACTGTTTTCATATTTGTCTTTGTTTGTTGTGAAAATTGTTTTCACTCGAGTCGAAACCGTTTCAATCTTTATGGGTTGGCTCCGTATCACAATATGATTGTGTTAAAGTCATAATGTATTTTGAAAGATGTTTTCTTTAGGTGCTGCAAATTTTCTGTAGGAAAAACGTTTTCTTGCAACATGGATGTTGCCCTCCGTTTCATCTTAATTTTCCATTTTTATTTTGTTTAAACTAACAAATTGGTTGTTGTTTAGAGCTTCAAAATAGAAAATACTGCTAAGAATTGTTCTCACTGAAAATTTGTAGAAGAAGAAAGCACCAGAAATTGTTTCTGGATTTTTTTTGAAAAATCGCCGCCATTGTTGCAGAACACAGGCAGCGCCAGCTCCAACCTCCAAGCCGGCGCCGGTTCTATTCTGTTCGCGATGTCCAGAAATCGGTTTTTGGAAAGGAAAAATTTTTAAAACCAGAACAGAGCCGGCGCCGATTCTACTTTGATTGGGACTTCCAGGTATTTAAGAAAAAAAAATTTGGAACAGAATTTTGAAAGGGAAAAATCTCATTTGATGAGAAAAGGGAACCAAAAGCATTTTCTCAAAATTAGTTTTGAGACAAACAATTTTATTTTTCAAAATAATGATTTTAAAAAATCTAAAATTAGTATATCTTTCTAAAATGGTGATTTTAGAATTCTGTTTTGTCTTTCCAAAATAGAGATTTTGGAATGATAAAAGTATATGTTTATTTTGTTTAAGCATAGTCAATGGCATGGTGGATGGTTATGGACTAAAACCAAGTATATCTATTCATGCATTTTACAGTTTTGGTTTTTATGAAATAGGGTCTGCGTGTCCTGCCTTCTCTAGAATTCTTGTGTAATTCTCTTCTCATCTAACTCCCCTCGAATGTAACTCGAGGTTTTCTTTCTTTAGGAAATTTTGTAATTAGTTTACATAGGTTAGATAGGAGTAGAATTATTCTATTATGGATATGGCAACCAAAACAAGGCAAGGAGATAAGACCTTCTACTTAAATCATGCATGAACACATAGAGTTAACTATATTAATTTCTTTTATGGCTCAAAGAAATTAATTTAGGGTAAAGTCCATAACTATACCACGTAATCGCTCTATTACCATGATTATCAATTTGGTGATTCATTGATTTTATGCATGTCATTTGTTGAAATCACTAAAAGGAAGAAATCCCTTAATTAATATTAAACCTAATTCCTTCCGTTAATATAGTAAGAATGAGAGTCCTATTTCGAGACCAGGTTGTTAGGCAAACCCAAGCCTACTTGACATCGGGCATGTTCAAGCTATGGAATTAAATTCCTGATTAATGGGTTGGGTTTAACTAAATTCTTTATCCCGATTGGGAAAACTCAAGCATAAAGAAATTTAGAGGAAAAGTTGGGGTAACCCAAAAGGCTTTAAGATTAAAAACTGTTAATCACCCAATGATCCGGTAGTTACATACAATGTAATTGGTATTGGATACCTACCAATGAACTTATGGATGGCTTGTTGGGAAAACCCAAGATTATTCTTAAGGAATTTAGATACCGGTCCACTAGGAAAGCTTCCAATGGGCTTTCCCGAATCAGTAGTGGAGGCTATTGGTTTGAGTAAAATAGTAGAATAAAAATGCGTTTAATTAAAGTCCTAATTATTTACATATCATGTGTGCATATACAAGTAGCTAATGTTCTCTATCTTTACATCTAGGTCACTTGCATCATGTCAACGAACTTGAACTTACGTAGCATCTTGAAACCAACAAGTTAACCGAATCAAACTATCTCGACTGGTATAGAAATTTGAGAATCATTCTCAAATCGAAAAAGTTGCTCTACATGCTAGATGCTCCTATTCCACCACCACCAGCCCAAGATGCTCATGCTGATGAGCATGCTGTCTATAAGAGGCACAAGGAGGATGGTGATATGGAATCATGTATTATGCTAGCATCCATGACTCCTAAGCTGCAAAAATAGCACAAGCATATGGATGTTCAATCGATCATTTTACATCTTCAAGAGTTGTTTGATGCCCAAGCCAGAATTGAGAGATATGAGATCTCGAAGCAACTATTTCGTTGCAAAATGGCAGAGGGTTCTTCTGTGGCCACTCATGGGTTGAAGATGTTGGGCTTGATAGAGAAGCTTGGATCTCTCAGGTTTGCAATGGATCATGATTTAAGTGTTGACTTAATTCTGCAATTTTTGCCTAATAGTTTCTCACAATTTGTGATTAACTATCAGATGAACAAGATTGAGTCCACCATTCCTGAGTTGATCAATCTTCTCAAAACTGTGGAGTCCTCCATGAAAAAGGATTCCAATGCGGTTTTAATGGTAGAATCTTCCCCTTCTAAGAAGAAAGTTCAAAAGAAGAAGAAGAAGGCTCCCATGAAGCCCAAAGGTGGTGTGAACAAGAAGGACGCAGCTACTAAAGGCCCATGCCATCATTGTGAGAAGATGGGTCACTGGAGGCGCAATTGCAAAGCCTACTTGGAGACCATTAAGGACAAGAAGCAGAAGGAGAAGCTTACAAGCACTTCTACTTCTTCTCCAGGTATGTTTATGATTGAGATAAATATTGCCTTTAAAAATGAGATATGGGTATTAGATACCGGATGTGGATCTCATTTGTGCAATAGCTTGCAGGGGCTAAAGAGCAGTAGAAGGCTAGAGAAAGGCAACGTGGACCTACGTACTACAAATGGGACAAAGGTTGTTGCACTTGCTGTGGGGACATACGAGCTAAACCTGCCTTCGGGATTAATTCTAGAACTAGAAAACTATTATTATGTACCAGTTTTAATGAAAAACATTATCTTAGTTGCGTGTTTAGACTTATGTGGATTTCATTTAATATTTAAGAATAAATGTTGTTCTTTTTCTTTGAATGATATTCACTATAGTTCAGCAACTTTGGCTAATAGTTTATATGTTCTAGACTTGGATAATCCAATTCTTAATATAAACAATAAGAAACCTAAAATAAATAACTCTAACATCTCTTACTTATGGCATTGTCGTTTGGGCCATGTAAACGAAAATCGTATTTCTAAGTTACACAAGCTTGGTGACTTAGGGTCATTTGATTGTGAATCATATGGCACATGCGAGTCTTGTTTACTAGGAAAAATGACTAAAACTCCTTTTTCCAGGAAAAGGAGAACGGGCCAACGAGTTATTAGAACTTATACATTCTGATGTATGTGGCCCAATGTCAATACAAGCAAGAGGAGGTTATAACTATTTCATAACCTTTATCGATGATTTCTCACGATATGAGTATTTGTATTTAATGAAATACAAATCTGAGGCCTTTGAAAGATTTAAAGACTTCAAGAATGAAATAGAGAAACAACTTGGCAAAAGTATTAAGATTCTAAGATCTGATCAAGGAGGAGAATACTTGAGCCAAGAGTTTCTGAGTTATCTTAGAGATAATGGGATATTATCTCAATGGACTCCACTACATACTCCTCAACATAACAGTGTATCTGAGAGAAGGAATCGAACCCTTTTAGATATGGTACGGACCATGATGGCTTATGCAGACCTACCAAAATCGTTTTGGGGGCATGCACTAGAAACTTCTATTTATATACTGAACAGAGTTCTGATAAAATCGGTTGATACTACCCCATTTGAGATTTTCTTTAGTAAGAGACCAAAGTTATCTCACTTGCGAGTATGGGATAGTCCTGCCTTTGTTAAAAGGCCACAGTCAGACAAACTTGATAGTAAGTCTGACAAGTGTTTGTTTGTGGGATATCCGAAAGAATCTTTCGGATATTACTTCTATCTACTCTCTAAAAACAAATTGTTTGTTTCAAAGCATGCCGTCTTCTTAGAGAATGAGCACATGCTCAAGGGGGACAGAGGGAGTAAGATTGAACTTAGTGAAGTTCATGAAGATCAAACAAATGAGGATCAACCGTCTAATCCCACATCTATTGAGAGAATAGATAAACCTTCTGATACACAAGAACCTCGTAGATCTAGTAGGATACGTGTGGCACCTAAGAGATATGGATTTCTCATTAGTGACCACAATAACGTATTGCTCATAGATGTAGATGAGCCTACTACCTATAAGGATGTTCTGAATAGTTCAGAATCTGGTAAATGGCTTGAGGCCATGAAGTCAAAGATGGATTCCATGTATGACAACTAAGTATGGACTTTGGTTGATCCATCCAAAAGAATTAAACATATTAGGTGCAAGTGGGTTTTCAAGAAGACAACGGACATGGATGGTAACTTAGTTACCTATAAAGCACGACTAGTGGCGAAGGCTTATCGTCAACAACATGGTATTGACTATGATGAAACCTTCTCGCCAGTAGTCATGTTGAAATCCATCAGGATACTCCTAGCCATTGTTGCTCATTATGATTATGAGATTTGGCAAATGGATGTGAAAACAGCTTTCCTAAATGGAAATCTGACTGAGGAAGTGTATATGACACAACCTGAGGGTTTCACATCCAATGATAGCATAAAGGTGTGCAAGCTGCAAAAGTCCATTTATGGACTTAAGCAGGCTTTTAGAAGTTGGAACATCCGTTTTGATGAAACAATCAAAGAGTTTAGTTTCATTCAAAACATTGATGAGCCTTGTGTATACAAGAAGGTTAGTGGGAGTGCAATCGTTTTCTTACTACTTTATGTAGATGACATATTGCTAATAGGAAACGATATACCTGTCTTGCAAACGGTTAAAATTTAGTTGTCCAAACAATTCTCCATGAAAGACCATGGAGAAGCAACCTATATTCTTGGAATAAAGATCTATAAAGATATATCCAAAAGGTTGTTTGGTCTTTCACAGTCTACATACATAGATAAAGTGCTAAAGAGGTTTAGCATGGATCAATCCAAAAATGGATTCTTACCCATGTCGCATGGTGTAAGCCTTTCAAAGTTGATGTCTCTCAAGACACAAGTTGAAAGGGATCACATGAGTAAGATCCCGTATGCCTCGGCAGTTGGATCTATCATGTACGCTATGATATGTACTAGGCCCGATGTATCTTGCGCTCTCAGTTTGACGAGCAGATACCAATCTGACCCTGGTGAGGGTCATTGGACGGCTGTAAAGAACATCCTTAAGTACTTACGAAGGACTAAGGATATGTTCTTAGTATATGGAGAAGGTGATTTGGAAGTAAACAGGTATACTGATGCCAGTTTTCAATCTGACAAAGATGATTTCAAATCACAATCTGACTATGTATTTACTTTGTGCACAGGGGTAATAAGTTGGAAAAGTTCCAAACAAGAGATTATTGCCAACTCTACGACAGAATCTGAGTACATAGCCGCTTCTGAAGTAGCTAAGGAAATAAAGATAGAGAGAGTTCCCACGGATGAGAACATAGCTGACCCGCTTACGAAAGCACTATCCCAAAAGAAACATGATTGTCATGTTGAGTCATTCGGTATTAGATAGATGAATGATTGGCTCTAGTGCAAGTGAGAATTTGTTAGTGTTGTGCCCTAGAGGCAATCACTTGTACATTGTATATGACACATTTTATTTTAATAAAAGGCATTATTTATCTTACAGTTTCTTTTGTTTACTTTAAGTAATATAACTGTTCGATAAAGTCCCTAGTACAACACTGTGTTAAGAAAATCAAGATAGAGATCATGATATGAGATTCTTACTACACTGGATGGTGTTAGTACTTAAATAGTCCCTAGTCACAGTATTAATGAGACATGACATCATTAATGCGTTAAGACTAGCATGTGTTAGACTTCCTGATTTGATCAGGCGGTGGTTCTCATAACCGTGAGTATTGAGATACTCAAAGTTAACACATGGATGCTTATTAATGGAACAAGTTCATTGGATGACCTAACTTTGAGATAATCACATGGATAACTATTTAGTGCCAGTGATATAATCTCAATATAGCAAACGTGCAAGTATCCTTAGACTTGAGATCTCCAAGGTACTTTGTTTGCTGAGCTTTGTACTTTGATTTCAATCTCTGGAGCTCGATCGAGGGCCGCCTATGGGATGGATATTGGGTACATTGTAAGGTAAACAAAAGTAGTTGAGAAGGACAATAAAGGATTCACCACTCCTAATAGTAGGGGCGAATATCTCACGGCCACTTATAGGAATTACTACTCGAGAAGTCCTTGGCCAAGGCAATTATGTATTAGAAATAGTTCCAATTAATACACATCTAGAATAGTGGGTTCCTGGTACAAGTACTATTGTATTCGGGCCAGAATTATTTCTGGAAGGAGTTGACACTAATTTCGTACTCCAAACCGAATGAGATATTGTATGGTGAAATGAGTTGATTGTACTGAAGTTTGTTATTGAAGGGTTCATGTCAAGCCACTTGACTTCTTGGACTCTTGGATAGTCATGATGTGTTGCTAGATACCGCTCATGATCTGGGAATATGGGTTTATTAATTGATGAATTAATAAACCAATCCTGATTAGAATTAATATGATTGATTCTAATTAATTATGGATTATTAATCTCAAAGACGTTTGGATTAATTCATGTTCTCTACCAATTGACTGGGAAATCTAATAGGTCACACGCAATAGAAGAATATATACTCAAGATGTTATTTGATAACATAGTGGGGTTAATTGAGAGAAAGAGAAGTTGTTGTGGACAAATTATAATTAGTGATAATTTGTGGTCCATATTGTAATTGAGAGAACTTGATATTTCCAATTACAATTAGGGAATTCTAATAGGTTTAGAATTCTCAGTTTTGGGAAGGGAATTTTGTGCGATATATAGTA
The DNA here is from genome assembly GCA_026120185.1 of Voacanga thouarsii. Classification (NCBI taxonomy): domain Eukaryota; kingdom Viridiplantae; phylum Streptophyta; class Magnoliopsida; order Gentianales; family Apocynaceae; genus Voacanga; species Voacanga thouarsii. The sequence goes on along the minus strand of JANUWF010000528.1, from coordinate 903,808 downwards.
GATGTAACACACGAAAAACCCTAGCTGAACAACACACAAAACAACAGCCACGAACATCCTCTCTTCTCTCTCTTGATTTGATCTTGATCAAAGAGAACCCTAGCTGCCATTATTGTTTCTGCTAGCACAGGAAATTTGGGTACTTGAGTGTATCCTCTATGTGGATCACTGTTAGAGATAATCACACACTGTGATTATAGTGGTTAGACGTTCAACTCACATGGAGGTTGATCATGAGGATTGCTGGATCGCGCCTCAACTTGAAGAAGAAATTTTTGTTCTTCGGACGATCACGCAAAGGTAAAAGCTGTTACCTTTACTCTCTTTATGTCTTGTTTTCCATACATAGGCAGGTCTTGGGATGGTATCTTGATTTATTTTTCGCTGCGCCGTATAGGATACGAGCCTGAAATACCCAACAAAGAGGAACCAAGTTCGAGTAATCCACATAAAGAGATTCCACCCAACTCCATCGCGGATAATCCGTCCATTGCAATGGAATAGTAAGTGACTCCTAGACCTTGGTGGGAAAATTTTTAAAAATCGCTGCATCATTCCTTTTTCCCATGATCATTATCATAATAGCCTTTTAAAACAACTGCAAATATGGGTCTCTATCTACTCTTGGTTACTCAATTTAAATCACAAACTCAAATAGCCACTACCATTATTCATATTTCCAAACAAATTTTGATATTTTATGGCCTCAAACAGCATAATGGAAATTACATACTTATTTTCTCTTGCTTTTTATCACAAGAATATAAATACAACTAGCTTTGTAAAAAATTATTGCAACATAATATAAACTCTAACTCAGTTGATTTTTTTAATATCAAGTATAGAAACTAAACCAAGATACCAATTTTACTTAAGGAAAACAAACTAACTTACTTAAAATCCACAACAAGTTCTCATATCCAATCTCCGAAGTACCGCAGGAAAATTAAATACGCAGCAGAAGACAACAGATTAAAATTTTTTTCGAGGCAAAGTCCAGGAATACTTACTTCTAGGGCATTTTACTCGAATAAAAGAAGTTGGATTCGATTTTGACTGTTCTTCCTGAACTAGAACATCTACTTGTTCCTCGAGTATATCAGCTAACTGTCGATTCCTTCGCATCAAACACTTACACGTTTGCTAACTCTTAACCTTCGAGAGTATTCTCTAACCTCCTATGGACTTCCGCTAGTGAGAGTAGAACTAAGATGAAGAAGATTGGAAGAAAAATGGAAGAGCTAAAATGGTAAAGGAAAAACGGTAAGAAAACAACATCCTTGTTTTCTAAGGAAAAGGACGAAAGTTGTTTTCTTTTTCTTGCAAGAATTCAGTCAACCCACATGTCAAGCCCTTTTAATGTCACGGATTTCTTTCCTTTTTCAAAACCACCGATTTCCTATTTTCCTTTTTTTTCTTATTTCCTTTTCCTTTTTATAGTGGCGGCTATCCTAGGTTTCCCAAACCTATTAGCTGCTACACACATACCCTGGTGGGCTAGGGCTTTTCTTAATTAGTCTAAGACTAATTAAATAGCTCTTTTATTAATTAATTAATCTATCTAGACCCAATATAAAATTATTTAAGATAATTAATTAATTAAATTGACCCAATTAATTATTCTAGCCTAAATAAATAATTAATTGAACTTCTAGAATAATTCTTCCAATAATAAATTCACCCAATAAGCCCATATAGTAAATAAATTTACTAAGGTTATTTGAGTTACTTTGGAGACCAAAAGACATATTATTCTTGATTACTAAAATAACTAAAATACCCTGCTAACAAATAGCAGTATTTTAATCATTTTAAATATTTCATTTATCTTCGACCTACAGGTGTAATGACGAAAATACCCCTCTACGTAACACCCATCATTGAGATAGGAAAAATGCACTAACACCTTTCTCAATGACATCTAGCATCCTTTGATAGCTAGTTCGATAATCCATGACATCTAGTATGTATCCACTTAGCACAGGGAGCTACCCAAAAGTGTACATACTTAATCATGTTTTTCAGGGTCCTAAATTATTAGATTATCTTGGACAATTATAATGGGGTGATTTTTTTACGTAATGAAGTATAGAAACTCTATTGTATAAGTATTTCTTAATTAACTAGAGTCATACACCCAACGTGTAAGGTTATCGGCCTTCCGATAAGACCTCACCCAACACACATTAAAGTGTACAAGTCCAACTTCACCAGACCATCAACTTATGCTCAAGTCTTAGGGTACTCGTCCATGCAGTAGCTACGATAAATCAATTTTTATTTAATTTAGTACTTTATAAAGATTATTATCACGTGGTCCAGTTGTACGTATTCCAAATACTCTTACACTATTGGTGTGGGTGGATTACTCACTGGTTAAATATAAACCATTCTCCATTTAGAAACTACAATGTAAATATCTAAACCTTGATGAAGTGCCTAGCTCCATCAATCGATCAAAAATAATTTTTTACTTATGTGTTAGTAGCCCATAACTACACCTTACTGTGAAAACACGGCCCAATACATAGATTACTTACTAACACATTTAGACCTTAATATGCAACATATATAAACAAACAACCATTAATAATGAAACTTTTATTAATTTTCAAAATACAGAAATACATAGGCCATTTTGCGCATACATTCTAACAATCTCCCACTTGAACTAAATAGACTATGATTGTCCATATGTATCTACCCCTATGACATCTAAGTATCTTCAATACACCTTCTCTGTAAAAAGCTTGGTAAATGGGTCCACCAAATTGTTTGTAGAGAAAATATGGTCAACTACTATCTCTTGTTTCTGGATGAACTCCCGGATCAAGTGATACTTCCTCTCAATTTGCTTGCCCTTTCGGTGGTTTCTTGGCTCCTAACATTATGACACAACTCCAGAATTGTCACAATTTATAGTAATGGGTCTATCTATTTGTGGCACAACTCCAAATTCTATGAGGAAGTTCCAGAGCCAACCGCTTCTTTAGAAGCTTCTGAAGCTGCCACATACTCAACTTCTATGGTAGAATCAGCAATGCAATTACTTGACACTTCTCCATGAAATAGCTCCTCCAGACAAAGTGAAAACATATCCACTAATGGATTTTGTTTTATTTTTATCTGCCTGGTTGTTTAAATTCGTGTAATTGGTAGGAACTAAATCATCGGCCCTGTAAACAAACTTATAATCCCGCATTCCCTTTAGGTACTTGAGATTATACTTTACAGCTTATCAATGTTCTTCCCCTGGGTTTGACTGATACCTGCTATGTAACACCCCATATTTTCATAGCATAGTGAATTGTACTTTTGGGGATGTTACAATTGGTATCAGAGCATAGTGGAATCCGTAATAAAGTTTCTGGTGAAGAATAACTGAGCCTCTAACATGACACAAAGGAGTCCATCATAGTATACACTAATGTAGATTTATCGAGTTAGTGAATTTTATGGAGTCGGATATAGGGATAGGTGAAAGTATAAGAATTTAAGGTATCCAAGTTGGATATAACTTCTTCTGATAAGTTTTAAAAAAAATAGAAAGTTGAGATAATTCTGATGTTTTTGAAAAAGGGTCTATGACCCTAAACCCAAATAATAGTGAAGGAATGGAGGTCAGGGAAGCCTCATATTTGATTTATATACAGAATTATGAATTTTCCCATTTTGGGATTAGTAAGATGATGAGTAAAGGAGATTAAACATCTAAAGGCCCTTTCTATATGGCGTAATATGAATTGTGCAGATAATGATATACATATTTGTGTTGTACTCTGGTATCATATTTGAGGACTACATGTCCTGCTTTGTTATAATGTGTGGAAGAATATGATTATATTAGTATTAATCTACTTGAAATCATTAGACAATTCAAAGTTAAGTGTGTTTGGGTTAGAGAAATCCTAGGATGGGTGACCCTTGGGAAGTAACTGCAAAAGTTGTAAGGGAACAATTTGGAGCAGTTTAAAGAAATGAAAAAAGGGCCTATGTGCACAATGGTATAAGTACAGAAGGCATAACTATACGAGAAAAATATGTGAAAGTATACTATTAGATTGGGAGAATATGAGATATTCTCAAAAGATACCTGTTTATGTGTGTAGAATAGAAATTTTCTTTTATGTTAAGTCAAATATGTGGGAAGTGTTGAGATGCATATACCCACTCAGTGTTTTATGAAGTGGATTTAAAAAGGAAGAAAATGTGTTGCAAAACGTTACTTATGGTAATGCTAAAGACCAAGTTAAAGGGAACACGGTTAGTATTGTTGGCAATACTACAACCTTATGGAGGTGAGATAATTCAACTATTATAAATATCATAGCAATACTTTAACACGTGACAAGGGATTCCAACATGAGAAGAATAACACTTTGAGAATGGAATGGATGGAGCAGTAGAATGATTTCTGAAAGTGTATATGGACAAAAACTTTCTGAATATTACACCTTAAGATATTATGTCCCTATAACTACACAACTAGTAGAAGATGTCATGTGAATTGTTTTCGATACTTTGATTTTTTTTTTTTTTTTATGTCTATGGACAGAAATATTTTAAGAAATACATGTTGGAAATTTTCAGAAGAATTAGAGATGCCATGAAGATCCACTCGTCAATCTGCTAGTAATCCAACTACAGGAGGTTCAGTTGGCAATAATGAGAATATAATCCAGGAGTGAGTAGGCAACTCTCCAACAAAGTGATGATACAAGCTTTACCGAGACTTACCAAAACATTTCAAAACTTGAACAAGACTCTACAGTTGAGGGAACAACGTCCAGAACTGGACACAGATCAAGCTCTGGAACACTTTCTCAAGTTTCACCCTCCCAAATTTTACAAAAAAACCAAATCAAATGGAGGAGGCAGAATCCTGGATACAACAAATGGATAATATTTTCGCTATTTTAAGCTATTCAGAACAGAGAAAAGTCCAATTTGCAACATATAGATTTCAAAGGTCAACGCAAGATTGGTGGAATAGAAAAAAAGTGGAACGAGAACAAGAGCAAAAAGAGTGGACTTCGAAGGAATTTTTGGAAGAATTTAGGAAAGAATTTATACCTCGCTGGGTAATGGAAAGGAAAGAAGAAGAATTTCAAAGTCTTAAGTATGGAGAAATGACTGTTGAAAAATATGTTGCTGAATTTACGCGACTTTCAAAATATTGTCCTTCATTGGTACAAGCAGAATATGATTGGACTTGGCGATTTATAAAATGGTTATGACCTGAAATAAGGCAGACAATGATTATTACAACTCCAACCAATTATAACGTTGCAATGGAGGTGGCCTTTCGCCTAGAAAGAGAAGATCAAGAGCAAGTTAGACAAGAACGGGAACAAGTAAGAAGACCCGATAAATAATATATAGAGCAGTCATTTACAAAGGAAAAATTGAGTTCAGAAAAGAAAAGAAATAAACAGTGCACATTTTTCCATAAAATAGGACATTTATACAAAGATTGCCGGACAAGACTCAATAAATGTCATATATGTGGAAGAAGGGGACATACAGCCCTCAAATGTCGAAAATGGATTAGTAAACTTGAATCAGAAACTCTAGAACCATTATCCTGAATAGATATAGTATGCAAGATTGGAATGAAGGAACAAAGAAGTTATTCAAATTTTTACAAGAAAAGTTTAATCCAGAGAATCCAACTAATTTCGAGGACAAATTTTCATAAAGGAGGGGAGATTGTAATATCCCTCCCTTTTTGTACTTTCACTAGCTACTACTCTATATAGAATAAAAATTTGTACCAGTGACCAGAACAAGAAATTATCAATATAATGAGATGAACATTTTGGTGTAATAAAAATATCCAGGGGTATATATTATGGAATTTTAGGACTTATAGGGACCTAGATGAAATTTTTGGATTTATTCTACTCGTACCCTAAATCTTCATATTGCGACTACTTTTAATAGAATGAGAGTTTGGGGGTATGTTCAAAACGAAAATTGATCAGTGTGATGAGACGAGTATTCTGATATAAATTAAGCTATCGGAGGTATCAAGGGTATTTTCATAATTTTGACCGTAAATTTTACAGGATTGAGAAAGAATTGAAAATTTTGAATGTTACCATTGAATTCAGTGAAATTTATAAATTCCCTTGGTGGAATAAAATATTTTCCCTATACGGACCGAAATTACAATTATTTTCTGAAGAAAATTCTAAAGTGTGGTCGACATTAAGACAAGTGGTGTAATATGATTGGAGGATGAAAACAAGTGTCAAAATGCCATTGTAGGAGTGAGATATTTGTGGGAGTATTTTATTGCAATGCTTATTGAATAAGATAAATAATTAAATAAATAAATCAATCAACCAATAGGAAAATGGTTGGAAAAATTGGATAGCCCACAATTTTTGCCCAATTGGTCACAATTTGGACCAAGAAAGGCGGTGGAAATGCTGTATTTACAGCTTATAATCGGCAGCCACAAGAACAAATAGAGAAGGAAAAGCAAAAGAAAGAAAAATGAAAGAAAAGCTAGAGAAAATAGGGAGAAAAATGAAAAATGGAGAGAAACAATTCTTGAAGAAAAAGAATGAGAACTTAGAGCAATTCACGTTTGGAGAATCTTATACACAGGGTAAAACACTATACTCCTTGAATTAAAGTTGTAGATTAAATTGTAAGGATTATTTTGGTATTAATTTTATTGGGATATTCATGAGAACTATGAGAATTACTTGGACAATTGCTATGTTTTGGGGCTGTTTTGTGTGTGTTGTATACCGGCTGATTAGAGAAGATATATACTATGTTTTATATGATAGATGAAATGTTTTAATGGTGGTTTAATTGAGAGTTCATGACTGCACAAGAAGGTGTAAGAAATGGAAAAGAAAGATGGAATTAATTGTTGAAGAAAATGAATTGTTAATGTTGTTGTTTGCACTTGTTGAACTTGATGTTGAAAAATATGATTTTGCTGGGCTAAGTATCTCTGAATATCAGATTATTGAAGGCCATTATGATGGGATTTAAGATGATGTAATTGTTATATAGTTGTTAGGATTAAAGTAGAATAGTTGGTGTGAAGAAAGGAAACAAAAACAGAAAATCTGTTTTGAAGAAATCCCAAGCAGCCTTGAAGAACAAATAAACTGTACAAATTGGCTTGTTTATTTGGCACCTCATGACCTGAAACTTGTAGCTAAATGTCTTAGGATCATTTTGGGACCAATTTTACATGATTTGGAGTTGTGAGTAAAAATCTATGATGAAAATATCACAAGCTGCCAAAACAGTAACGAGATTGAGAATCTGAGATGTTGTAAGCAAAACTGAATGAAATGAGAAGGGAAATCAGTGTTTCATGAATTTTAAATCATAAAGGAATGTCTTGAGGACATTTTGGAACAAGTTTGACATCAATTGGACTTATATATCAAAAGTTATGATATAAACAAACAAGTGTGACAAGAATGAAGAAATGCAGAATTTTATTTGGCAAGAACTAAACCCAAGTATTGTTCTATTAGTATTAATGCATGAAAAAGAGATCACAAGAACATAGGGAAACCTTGGATACCTATTGAACAAAGAGATGGGAAATGAAGGAATGAGCCTTTGATCATTCTAAGTATTTATCTCATTTTGGTAGGAAGAAGTGAGAAAGAAGAAAATAGAATATTTTCTATCCACATAATAGTTTTGTGTTAATCGTACCTTAGAATGATGAGTGAGGTTTGGAATGACTCTCGATATAGGTCATTTATCTTCAAAGCTTCATAAAGGATTAAGAGTACTATATACATCATCATATTGAGCTAGGATATGAGGTGAGTCCTACTTGTTTTATAAACTCCATTTTATGCTAGTGAAATTATGTTTTATTAAGAAATGTTTTATGAATCCTTTTGGTTTCTTTGAACAATCTTATCATTTTTCTAAGGAAGAACTAGTATTATGCCATGCAAGGCTTGAATGGAAAATATGAACTTTTCATAAAATGGAACTATTCATGATCAGTGAATAATTTGCCTAAAGTCTTTTTATAACAAGGTTAATGGACTTTGTGCTTTTCTGAGAAAATATGATTTCGCTTAATGGGAAAATTATTGGAGACATTAGGAAATGGTGTTTTCTTTAAGGAATTTGGTTCACTGGAGTTATGAATACTTCTTAGGAATAAATCTATATCTGAAAGACTTTCTTCTCATTTATTTATGAATCGAAATAATGTTTTATTCTGGGGAAGCATAAATATTCCTTTTTACGAACAAGATTTTGGGAAAATGTGACTTATGAATTTTGTGAATCATAATTGGGATTCCTTGGATTTAATTCTTCTTTTAGAATTAGAATTCAAAATTTTCTGGATAAGACTTCTTTTGAAATCAGGTATTCTTCAAATGATGAAAATACCCTTGGAAACTTATTTTATCGTACGAAAATGACTTTTTATTATTTTTCGCTATGGTTTTGGAAAACAATCTCTCAGTATGAGATTAATTTTTGGAAAATAGTATTTTAACTCCAAAAATTATTTTATTGGTATTCCTTTGGGAATAAGATAAATAATTGATCGTGTGAGCCAATAGGAATAATTAACTGGTCTTGTGAGCTAGTGGGTTCTATTTATGGAAAATGATATTTTGGCCCCAGAAAATATTTTATTGGTATTCCTTTGGGAATGAATATTTATCTGGCCTTGTGAGCCAGTGGAATTATACTAGTCTTATGAACCAATGTAAACTCTGAGTACTCAGTAGAGGTTATGACCTTTGTACTAGCTCTCGTTAGAGATAGATGGTCTCAAGTTACCCGGCCAAGGTCAAGGATTATCTTATTCTAAATGAAGTGACAGGACATTGGAATTAATCGGGTTCCCCAGCTAGCACTGTCCCAATGTGTAAGCAAACTATTATTTGGTTGGTCCTGGGCGAGACACCCAATTTATGATCAACCCTTGTCAACCTCGTGGTGAGGGGAGTACGAAATGGGGACTCGTACTACCGCAAGTAAAAAGAATTGATATGATTTAAGGTAGATTGTGATGACAAATCTATCTTTCCGGCACTGCACAATTGAGTACTGTAAGGCGAAGTCCCTAGCAAAATAAGATCATGATGCTAAAGGCACAGCCTTATGAGCTTTGCCCACAGGCCGACCTTCCAATGAGAGGGTTTCCTGTCTTTCTAAAAAAAATGGGGCAGTAATGTTATGTAAAACTCAGTTTTCCAAAAATATGATTGGATTGGATAAATACTCCAGTAGTGAGTTGTGAAACTATTTTCAGTGAACAAATGCAATGCTTTCCTATAATGGTTTTATGAAGCGATAACTGATAATATGTTATCTGTCTATTTTATAAACCACTAGTACATACGGGACTCACTGTGTGATTTTCAATCACACGTGTATTATTCCATTTGAAATATTTTAGGGATCAGGGGCACAGCCGAAGCACGGTGAAGTCCTAGAGGCTCATGCTATACCTTGGATCTATTATACCCTTGAGTGTATGTATCATATGTCAGACTCTATGTGTCATCTTGTGTTCAGCAAAGATATTTTGAAAAAAATTTCGCTGCCTGTTGGATGAAGTTTGCTATAAAGAGCCTTTGTCTGAGTAATCAGACGGGGCGACATCCCAAAAAGTACAATCCACTATGCCATGGAAATATAGGGTGTTACATGCTAACCATGCTTATTGCAAAGCAGATATCTAGCCTTGTACAAAGCATGGCATACATGAAACTTCCCACTACCTAGGTATAGGGAATCCTACTTATTATTTCCTTTTTCTTCCTGTGCCTTAGGATACTGCTTAGAAGATAAGGTCAATCCGTGTATAAAGGGTATGATTGCCCATTTACACTAATTCATGCTAAACCTAGCCAATACCTTGTCAATGTAAGTAGATTGAGATAAACCTAACATTCATTGATTTCTATCTCTAAGAAGCTTTATTCCAAGAATATAGCTAGTTTCTCCCATATCTTCATGCTAAATTGACTTGATATCCAAACTTTTATAGATAACAATATCTCTACATTATTCTTAATGAGAAGAATATCATCTATATAAAGTATCATAAAAGACATGTTGTTGTCATCCGTCTTTCTATACACACACGGTTCATCCACATTTTGTATGAAACCAAAAGACCTTACAGTCTCATCAAAATGTATGTTCCATACTTGTGATGCTTGCTTAAGTCCATAAATGGACTTTTTAAGCTTACAAACTATATGCTCTTAGCCTTTCGCAACAAAGCTTTCAAGCTACGTAATGTAGATGTCTTCGCTAAGATAGCCATTAAGAAATATTGTCTTGACATCTATTTGTCATATCTCATAGTCATAATGGCATGCGATGGCCAAGAGAATGCGTATAGATTTAAACATGGCAACAGGTGAAAAGGTATCCTTATAATCAATTATTTCTTTTTTAGTATAACCTTTTGTAACCAACCTTACTTTAAAAGTTTCCACTTTCCCATCTGTACCTCTCTCTTTTTTGTATACCCACTTGCACCCTGCGATTTTAATCCCTTTAGATGCAGCGACAATATCCCAACTTAATTAAGATACATAGACTTAATCTTAGCATCCATTGCTACTTGCCTTTGTCTACATCAACATCAGCAATGGCCTCATCGTATCTAGTGGAATCCTATTCCTGATGGTCGGAGACTACTTCAAAAGCTTCTCCAGTCCATCTTTAACAAACCCTAGATATTCTCTCACTACAGCGTGGCTCATTTTGTATAGAAACATCTGGTTGTGTCTCTTTAGGCTTCTCAATTAGGGTACTTGAAGTTGAAGTGTCAATCAACTTCTCTTCCAATTCCACCTTACTCGAAACCTTAGTGGATACATTTTGTTCATCTTCCAAGTATCTAGCATGAGTACTAATAAGTATCTTTTACTCTTGGAGATGATAAAAGTATCCACCCCTTGTTCCTTTTGGATATCTTATGAAGTAGCACAATTCTGATATTGAGTCTAGCTTACTTCTTTTAGTCAGTACATATGCTGGACAATCCCATACCTTAAGATGATTCATACTGGACTTTTGTCCAGTCCATATCTCATAGGATGTCTTAGGCACTGACTTGATCATATCCCAAAAAAAAAAAAAAAAAAAAAAAAAGAGTTGCATGACTCATCATGCTTCTATCCATTTCCCTCAATATTCTGTTTCTTTTATCGGCTACTATATTTTGCTGGGGAGTCCCAGGTGCAGTTAGTTAAGATACTATTCCCTGATGTGCTGAGTAGTCCTTGAATTCACCAAGGAGGTACTCTCCACTATGATTTAAGCCTAGCTTTTTTATTAGTTTACTTGTATGACGCTCCACCTCAGCTTTAAACTCCTTGAATTTATCAAAGGAATTAGATTTGTGCCTCAACAAGTAAACATAACCAAAACGCATGTGATCATCTGTGAATATGATGAAGTATTCATAACCTCCTCCAACAGGTGAAGACATAGGACCACAAACATAAGTATGAACTAACTTTAATATTTCCTCGACCCTTTTCGCCTTTTGAGTAAAGGACCTTTTGGTCATTTTACCCATAAGACAAGATTCACACTGAGGTCATTCCTCCAATTTCAATTAATCCAAAGACGCATTTTGGATTAACCTCTGAATCTGATTAGGATTTACATTTCCTAATCTCAAGTGTCATAATAAGAGTTATTAGATGTGGCCTTTCTCTTTTTATTATTAGGTTTGGTCTGAGTATTATTTATTTGACAATCAATAGGATTAATATAGAAAAGATTCTCATACATGTTTCCAGAACAAATAATATTTGCATTTCTACTTATTAAAATATTAGAATGGAAAGAAATAGAATATCTTTGATTAATCAATCTTGAAACTAAAATAAAATTCTGTTTAAAACTAGAAACATATAAATATCTATCAAAACTAAAATCTTATTACAATCAAATAAAAGCTCCAAGTCTCCCACTATTTTAGCCCACACTTGTGCTTTGTTGCCCACTCTTCGTCCATACTCTCCTCTAATAAGTCACCTCATCTTGTTGAACCCCTATAAGGAGCTATAAATATAGTCAATGTATTTGGAATCAACAATCTAAGTGGATGATGACCCAATCATTAATATAGACTCTTAAGTATAAAGCAATACCTGAAGAGGACTTAGCTAAGAAGTCCGGAAAATCCTTCTTGAAGTGTCTTTGCTTGCCACACTTAAAGCACATGCCCTTGGGCTTGTCACTTGGCTTAGACGGACCAGGCTTGGATCCCTTGGGCTAGGCCCTTGTATTGTTCTAGGCCTTCTTCTTCTTAAACTTCTTGGGCTTAAGCCCAACAAAAGAAGATGAACCAAAACGACTAACTAAAATCTTTGACTCAAACTTCATAATTTTCTCAGCAGTCTAGAGTTCTTTTATCAACTCAGTCAAAGACATATTCAACTTGTTCATATTATAGTTTAATTTGAACTGAGAATATAAATTAGGCAAAGTCTCAAGAATCATGGCAATTTGGCTTTCAACATCAATTATTGCCCCTAGGACTTTGGCCTCCTCGAAGTGAGTAATCATCTTAAGCATATGCCCCTGAACTGATACCCCTTCAACCATCCTAGTGTTCAGATTGCTCTAAGAGCTTCCTACTTTACAGGCCGGCTCTTGTCAGCAAATATGATGTGCAACGATACATCGATATCATACACAGTAGGCATGTTTTCGTGCTTAGACTAGAGAACATTGGATATGGAAACCAATAAATAGCATCAAGCCATTTCATCAGCTTTTCTCCATGCTTTCTCAGCCTTACGATCTTGATCCATAGAATCTTCTCCAATTTTAGGATAGGGATCAATCAAAACATACTTCTACTCTTCTACAGTGAGTACTACGTTCAGATTTCTTTTCCAATCCACATAGTTAGGTCCAGTTAACTTATTCTCCTTGACTATAATGGACAAAGGACTGAAACCAGACAGTTCTGTTGATTGGGAAAAAAAAAAAAACTTCATTCAAAAAAATGCTTGTTTTGGAAAAACATATAAAAATGCACATTTAAAACATCATATTATTTTCATGACATGATTAACCTATTAAAACCATTATAAAAAATAAAAATAAAAATTGGCTCTTAGAAAATTTGACAGAGCTTCATAGGAAGGTTAATAATTTTCTAAGTTAAGTGTATAGCCATCACAAATTAAACTTCCTTAATAGGTAATGATCCAGAAATAGTTCCATCGATAGGATGGTCACTACATTCACCACCTACGGATAATCCAACATTAATTTCTCCAATGATCGGCTGACCGATACTAACACTTATCTTAAGCTTTAATTATAATTCCTGTGTTAGTTCTAGATTCTCGTAAAAATCTATCCTATAGGGGGTCATGCTCAGAATGAAGTGAGGAAATTCACAATTTCTAACAGGAATCCGTAATGGAAGTAGTGGGGCCATTGAAACCCCTCTCCCACTTAATTTTTTGAGAAAAAATAGTTTTTTAGGGGAAAAAATGTTTCTTTAAAATTTAATTGATTTCATTAACTTTAGTGAAAACTCCAAAATTTTAACAATTATTCTCTATGTCAAGGATAAAATCCAAACTATGAATTTTTTATTTCACTACTTGAGTTAAACCATTTTCTAGGTACTAAATTTAAAATATTTAAATTCAAAATTATTCTCTATGTCAAGGATAAAACTCTTTGAAAGAATAAACCATTAATTTATTTTAAAATGCTTAGTTCCATTTTAAAATATTTTCCTTAAATTGTTTTATCTAGAGAAAAAATTAATTTCTCAAAAACCTTTTGTACATTTGATTACAAAATTAAATAAAATAGACATACTCCAAAAATAAAATTTTTACATGTTATTTCTAACTTTTAATTCTTACTTGATCAAATAATGGATTAAAAATCATAATACTAATAAAATTAAAATGATCTTGTTTAATCCTAAGGTGGTACCGCCTTTACTAACCATTTTCATGCATAATTATTTAATTCCACAAGGAAAATAATCTCGTGTGATATAAGAGCCTAAAAGAAAATAAATTACAAGAAAAATAAAATAAAATAAGCTTCAGAAGACCTGAACTGGAAGAAGCGAACCCACGATCGAACTCAGTGCAAAACCGGTCTACTGTGTCACAAGCCGGTCGTAGCTTCACTTGAACTGGCCACAACTTCATTGAATTAGCAAGAGAGGAAACTGATTGCAGCACTGAATGATCCGGGCACGGCTTCTCGGTCTTCACAATTGGAAGCCGGCCACAGCTTTTAAGAAGCCAGGAGCGGTTCCTGGGAGAGAAATTAACTCGAGCCGCTTGCGGCTATAGACCGGTTGGCCGTGGCTCGTGGGAGATAAATCTCCCAAGCCAGTCGCGGCTAGATCTCATATATGCGTCTCTATTTTCCTCTATTTTCTGCAATTTCCTTTAGAGTTTTTCGGTATTGTAACACCCCACTACCTATGCCCCTATTAGCGTTGGGGATGTCGCCCTGTCCACAAGACAAGAGGTCTTTATAACTAGGACACACAAAATAAATAAAAGGAACAATTCAAAATTAAACTTATTACAACCCAAGTAAAACATGTACAAATTCAAATAAATAAATGTCTGCTATAGTTTCTCAAATGAAATATATAGGAAAAATAACAATGAGTCTTCAAAACATAGACAATTCTCTAATTAATAACCTTCACAACAGGACCGACCTGAAAACATGGTATAAAAGGTGGTGAGACATAAATCTCAGTAAGCCTGTGTGTGCTTTGAGTATTTCAGGTAAAACAGTTCATGTATGCAAGTTGTGAAAATTTCATAAAAGAAAGTACTGGCAAACCTCAAATAAATTTCACAAATGAATAGTGGTATTTTCCTTTCCAAAACATACATGTGCACAATAAATACAACCACTCAAAAGAGGTAGTCATGGCACTACACTTTGTGTTCCATGACAATATAATGATTAGAATGCCACACTTTGTACATACTGACACAAGATAGGTGTACGGCCTACCGGGTGAGATACTCCTCCATCTCTACACCCAAACTTATCGGTTGTCCATTCTAAAAATATATAGTCCACTTGACTGAACTTGCTAACTCGAACCGGTATGACCTACAGGACTAGCATCCTATCCGGGAAGGACTCACCCTTCAGAGGTCGCCACCTACTAAGAGACTTACCCTAACCCTTCAAAGACTAGTCCTAGCAGTCTACTCTTATTGAGTACTCAACGTTGTTTGTCCCACTTGGGAGAAGAAAGATCATACAATGAATCACTTGGAAATAGCAATTATGGTTTCTAAAATTCTTGCCAAGTTGGGTTTTTAGGAAAAGTTTAGCGTTTTGTGTAAAATTGTTTGTTTAACTTTAGATGGTTTGCTTGACCGAAACAACAAGGAAAATTGTCCATAATTGTCTTTACAGTACAAATACTCGTATACATTGAGTTTGACTTGCCACGATAACTTTGGTCTTCAAACGGTTTCATGCAGGAACTTACCTGATCTTTTGCTCTTCTTGAGTTCAAAAGTCTTCCAAGGTAGTTCAGGTCAACCTAACCCCGCCTGGGATAAACACAAGGTATAAGATAACATCCAAACCACATTTGTCTTAAATAAATAATTTCTAGTTCAACTAGCCACATCAATAACAAACCATGACCACTATGTCTTAAGCTTTAATGCTAATTGATATAGTATTTTATAAAATAAAACCAGCTTGATAAGTTAAAATAAATGGATGTTATAAAATAAATAATAATAAGTTATAGTTTCAAATAATAAATAATGAGTAATATTGCTAATAAATAAAATTAGTGTTAAATAATGGATAATAATAAATCCTAAATAATATTGGTAAATAGTAATATCTAAATAGTATTATTATAAATAATGAATTATACCTAATTTTAATTAATAATTAATAGATAATAAATAACCAATAAAATTAATAATAAATGAATTATACTTAAATTTTAATTAATAAATAATAAATAAATTTTAATGTAACTAATATTTATGGGCATAGATAAAAGTTTTAGTAAGGCTAACTAATATTATTAATATGGTCTACAAAGTCATTTGATATTAATTAATTTTAATATTTTATTATTTATTTTTAATAAAAATATTTTATTTATTTAACTAATAAAATAATAATATTTTTAAATAATCTTCTGTTTCAAACCTACATAATGTTTTTCGAATTTTGTAGATTAAATTGAATAATAGTACTAATTAAATTAATGGTAATAATGTTAGTAAAATTAATTCTAGAATTAATTAAAAAAATAGTTTTTACAATAATTTTCTATTGTTAGAGAAAATCCATGAACATATTCTCACATGACACATAACATGTTAATCTATCTATGAATATATACTTGAATTAACATATACTACAACATGGATGATCTTCTACTAGGCATAATATTATCTATGGCTTTATTGAAAAATAATATCATGAAGGCCTAATCAACAATAGTGGCATAATATCTAACATGCATCAAAACATCCATACATCTCATTAATCATGATGAACATATAGTAATTCTAAAGCAAAATCCATAAGGCACAACATTCATTCCAATTCTCATGTCTTAACTCCATTCCCTTCACCTACATACACATACTCAACCCCTACTTTATTCAATCGACCTATCAACATCTAGGAGTCTTGATTCTAAAAATTAAAAAAAGGGATTAAGAAAGAAATACTTGATTGATGCTCGTTTGATGGAGGATTCTCCTTAGTTAGTGAAGATCCTCGAGGGCTTGATGGCTTTTAGTGGTTCGAAAGTAGTCCATGGTTGATCACCAACATTTCGGCCAAGAGAGAGAGAGAGGGTGTGAGAGAGGAATGAATGAGAATAAAAGAAGATAATAGAAGTTGAATAAAAGAAGAAGAACAAGAAGATTGTTCTTATTTTACCTTTTTGGTGTTCTTAGAATCTTCAACAAAAAGGGATGGTTTGATCCGTTTGAAAGTTCAAATTTGTGTGTTTTGGTGTTATAAAGTGTAGAAATAAAGAATATATGTTTAATATTGATTATCTAGAGAGTTTGGGAGTGATTGGAGGTGTTTAGGAGTGATTTAGGCTTGAAGATGTGAAGTGTGTGTTCTTAGTGTTCTTGAGAGAGTTTGAGAGGAGATGAATTTCGTGTGTGTTTGGAATTGTGATGGCCAAATGGCTTAGAGTAGGAGGAGCTTTTGGTTATCCAAGAATGAGAGAGAGAGATTCAGATTTTTTTAAAAATTCAAATTGAGAGAAAGGTAGAGTTGTTTGAGGTATAGGATTGGTTAATGGTGTTTGCTCTTGGAAGGTTTCTTGTTCTTCAATGGTATATGGCTGAATTAGCTATGTTTCAACCAAAGAATGGAGAGTTGTTTCAAACTTAAGGCTGACCAAAAATAGCTATGAAATGGCAGAGGATTTTTTGATTTTATCAATTAGCTAAAGGAGTATTTTAATGGAACAAAATCTGGAATTTAATTTGAAGTTTGAACAAGTTTAGATAGAGTAAATATAGGAGCTTTTTGAGGTATGATAATGGAGTCCTATTACTCAAGGTTGGTGGGCAAGCCAAGATGTTCAGTTTATGGCTGTACAAGGGCCGAAATTCAGTGAGGTTTGCTGAAGAATTTCGGCCTTAGCCTTGAAGAGACAAAGCTGGAAAAATTTTTGGAATTGAAGCTGAAGGACACTTGGAATTGAAATGGTTTTGGTGCAGAATTTTTGGTCCACTTTGGCACGATTTTGCAGCTGGATTTTAAGGGTGTTTGAAGGCCTTTTAATGGTGATTTTCCAGCCTTCATCTTAAAGAAGAAGAAAGGAAGTTCCAGCTGTTCATATGTTCTAACGGATGGCTTCAAGTTCATGTTCAATGTTGCTAGTTTACTGGGAAAAAAAATTCTGGTTTGGGACTGTTTGTACAGCTCAAAAAATTCAAGGAATTTCCAGCCTTCATCTTCACATAAAATGATTGGTTTTCTTGCAAAAATTAGGCAGGAAAACTTGCTGCAATTTTTGAAAATAGCCTTGAAGGAAATCTGAAAAATTTTTTAGATTTTTAACCAAAACATAAACAAGATGAAGATAGAGTTTTGAAGGAATAGCTATGGTGTTTTTTTTTTTTTTTTCTTGGAACCTCTACCCATTTTTCCTCCTTACCTTTGGCCATCTCTATCCCACAAGCACTGGGATTTTTGAAATTCTAAGCTAGGGAATTATTCTTTTTAGGATAAGATCACATGGTCAAGACATTACCATTGTGTCTTCCTTAAGACAACATTCCTATCTTTAAGGAATGTAAGGAAAATGAAAATTCAAACATAGCTAAGATAAATATGAATAAAACTTAAATGATGGGATTTGAACTCAAGACCTTAGAGATTAAATCACAAAGCTCTAACCACTTAACCACACTAACTCTTGTTTTTATTTTCTCAACCAAATATTCTTCTTATCTAAATCTCAAGCCATATTCCTATTTTGACCTCAAATAAAATTACCTTTTTACACATTCTACCCAACAAGCACAAATAAACCATTTAACCTATAAACCACAATTCTAAGACACGTAAAATTATTCAAAAGGTATTTTTTATGCATGATGACATGATATGCATCTCATCCCCCTTACTCTAAGGTAGGCTTTAGGTGGTGGGGTTTCACAAGTATTGATCTAGGCACCATTCTTTTTGTTACAGGAATTCGTAGATAAAATTGAAAATACAATTTCAAATACCTATACCTTTCAAAACAAGGCGTACACAAGTTCTGCGAAAAGCGGTTAAAAATAAATTACAAGTACCTATGCCTCCACGCATGAAGCGTACACAAAATCTACCCATATCAAAAATCACGAGGAATCCATACAATCACAAAGATCATATTTTTTATTAGTAAAGGAACCACATTTTTCTATTTATTAACCCTAAGCATGCTCCTAGATTAAACTATAGCTCTAATAGCAGTAAAAAGACTACGGGAAAATTAAATACGCAGTGAAAGATAACAAATTAAAATTTTTTCGAGCCAAAGTCTAGGAATACTTACTTCTAGGGCACTTTACACAAATAACCAAAGTTGGATTCGGATTTAACGACACTTCCTGAACTGGAACGTCTACTTGTTTTGCAGATATACCAGCTAACCGTCGGCTCTTTTGCATCAAACACTTATCACGTTTTCTAACTCTTGGTCTTCCAGAGTATTCTCTAACCTCATATGGACTTCTACCAGTGAGAGTGGAATTACAATGAAGAAGATTGGAAGAAAATCAGAAAAGCTAAAATGGTAAAGAAAATCGGTAAGAAAACAACGACCTTGTTTTCTAAGGAAAAGGACGAAAGCTATTTTCTTTTTCTTGCAAGAATTCGGTCAACCCAATCAGGTCAACCCAATCAACCCACGCGTCAAGCCCTTTCAATACTACAGCGTTCTTTCCTTTTTCAAAACAAACCACCAATTTCCTATTTTCTTTTTTTTCTTATTTCTGTTTCCTTTTTATAGTGGTGGCTATCCTAGGTTTCCAAAACGTATTAGCCGCTACACACAAACCCTGGTAGGCCAAGGCTTTTCTTGATTAGTCCAAGACTAATTAAATAGCTCTCTTATTAATTAATTAATCCACTTGGACCAAATATAAAATTATCCAAGATAATTAATTAAATTGGCCTAATAAATTATTATAGCCCAAATAAATAATTAATTGGACTTCTAGAATAATTCTTCCAATAATAAATTCACCCAAGAAGCTCATATAGTAAATAAATTTAGTAAGATTATTTGAACTACTCTGGGGACCAATAGACATATTATTCTCGGTTACTAAAATAACTAAAATACCCCTGCTAACAAATAGTAGTATTTTAATCATTTTAAATATTTTATGTATCACCATATAGAAATATTGTCCCCTAAAATAATATTGCAAGTGCAGTATCTTCGACCAACAGATATAATGATGAAAATACCCTTCTACGTAATACCCATCATTGAGATAGGAAAAATATACTAACACATTTCTCAATGACATCTACCTTCCATTAATAGCTAGTCCGATAATCCATGACATCCAGTATGTATCGACTTAGCACAAGAAGCTACCCAAAAGTGTACATACTTAGTCATGCTTCTTAGGGCGTTGGATAATCTAATTATCCTGGACAATCACAAGGGGGTGATTTCTTCATGTAATGAAGTATAGAAATTCTATTGTATAAATCCGTCTTAATTAACTAAAGTCATACACCTAATGTACAAGGTATTGGCCTTGCAATAAGACCTCACCTAACATACATCAAAGTGTACAAGTTCAGCTTCACCAGGCCACCAGCTTATACTCAAGTCTTAGGGTACTCATCCAGCAGTAGCTGTAATAAATCAATCTTTATTTAATTTAGTACTTTATAAAGATTATTATCGCGTGTTCCAATTCTACGTATTCCAAATACGCTTGCACGATTGGTGTGGATGGACTACTCACTGGTTAAAGGGAAACCATTCTCTATTTAGAAACTATAGTGTAATTATCTAAACCTTGATAAAGTACCCAACTCCATCAATCGATCAAGAACAATTTTTTGCTTATGTGTTTGTAGCCCAAAATCTACACCTTACTGTGAAAGCACGATCCAATTACGTAGTTTACTTACTAATACATTTAGACATTAATGTGTAAATATGTAAATAAACAACTATTAATAAATGAAACTTTTATTAATTTTCAAAATACAGAAATGCATAGGTCATTTTGAGCATACATTCCAACAATCTTCTCATATAATAACATCATAGCATGGTCAGTCAATAACTAGTATATTTAACAACATAAAAAATTATATCTTATGTTTCACCTATCTTAATTCAACCATACTTGCAACAATTTACATAAGTTATAGATAGTAACTTAAGATATAGATAATAAAACATCACAATTAAGAGAAGCCCCCCCCCCCTTCCAACAATTCAGGAGTACATTACCCTTAATATACCACATATAGATATGAAAGAAAAGAAAAACAAAACTCCTCTTAGAACAAAACCTAGATTTAACCAAAAGGCTCTAATTTTTTTGCATCTTTTGTAGGGTTATCATCTCCCATGTTTGCACTCTCATCCTCATGATTATCATCAACTACAATCGGGCAAGAGGAATAGATAGATCCAAGGTTAGGATGAGGTACGTGGCTAAGGTTAATAATTTAGAAATATGCTGCTAAGCTGTCCCCCATCGATGACACTTGACCACCAAGATAGCCCACTTGGTTGGTGTGATCACACAACATCCACACTTGAATCTTCTACTACTAGATATTATTTGTCTAGGGAAGGCTATAGGTTGGGTCCTATCAAAGCTGTAGGTACTGCATGAATGGGAACAGTAGGCAAATCAAAAGAGAGAGATGTAATATGTTCCTCTTGGGAAAGTGCCTTCTCATCAGAGTTTTCTACATATTCTTGCCATAAGATATAGGTTTCCCCATTTGCCTAACTATCCCATCATATCAAAGTTTATAGGCTCCATCATACAACAAAAGTTTGCCTAGGAATAATGTTAAACAAGTGAAGGTTCATAAGAAGCCTAATTATAAATGATCCTCCACAAATAGCTCCCCCATCTTCTTTGTAGCAATTAAGTTCAAATAAAAGGTGAAGATATATCTCAAATTATAATAGACTCCCTTCATAAAGCAACATAAGTAAAAGGTGTCCCTATTAGAAACTACTCTCGTATTCTCCCTCTGATAGGGATCACCTTCTCTAAGAAACTTAGCACAAGAAGGGAAAGTAATGATACAATGTGTAACATCCCGCCCTAAGTAGTCTTAAGGTAGGAGATTTTTTTCTATCTTTGTGAACTTTTAAATATCATGTGAGAATTTTCTTGAATTTTATAAAGTTATTTTCTTTATACATGAAAGTCATTATTTATAAAATAAATATTTTATATAAATTATATTTTAAGAAATATTATATTATATATATTATATTTGATAAGAGATATTATATTTTATAATAAGAAAAGAAATTCAATTTGGTTAAGTAACCTATAATAGGAAGAGAAATTCAATTTGATTAAGTAACCTATTTTATAATAAGAAAAGAAATTCAACTTTGTTAAGGAACCTATTTTATATTAGATGTAGGGCGTACAACCTTTAATTAAGTTATTGCTATTTTATATGTGGAGACCACAAAATTTATAATGTTTAGATATTTATCATATTAATTCAATTATTAAATGTTAATTTATATCTTCTATAATATTCCACAAACTTCCACCATATTCTATAAGTTTATAAAGTATTCTATATTATTCTATTTATTTCCCAAAAAAAAAAATCTATAAGTTTCTACACTATTCTATTTATGATGATTAGGCTATTATAAATCATAAGGTGGCCCACTTTCATTTAATCATCCTAAGATATTCTTTAAATTATTATTTTAATTTTATAGAAATAGCCCACAATGTTTGACTAAAGAAAAGTCATGTGACTATTTTATTTTCCGCAATGTTCTATACTTTTCTAAAACTTTCTATAAGCTTCTGCTATATTCTAGAGATTATGAGTCATCTTCCAAGACATTCTAGAGATTGCCACCTAAGCTTTCCATAAGTTTCTATAAGATTCTTACATAAGATTTTTATATAAGCCCTTACATAAGCTTCTTATAAAGCTTTCTCCGTAAGCTTCCTAGAACATATATAAATAGAGGACAAGGGGAGGACCACAGCATAAAGAGAGGAAGAAAGAATTTTGATCTAGAGAGAGGAAGAACGAAAAAGGAAAAAAGAAGAAAGAAAAATGAGAGAAAAGAAGAAAACCGAGAAGAGAGAGAGAGAAACAAAGAAGGAGAGGAAGAAAGAAGAGAGAGAAAAAGAAAGAGAGAAAGATAAAGAAGTAGTGATATTGATTTTGCTCAATAATTTAGGTGAGCTTGACTTGAGAAAATAGCTAGATGAGGTTAGTTCCTTTTTATTTTATAAAAACCATTTGGTTAGTGATTTTCTTAAAATATATGCCTACTTTATGTTTTTATGAAAATATGGATTTCATGAGTTACTCCAGGAATTCAATTTTGGAAAAAGGGTTTGGTTTGGAAAATATTACATTATATTGATCTCCAACTTTTATACCCAAATATGTTATCATACTTATAGGATTATATTCCTACAGTGTTGATGTTATGTTATTAGATGGACTAAAGTTCCTTCTGAGTAATGAGATCATAATGTGGTTTTGCTTATTGAACGCATTTTGAAAATACAATTCCTGTGAGGAACTATTAATATCCATGTGAGCATATGATTGTTTTATGTCAAGTATGAGATCTCATAAATATTTACAAGTTATCTTGTTGGAAAATACCATGAAACCTATTTTTATCTGAAAATCATGAGCACACACGAGACTCACTGAGTATTTTGCACTCATATGTTTTTCTATATTTTTTTAGCTCTATTGTACATATTGGTGATCAGAGTGCACAATAGAAACATAATGGTGAAGAAACTATTATTGGTTTTTCTTGTTGGAGATATATTATTAAAGACTTGAGATGTACTTTCAAAGTTAAGATCAATTGAATGACATGTTCATTTAAGGTTATAGTATAATTCTATTGTGTATTAAGTTTTAATCTATTATAAAGACCCCTTGTCTGGAAGTTCAGACGGGGTGACATCCCACAAAGACATGGCCCACTACGACTAGAAATGTGTGTTGTTACACAATAGCCATGGACTAGATCAAAGGCCAAATGATTGTAAGAGAACCTTTAAGCAATCATGAAAGCTCAATTGAGGGTGAAAGAGCCCTAAAAGATTTTTGAAGACTTAAAGGAACTTAACTTGTTCATTGTTCAAATGGAGATTCAAGGGTTGACTAAGGAAAACCAAGAAGAAATAAAAGAACTAGTGTTGGAAGCCTGAATCAGGGGATGCACGGGCATGCAATAAGATGTGCTAGAGCAAACTTGATAATTCAAAAGAAAGGCATGGCATCCATGGCCATGCTAGATGCCATGTCATAGTGGCGCACGACCAAATTTTTTGGCCACACAGCCAGGCAGCTATGCTATGTTTTTGTAATGCTTTTTTTTCATGTTGTTTTGATGCCTTTTAATTTCCACAACTTATAGTTAACTTTAGGGCCCTTAAACTTGTTAATGAGCCTTCTTAAACCTTAGGACTTGCTTCTTAATATCTTATGATTAGCTATGTATATAATCTCTCTTTGAAGAGACAAACAACAATATGGATTATTAAACAAGATCAAACTCAGGAGTTAAACATTTTGGAGAGGTGTTTCTTATTTGCTCTTCTTGGAAATCAAGACAAAGTAAAGGGCTTAGTCCTATTTTTAATTTGACTCTCTAAATTTTAAGGACTCTAGTTGAGATCTTAAAATCCAAGCTATTCTAGGTTTCATTCTAAGTTTCCCATTAAGTACCTACAATTTTCTACCCCTATTGATCAATTCTCCTTACTGGGAATTGGGTATTAGTGTACTATTATAGTAGAATAATTCTACTAAATTTTAGATCATAACTTGCATGATCATCTAAGGTTCTTGATTTTGAAGGAAGTGTTTGCTTGATGATCAATTTCTATTATTAAATCTCTATTTTGATTGCCATCTTGACTGTTATTAATTGAGCTAAATTAAGCTATAAATTTGAGTTGGATTTGGGCTAAGTGAGCTCCCATCACCCTCCTATCAGAAATGGTATATGTGATAGCATAATATTAGTATCAAAAGGCATGGGATAAGATACAAGTGCTCTTACAACTGGTGGGGTCGTACATTTGGCCATAGGGTGCAAGGCAACTCTAGACAATACGTGCACCTATAGTAGCCAAAAATTGAACAATCAAATCTCTATAGGTTTCTGCCTTAATAAACTCCTCATTATAGAAACTATATACTACACGAAACTCATTAGCAGATAATCTAACCAATTTTCATCTGGTCTAAATTTTAGCACCTCTTTGTCAGTCCAACTAATATTTTGTTTTCATAGTTGCAAGGTGGCTAGAAATTTTAAAGCTAATTTTTCAAAAGTATCCTCATAAATGTCAAATAAAATAATGCACTTTTTGTTCCAAACTAATAGTTTGCAAGGCAATATAATCCACATATCTATTAGGTTCAAAGGCTCAAATATATATATATATATATATATATATATATATATATATATATAATAGGAGCTGCAGAAGCTCCTAAGAGAGCCACCTGGCATTGTCCTGCACTGCCACCTAGCAATTTGAAACTTAATGAAACTCTGAATCTCTGTAAACATTCTCAAATTCACTCCCTATTAAATAATGAAACGTCCCTTCAATGAATCCATACTCCTAATCCCTTCAAACCTCTTCAAATTCACTTCCTATTTAATAATAGAACTGAGCAGATGACAGTACATTGTTCTTTGCATTATGTTCATTGTTCTTTGCATTATGTTTAGTACATCTGAACAGAGGAGGATTCATTGGATCATTGATCTTGAATCACATAATAAATAGTCTTCTGTGAAGACTACATAGAACACAGGAGACTCTCAGGCCACTAAACTAACACACGGTAGCCCTGAGGCGGCAGAATCAAACAGAAAGGCACTTCCTCAGGCAATGGACAATGTCTTTCCCTGTAATAATTCATCTCCCTGCTAAGTTGGCTATTAATTCTAGGATCTTCACAGGGCATATAGTCCACCATATCAGCGGGACAAGACTCAATTTGAGGTTGCTGAAAAGGTTTCCGAGATGAGTGGAGGGGAGAAGAGTGAGATGGAATGTAGGAATCAACTGGATGTGTTGAAGAAGAAGTACAAGAAAGAGCGGGCAAAATTGGAGAAAATAGGAGGTGGTTTTGCAAGCAAGTGGGTGTTTTTCAAGAGAATGGATGCGCTTTTAAATTTAAGGATGAGAGCGATATTGCGGGTTGGGTGTGGACTTGATTCGGGGGAGTATGTTTTCATGAATCCACGTGTATATCTAGGTAAATCCAATGTGCTGGATGAGATGAGAGATAGCCCGGGGCAGTTAGACGAGGAGAACGAAGAAGATGAAGAGAGGTGTGGTAGAGAGAAGGAAGAAAGGCGTGGAGAATCAGCTAAATTGTTGGCAAATTCAATTCAAAGGTTTGGGGAGATTTATGAAAAGATTGAGAGCAGTAAGAGGAGACAAATGATGGAGTTAGAGAAGATGAGGAGAGATTTTCAGAGGGAATTGGAGTTGTAGAAGAAGCAAATTGTTGAGAGGGCACAAGCAGAGATTGCTAAAATTAGGGAAAGGGATGATAATTTGGAGGATGACGGTGAGGAGGATGACAACAATGATGATGATGATGATCATGGACAATCAAAGTAGTTCCCGAACTGTAAAACTGAAAAAGCATCCAAGCTTTAACGGAGTGATAGAAAAACAGCAGAGTTTTCGAGGTGGAGAGATGGAGAAGCAGAAGAGTTTTCGGGGATTAATGGAAAACTAAAAGGCAATGGATCGGATCCTGAAAGTGAGCTCAAATATATATGGAGAGAAAGCTAACAGTGGAATCTACATGCTCAATAAGGAACTTAACTGTTCTTCCCCAATTTCCCGGCCAGCCATTGTATTTTAGGGGCGTGCTATAGTTGTCCATATACAGATTGAACCCACCATCTTCAAGCACTAAGCTATACTTTCCATCAGAGCCATCAGCATCAGAACTTAAAACCTAAAAGCTTACATCACTTTAGTGTACGTTTGGAGAACCTTTGCAAAATTTTTATAGGTGTTTATGCTAATGCTATTTTTTTAAAGCTGTTTAGCAAGTAGAATAATCGGATCCTTCAGTATTTTAAAACGTGAATTTTCTATGGTTAAGAAAAGTTGGATACCAACCTTTGAAGCACCACATACGTTGATTATTTTTTCCGTTTTTTTCTTTTCTCTCATAGTTAGGTGCAATCCTTGAAGTATTAAAAAGAGGAAGGATCCAGGAACAAGATAGAATTTCGTGTTTGATTTGCACATTATAAGCCTTAATTGGATGAAAAAATTTACTACTCCATCTGATACAAAATATCTACCAATATTATACAAATACACAAATAAAAAAAAACATTTATAAGACAAAATAAACTAAATTACCTTTATAAAAAATTATAAAGCTATTTTGAAAATAATCCGTTCGAAATCTTCCAAAATTCAAGAACAAAACTTTTGTGTAGAGGATTCATGGCTGAGACTAAGGGAAAGGAAAAAGGAGATGACTTCTGGTGCAGCGGCGTTCCCATTGTAGAAGAAGAAATCACTTAATGACTAATAAGGTTTTGATAAAAGCCAAAATTACTACTACACCCTTTTTTTTAATTCTTTTTTTTTTTTTTTAGTTTTGAAAATTTAAACACCTAATTTTCTAAATGAAAATCTGAAAAGAAAATTAACTAACTACTCAATGAATAATTTATGAAATATATCTTGGAATTACCAATTGTCAAAGGAAGAATAAAGAGGTATAAGTTTCAATGCATTTAATTAGTAATTTAAATTTATAAATATAAAATAATTTATATATTTATACATAAGTTTTACTATTTTATAAATTTTATATATAATATTTTAAATTATAACTTTTGCGTTCCGAAACGTACCGAAGGAACTACTCCTTAACGAATTTTAATTTTTAAAATTAACGAATTACATTCCTATCCCCGTACCACGTATCGAAACGAACTTCATTTAAATTGAATTCATATAATCAATGAATCTAAAATACTCTTGACATTTTCTTAATATATATATATATATATATATATATATATTCATTTGATTTATTTGAATTCATTGAACTAATCATTATGTTAGCTTTTTTGAACTTTCTAGAATTATGTTCTTTTTAATTTCTCATTTTTCATCTTTTTAGGAACTCTAAAAGTATTATTTTATATTTATACATTTCATCTCTTCAAAATTTTGAAGGTTTTTTTTTTTTAAATATCATTGTTATTTGAATTGATTTTTTTTTAAAATTAGAGTTATCTTATTTTTTTATTTTTTTAAATATTAAAATTATTTTCTTATCTGAATTGTTTTTAAATACAAAGAAATTAAGAAAATTACTGAAACTATCATGTGCAACGTACGGGTACCCCTAGTCTATAGAATTTCATACAATGCCTAGTGCAAAGTTGCCTCAAACTCAAAAAATGGGTAGGAACAAATTGTCTTAACTCCATATCTTGAACGCGTTTAGATGCCACCACGTTTCACTAGTTCTTTAACTTTTAAAGTAGATGCTCACTTGCTCAAGGCTCTTAAAGATATAGTGAACAATTTACAACAAGTTTTGAAGGTAAAAAGATATGAAATTGAACGAAAAACTTTTGCCCAAAAAAAATGAAACTTTTGGAAACCTAAAAAATCGATGATAAGAATTAGAATTTTTAGAGTCAAACTAATAAGGAAGTGGTGAGAATTGATGGGGTAATGCTTTGGATTTAAGAGTTTTTATCATGGATAAGGGGATTTAGGAGAGGTTGTGTGAGAAAAAGCTTTGAAACTTTGAAATTGTGCAAAAGAAATGGATTGAACCCATCGTGTCAGGAACATAAAATAACCGTACACAGGCGGCTATTCAGGCATGTATTTGTCCCTGTTGCTCTTTGGTGTGCTTAAAATTTGAAGGTGGCACACAGGCGGGTATAGGGCATGTACATGTGTTATTCACATAACTTTTTTTATATAAAAAAAATAGTCATTTTAGTCCCTTAACTTTTTTTTTTATTTTAAAAGGTTAGATCAATCTTCTTTATTTTCAACTAGTTAAGTCCTTAATAAATATTTTTTAATTGAAAAGGTCCTTTTGACCGTTACCGTCACTACTCCCGTCAAAAAGTAAGGGTAATTTTGGAACTTTACTTTTCAACTCACCATCCACAGATACGAAAATTAGTCAATTTAGTCCCTTACATTTTTTGTTTTTGAGGATTACGTCCCTTTTCTTTATTTTCATATAATTAGGTCCCTTAACTAATTTTTTTTAACTGAAAAGGTCCTTTTGACCATTACCGTAGATTTCACTCCGGCTTTTTAACAGCATGACAGTTTCAATTGGATTTATCTCCAAATTGTTTCCCACTATTCTTTAGAAAAAGATTGATTCTCTCTTATAATAATAATAATAATAATAATAATAATAATAATAATAATAATAATAATAATAATAATAATAATAATAATAATAATAATAATAATAATAATAATAATAATAATAATAATAATTGCATATTTAATTTGCAATTTACAAATCTATAATTTTTCTCTAAATTTGCTCTGATCAGAAGTCACTTTAGAAATAATTATCATAATTCAATAATCGAATGCAGGATTTGTTTTTAGGAAAAATTCGCAACCAAACAATGGCAATATGCCAAAATAAAAAATGGGGGGATAATTGTGTTATATATTAATCATTCAATTTTTTCCTTATTTGGAGAAAAGTGAAGTCCTGAAAATGCCCTTCCCACTTGATGGTAGAATTTATGGTAATGGTCAAAAAGACCTTTTCAGTTAAAAAAATTAGTTAAGGGACCTAATTAGGTGAAAATAAAGAAAATGGATCTAACCCTCCAAAATAAAAAATGTAAGGGACTAAATTGGCTAATTTTTTTATCCGTGGGTGGTGAGTTGAAAAGTGAAGTTCCAAAATTGCCCTTGCCTTTTGACGGGATAGTGACGGTAATGGTCAAAAAGACTTTTTCAGTTAACAAATATTTATTAAGGGACCTAACTAGTTGAAAATAATGAAGAGGGACCTAACTTTCCAAAACAAAAAAGTTAAGGGATTAGAATGGCTAATTTTCCAACCAAAACTTTGGAACCCAACCATATCTACAAGTGTATAGGGCGTATGAGCATGCACATGACCACGTATGTGCCAGTGTGTCCCTCAAAAGTTGATTCTTTCTGTTGGTTTTCATGTTGATTGTTACTTCTTCAACACTTAACAAAAATTTCTTGTATGGAAGAATGTTTTAAAAGAAAACCTTCATCAAATACCCAAACAAAAACCTTAAGAAAATTTTTAAGAAAAATACATTGAACAAAAAGAACACAAACAAAAAATTTACGGTTCTTTTCCAAGAAGATCTTCTTTAGAATCGTTTAGTTAGAGTCAATCCCTTTTTTTCTCAGTTCGATAATTTGAGATTAACATTCAACTTTGCCTACTTTATGGTGTTGTTATGAAGTTGTAATTTGTCTTCTTTACATTCGAAGATACTCTCGCACCATGTGAATCAATATGGTAGCAAACATTGCCCTTTTCTAGTATGTATGTGTGGGTGATAGAGAGGACTACCTTTTGATTTCATACCCTTAAAGTAGTTTTCACTCTTTACATGAATTATAGCATTAAAGGTAGTTAGGAATGGTCTATCAAGAATTAAGGGCACATTATCACTATTTTTCATATCTAGAATTGCAAAGTCTACAGGGAATAAAAGCTTGTCCACCTTAACCAGAGCATTCTTTATAACACCCCTAGAAAAATTGATTTATTAGCAAACTGAAAGGTCATTCTAGAGGGTTTAAGTTCCTCTAATCATAACTATCTAACTAGAAAGGCTATCAGATTTATGCTTTTATCTAAATCAGCTAATGCCTTGTTAATATTCAAACTACCACTAATATATGGAATAGTAAAACTCCCAGGATCATTAAGCATTTGATGTATTTTGTCTGTGATGATCATGGGGTTTTCCTTATCCGGCATAATTTATGATACCTCCTCAAGCTTCCTTTGTTGAAAAGGATTTTGTGTACTTAGAAATCTGCAAAAAAAAAAAAACTACCAAAAAATAGCCTTCCATGATAAAAAAAATTTCCTAGCTAAAGGTCAAAATTTTCTAATTAAAGGTCAATGGCGACAAAATTGGCTTCCTTGCCACTTCCTTGCTACCAAAGGTTCTATCGACAAAATTCTTCATTTTTTGTCACCGTTTAGCTAGAAATTTTTTCCTAGCTTCTTCTAGGAAAATTTCCTAGCTAAAACTGTAAACATTTTGTAGCCAAAGGATTCGGTTTTGTCCATAGTTTTTAATAGATTGTGAGAAAATATTATTACCTTTTGCCACAAAAAATTTCCTCGCTAATACAAAATATTTCCTCTCCAAAAGGTTTAATGGTGACAAAAAATTTCCTCACGCTTCATTTTTTGCTAGGAAAAATTTCCCCACTAAAGCTAAAGAATTTTGTTACCAAAAGTTCAAATTTTATCGCTGATAATGATTTTTAGCGACAAATGTTTCATCGCTAAAGCTTCGTCACGAAAAATATAATTTTATTTAGGAAATTAAATACTATTTTGAGAAAAAAAATTATACCTTTCACAACAAAAAATTGCCTCGCCGATGCAACTAATTTCATTGCCAAATGTGGTCAATGGCAACAAAATACTTCCTAGCCAATACTATAATTTTTTTAAAAACAAAAATTATTTAATTTTGTGAACCATCAAAACTTTGTGGACCATCCACACCAGATCACACCCTACCCTTCTTACTGCACGATCTTCATGGACTACTCACACCAGATCATATGTAGGAGGTAAGGCTTAGTCGTTGGGCCAAGCTATTTGTTTGATGATATTCTTTTTTTTATTATTTACTAGGTTAAAACTCGTGCGTTGTACAGGAGTATAACTTTTGTTAAATTATTATTTTGAATTGAAATGTAATTGGAATATAACTTATATGAATATTAAAATAAATAATAAAATTAGATAATTTGAAACATATATTAAGACTAATATTTAATTCTAAATTCATCTATATAATATATTTGTAATAGTCTTATTAATTTTTTTGCACAGTCCTTGTCAAGTGCACAGTCCTTTAGTATGTCTCGATATCATGGCTGGTGCTACATATAATTTCTAAGGTAAAGGTGTGAATCCATGAACAAAGATCCCAAAATACAGACAATATGAAGATCAAGACTTGCAACCCTTAGATTCATTTTCATGAAACCATAACAACCAGCTATGGCTGTATCTCGCTGCTGGAGAGCTATATCTCGATCCTTTGTCGCTGTCTTCTTTTCAGTTAGTGCCCTATCCCGTTCTTGAAGAGCAGCATCCCTCTCAGCTATCAAGGAAATAATCCTTTGATTCGTGGAGGAAGCCTGTTCCTTTGTTTGATATTGGGGCATCATATTCCACTGCAGAAATGAACAAAAACGCCATCTAATTATTCACATTCACAACAGAATTGTTTTACAAAATAAAATAACTAAAAATCCCTAATATCTGGTCGTATTTCATCTTCTTTCCCTAGGGGTTCTAGAAAAGGCTTTCCAATTCTTCAGATATCAGAGGGATTGATTTCTCACCGGAGAGTGACCCCCTCTATAGTAATCCGTTGGCTGTCTCCTACTTTCTCGATGCCCGCCATCATCCATATTCATGTTAAAAGCACAAATTGATGAAGATGCTCCTCAAGAAAACTGCTACAACATTGACAGCTAATTTTTTACTCTAAGAATCAACCTGCACTCAAGATATTCCAATTCAATAAATAATAAACTCTAAAAAACAGATAGAGAGAATTGACATTATTATTGCTCCCCCAACCACACACCCACCCCCACCCCCCCCCAAAAAAACAACTTAGACAGATATCCTCTAACAACTGAGAAAGAACCTACACACACCACACAAACACAGTGAGAAATTGTATTAAATATTATATCTAAAGGGTCACTTCACATTCATCAAGGTGCTAGACATGATTCCTCCCGCACCTTATCAGGAGATTCAGGACAATGCAAACATATGCATATCCAATGGTGGCACTGCAGGTTATCAAAATGTAGAATGCCAGAAGTAAGTCAAGCTAGAACACAAACATCTATTTCTTCAAGACTCATATAGGAGGGGAATCTATGCTTTGGTCTAAATTCTGATTCTAATTGTCCCTCTTCACCACAACTTTAAGCGATGATAAAAAGAAAACATCAGATTGGTAGCCCTGAACACTCAAGAAGAATCAATGAGTTTTTCATGAAAAGAATTGACAAAATGATGCTAAAGGAATTCAGGCTCCTGTAGTTAAGGGTCTGATAAACAATTCTGTGCCCATAAAGGATGTGGTGAAGGAAGGAATGACCCCGAGGCTTAAGACATCTAACCAGATGGATGATAAATCTCTGATGCAATTGAAACCAGGGCCTCACCCACACAATGAACTTACCGATCAGAGCATTAACACCTTGCATTTGTCTCAAGAAGTCAATAAAGAAGGATCTTTGAGGGAACCCTCTCTTGCTAATGACTATAGGCTTAAAAGATCTAATAGAACCTCTGATTTGAGAGTTCAGCCAGTGATAAAAAATGAATATGCTGATGGAGGGAGATCTATAATTACAGAATACTATAGTGCTGATTCGAGCAAATGTAATGAATTTCGTAGAGTCAAGTCTGCATCAGATATTATGTTACAGAGTGAGACATCCCATGCTCCAAAGCTCAAGTGTCGAGTAGGTTTCTGCAGTCTCCAGATCGTTTGTGGTCACAACAGAAGAGCTATATCAAAGCACATCATCCTGACCAAGAGCCCAAGAAAGTCTTATTAATTTTTTTGCATGGTCCTTGTCAAGTGCACAGTCCTTTAGTATGTCTCGATATAATGTCTGGTGCTACATATAATTTCTAAGGTAAATGTGTGAATCCATGAACAAAGATCTCAAAATACAGGCAATATGAAGATCAAGTCTTGCAACCCTTAGATTCATTTTCATGAAACCATAACAACCAGCTAAATAGGTAGATGAAACTTGGGAAAATTGAAAAATACACATGCACACACCTAGTCAGTGGTGAAGTTTCAAATGTTCACACTACATATTCGAAGAAGCATGACCAAAGCAATATACAATATTGGATTAAGTGATTATACAGGCAAGCCCCAAACGCTCACCCTATTCATAGTGTAGAGGGCCTGCACCATCTCAACAGATCGGTTTCTCACTACAGCCGCCACCTAGGATACAAATAAAATGGCAGTTGTAGAAAATTAGAAGTTAATAATGCATATGACACAGGAACGTCAAACTTGTAGGTAATCAATGGTAGAAAAGTCTCAACACAAAAAATATACAGTGGTTCAAAACATAAATAAGTAAACGAATCATCACTGATTCTAAAAAGATAAAGCTTCCATGAGAAATGGCATTACAGCAACCGCTACGAAATATTCCTTGATAAAAGATTGATTTTTTAACTGAAGCAGATAAGAGAGAATGGATAAGGAAGTGGAACCATGATGAGAGTACAGATAGCCCCCGTCTCCATGAATAGACGTGATCTCCAGGCTCCAGTTCATCTCTTTGAATCTTATTGAAGAGCACTCGCTGCACTCCTAGTCCTACCATTTATTCTCCACCTCGCTTAACTCTTCTTCTCTTCCACAGCCAAAGACAACAATCCCTACATTCTTGTTTTTAAGATTCAATGCTATTCCTTTCCTAGAACTATGCAATCAGGAATACAAATTGGATTTGTAGGATCCTCAGCTCACCTCACCACATTTCTACAATTTCCTTGGCTTCTTTTTCTAAATTAAATTAATATCTCCTTTTTTTGCTTTTATTCCTTAATATTCTTCATTATGCCTTTACAAAACTATTACTATATGACTATATAATACAATATTCTGAGACCAGACTTTCAGGCATTCAAGGATATGATTAATCATGTCAGAATTATGGTAAGTAGCTGATCGAGAAGTTGATTGGGAAACAGTGGGAGCTCTTCTTATGTTTATGATAACTTATGTTTTTCTGGAGTATCTTATCACTTTGACCCCTTCTCTACGAAAACCTTAAGGACTTGGATTTAGATTCTAGAGGCTTAACGAATAAATCTAGATACTAATTTTAAAAATCAATGTACACAGCCAAATTTTGAATTCTTACCACACGTAGGAGTGTCCTCCTGTCCCTCTCTTGAGCATTCTTTATTGCCTGTCACCAAATAGAACATGCTCAGAATTTTCAAACAATGAATCACAATGTTGTTGAACAAACTGAGGAAAGAATTCACAATAGATTGAGTAGCAAACCTCATCTACTCTCTTCTGCTCAGCCTCCACCTCTGAAATGTCCCTGGTATGAACAAAAAGGTGCTCAAGGCTTGCAATCGATAATAACTGCCATACTCTTGTCTGTGTTTGTGTATATATGCATTCAATCCATACTGTTACAAAATTACGTACTACAAATTAATGCCTAAAATTCATCATCTAATTGAAATGCAAGGTTTGAATTCATTTTCATTATAAAAAAACTGTATACCTTCCAACTATTTGGCCAACCCGACATGAACATTTGGCACAAACATTATTCTCCTTAGCGCATGCTGTATAATATAAAAAGTTCATACAAGCAAACATCCAAGAATGAGTACTCAATCGAAGTCGGCCAATCAAATTTGAAAAAGAATTTCATCCCCCCCCCCCCCAAAAAAAAAAAAAAAAAACAAAAGGCAAAGACAGTAATTCTGAAAGAAATAAGAGCAGTAAACTAACCAGTATACAGATTATGGTAAGCTTGTCGAACAGCTCTTTTTGAACATTTCTGGTTGCACCGGAGCAAAAAATGCAATAATTTTTTTTAATCTGAACCACTTGTACGGTACTATTCCTCAAAGGATTGAATTGCAGTTACGGGTAAATATTCAATAGATAAAATTGAAAGCTTTACCATTTAGCAGGCTCGGTAAGGGGCTTGTATTTGCCGTACTTGCGTTTCCATTCAATCTGTTCTTTACATCGAGGGCAAACTCCCGTTATCTCAGAGTAAGGGCGGAACTTCCTTCCCACTTTCTGCCATCAATAGTAAACTCTAATCTATGCTTTTCTCTCTGTATCAAGGAGTAAGAGGGGCAAGGAAAGAGGGTTGTTAATGGACTTATGGTTTCGTTGATCTTGCAACCGGCGTTGGGTTTCCAAGCAAATTTGTTCTGAGGGTTGTTAATGGACTTACGGTTTCGTTGATCTTGCAACCGGCGTTGGGTTTCCAAGCAAATTTGTTCTGGTGCTTCGGGGGACCATTTCTGCTACTCAACTTCTCCTCTCACTCCCGCGCCACCACAATCTCTAGGATCTCCGGCAAGAGAAGAAAGACTATGGGTTTTGGTTGGATCATATAAACCACCATTAATTCATCCACAAAGAAAACCACAACGATACCTTCATCCCAATTTCAACCAATCTTTCTTGCGAGTTCTGATTCCTGAATCAACTGTTAAGACCTGAAACATTAGCTATTTCTTAGATAATACAAAAATAGATAAATGGAAAACGCAGTGAAATTGAACGAAGATGAAACTAATAGAGTACCTATGAGAATTGAGGCTTTGAAGTACGGTTTTTCGTTGGAGATAAGGTTGATCGACATTGAAAGGTCTTTGAGAGATAATAGGTTTTGGGATTTAGGCAACTCAAATTAGCCAAAGGTGAGAGAACCAGAAGAGACAGGAACACTGGGATTTGCATTCCGTGGCAATAGCAGAATTCACATAGGTTCAAAGTGCCACATGACATCATATGAACAACACCACGTGGCTCTCTCACTGCAACTTCTATTATATATATAATATATATATATATATATTTAAACTATTCTAAACATTTTTTAAAATTTTTTTTAAAACATTATTATTTATAATACAATATAATAATCACATAATACACACATATACATTCATATATATACAACACATTCATAAATATCTTATATATATATATATATATATATTTAGATATTCATAAATATATATATATATTTTTTTTCATGTATACTTTATATATATATATATATGATAAATTATTCTAATGATTCTCTAACTATTATAAAATTTAATTTTTATCTTTTAATTAAAAAAATATAAAATAGTTCTTCAAATTTTTTAATCGTACAAATCATATCTTTTCATGAATTGACCATCGGTCAATTGATATTTTCGTTAAATTTTAATGACATTTTGATAATTTCACATTTTTAATTAAAATATATAATTATTTTTATTTTTAATTCATTTTAAAAATTTTTATTTTTTATTTTTTTCCTGCAATTTGGCCGTCGCCACTGCAACTTCAAGAACCCCCGAGAGTAGGAGAGATCAATAAAAAATAGAAAAGGCACTAAAATTTAAAAAAAAAACCCAAAAATAATTCCAAGTGCCCACCCCGATCTGGCCATTGGCAGCCGCTATCGGGTTATGCGTGCTTGTTGAGGTCAATATTTGTTCTTGCTGGGTTGGTGTTGATGGTTGGTGTGATCTGGTTTTATACGAAGTATAGGAAATTCAGGAAGGCCAAACAAGCTATTGACAAGTCAAAATGGGCTCTGATGTTATTTCACAAGCTGGGTTTTAGTGAATATGAGATATTGGATGCTCTTGATGATGATAATGTTATTGGAAGTGGGTCTTCAGGGAAGGTTTATAAGGTTGTTCTGAGCAACGGGGAGGCCGTTGCCATGAAAAGGTTGTGGTGAAATTCTAAATTTGAATATGAAAGCACTGATGTCAAGAAAGATAATTTCTCAAACGATGGTTTTGCAGCGGAGGTAGGAACACTAGGAAAGATTCGGAACAAGAACATTGTCAAATTATAGTGCTGTTGTACTACTAGAGATTGTAAACTTCTGGTGTATGAATATATGCCTAATGGTAGCTTGGGTGATCTGCTTCACAACCACAAAAGCGGCCTGTTAGGCCCACGCCGATCTAGCCATTGGTATTCGCTATATGCAGAACAGAGTTGCGATCATATAACGGCGATAGTGGAATTGCAGCGAAAGGAGAGGAAGAAAAGAAAGAAATAAATAAAAATAAGATTATTTTCATATGAATTAAAAATAAAGATAATTATATATTTTGTTAGAATTCTCTCATGCAATAAGAGATGCACAGCCGAAGTAAAGAAGAATTATAGCCAACGAGGATCACATGTATGTGTTAAAAACATATCAAAAACAGATATGATATGCCTTTGGTGTGATCTCTATCATTTAAATTTTTTTTTTTTCCCTTGCTTGCTGAAGGCGCGATCCAGCCATAAATGCGAATGGTTTCCTTGTTGTATGATCGAAGCCACTGCGACTCACGTATAGAGTTGCCTCCAATAGAAATCCACATGAGGGAAGATACTCAAGAACGGCTTAATCTGGTGCCAGAAAGAAAAACGGCAGCTAGGATTTTCTTAAGAGTAAGAAGATGATTAGAGAGGGTTTGCGTTTCTGTGAATTATCACATGCAAACACACACTAAAAACCTAATGCATATCACCTGTATATACACGGCGATTTTTTAGGAAACCTGAAAGAATCAAATTTCTTAATTATAATTAGAACCTGTGGGTTCTCTTAATTACAACTTAGTCCATAAAATTATAACTAATTATAATTTGACCTCAATAATTTTTTCTTCTCACAATTAACCCCATAATATTATCAAATAACACCTTAAGTTCTTGATCCTCTTTTGTGTGTGATCTATTAGATTCTCTGATCTATTGGTAGCAAAATATAAATTAATTCAAACATCTTTAAAACTAATAATCCTTAATAATTCGAATTAACTTATTAATTTAATTCTCTAATTAATAAACTTCTATTCAACAAATTATGAACGGTATCTAGTAACACATCATAACCACCCAAAAGTCCAAAAAGTCAAGTGGTTTGCCATGAACCTTTCAATAGCAAACAACAGTACAATAAACTCATTTCATCATACAATATCTCATTTGGTTTTAGAGTATGGAATTAGTGCCAATTCCTTCTAGAATATTAATTAATTCTGACCCGAATATTTTAATACTTGTTCTCGAAATCCACTACTCATCATATGTATCAATTGGAATTATTTCTAATACACAGTGGCCTTGGCCAAGGACTTTTTGAGTAGTGATTCCTACAAGTGGCCGTGAGATATTCACCCCTACTATTAGGAGTAATGAATCTTTTATTGACCCTCTCAACTACTTTTGTTTACTTCACATTGTACTTAATATCTACCTTATAGGCAGCCATCGATCAAACTCCAAATATTAGAATCAAAGTATAATGCTCAACAAATAATGTACCTTGGAGATTTCAAATCTAATGATACTTGTACATTTGTTATAACAAGATTCTATCACTGGCACTAAATAGTTATCCATCTGATTATCTCATAGCTTGATAATCCAATGTACTTGTTCTAGTGACAAGTATCCACGTATTAACTTTGAGTATCAAAATACTCACGGATGTGAGAACCACCACCTGATCAAATCAGGAAGTATAACACATGCTAATCTTAACGCATTAATGATGTTCTATCTCATTAATACTATGATTAAGGATAGTTTAACTATGAATACTATATAGTGTAGTAGGAACCTCTTATCATAATCTCTATCATGATTTTCTTAATACAATGTTGCACTTGGGATTTTATCTAACGGTTATTTTACACGAAAGTATAAATAAAATAAATTAAAAAGATAAAGAATACCCTATATTATGAAATAAATGTACAAAATACAGTAGAATAAAAAATAAACATCTTATTTTGTTTTAATAAATTATGTTATGGTTGTTTTAATTTAGCAAGGTTTTCTATAAAGTCTGAAGCATAATTCAATACACCTAAAAGACTTTAAACTTATTTTTTATCTAATAATTTATCTGAGAAATTATTTAGTTTTTCTAAAATATGATGTTATAATTCTATTCCTTTACTATCTATCATCATACCTAAAAATTCTATTTTTTCTTGTATTAATTTTTCTTTCTTTTCATACAAAGTGAATCCATTTTTAATACATAAATAAAAAAAATTAAATGTTGAATATGAGATTCTATAGTATTAGAAACAATTAAAATATCATCTACATAAACAAATATAAAATCATAATTTTTAAAAATATTAGCCATTTTCCTTTGAAATATCTGAGGTGCATTTTTTAATCTAAAAGGCATTACTAGCCATTCATATTGTCCTTGTGGGGTAGAAAAAGAAGTATATATATTTAATGCTATCTGGGTCCATTTTGATCTGCCAAAATCTACTTTTACAATCAAATTTAGAAAATATCTTTTTATTTCTTGTCCAATTTATTAAACTTTCTTTATGAGGTAAAAAATAACCATCAAAAACAGTATTATCATTTAATTTTTTATAATTAATCACCATTCTATCTTTTCCTCTAACTATCTCTGCATGTTTTCTTACAATAAATCCTGGAGAGCTATGAGGTGAATAACTTTCTTGTATTAGATGGGCTTCTAACAATTCTTTTAATTTTATATTAAATTCTTTTTTATCTTCTTCATTATATCTCATTAGTTAAACTCGAATGATTTTAGTTTTGTCTATCATTTCCAATTTAGCCATAATCTTATTGTTATCCCAAAATTTTATAGGATTATTCGTATAACACTGTCTTAATTTTATTTTAATATTCTCTATATCAATGTCTAAGAGTCTTAATTCAATTTGATATTGTAATAGAGGTGTTCCTTTTGGAAAATTTGATTTTTTACTATATTCAATATCACCACGCTTAGCTGCACGAGGAATAAAATTGATATAGAGAATATTAACATAAAATTATGATAGTGTTATATGGATAATCCTATACAATTTTGAGATAAAAATAAGATTATTGCTAAATTGGAAATGATCGATAAAACTAAAATCATTAGAGTTAAACCAATGAGATATAATGAAGAAGATAAAAAAGAATTTAATATAAAATTAAAAGAATTGTTAGAAGCCCATCTAATACAAGAAAGTTATTCACCTCATAGCTCTCCAAGATTTATTGTAAGAAAACATGCAGAGATAGTTAGAGGAAAAGTTAGAATGGTGATTAATTATAAAAAAATTAAATGATAATACTATTTTTTATGGTTATTTTTTATCTCATAAAGAAAGTTTAATAAATTGGATAAGAAATAAAGAGATATTTTCTAAATTTGATTGTAAAAGTGGATTTTGGCAAATCAAAACGGACCCAGATAGCATTAAATATACTTCTTTTTCTACCCCTGAAGGGCTAGTAATGCCTTTTGGATTAAAAAATGCACCTAAGATATTTTAAAAGAAAATGGATAATATTTTTAAACCTGATGATTTTATATTTGTTTATATAGATGATATTTTAATTGTTTCTAATACTATAGAATCTCATATTTAGCATTTAAATATTTTTTGTGATTTATGTATTAAAAATGGATTAGCTTTGTCTGAAAAGAAATCAAAATTAGTACAAGAAAAAATAGAATTTTTAGGTATGATGATAGATAGTAAAGGAATAGAATTACAACCTCATATTTTAGAAAAACTAAATAATTTTCCAGATAAATTATTAGATAAAAAACAAGTTCAAAGTCTTTTAGGCGTATTGAATTATGCTTCAAACTTTATAGAAAACCTTGCTAAATTAAAACAACCATTACAGAATTTATTAAAACAAAATAAGATATTTAGTTTTGACTCTACCTTAGAAAATCATATAAAAAAGATTAAACAAATATGTTCTACATTACCTAAATTACAATTACCTTCTGAAACAGATGACTTAATTCTAGAAACAGATGCTTCAGAAAATTATTGGAGTGGAGTTTTAAAGAAAAAAGATGAGGATAAAGAACTTATATGTAGATATTGTTCTGATAATTTTAATGATACACAAAAAAAATATCATATTACTAAAAAAGAATGTTTAGCTGTTGTTAAGAGTTGTTAGAAATTTTATTACTTTCTATTACCTAAAAGATTCTTGTTAAGAACAGATAATACTCAAGCTAAAGCCTTTATTACCTTCTAAACTTGAATATAAAAGATTAATTAGATGACAAACTTTATTAGCTGAATACCAGTTTGATATTGAGATTATCAAGACTAACAAAAATATCTTAGCAGATTTTTTAAAACCAGAGATGGCCAGTCAAAAGCAACAGATAATTATGCTTTTAGAATATATGGAGAAACAGGTTTTGAGTATTCAAGATAATATTTCAGATATTATAGATATTGCTCAGCTCCCAGGTATGACTGAGGAAGTCACAGGTGTCTTAATGTCTGAAAGTAAAATGATTAAGACTAGAATAAATAATTTTGAAATGACCAATAAATTAATAAAAAATATTTTGTATACGATAGAGATATAATATATGGGATCTTGTTCTAAGACCCTACAAAAGGAGAAAAAAGAAAAGATTTCGCTTAGACCACAA
Organism: Voacanga thouarsii; assembly: GCA_026120185.1. Lineage (NCBI taxonomy): Eukaryota > Viridiplantae > Streptophyta > Magnoliopsida > Gentianales > Apocynaceae > Voacanga > Voacanga thouarsii. Next base: position 861,518 of record JANUWF010000528.1, on the reverse strand, counting down.
AAAGAAAAATCAGTTATGTTCTCTTCTAAAATCTCCCCAAAGATACTCCTTGTTATGGAAATACAGCAACAAATAACGAGAGAACTATATGGTCTCTCAAATATTAAAACTAGATACTTAGATTATACTAGATTATATCCAAAAATAAATTATTTACAAGATTCCTCTTCCAGAAAGATAAGATATTGGTACGATTTCGGTCCTATCAATTTAATTTATTTATCACCACCAAGTTTTGAAGAAATATCCGAGTTACCCTTCTGGATACAAGAAAGGGTGAAAGATTTTTATGTCCACAATACTACTATTACTCCAAATGATATTTTATACTTAAAATTTGTCTCTACCAGCCCTGATTTTTACGAAGATGAAAATGAAGGTAGAAAATGGCAAAAATCATCAAACTTTTCAGCATGCTTACAAAACGAAAAATTTACCTTTGTATTTGAATGACCATTTTCGCACTGAAGAAGATGTCTGTATAAGGATGCTTGAAGCTATTGGATCACGTCTTTATAAATGTCGACTTCATCTCATTCACGTGAAGTTTTTAGTCCGAAATGGTGCCCTTACCACTGCCTGTGAAAGTTTAAAGAAGTTGGGTTCGCAATGCTTTAGGCTTTTGTGATTTTTTCTTCTCTATTTTTCTTCCGCGAGCAAAAACCTTCACAGCCCTCTACATGCATTTTCCTTTTGATCTTGATTTGCAATCAACGAGAGAGTGTGACCAACAGCATGAAAACAAAAGGTAGCCATGCTTTTTGTTATCCTTCACACAACACAACACGAGATCCATCCTGTGTTATTTTTTATTTATTTTATTTAATTAATTAATTTAATAATTTTTTTAAAATTTTAATTTTATTTTACCCTTAGTCTTATTCATTGGGCCAGATAAAATTATTTACTCTTGGACTTGAATACACATACATAATAAATCTCAATAATATATTTTCTGTGCTCCATTAAATAGCCCAATAAATAATTAACAAGCCCAAAATAGATCAATATAAAATATCAGGCCTTTTATCTAGTTTTATATCCAGATTAATTCTATAATTATTCTATCTGGGCCTTAGGCCCTGAATAATTAATTAACCAATTAAACTAGATAAAATATATACTCTTTCTCGGGTCTTTTATTTTATTCTAGTCCAATAATAAATTAGACTACTTAAATAAAACCCATTATTATCAAGAAAAATTTCTTGACCCAAATCTGACGGGACTTAAGGGTCATTCCGGGGACCAAAAGACAATCGCCTTGACTATTAAAATGATCAAAATACCCCTATTATAGAAATAACTATATTTTACATTTTAAATATTTTCTAATATCACCATAAGAAAATATTGACCCGAAGGATAATGTTGTGTTAGCAAAGTCTTCAACCTATAGGTGTAATGACTAAAATACCCCTCTACACATCGCTATGCATTTAGAGAGAAGGAGTGCACTAACACCTCTCTAATAGGCATCTACCATCCTTAGACCTCTAATCCAATAATCCACGACTCCTGAAATTTTTCACTTTCCAAGAGAGCTATCCTAAAGTAAACATCCAAGTCATGTTCCCCAGGGCCTTGGATAATAAGATCACTTGCACAGTCACAAGGGACGATATAGCGCAGAAGCTATCGTGTACAAATCTGTCTTAACTAACTAGTCATATATACTCAACATACAAGTATATCAGCTCTACAAAAGAACCTCAACTACAGTATATCAAAGTATATGTTTCTAGCTTCGTCAAACCACCAACTCAAACTCAAGAGGTAGAGTATTAGTCTACGTTATAGCAGTAATAGTTTGGATTTCTTCTAAATAGTACTTTTAGAAACCATTATTACAAGTCATGTTCTACGTATTCAAAATACGCTCATGCTATGAAGTAAGTAGACTACTCACTGACTAAAGGTAAGCCATTCTCTATTTGGAATTCATAACACAATAACCTATACATGATGAGATTCTCATTCTCATCAATCAGTTAAGAACAAACATTTATGTGTTAAGTAACCCGTGATCCATACCTTGCTGTAAAAGACCACCATTCACATGGATCACTTACTTAAACACAATGGGTCCTTTCCAAACAAAAATCGTGCACAAATAAAATGTAAATTAACAAACAAATTTTAAGAATAAATTCTTTTATTAATAAATTTCGATAATTACATCAGATAAAATTAGTCTAGAAGGCATATATTCCAACAATCTCCCACTTGTACTCTAAGACTAAGAAAATCCGTAGGTGCCCACCCCTATGGCATCTGAATGTTTCTTAAAGACTCTCTCAGTCAAAGGCTTAGTGAAGGGATCTACTTGGTTGTTCTCTGAGGCTATCTGTTCTAATTTCTCGTCTCTGAATAAAATTCCGGATCAGGTGGTGCTTCCTCTGGATGTGCTTCCCCTTCTTGTAGTTCCTGAGTTTTTTGGATTGTGAGACTACTCTAGAATTGTTGCAATACATCACAATCGATCTGTCCATGTGTGGCACAACTCCAAGTTCTAAAAGAAACTTCTGGAGCCAGACTGCCCCCTTGGATACTTTCGAAGCTGCCACATACTCAGCTTCTATGGTTAAGTCAGCAATACAAGATTGCTTGATACTTCTCTGTGAAACAGCTCCTCCAGACAAGGTGAAGATATATCCATTGTGGGTTTTCTCTCATCCTTATCTGCCTAGAAATCTGAGTTTGTGTATCCAATAGGAACCAAGTCGTCAGCCTTGTAAACCAGTATATAATCTTTCATACCATTAAGGTACTTGAGAGTATGCTTTACAGCTTGCCAATGAACCTCCCCAGGGTTTAACTGATATCTGCTAATTGAGTCTATGACAAAGTAAATATCTGGTCTAATACATAGCATGACATACATGACACTTCCCACAGTCGAAGCGTAGGGAATCCTACTCATTCTGTCATTTTCCTCTCGAGACTTAGGACAGTCTTTAGAACAAAAAGACAACCCATGTCTGCAAGGGATTAGAGCTCCCTTACATGAGTCCATGCTAAACTTGGCCAGTATCTTATTAATGTATGTCGTTTGGAATAATCCTAACATTCTCTACTTCCTATTTCTAAAAAGTTTAATCCCGAGAATATAACTGAATTCTCCCAAGTCCTTCATACTAAATTGACTAGACAGCCAAACCTTAGTAGATGACAATGTCCCTGCATCATTTCCAATGAGTAGAATGTTATCTACATATAGAACAAGAAAAACCACATTTATGCCTTGCAATTTCCTGTACACGTATGGTTCATTCTCGTTTTGAATGAAATTGTAAGACTTTAAGTCTCGTCAAAACGAATGTTCCATATTCTAGCTAGATGCCTGCTTAAGTCCATAAATGGACTTCTTAAGCATGCAAACCATTTGTTCCTGGCCTTTAGCAATAAAACCTTCCAATTGGGACGTATAGATGTCTTCGTTAAGATGGCCATTAAGAAATGCCATCTTGACATCCATTTGCTATATCTCATAGTCGAAATGACATGCAATGGCAAAGAGGATACAGATGGACTTAAGCATGGCTACCGAGGAAAAGATTTCATCATAATCGATTCCCTCTTTTTGAGTATACCCTTTAGCCGCAAGCCTAACTTTGAAGGTTTTCACCTTCCCATCTGCTCCCCTCTGCCTCTTGTATAGCTACTTATACCCAATGGGTTTTATCCCTTCAGGTGAAGCTATAAGATCCCAAACCTGATTGAAGTACATAGACTCAATCTTGGCTTTCATTGCTTCATGCCATAGATCTGCATCGGCATCAGCAATAACCTCCTCATATCTAGTGGGATCTTATTCCTGATGGTCAGAAATCAGGTCGAAAGCCTCTCATGTCCATCTTTCTGGAACTTTAGATACCCTCCCACTACGATGAAGCTCCGTTTGTACATGTTTTTGAGGTTATGCCTCTTCTTGTTCCATAATCGGGTCTGAAAAAGTTGATTCCGAAGATAACTTCTCCTCGAGTTCCATCCTTGTTGAACCTTTGGTGGAAGTACTGTGATCATCCTCCAAGTATTTAGTATTAGTACTTACCAGTACTTTCTGCTCCTTGGGATGATAAAAGTAACCTCATTTTGTCCCTTTTGGATACCTAATAAAGTAGCATAATTCTGATCTTTGTTCTAGCATATCTCCCTTGATCAGTACATAAACTGGATAGCCCCATACCCTGAGATGATTTAGACTTGGCTTACGCCCAATCCACATCTCATAGGGTATCCTAGGTACTAACTTGGAAGACACTAATTTTAGAATGTATGCCGTTGTTTCCAAGGTATATCCCCAAAAAGAGACCGAAAGAGTAGCTTGAGCATGAGATATCATGCTTTGGACCATTTCCATTAATGTCCTGTTCCTTCTCTCAGCTACTCCATTTTACTGTGGTGTACCCAGCACAGAGAGTTGTGATACTATCCCATGATGTACCATGTAATCCTTGAACTCACCGAAGAGGTACTCTCCACCACAATCCGATCATAAGGTTTTGCTCAGTTTACCTGTTCGACGCTCTACTTCAGCTTTAAACTCTTTGAACTTGTCAAAAGAGTCAGACTTGCGTCTCATCAGATAGACATAACCAAATCTTGTACAATCATCCGTGAAAGTGATGAAATACTCAAAACCCCCTCTAGCTTGTGTAGACAAAGGACCACACACATCAGTATAAACAAGACTCAATATCTCCTTGGCTCTATCAGCTTTTTGGGTGAACGACCTTTTGGTCATTTTTCCCATAAGGCAGGATTCATACTAAGGTCAACTTTCCAATCTTAATGAGTCCAATGGCCTATCATAGATTAACCTTTGAATCTTGGATGAGTTAATATGACCCAACCTTAGATGCCAAAGATATGAGTCATTGATATTGGTTTTTCTCTTCTCTACTTAAAGGTTCAGATTGAGCGTTATTTATTTGATTATTTGTAGGATTTAAAAAGAATAAGTTTCCATACATGTGTCGTGTACATAAAACTTCTCCATTTTTACTTATAGTAATACTAGAATGGAAAGAATTAGAATATCCATGATTTATTAGCTTTGCAACCGAAATCAAATTCTATCTAAAACTGGGTACATATAAAATATCCTTTAATATAACTACTTTATTACAACAAAAAATAAGATCCAGCTCTCCCACTGCAAGGGCCTATACTCGTGCTCCATTTCCTACTCGTAGTCCATGCTCGCCCTTCTGGAGTCTTCTTATCTTTCTAAACCCTTGCAAGAAGTTACAGATATAATCAGTGGCACCAAAATCAACAATCCAAGTGGAAGTTGATCCAACCATTGAAATTGACTCTAGATAGAGAACAACACTGTAGGGTTTTTCTTGGCCTGAAGTTCTGGACACTCCTTTTTCCAGTGTCCTTTCTGCCGCACTTGAAGCATTTGCCTTTGGGCTTGTTAGGCTGGTTCTTTGGCTGGGCCGGTGTATTTCCCTTCTTCTTCTTGAACTTCTTGGGCTTGGGCCCAGTTCTGGAAGAAAAAGTCTTGGCAATCATAGCCTTGGATTGTGGCTTCTTGACCTTCTCTACCACCTGGAGCTCTTTCATTAACTCGATTAAACTCATGTTTAACTTATTTATGTTATAATTTAACTTAAATTGATTAAAAAAGTCCGGAAGAGATTCGAGAACCTTATTCACTTAGCTCTCGGGATCTTGAGCAGATACTCTCTGACTGATGCTCCCTCAGCCATCTTAGTATTGATAATCGTCCTAAGAACCTCCTGCTTCACAAGCCAGCTCTTATCTGTGAATATCGTGGCTAGTGATTGGCTAATGTCGTATGCAGTGGCCATGTGCTCGTATTTAGATTGAAGCACATTAGACATGGAGGCCAACATGTAGCATCGAGCCATCTCGTTGGCCTTCTTCCATGCTTTCTCAACCTCTCGCTCCTCAGCGGTGGAACCCTCCCCAATAACAGGGCAAGTGTTAAAGACAACATACTTATACTCTTCAACAGTGAGTATTATGTCCAAGTTCCTTTTTTAGTCCACATAATTTGAACTCGTTAACTTATTCGCACAGAGAATAACAGCCAAAAGACTAAAAGAACCTTCACCAACCATTTCTGAAAAATCAAAAAATAAAAGAAAAACTCAGTTTGTGAAAAATAAAAAATAATTTGTGTACTTTATCCTCATATTAAAACTGATAATAGTTAACCCTATCACTATTATCTTTAATATGATTTGTTTGGCTCTTAGGAGAGCTGACATAACTTCGTAGGAAGGCTAACAGTTTCCTAAGCTAAGTGTATTAACCACCACAAATTAATTTCCTTTCTAGGTAATGATCTAGAAGATAACTCTATCGTGGGATGACTATTTCTTCTCATTTTCTATGGACATTCCTTGTACTATAACCTCCAACGTGGGCTGGCCGATTATAGCACGTGTCCCTGGTTATTAATTACATACATCCATTAGTTCTAGATCCTTGTGGTATCCCCATCCTATATGGGTTCACTCCCAAGGTGACACGAGGAGACCCACAATCTCTAATGAGGATCGTGATGGAAGTCGTGGGGCCGTTGGAACACCTCTCCCACTTAGTATTTTAAAGTAAGGGTTTACTTGAAAAATATCTTTTGAAAATTTCTATTAAGTTTTGTTTTAACTCAAATATAAAATATCTAAACCTATAAAAATTTCTATGTCAATGTTTATACCCTTTGAGAATTTTTTTTTCCATAGATTAACTTTATTTAAATTAATAAACTTAATAATTTCAAAATTTTCCAATAAAACTTTCGAGAGATTTTGATTTCAAGTTTAATTTGATAAAAACAATTTTTCTTGTTAAAATTAAATCAAAATGGTTTTCTATTTTAATTCAGAAAAATATCTAAATCCAAAATATTTTCTATGTCAAGGATAAAATCCTTTGAGAAAATAACAAAGAATTAATTTTTGTTTGAATTAAAATTAACCATGTGATTTCAGAAAAATGTTTTTCTTTGTCAAAAATTTTCAAAAACTTTGGTCTTTGAGAAAACGCGCACATAGGGTACCAAAAAAAATAAGCATGCTAGAAAACTGTAAATGTTTTCATGTTTTTCTATCCTTTTAACCTAAGTGTCCAAATAATATAATTAAACATATTAATTAATTAATGGTCTTGTTTAATCCTAAATTTCCTTTACTATTATTTTTCATGAAAAATATTCAAAGAATATTAACTATTATAATAAAAATAATTTCGCCTAGTATGGGATCAAAAATAAAAAATAATAAATATATTTTTATCGGGTCCAGTGCACCTGTCGCACTGGATCATGGCCCATGGGCTTTCCCATGGGCCGCGATCCGGGCAGGGTGCCCGTGACTTGGCCCGCCTCCACCTCGCTGCGTGGTCAAAATTGTTGACTGCACATTGCAAATTTGCAATTGCACTTCCTCGCAAAAGCTTGAAGGCTTCCTCACGGCGCAAGAGGATGCTGAGGCTTCTGCGAGGAAGCTGACTTCGTTAGGAGAAGTGGCTATGGCTCCAAGCAGCTACAATCGGCTTGGCTCCTCTCACAGACCAAGGCTGGCGGCTCTAAAACGGCTCGGCTCAGTCGGCTTGGCTACTATGCTAATCATCTTCTCCAGTGTTTCCTCTACATTTCAAACACTACTGGGCTTCGTTTTTTCCACTTTTTTCAATCAAAACTCATCCAAACAACCGCCTATGCCCTTAAAAATACTGAGCTTACACGATATCTATGAAATTAATCAAAATACAGTGTTCCTATGATTCCACTCACGAAGCTTACAGTGAAACTACCCATACCAGAAAACACGAAGGATCACATAAAACATCTAAAACAAATATTTTCTTGTTTTAGTTAAGCCTAGCATGCTTCCTACATTTGCTAAACCATGGCTCTGATACCAATTGAAGGTAGAAAATGGCAAAAATCATCAAATCGAAAGCATGCTTACAAAATAAAAAATTTACATTTGTGTTTGAATGACCCTTTTCACACTGAAGAAGATGTTTGTACAAGGATGCTTGAAGCTATTGGATCACGTCCTTGTAAACGTCGACTTCTTCTCATGCACACGAAGATTTTTAGCTCCCAAAATGGTACTCTTACCACTGCTGGTGAAAGCTTAAAAAAGTTGGGTTTGCAATGCTTTAGGCTTCTGTGATTTTTTCTTCTCTGTTTTTCTTCTACGAGCAAAAACCTTCACAGACCTCTACATGCATTTTCCTTTTGATCTTGATTTGCAATCAACGAGAGAGTGTGACCAATAGCATGAAAACAAATGGCTACCATACTTTCTGTTATCCTTCATGCAAAACAACACGAGATCCATCTCGTGTTGTTTTTTATTTATTTTATTTAATTAATTAATTTAACAATTACTTTTTAAAATTTTAATTTTATTTTACCCTTGGTCTTATTCATTAGGCCAGATAAAATTATTTACTCTTGAGCTTGAATACACATAAATAATAAATCTCAATTATTTATTTTTTGTGCTTTATTAAATAGCCCGATAAATAATTAACAAGCCCAAAATAGATCAATATAAAATATCAGACATTTTATCTAATTTTATATCTAGATTAATTTTCTAATTATTCAATCTAGGTCTTAGGCCCAGAATAATTAATTAACCAATTAAACTAGATAAAATATATATTCTCTCTCGGGCCTTTTATTTTATTCTAGTTCAATAATAAATTAGATTATTTAAATAAAATAAAATAAAACCCATTATTATCAAGACCAATTCCTTAACCCAAATTTGTCAGAACTTAAGGGTCATTCCAGGGACCAAAAGACACATCGACTTGGCTATTAAAATGACCAAAATATCTCTACTATAGAAATAGTTATATTTTGTATTTTAAATATTTTCTAATATCACCATAAGGAAATATTGACCTAAAGTATAATGTTGTGTTAGCAAAGTTTTTGACCTATAGGTGTAATGACTAAAATACCCCTCTACACATCGCCGTGCATTTAGAGAGGAGGAGTGCACTAACACCTCTCTAATAGACATCTACTATCATTAGACCTCTAGTCCAATGATCCACGACTCTTAGAATGTTTTCACTTTCCAAGAGAGCTACCCTAAAGTAAACATCCAAGTCATGTTCCCCAGGGCTCTGAATAATTAGATCACTTGAACAGTCACAAGGGGCGATATAGAGTAGAAGCTTTCTTGTACAAGTCTGTCTTAACTAACTACTCACATATACCCAACATACAAGTATATCAGCTCTACAAAAGAATCTCAACTACAGTATATAAAAGTATATGCTTCTAGCTTCGTCAGACCACCAACTCAAACTCAAGCGGTAGAGTATTAGTCTACGTTGTAGCAGTAATAGTTTGGATTTCTTCTAAATAGTACTTTTAGAAACCACTATTATAAGTCATGTTCTACGTATTCAAAATACGTCCATGCTATGAAGTGAATGGACTACTCACTGGCTAATGGTAAGCCATTCTCTATTTAGAATTCATAACACAATAACCTATACATGATGAGATTCTCATTCTCATTAATCGGTTAAGAACAAACATTTATGTATTAAGTATCTCATGATCCATACCTTACTGTGAAAGACCACTATTCACATGGATCACTTACCTAAACACAATTGCTCCTTTCCAAATGAAAATCATGCACAAATAAAATGTAACTTAACAAACAAATTTTGAGAATAAATTCTTTTATTAATAAATTCGATAATTACATCAGATAAAATTAGTCTAGAGGGCATATATTCTAACAGAAAAATATCCAACATTCCACTTTATACAAGTTGGAAAGGCTTACCCTTATTTTATTCAAATTAATAATGCTAAAGAGTATCAAAGATTTTAGGAATCTAATATTCACTACAAAAGGGAAATTGGAATCCAAATAGTTTTACAAAATATAAAAAGTGCCTTCAAAAAAAGTATTTTGCATGTATGGAGGCAAAAAGATGCACTCATCAGTTATGATCAGCCTAGCAAAAAAGACTCCCCCAAATGCAGAATGATATTTACAAACAAATATAAAATACCTTGAATAATAAATTATTCAATCAATTCCTCGGGCACAAGCCTGAATTTGTCAATTCAGGAAGCATGGAGAAGGAATTTTTCCAACATGCACCCCTCAAAGGGTCCAGTGAAGCAGACAAGCATTCAGAGACTAGTCATACAAGTGTACAGCTTCTAGGAGGATCCAATGATGACTAAAAGCCAGCTGGTAGATATGATAAAGAAGATAAAGAAATCTGATTGTAAGAAGACAGATGACTCAATATCAGATAAGATATGATTGCAAAAAGACAAACAACTCAACACAAGATAAGGATGACTCGTCCTATATTGACATCTGAAATGGACTTCTTAAATGTAATAGATAGTGGGTTGAAGTCCGGAATCCATCTATAAATATGTACATAGAAGAATAAAAAGGATCATAGAAATCTACCAGCTTTTATGTTACCCAATAGCCATTTTGTAATCTTTCTCTACCTCTTGTAATATATTCACTGTGAAATAAATACTCCCTTTGGTATTACTTCAAGAGCCAAGCTATTAAACTTTTATATTATCATTAGCCTTAACGATATATTGTGCTTTCTAACCTAAGCTTCGTACGTCAGAAGTAGGAAACGACCCCAGTGTTGTGCTTTACGATACTGAAGGAGCCTAGAGAAGTTACCTGTTTGCAACTCAGGCAAGTTGGGGCTAAAACGCTTGGTAAAGTCTTAAGGTGTGACCCGATATCGTTAAGATCAAAGAGAAACTCAGGTATGGAAGCATAGTGGACTTTTTATACTTTTGATATTATAATAGTTTGTTAGTATAACTATTGGTTGTGGTACTGCGTTCATATTGTTATAGATTACAATCTCCGTAATTTCGCTTTTCTATTTGGATTTAGTAATAATTGTTGGATTGTATGCCCTCTTAGACTAGGTTTCTGATGTAAAATCGAATATTTTAATGAAAGAATTTATTTTCAGAAATTGTTTGTGAATTTACTTTTTGTTTGTGCACGATTTTCGTTTGGAACAGACCCATTGTGTTTAAATAAGTGATCCATGTGAATGGTAGTCTTTCACAGTAAGGTATGGATCACGGGTTATTTAATACATAAACATTTGTTCTTAACCTATTGATGAGACTAGGAACCTTATCATGTTTAGGTTATTATGTTATGAATTCCAAATGGGGAATGGCTTACCTTTAGCCAGTGGGTAGTCCACTCACTTCATGACATAAGCGTATTTCGATTACGTAGAACAGGACCTGTAGTAATGGTTTCTCAAAGTACTATATGGTAGAAACCTAGATTACTACCGCTACAGCGTGGACTAGTACTCTACGACTTGAGTATGAGTTGGTGGTCTGGCGAAGCTGGAAGCATATACTTTGATTTGCTGTAGTTGAGGTTCTATCGTAGGGCCAATATACTTGCATGTTGGGTATGTGTGACTAGTTAGTTAAGACAGACTTATACAAGATAGTTTCTGCACTATATCGCCCCTTGTGGTTGTCCGAATGGTCTAAATTATCCAGGGCCCTGGGAAACATGACTCGGATGTTTGCTTTAGGGTAGCTCCCTTGGAAAGCGGAAACACTCCAGGAAGTCGTGGATCATTGGACTAGAAGTCTAAGGATGGTAGAAGTCATTTAGAGGGGTGTTAGTACACTTCTTCCTCTCTAAATGTACGGCGATGTGTAGAATGGTATTTTAGTCATTTCACATGTAGGTCGGAGACTTTGCGAATGCAGCATTGTCCTTGGGTCAATATTTCCTTATGGTGATATTAGGAAATATTTAAAATGCAAAATACAGCTATTTATATAGCAGGGATATTTTGGTCATTTTAGCAGTCAAGGCGATGTGTCTTTTTGGTCCTTGGGATAGCCCGTAAGTCCTAACTACTTTTGGGTTGAGGAATTGGTCTCATGTGAAGAGGTTTTTATTTTATTTTATTCAGGAAGTCTAATTTATTATTGGACTGGAATAAAATAAATAAATAAATAAAATAGGAGTTGAGAGAAATTAATTATCTAGTTTAATTGGTTAATTAATTATTTAGGGCCTAGGTCCAGTATGAATAATTAAGAAATTAACCTGGGCTTAAACTGGGGGAAATAAATAATGTTTAATTATTTATTAGGTTATTTATATAGGCCCAAGAAATAAATAATTAAAGATTAATTATTATGGTTCATTTGGGCTCATTAATTATTTATTGGGTTACTTATGTAAGCCCAGGAAATAAATAATTAATATTTTATTTTGGGCCTTTTGGGTCCAAGAAAAATAATAAATATTTTTCTGGCCCAATAGCTTGGACCTTAGGGTTTTTTCCAGATACGGTCAAGAGGAGTTTAGGGTTAGGCCAAACTGATTCTCAGGATAACATCCGAGTGTTTTGAAATCTCGAGAATATGTTTATCAGAGATTGAGAAACCTAGTTTAGGCTAACTTATAAACAACTCTTTGGAAAAGAAAAAACCCTAATTTTTCCCCTAGCCTTACAAGACTCACGTCTCTCTCTCTCTCTGGTAGCTCACGTTTTTCCCTCTCCCTTCCTCTGTGGTTTCTTCTTGTTCTTTGCTAATCAATAGCGAAAGAACCAAGGAGTTTTGAGATCGTTCCTTTTCACCATAGTGTTCACCAACTAGAGGTTAGGCTGAGGAATATCCCGAGAGTTGGAGAGCTAAGCGTTAATGCAAACAAGGCGAAGTAAAAGGCTAGCGGGTAGTCAACCGAAAGCTCCTTCAAGTGTGCAAAGCGAGGCGATTCCAGCCATTCAATCTGTTCCTACGCAACTTAGGAGGGTTAAGGAACGCAAATGTATGATCTTCACGCTTCCGCTAGCCTTTAAGGCTCGCGTTTTATTTTTCTCCGATTTTTTTTAACTTACAGAGCATGCCCCTGTTTCTCATTTTTCATCAATAATATTCCAGGACAACCAACCCAGAAATGTTTTTGTTTTGAACCAATAGTTTTTTGCCTCAGAAAATGGTATTAGAGCCCTACTCGAACTAGATAATTTAGATATTGAATTAGTAGAATCAACAACTTCACTTGATTTTCACATAACTTTCTATGAAACCCAAGATATTTTTTGTGAAGATTTTACATAATTTGAACATAGATATGAACAAGAGTGGAATCATAATTCAGAAGTACCAATACAATTTTTTTCAGTTGATAATCAAATAGATGATTTTGATTGGGGATATATATATGATTAATAATGCCTAGAAAACCACCTACGAGGCAACAACCTAAATTGGAAGATACTGAAAAAATAGAAAGACAATTTAAAAGACTTATAGAAGAGATAAAAGTCATATTACCAGTATTTCCTCTAAGAACATACATACTTAATAAAATTTTAGACCTTTTAAGCAATAGTGTAAGATATAGAAAGGATCATAGTCCTAGATTAGAATATTTTAAGCAAATTGATACTATTGAATCAATCTATTTTCTAAACTGCTTAGATCAGTTTACTGACTTAGATATAATTGAATCATCAAACATTGATAAGGTAGAATCAAGTAATACAAAAGATCATGGATAAACAAAAATTTACTATCCTTACAGAATAAGATATGTTTACTAAAATAGATAAAGATTTAATAGAAGTACAAAAAACAATTATTAGTTATGGTGAAAAAATAATATTAGAAATAGATAAAATGACAACTTTAATAAGAACATTATTACAGCGAAAAAATAAAGAAAAGAAAAGAAAAAAGAAATAATTACAAAAACTAAAAAAGAAACAAGGATAATAATCCAGGCAAAAAGAAAAGTCCTTTATTAAAACATTCAGAAAAAATGAACACACCTAAGGGATATAAAGGAAATGAGTAACTCTAATACATATAATATTCCATCGATTATGGAAAATTTAATAACAAAGATAGGGAACATAGACATGGAAAGTAATTTTATAAAATAAAACCAAAAAGAACAGAGATTAAACCAAAATTTAATCCAGAATATAATCCTAATATTTCAGATATTCCTAGTACAAGTACAAATCCATCTCAGGTTTGACAAACCTATAAGAGGATATGCAGGACTTAGTTCTATTATGCAACATCAAACAGATAAGTTTACTCCTTTAGAAAAAATGAGAGTTAAACCTATTAATCCATTTGGAATATATTTGGACATAGATTGTATTGCTAATGTTGAGGACACAATAGATAAGTGGGAAACTGCAACGAGGATAGCCGTTACTGTTAATAAATTAGATAAAGAATTTATACGACATTTTATACCAAGAAGTCTTCTTAATAATGCACTTAGATATTGGCAAAATCTTTCTAAAGATGTTATTCATACTGTATTTGATACTGATGATATTATATCTAATATTATTACAAGGGCAACAGAAGTATTAAAACTTAAATTTTTAGGAGAAGGAAATTTCTTTAAAGCTCCATTAACCACACAAAAATATTTAATTTCTTTGTTACGATTACAACTTTATGATATGTGTGAAATTGATAGATATTAATGTGTCTTCCAAGATTATTATTATCATATTTATAATCAAGTACCTTATACAAAAACTTATTTACCTATTCTTCACAAAGATGACTGACCCTTGGGGACAAAAATTAATAGATACATATAAACCAGGAGATAATGATACATTAGAAAAAAGAATTGCCTATTGTAGAGATAAACTAAGTGGTGATAAACCAAAATAACCATTAATGATTAGATGTGATAGTCTTTATTATTATAATAAAGTCAAAAGAAAATATAAGAAAAGAAAAGAATATTAAAAAAAGAGATATTTTAAGAAAAGAAAAGGTAGATATTATAAAAAGAAAAAATATAAGAAACCCACATTTAAAAGAAGAAAGAAAAATGTAAAAGAATGTCAATGTTATTAGTGTAAAGAAATTGGTCAATATGCAAATCAATATCCTAAAAAGTTTGAGAAAAATAAAAAGAAAATAGAAATAGACGAAGATATTCAAAAAATGATTGAAGAGGGAGAATTTATCCAAATAATACAGAGATTACTGAGACAAATCCTACAATAGATCATGAAGAAGAATCTTCAGGAGAATATAATAAAGAAATATTAATAGATAAAAGAAAACTAAAATAGATATAGCAAGAAAACTTTTCATTGACAAATTATTCAGGATTTCATGTTAATACATTGGAAAGATTTTGGAAAACATCATTTACATTATGGATTAAATATTCAAGAAAGAGCATTAGAAATGTCTTTAACAAATAATAAAGTCATTATACCTTTATTAACAAAAAGAACATTGAAGATAAAATACAAAAATTAAAACCAGAAATTAGAAATAGTCTTGGTTGGATACATATAGGAGCAATTCAAATAATTGTAAAAGCTACATTTAAAGAAGGATTAAATACGCTTATAGATTTAGCTATAATGGATAATAGAATTCGAAATAGAGAAGAAGCACACTTAGGAATTTTAAGGGGAAATTTGCAATACGAAAAATTAAAATTTAATATCTACCGAAGAATAGCTTATAATATTAAAGATCAAGATTTTGATGAAACATTAAGTTTAATACAAAATTTTAATAGAAAAGATTTTTTCTATTTACATAATAGACCTTATTCAATCACTTATGCAATTGCTTATGCTATTTCTAATACACATCATTCTTACTATTTTAGTATAAAAGATACAATTATTTATTTAATGATATTTGTCAAGTTCATAGTTTACCAATCATAGAAGAAATAGATTCAACACCATTAAATTTAGATTTACAGGAAAAACCTTTGATAACTGGAAATCATTTACCACCCAGATTATCCTTTACTAATACTCATGTGATTAGTAATCCTATTACTAAAACACATAATGGAATTATTATACCTCGAAATTATGAATTAAGTAATTATAAGATAAAAGGTGAATATTTTGATGGATCACAATTTAAACCAATTAATATATTAATAGATACGGGAGCTAATGGGAATTATATTAGTCATAAACTTTGCGAAAATTTACAAAAATTCCAATTAGATAATCCACATCAATATACAAAGTTTAATGGAGAAGTCCACAAAATAAATGAAATTGTTGAAACATTGTTAAAATTTGGAATAGAAATAATTAATATAAGATTACTTATTTAAAATGAAGGAATGAATGATACATTGCAAATTATGTTAGGTACTACATTTCTTGAAATAGTAAAACCATATCAGATAACATCATATGGATTAAAAATAACTTATAATAGAAAATTAATATATATACCAAAATGAGAAGTCCTTATAGTATTACTTATAAAAATTATAAAGTAGAATATTTTGTTGCATACATAGATAGTGGATCAGGATCTTACTTATATAAAGCAGATTGTTTTTCAAAAGAATATCATCAAACTTTAGAACTTATTAAATGAAAAGATATATCTAATAATCTTATTGAGATTTCTTCTGGAATAGAACAACCCATAATCTTATTGGGATCATTTCTTATTAAATGTCCACCATTTTATTTCTATAATACTAGATTAGATATTTTACTTGGAAATAATTTCTTATAATTATTTCATAAAGTTATTTTTTATACTTTTACTTATCAAATACATTTTAAGACTCCTTGTCATTACTTAGTTGTTGTAAAGAGATTAAAAAAGCTTATGCCAAAACATTTCCTATCAATTTTATTTCGTATATATATATATATATGTATGTATGTATATATATATACACACACACATACTTAATATATATATTTTTAAAAAGTATATTAATATATATATTAATATTCTATTTTAATAAGTGTGTGTGTGTGTGTGTGTGTGTACACATGGATACATACAAATATAAATATATATACACAATCAAAAAGATAAGTGTATTGAATTATTGATTCAACCGTTAAATTTATTAAAACTATTATGAAAGTGTTATGCCTGAATATGAAATTAATCGAATATATTTTTATATATAATCTAGCATAATATCTATAAAAATGCCCAAAACCTAACACATATATAAAGATAGATATATCAAATGAACGATCAACTGTTAGATTTTTTAAAATTACTATGGAATGTGTTATGACCAAATTTAAAAATAATAGGATATATTTTAGCACATAAGCTTGCGTAATCTCTGCAAAATGCCCAAAACCTAATACATATAAAAAGATAGACAAGTCAAATTAATGATCTAACTGTTAGATTTGTTAAAATTCCTATAAAAAGTGTTATGACCAAATTTGAAGGTAATCAGATATATTTTGCACATACACTCACATAATATCTATAAAAATGTCCAAAGCCTAACACATATACAAAGATAGGCATATCAAATGAACGATCTGAAATTACTATAAAAAGTGTTATAACCAAATTTGAAGGTAATATGATATATTTTAGCATATAATCTAGAATAATCTCTATAAAAATGCCCAAAACCTAATACATATACAAAGATAGGCACATCATACTAATGATCCAACCATTAGATTTGTTGAAATTACTATGAAAATTGTTATGACTAAATTTAAAGATAATCAGATATGTTTTGTTGTTTATTCTAGCATAATCTGTATAAAAATTCTTGAAATAACCCATTTACAAAGATAGACATATCAAATAAACAATTTAACCTTTAAATTTATTGAAATTACAATGGAATGTGTTATGACCAAATTTGAAGGTAATATGATATATTTTAGCACATAATATAGCATAATCTCTGTAAAAATGCCCAAACCCTAACATATATACAAAGATAGACACGGCAAATTAATGATCCAATTGTTAATTTGTTGAAATTACTATGAAAAGTGTTATGACCAAATTTTAAAGTAATCAGATATATTTTGTACATGCACTTGTATAATATCTATAAAACTGCCTAAAACCTAACACATATACAAAGATAGGCACATTAAATGAATGATCCAACTGTTAGATTTATTAAAATTACTATAAAAAGTTTTATGACCAAATTTGAAGGTAATGGGATATATTTTAGCATATAATCTAGTATAATCTCTGTAAAAATACCCAAAACCTAACACATATACAAAGATAAGCACGTTAAATTAATGATACAACCGTTAGATTTGTTGAATTGTTATAAAAGTGTTATTGCCAAATTTAAAGATAATTAGATATGTTTTTCTACCTAATCTAGTATAATCTCTATAAAAATGCTCGAAACCTAACATATTTACAAAGATATGCATATCAAATTAATGATCTAACTGTTAGATTTGTAAAAATTACTAAAATATATAATATGACCTGGATATATTTTACCACCTAATCTTTTATAATCATTATAAAAATACCCAAAACCTAATGCATTTACAAGGATAGACATATCAAATTAACGATCCAACCGTTAGATTTATTGAATTTTTTTTAAAAATGTATTATGACCAAATTTGAAGGTAATCAAACATGTTTTGCCACATAATCTAGATTAATTCCTATAAATCGGCCCAAAATATAATGCATTTATAAATATTTAAAATTTAGGGACTAATTTATAAAATTTTGGGATTATATTTTAAATATTATAAAATTTAATGACTATTTATAAATTTTTGGTTATCATTTTACAATTTTACAAAATTTAAGGAGCAAATTGTAAAATTTGGGGTCATGTTTTATATATTTAAAAATTTAGAGACCAATTTATAAAATTTTTTAGGGTCATATTATAAATATTTTAAAATTTAGGGATCAATTTACAAAGTTTTGAGGTCATTTTGTAATTATATAAAATTTAAAGACTAATTTACATAATTTTTGGCGTTATGTTGTAAATATTTAAAAAATTAAAGATATATATTAGCTAGAAAATATGAATTTTGTCTCTAAAAATATAGTTAATAGTGATAAAAATTAATTTTTTTAGTTAGAAAATGAATATTCATCGCTGATGATGCATTATTAGCGAGGAAAATTTAATTACGAAATGATTTTTTGTCGCTGATGATATATCATAGCGAGGAAACTTGAATTTTCCTTACTAATCACTTATTTCCTAGCTAAAGCCATCACTTTTAGTTAAGAAATAAAAAATTTTGTTGCCAAATGTCTTAATCAACAGTGACAAAAAGTTTTTATCGCTAAAGAAAAATTTTCCTTGCTAAAAGTTCTTTTAGCGACAACACTTTGATTAGGAAAAAATTTTGTCGCTAATGTATCATTTTCTCGTAGTTATCAATAAAAGAAATACTAATACTCAATTGTTTAAGTAATTTAACAAACTTATGCAACTATATCTTGACGTCCTTCTTTCAACCATATTGGATAGGAGATGGGCTGCTTATATTCTGGCACTGGTCTCTAACTATCATTCTTTTCCTTTGGGCATCATTTTCCTTCTTTTTATGATTCCTCTTTTTTTTATTATTGTATTCTCTACCTTAAGCTCTTTCTTGAATTTTAGAATTACAGTATTAACCTATTCCTTAGAATTTGGCTTAGTATTACTAACACATGCACCAAGCTACCTTTTAGATATGAATTTAGTTGTTTGTCCAATTTTGTTCTCTGGGTTATAGATTGATCCCCCCAAGTTTCTCAATGTAGTCTCAATAGATTGAAAACAAACCTTAGATGTGGTTTTGAACTTTGTCATGAGTTCCTAAAGTTAGGTTTTCTATCTTAAGGAAAATGGAGGTGGTTGTTGAGGCCCAGGTAGAGATGGTCTAGGTTGGTTTTAATTCCCCAAGAGAACTTAGGATGATTTCTCTATCCTGATTTATAGGTATACTAGAGAGGTTATTTGGTAGTCTAGAGGCATTTCCCATATAATCTATGCCTTCAACTAGTTTTCTTAAACTATTTATGATGTTACATTCCTTACTTAAATGGTCTCTCCTATATACCTTGCACTATAGCATGATTATATTTCTTCCCACAAGCTAAAATATCAATTTTCTTATTGAGTAGCTCAAACTCGGTGGCCAAGGCTACTACTACATCTATAGGTTTTATAGATCTGGCTCAATTTGATTGCCGTTGATAGTTGTTTATGACCATTGGTGGGTTGTCAAATCCTCTAAATTTCACTAGCTAAAGAAGGGATATTTTAAGTATTTGTAGTTTGATGATGATACCTAGGTTAAACCCAAGGGAAATTTATTTGTATAACTTCTTAACAAGAACTGAGTTAAAGAACGAGGGATTTTTGGATCAAACTCTTAAATAAACAATGAAATCAATTGATGTTAACGACTCAGTTTAAGGGTTAAATATCCATTCCATAGATTTGGTTGATCATAGAAGTTGCAATAAAAATCATTCTTTCAGTTCAAATGAATAAACATGCTTTCTTTTAAGTTAAGAGAATCCAAAAACATTTAAGAATAAACTAACAAGAAAAAGTTTCAACTAATTTCTTATTATTAGGCAAATTTAATATTAAAAAGCATATCTCATTCACTTAATAATAGCCTTAAAAATGGAGTATGTTCGTCATTTCAAGTAACTGTTAATAAGCTTAGACAATTTACCATGTTCCATTTCTCCTTAGTAAATTAATATGAATAGGGAAAACATTCAAACCAATTCACTTGCTTCTTATTCCAAACTCTAACAACAATTACAGATTGAAAGAAATATAGAAAACATATATATAATCCCAAAACTAACTCTTTGTTTGGTTCACAAAGTAGGAGGGGGAGAAGAAAGGTGAGAGTGAGAGGAACTTTTACTTCCATTAGAGGGAATAAATATAATTTACTTTCATTTGTTTAGTTTGAGTAAAAGGGATTGATTTACGTTCCAATCTGTCAAAATTTGGATTTTTTTTTTTTTTTTTACGTGGAAGTGAAGCTCCTCCTCCTAATTTACTTTCTCTTCACTTTTTTTTCCTTAACTAAATGATGTAAATCACCCATTTACATTTAAATTTACATCCTCTCCTCTTTTCTCCCTCTTTTCATCACAACCAAACATATTATAAATCAAACAAAATAGTATTTAATTGCAATAAATTAAATCAAAGAAAAATAGTACTTGAATATAAAGAACTTCAATGAATCAACATTGCTCCTCACAATTGAAGTTACAAACAAAAAGCGTTTCCCTTGAATAGAGCTAGAAAATAAACTACTTATTTTCTAAGACAACACCAAATAGAGAAAAGAGAATCTCCTTTTTTTTTTCACACCCTCGTTGTCCTTTTTGTGCCCTAAAAAATTAGAATTTAAAGGCATAACATTCATAGGAGATGTAGGAGGAAAGAGCACAATCTAAGGATTATCTTCTAGAAATTAGGAACAAAATTGTTCTGATCCTTAGAATATCTTCACATATCATTCTATTCTTTAGTCCCAGGGGATGTATCTTTGTCCAAGATTTGCTACTCAAGAATCAAGCCAAAGGCTAAATAAAGAGACCAACATCTTTCCATTTCTAAATTAAATTAGGTTTTAGAGTTTCTTTGTAACTTCAATGCCAGTTTTAAGCATAATAAAACTGAACTAGCTTCAAGGTCTTCATAAAAACTATGGTCGTGAATGTACAGAGGACTTTAGGCTTTTGAATCACTCAAATTGGATGTCTAAAAACCAAAATACGTGTAAACAACTACATTGGTGCAGTTTTGATTGAACTAGATTTTTGCTCTAATTTATAAATATATTTGGTTACCAAACAAAATTAGATTCTAGCTCACTATGTTATTCTAGAAAGATCATAACATCCTTTTTAAAACTTTTGAAGGATTCTTTTGGAGTATGGGCCTCTAATATAGTCAAAACCTTGAAACAATACACTGCGGTCAAGATTATAATATTACTATAATTTTTTTACTTAAAGAAAATTAAAAATCTTATCCTAGCCATGCCAAACAAATAAAAATAATAGTTAATAAGGTTATTTAAGGACAAACGTAACCACAAGTATAAACATCAAGGAAATAATTATGTAACAATTAGGGATTCATCAGCTATATCCTCAATTAGCGTATGGGCAACCTCTAGTGTTTTATTATTCAACGTTTCCCCTATGGATGCATCAATCATTTGTTTAGTGTTGAAACTAAACTCATTATAAAAAGTTTTGTACCTAAAAATATATGGGCAAACTATAATATGGGCCTCTCTTCAATAAATCCTTGAATCTCCCTCATGTCTCATAGAGAATTTCAAAATCTTATTGGGTTGAGAAATCATTTTGCAGCTTCACTGTTTTAGCAAATATGAAGTATTTTAGTTGGAATTTTTCAACTAAGCTGTCTTATGTGGTAATTGACCCTACATGTGGAGATTTAAGCCAAGTTTTGGCCCTATTTCTCAAAGAAAAAGAAAATAACCTTAAGCAAATCATATTAGCAATTGCGCTATTAATTTTAGAGGTGTCACATATTTTCAAGAAACTAGCTATATGGGTATTATAATCCTCATTAGCAAACCATCGAACTAAACAAATTGTTGCACTATTTTTGCAATATTTGGCTTTATGTCCAAATTATTGGCTACAATAGTTGGCCGAGTTATGTTGGATTGTGTCCCATCAATAATAGTTCAGAATAATTCAATATAATTCTATAAAGTTTCTCCATGTCTACTTGTGGTTTTGTATCTAACTCCTCCACATGTTATTTAAGTCACTTCCTGTAATTCTTAAAAATTGTCCTTTCTATTTACAAAACTAACTTAAGAAGTTCAGATGGATAGATCCTAGGCATTCACCGAGATTAACTTGATAACTATAATAGAACTCACAAACGAGATCAAAGAGAAAAGGAAGAAATAAAATGAATATAAATAAAGCAAAGACAAGTAAACAAAAAAAAAAAAATGATTAGAATAATAAAAATCTAACCTTCCTAATATTACAGTCCTTAGCAACACTGCCAAAAACTTGATTTCCACAAGCTACACTATAGAAATTAAGGCAAGAGTACCTATTGTTCCTATGGTATAGTTTAGCGAATGCAAGTGTCGATCCTATAAGGACTATAAGTATTAGTGTAAACCTTTTTATTATTATTATTATCTAATCTACAAATCAAGTAGATATAACTAACAAAATAAATTAAATCAAAATAAAATTAAATAAGAATCAATCAACAATCAACACAACAATAAAGAAAAAAATTAATAAAGAAATCAAGACCTAGACATAGAATTCCTCTAAATCGTGAATGTTAAATTTAAGTCCCGACTCAACAATCAATCTAATATCTTGGGCTGGTAGGAATTCTTAACTTATATTACACACACACACACACACACACACACACACACACACACACACACACACACACACACACACTCTCTCTCTCTCTCTCTCTCTCTCTCTCTCTCTCTCTCTCTCATCATCATCATCATCATCATCATATAATTTCTATCCATACGTTGAATGATTTGAATCTTTTCTTAACTAAAACCCCTAAGAATGTATTAAAATCTATGACTTTCCTTAGGTCTAGCCTAACCCAAAAGATTTATGTTGCCTTATCTCGAAGATTGCATGTGACTTTTATTATTTATGAGTGATCCATTTATATAATCGATTTCTCAATACTATATAAGAAATTAAATAAGTGAATCAAGTAACTAGCACAAATTTAACTCATAAATATAAATTATAAATAATTTACAAGAATATGAGTCTTTCATTGAATCAAATAAATTAACTTAATAAATCAAGTATAGGGTTCATCTTACCTAAATCTTAAATAACTTAGCTCACAATATCAAATTGAAAAACAAACAATCAAAGAAAGAAAAAATGAAGATAAAGAATTCATTCTCATGAAACTCTTAAATTCTTAAATTCTATTAATTTAAGATTGATAGAATCACCCTTGATATGGCCTCCATTCTCTTTCTTTTGCTATGTTGAATGGCTTCTTCTAAGTTAGAATCAGATTCTCTCTGATAATTGTGCGATCTCTCCTTTTATATTTGGAATTTAGGGCATCAAAGTTTATTTTGAGTCAGACACAAGTAACTACACAACAGTGTACTTCTCAAAATTTTATTTTTCTTACTCTATTCTACTCTTTTCAACCTCTATTCAAGCATTGGAAGAGATATACCCAAGCATATGGCCATATGGACCTAAGTCATTCAAAATTGTGATTTTTCTCCGTCAAATAGGCTCAAACTCATGCAAAATCATTTCTAAGCTTCCCAACTATCCAACTAAGACTTAAAATCATAATATAAACATAGTGGAGTACCAAATCTTAGAAGAAACTTAGAAATTCAAGTAAAAAAAAAAATCCTTAAAATCATCATAATAATATACACTATCTAGCTCATATCAGAAGGCCAAACTAATGCGAGCTATACCATCTAAGAAGGTTCTTACTAATTAAGAGGAATTTTAGTTTCACAAAATTTTAGAGAATGTTCTTTTTATCGCTACTCCTAAACCCATGAGCAATCAATCAATATCAATACCATGCACAAATATACAAAACATTGTTTATAATTATACTGCAAAATAATTATACTTATCCCAATTTGTATAGGAACTAAAAAGTATCAAAATTTTTTTGCAATAGAAGAGATGTCAAAACGACTTTCCTCTTTCAAATTCTCAGAAACCAAACCCCTATGCATTAAAGTAGTGGAAATTTCACAATCAAATTACTGAACATATTTCCCTAAATAAACTAGCAAACCTAGGTTATAAGCCTTTAAGTAGGGAAAAGAAGAACTTCTAAATGAATTAAAATCCAAAGGCTCAAAAGAACTCATCTTCGACAATTGAAACCCCATAATCTTCTTCTCTAGAGCCTTTGGAAACCATTACATTGTTATCTCTTTCAATGGACAATAAAAGAATAAATAAAATTATCATTGTAAGTTAACATAAATGAAAAATTAACTAAATGCCCCTATAACTTGATTAATTTACCTATTACCTTCCAAAATATATAGGTCATATGATAGGTCATCCAGAAAAAACTTAGAGATACCTATTTAGTTAATTTAGGTCAAGAATTTACATTGTACCCTCTAATACAAGTTTCGTTCCTAAAATTTCTGTGTACTTATACCATTAAATAAGAAAGGATACTTCTTATGCATGTCTTTCTCCAACTTCCACAGAGTTTCTCAAAGTGTATGATTTGACCATTGAACCTTGATATATGAAATGATATGTCTTCATAACACTTGCTCTTTGTGATCTATAATCCTCACAAAAACCTCCTTGTAGGATAAATTCTCATTTTCTCGTAATGATCTAATTTTTAGCACATGATTGGGGTCTAAAATATGCCTCCTAAATTGTGAAACATGGAAAATATTGTGTACCCTTGGAAGTGTTAGCGGTAGTGCTAATTGATAAGTGAGTTCCTCAAAACTCTCTTTCTATAATATTAGTGTATATATATATTAATACATATTCATACATACATACATATATATGTATACATACATATATATATAATATATATATATATATATATATATACATATTTATATATAAATAGTATATTCATTGTGTGTATATATATATATGTATGTATATATGTATTTATATATAAATAGTTATTAATTGTGTGTGTGTATGTATATATATATATATATATATATGTATGTATATATATGTATTTATATATAAATAGTTATTAATTGTATATATATATATATATGTATATATATAAATATATATATATATTAATATATGTATATTTTTGTGTGTGTGTGTGTATGTATTTATTAATATATTAAAAAAGTATGGTATATTTATATATATATTTGTATATCTATATATTTATTTTTTGTATG
This sequence comes from Voacanga thouarsii, assembly GCA_026120185.1. NCBI lineage: Eukaryota > Viridiplantae > Streptophyta > Magnoliopsida > Gentianales > Apocynaceae > Voacanga > Voacanga thouarsii. The sequence goes on along the minus strand of JANUWF010000528.1, from coordinate 835,763 downwards.
TATTTGGTGTATAAATATATTAATATATAAAAATTAAAGTAGTATATTAATTGTGTATATATGTGTATATTAATATATGTGTGTAAGTAAATATATGTATATATATTTATTAATATATTAAAATAGTATTTTCATATAGCACTGCCCTTCCCTGAACATAAAGGTCGGGCTAAGAAGCAGCTATTTGAGGTGCGAACAATGACGCAAGAAGCTCCGGGATATTCAGTAGGGACGGTGAAGTATTACTGCGACGTCGAAAACATACCCTCGAGGAGGTTGGGGGCTTAATTGACAGATGAGTCTTCGATTGGAAAGGTTGGAACTTCGGTTATGCCACAAAACACTGGCAAGACAAGAGCAAAATGGATTCCAACGAATAAAGCCGTAATAGCATACTTATCTATTTAATTGATGTTGTGTGATCCCTCTTATTCTTATGGTTGAATATCAAATTCGAAATATCATAAAAGAAGAAAGTTCCTAGAAGGCAGTTGCGGTACATCCAGTAGGAATCGATTGACCCATAGGCCCAGCCGGATGGAAAAGAAGGAGATGTTCTTCTCAAAGAAAAAGACTTCCGAACCCAGAAAAATAGTTCGTTTTGGGGTTTATTATCAATTTGCTACTTGCGGTTTGCTCAAAGTGTTCAAATTCTATCAATGTGCCCAACAATTTTGGATCTTTTTGTTGCTCTTTTTTAAACTCGAACCTATCAATTGCGGAGTAAAGCTCTCCATGTCCAGTGAGCAGCAGATTTAGAAAAGCCCAGAGCATATATGTTAAGTGGTCCAGAGATAATTTGTAGTCCTTATAAGCCAAGAAAGGAGGAGAGAAAATGGGGTTGAATTCCTAATTTTTTTGTGCTCCCAAAAATCTCGCTTTGTGTCATATGAAGTTTGTTTGCCACTTCTCACATGAATTGACGCTATTCTCCCATTTTGGTGATTATATACCTTCAAAATTTTTCTGGGTGATATTTCCTTCTTTATCTTGGGCAAGATTTGCAATAAAAAATAGTAGGCAAACACTGCTAGTATCTCAAATTAGGAGATGTTGGTAAGGTTATGGAAGGATCAAAGTTGGATGGAATCACAGATAGGCTCTTGGGATGGCGGAAGAACATGGGGAAGATGATTCAGCTAGTAGAACATAGGGAAGAAGATTCAGCTGCTAGAAAAAAATGAGGGTTTTGTCGAAAGAGTTCTCCTAGGCAGCAGTAGTGGTAGTGATTGTGGCCGAGAAAGCCAATAGATCTAGAGGATCTAAATAGATTAGATTTTGTGGCACAAGGAAAAGACCATGGGGAAGGTTTGCAACAGAGATCAGGGACCTATGGAAGGAGACTAAAGGTTTCACCTTTATTTTAAATTTCTATCAGGTTAGTAGTGACAAATAAATGGTATTTTTTTTTAATTATTCTAATATCTCTCTTAGTAGTGACAGTTGTAGGATGGGCAGCTATATGTTTTGTGGCTGACAATTTAGGTAAATAAAATTCCATATCGCATTCCAAATGCAGCTTCCAATATGTGCAATCTATGCTGCTTTTTTCAACTCATTTATCTATTGTTGCAAAAGTTTAGGTGATGCATTACCACATAGATTTTCATCTGATATTGGGCTTCACTATGTCTTTCTTGTTTGAGAATGAGCTTAGTTTATTGCAGTATGTGGGAGCAATTCCTGAACTCTAATTTCTTAGGATGCATTTAACTCTACAATTCTTTTTGTTGTAATGTTGTTGGAATAGATTATTATGGGCTGTTTTAGAAAGGAATAGATGTGAAATTGTACAAAATGGAGTAAATGAAAAGTAGTAGAAGGGGAAAAAGAAAAAATGAACCATCGCTTTTAATGACACCATAGTTTGTATTCTATTTTTTTATTTAGTTTTAAAATTTATTTGATGAAATTTAATGGAAATTCCCTAGTTTCCGTGATGAGTTAAATATTGGTGGTATAGGAACAGATTTTTCTTCATGGGGCTTTAGAATGTTTAATATTATCTGTGAATTGGTGTTTCTTTCAAAATCTATATTATATTTTGTTTCCTACGTATGTAGAGCCACTAAGAGTCTAGATAAATTTCCGTCTTTTAGAAAAGCTAAAATCAGGATTGGAGGTTCTTGAGTTATGAAATTTGTTCAATCAAGCAATACCCAGTCAAAAACTAAATGACATAAAATTTTATTGGAAAGTTTGTACACATAGAACATATTTCTATTTTTTTGTTATTTTTGGTGTTTGAAGAAGATGTGGACTATGTCTTACTTAATGTTATTTAAGGAATTAGATTAGCTTAGGTGATCCAAAAAGACCATAGTTCCATCTACAAGTTATGATCTTGGTGAACGAATGTTTCCCTTCAAATGATAATCTTAGGTGAGTTTATAATGAGGTAGAGGCCTATGATCTAAGCCACGGTTTTGATGAATTTGTTTGAGAGGCCAAAGTTTTCAACTTTGGCTTTTTTCTGGTTTATTTCTTTCAACGGTTTAGATTTGATGAGCCTTTAATTGCAATGAAAGAATTCATTGCAGTAGCCTCATATGATTAATGATTTTTTGAAATTTATGCTTTTCTTTTCCTATTGTATTTTGGTGCTAATAATCATTTTTTAAATGTAGACTTCGTAATTTCTCTCTATCCATGTGCCTGCTTTTGGAACCTAATTTTATTGTACTGCTTACCTTAGATTTTTGTTCTAGTGAGCTAAAAGATTGCACCCTAAAGACCTTTTTTTTTTTTTTAATGCTATTAGGTTTAAAACTTTAGCTATTAAAAGCTATTTGTGGTGTCTTGCAAAATTATTTAATCATTTGTTGTGGAGCTTCTGAAATCCCCTTCTGCATATCTGGAGTATCATCTATTGTCTAACGGTGGACAGATTATGTATATACATATTTTTAGTCCTAATCTCTTATTCTTTCCCTTCTTCATGTATTCAGCGAAAATTATCTGGAGCTTCACGTTGAGTAATTTCTACCTGAAAATGTTGAAAATGCTGAGTAGTGATGATGAAAATCCTGTGTAAATGTTGAGTAGTGATGTTGAAAATGCTATGTAAATGTTGAGTAGTAATTGAGTAGTGATATGCTGAAAATGCTGAGTAGTTTCCAGCTGAAAATGTTGAGTAATGATGCTGAAAATGCTGAACATGCACTGTGTTTGTTGCTTGTAACTGCATTAGCAGTTAATTAGTCAGTGATATCTGGGAATCTTTTCATTCTTCATTTTATTCCTTTTTATTTCAAAGGTTGCATGCAGCAAACCATGGGCACTACTTCCAGTGGAGTTTGATTAGTGTGGATTAAAGTTTATTCCTTGGTGATCCCCTTTTTTCTACTTCTACCTGCTTCATATCTTCCTATTTTGTTTTTTTTTTTGTACTATATTCTGGTGTTCTTTTCTGTTTCTTTATCACTATTTAGTTCTAGATGTTCCAATCTTATATATCATGTGTTACTGTACTTATATATGACTAGTAATTATCATGGCCACCATAATATACACCTTACAGTGGGTGCAACTTATTTTTCAGATTTTGTTTCTAGAAGATAAATGATGCACATTTTTCTCTTTGATAAACATTAGGATTGAACAACAATCAAGTTCACTTTTTTTTTTTTTGGTTGAAGAAGCTAATGTTGCCCTTGTTTTCTCTGGTCAAATAGTGAAGTACTTCCCTAATTTGCAAAAGAATTTAGGTCTTAGAGTTGATGGTTGGATACTTTAACTAGTGCTAAATCAATCTTCTTACAATAACATGTGAATGTCAATGCAGATTAGCTTTCTTCAAAGCTGCTTATGTGCTTTATGATTCCGAATTTTATGTTAAAGTGGATTATTACATATATCTGAGACCAGATTTCTAGTGACTTTAGAAGTTCAGATTTACAGCTTTATTAAGAAGTAATCTTGTCCTTTGTTTTCTTAATGACAGGAGAAATGAAAGATCAAGGTGTTTGAAGGTTCAGTTAACTATGGCATTATTTTTGTCCTCAATGAATTTTTATGACTTCTGATAGATGTCATGATTAGAATTGTGGCTTAGTTTTGGACAATTTTGAACTAATATCAATTATTAGATTTATAATATTTATCAGACTCTATTTAGGTTTTTTTTGTGTATATTAAGTTATTATCAATAGAAGATGGTATTTTGAATGTTCATTCAATGGATGATAGTTGATTATTAATATTAGAGGTTTTCATAGTTCTATATGTATAGTAGATGATGATATTGTTAAAGTAGAGGGGAAAAATTTTGTCAAAATTGCGGATGTAAAAAAAAAATTGACAATATAGTCATATTGAATTCAATGTTCATTCATTACGGATGTAAAAGATTTGAAAATTTGTCCAAAAATAGTGGCAAAAAGTAATCACTATGGAAGCTTTAAATCGTGGCAAAAAGCATTAATTACAACAGCAAGAAAATCGTAGCAAATGGGCATTATCTACGGTTATGTCAATTTAGAAAAGAACCGTGACAAAAATGATTGTTTCCAACGGAAATTTAATTGTAAATAATATTCATCACAGTTGTAAAATATTGAAAAAACCATAACAAAAAATTGAAATCTTTGCCCACAGTTAATAACCGTTGGGAAATGTTGTGGCAAAAGTTCATGAACAAATACCACATTTTATTTACAACGACTCCAAAATTATGGTAAATCTGTGGCAAAAGGTATTCTCCACAACTACACAACTTTGCCAAAGTCGTAATGCCTACGCCTTGAAAACCGTGGCGTTTCCATGGCAAAAACGTATTTGTTACAGTTTTGGCCAATTTAGCCACACTTTCTATGGCGTTGCCAAAAGTCACTTTTTTTATAGTGTAGGATACAAAGAAATTGTAGCACCATAGTAAAAAAGAGTAAAAATTAATCAATATGGCACTTGTTACCATATCCTCTACGGTCTTAGTCTCTTGACGTATCAGTGAGAAAAATCCTAGCATTTGGCTTCATTGGCTCCACCTCTTCATGACTAGCTATCTTACAAGGTTAGTCTCATCCTGAGCTATCATCGTACACTTTCTAATGCAATGTCCTAACTTTTCAAATTTAAAGTAAGCCACAATCTTCCATCTACATGCCCTAGAATGTGCATGTTTACAAGTCTCACAGGTCTTCATTCTACCAAACGTAGTTACTAAAGGAGTGGTCCCAAGTGGTAGATGTCTCTTTGTTGTCGATGATCCTCTGGAAAAAGTTTTTGAAACTTAGTCCTAGTTGAACATGGTTTTAGGTCTCTTCTTCTCTCTTTCTACATCACCATTCTTAATCGTCTGCCTCAATGTATAGGCACCTAGTGTATCAGTTCACATAATTCCTCGAGAACATCAAGAACAACCAATCTTTAATTCGTCTCTAAAGGCCACTCTAATACCATTGTAGCTTAAGTGTATCATTGGCTATGATTTCCATTGCAAATTGTCCCAAAGCATTAAACCCTGATACATATTTCACTGTACTCATTCCCCTTGTCTGCACCAAATCAAAAAACTCATTCTGCTTCTATAATATGGTTGCCACTAAGAAGTATTAGTTGATGAACACCTTTCCAAAAGATTCTCTAGGCTTTAGGTTAGTTAAATTAGTTTTGCATATGTATGCCATTGATTTGCATCTCTAACCAAGAAAAGGGCCACTATTTTTAGCTTAACATGTTTGGGTATCTCCAAAATTTCAAAATTTTCTTCCAACTTTTCAGGCCACTTGCTTGCCTTTACTAGTTCTGCAACTTTGTCAAATATAGGCATTCCTACTTTCTTAAATCTCGTATGATAAGCTCTAGATCTCAATGTCTATCTCTGCTATTTTTGTTCCTACTCTTGCTGCATCCTCTACTGCTCTTATTGCATAAGCTATTAGTTTTATATAATTTGTACCATCATATTAAGGGTAGTCATTAACTCTGGTGTCATCAATATAGTTGGTGCAGTTGTCGGTGTAGCCTGCAGGGATATCACGAAAGGGGTACCAGTATATATTGACTAATCTCTCCTATAGCTCGGTATGGTACTTTTCCTCTCTATTCAGCAAGTGGTACATTCATATTGTCCAATAATAAATGTAGCTTACATGGATCTCGTCTGGACCCTCCCATCCCCCTCCCTCCCTCTACCCCCATCCTTATATAAAAAAACATCTCTGTGTCTTTCTTTATACACCATTTACCCTAATCCTACAATAGTTAATTATAGTATTAAATAATATCAATAAAAGATAATAGGTAAGCTATGTAAATAATTATATTAAAAAATAAGTAATAATTAACTATTAATTCATAAAAAATATATTACTAACTAACAAGATAGGATAAGATAAAAATAAATAAATATTAAATAATTGATTAATTAATACATAAATAATTAACTTTGATTAAATAATAATTAACTGATAATTCATAAGTAGATGATTAACTAAATAAAATAAAACAAATGAATAAATAAGTAAATAAATATAAACAATAAATAAATAAGTAGTTGATTAATTAATGCATAACTAATGAATGAATGAATAAATAGTTGATTAGCTGGTTATAACTAATGAACAAATAAATATATAGGTAAATAAATAATTGATTTATTAGTAAATCACTATGGTATAAATAAATGAGTTGATAAATAATGATTAGTTAATAAATAATTAATGATTAACTAAATAAATAAATAAACCAGTAAATAAATGATTAGTTAATGAATAAATAAATCAATAGATGAATAACTTATATTGATGGTTAAGCAATTAATACTTAAAAATAATTATAAGAGTTCTAATATTCTATTTCACCCTAAAAATTGAAATCCCACTAAATCATTACTTAAATATTATAAATTTAGTGCTTTGATACCACTAAATATAGCATCCCAAATCCACAATCTGAATTGAGATTTATGTTTGTGCTCAAGACATCACACATTCACACGGCTATATTCTCACAAGAAATGCCAAGCCTCTAACACACAAAAGCTTAAACCAAAGTTTAAGAATTTAAAAAATAATAGTAATAATAAAATAAAATAACATGTATATCAATACACTATCTAATATCTCAAAAGAAAAAAAAGAATCAATGTTGTTTTGTGTGTCTCTTTCACTACAAGTATATCAATATTCCCAAAAGGAAAATAATTTTTTATTTTACAAATATTTATCTCAAATAGTTTTACTTAAAAAAATAACATTTTCCTCTTTCATTACACCATTTAATATCTAAAAATAACTCTCCAAAGCATAGAACAATTTTTATATTTTAGAAAAAAAAGAAAAAACAGTTGTATATTGAAAACATCCCACTATCATGGGCCACCAGGCAGACCCACTTGGCAACTTGCACCAAGAAGATTCGTATTTTGGGTGGTCTAGCGTGCTAGCTAGCCCTATGGCATGCACCTCAATGTTTTTATTTAATTTTTTTATAAACAATCCTCACAGCAGACAAAGTCTACCATAAGGGCTTATTTTAGCAATGGCAAGTGGGTTGGTTTGGCCTGTCAGACCGAAACTAATAGGTGAATTGGCTCACTGTAGGCGGGCTAGTCTTCAGGTCAGCCTAGCACTCCCTGACCTATCACAGGCTGACCCTTTTGGGCTTATAGACCACTCGTGGACCAACAGTCTAGCTTGCCAGAGAACTATTGTCCAACGGCTCTCAACACTCTCTCTTTTTTTTTTTTTTTTTTTTGACAATTTGACCTCCCAATAGTTATTTTATTTATTTTTTTATTATTATTTGCATTTTATCCCCCATTGCTTAATTGACCCCCAACCTTCAAAACTCTATAAATACCTCAAATTTCTCCATAACTCACCAAATATTCTCTAACTCTCTCCAACTTTATGTTTTCATTCTTCTTACTCTCATAGTTCTCAATTCTCTTCATTTTCTCTAAAAAAAAATTGTTAACATAGTATTTATTTTTCATATTTTTTTTTTGAATTCTTTAATCAAATTCTTCACATTTTGGAAAATCATTAAGTGGTAGAATAGTGAATAGTTCAAGCCTTGAAGAAAATTAGAAATAAGCTCAACAAAGTGTTCTTGTTTCTTGGTTATCAACTAGCTTGTATTTCTTAATCTTATATTCTTATTTTTAACTTTATTAATTGTTTATTTAGTTGTTTAATTTTAAATTAATATACAAGTTATTTATATTTCTTAAATTTCATTATTTGCTAATAAAATCGGTAGGAATCCAAGCTAAGCCCCAACTACTTCAAGGTGAATTTTTTTCATAATTTAAAATAATCATGTTTTTAAGTAATAAAATATTAAAAAAAAACTAAAAACACCATAAGAAAATTAAAATAAAAAAAAGGAGGAAAGGCTTATTGGACTAGCCCACTAGCACGTCACGGCTTTATATGGGACTAGCCTATACAGCCCAAGAGTCAATCCCCAGGACCGGACTAGCCCAGCTAGGCACTAATCCGTACAGGCCGACCCACTTATCATTACTATATTGTGTGATAGCTCTCTAAAAATGTGCAATGGAAATTAGCAAAGCAATCCTTTTTTTCTTTTCTTTTTTTCCCCCACATCAACTATAGAAGATTAAACAAGCTATAGAAACATGCTTCAAGAAAATCTATGAAGAAAACCTGCAAGTTCTTAAAAGAAACCTATAACCTTAGGTTATAAGCCTTTAAAGAAGGGAAAGATAAATCTATGGATGCCTATATATACACCTTCTAAACAAATTAAAATCAAAAGGTCCATAAGAACTCACATTCAACTTTAGACCCTAGAACCTCAAAGCCTCTAAAAACCATCGTGTTGTTATCTCTTTCGGTTGATTACAAAAAAATAAATAAATAAAACTGTCTTTGTTAGGATTTAGTTAGTAAATAAATCCCTATTCTCATGGGACTATTATTGCTTTTGAATTTATCTATTTTTAGAATTGTGTTAGCTGAAGCTCTTTGATTTTTCTGATATTTAGTTGTGTTGTAAGGCTATATATATAGCCCAAGTTTGTTTAATAAGGATCATCCTTTTCCTCTCAAAATCCTTCCATCATATATTCTACTTTAACATATGGTATCAGAGCTTGGTTGTGAGGAATATTAGAAGTAGCATTCTTCTAAGAATATATATATATATATATATATATATATATATATATATATATTGCTCAAAGGCATGGCAACAGAAACTACTTTTGTTCAACCTTTAGTGCCAAAATTTGATGGTCACTATGATTATTGGGCAATGCTTATGGAGAATTTCTTTCGGTCAAAGGAGTGTTCGGGTGTGGTAGAAAATGGAGTTCCTGTTGAAGGATCGTGGGAAAAATAAATACGCAGTGGAAGACAGCAAATTAAAAAAAATTTCCAAGTCAAAGTCTAAGAATACTTACTTATGGGCGATTGACTTTAATAACTGGAGTCGGATTCGAGTTCGACGATACTTGTTGAATAGGAACATCTACTTGTTCTGTAAGGACACCAGCTAACCGTCGGCTCCTTTGTATCAAACACTTACCACGTTTACTAACTCTTGACCTTCCAAAGTATTCTCTAACCGCTATAGACCTCTACCAGTGAAAGTAGAATTCGGGTGAATAAAATTGGAACAAAAATGGAAGAGCCAAACGTTAAGGAAAAACGAAGGAAACCCAAAACAAAGAAAAACCAGTGGCTTTTTTTTTTTCCCCGAAGAAAAACCGAAAGCTATGTTGATTTTCCAATTCGATCTAACCCTTTCAAGCCATACGAAATCCCATTGATTTAGCTTTCATTTTTTCTTTTTAGAAACGAAAACCAGCCACCCATATTTTCTTTTGTTTCCTTTTTTTTTTTCTTTTTACATGGTGGCTTCCATCAAAACCTTAATGGGCCATGGTCCCTTAATTAGTCCAATGACTAATTAAACAGCTGTCTTATTAATTAATTAATCCACTTGGGCTCACTAAAAAATTATCTAAGATAATTAATTAATAAACTAATTAATTAAATTAGTTCTTTTATTAATTAATTAAACTACTTGGGCCTAATATAAAATTATCCGAGATAATTAATTAATAAATTAATTAATTAAATTTTTCCAAATAAATAAATAATTGGACTCCTAGAATAATTCTTCCAATAATAAATTCACCAACAAGCCCATATAGTAAATAAATTTACTAAGGTTATTTGAGTTACTCTGGGACCAAAAGACATATTATTCCTGGCTACTAAAATAATCAAAATACCCCTACTAATAAATGCTGTATTTTAATTATTTTAAATATTCTATTTATCACCATATGGCAATATTGACCTCGAGAATAATATTGCAAGTGCAATGTCTTCGACCTAAAGGTGTAATGATAAAAATACCTCTCTACATAACACTCATCAATGAGATAGAAAAATAGTACTAACACCTTTCTCAATGACATCTATCATCCTTTGATAACTAGTTCGATAATCCATAGCTTTCAGTACGTATCCACTTATCACAGGGAGCTACCCAAAGTATGCATACTTAGTCATGTTTCTCAGGGTCTTGGATTATTAGATTATTCCAGACAATCACAAGGGGGTGATTTCTTCACGTAATGAAGTATAAAAACTCTATTGTATAAGTTCATCTTAATTAATTAGAGTCCTACACCCAATGTATAAAGTTATTGGCTATGCAATAAGACCTCACCCAACATACATCAAAATGTACAAGTCCAGTTTCACCAAACCACCAACTTACACTCAAGTCCTAGGGTATTCGTCCATGCAGTAACTGCGATAAACTAATCTTTATTTATTTTGTTACTTTGATAAAGACTATTATCGCGTAGTCCAATTCTATATATTCCGAATACGCTTACACTATTAGTGCGAGGACTACTTACTGGTTAAAGGTAAACCACCCCCCATTTAGAAACCATAGTGTAATGATTTAAGCGTTGATAAAGTGCCCAGCTTCATCAATCGATCAAGAACAATTTTTCACTTATGTGTTAATAGTCCATAATCTATACCTTACTCTGAAAGCACGACCATGTCACGTAGATTACTTACTAATACACTTAGACCTTTAATGTGCGAATATATATAAACAAATAACCATTAATGAATGAAATTTTTATTAATTTCTAAAATACAGAAATACATAGTATATTTTGGGCATATATTCCAACACTTGTAGTTGCAGAAGGTGTGACTCCTATTGAAACACACAGGAAAAATTATGAAGATCAGAAGTTAAAGGATTTAAAATCCAAGAACTATCTATTTCAAGCATTAGATCATTCTATCCTAGAGACCATAATCAACAAAGACATATCAAAGAATATCTAAGACTCTATGAAGCAGAAATATCAAGGCACAACACGAGTCAAGCGTGCTCATTTGCAAGCTCTACGAAAGGAGTTTGAAGTCCTCCATATGAAGGAAGGAGAATCTGTGAATGAGTACATTGCTCATACTCTTGTTAGTACTAATAAAATGAAAGGTAATGGTGAAGATAAAGGAGATGCTATTGTTGTGGAAAAGATTCTAAGGTCAATGACTCCTAAGTTTAATTATGTTGTGTGCTCCATTGAGGAATCTAATTATACGAGCACTTTATCAATTGATGAGTTGCAGAGCAGCTTGCTTGTGCATGAACAATGCATAAGTCATAATGTTGGAGAAGAACATGCTTCAAAGGTGACTCATGGAGACCAATTTGTAGGACGAGGTAGTGGGAGTTATAGAGGCAGAGGGCATGGAAGAGGTAGACAAAACCTTGATAGAGCAATGGTAGAATGCTATTCTTGTCACAAGCTTGGGCATTTTTAGTAGGAGTGTCCAACAAAGCAAAAAGGAGAGGCCAACTATGTAGAAAGTCAAGAACAAATGCTATTAATGGCACATGTTAAAGAAAAAGAGACTCAAAAAACTGATATATGGTTCTTGACTCTGGTTGCAGCAATCATATGAATGGAAAAAAGGGAGTATTTTTCAGATTTTGATGACAAATTCATAGATTTAGTGAAGCCAGGGAATAACTCGAATATGGTAGTCAATAGAAAAGGCAATATTAGGTTGGAGATAAATGGAGTTATCAGCATCATCACATGAGTTTTTTACATACCAGAATTGAAGAATAATCTGCTGAGTCTCGGATAATTACAAGAGAATGGGCTGGCTATTTTGTTTTAGCATAAGCAGTGTAAAGTATATCATCCTGAGAAAGGCTTAATTATAAAAGCAAATATGTCTGCCAATCGAATGTTTATTTTACATGCTATATCTTTACCCATAGAACTCACTTATTTTAACGCAATTACAGAAGATGTAGCGTAGCATTGGCATTATAGATTTGGGCATTTAAGCTTTAAAGGGTTGCAAACTTTACAGCAGTAACAAATGGTTGCATGGTTTACTTGCGCTAAAATCTCCACCAAAGCTATGTAAAGATTGTCTTGTGGGGAAACAACAAAGAGATCTATATCTAAAAAACAACACTTGGAGAGCTTCACAAATCTTGCAACTTGTTCATCCTGATATCTGTGGACCAATTAAGCCAACCTCCAATAGCAAAAAAAGGTATATGGTTACTTTTACAGATGATTTTAGCAAAAAAATATGGGTTTATTTTTTGATTGAAAGATATGAAGCCTTTGCTATTTTTAAGATCTATCCCTCAAAGGCTTATGTACAGATCATAGGGGAGAATTTACATCATAAGAATTCAACAATTTCTATGATGAATATGGAATTCAAAGACAACTAACGGCTGCATACTCACCACAGCAGAACGGAGTCGTAGAACGAAAGAATTGAACTACTATGAATTTAGTTCGCAGTATGCTACCTGAAAATGATGTGCCTAAATCTTTCCGGCCAAAAGCAATTAATTGGGTGGTATATGTTTTGAATCACAGTCCAACATTAGCTGTCAAAATAAAATGCCTAAAGAAGCCTAGAGTGGAATCAAGCCTTCAGTTCATTATTTCAGAATATTTGGCTGCATCTCGTATGTTCATATATCGATAATACAAGAACTAAATTGGATGGGAAAAGCTTGAGGTGTGCTTTGCTTGGAGTTAGTGAGGAGTCAAAAGCTTACAGGCTTTATGATCTAATTTCACAGCGGATCATAATTAGCAGGGATGTTGTGTTTAAAGAAGATAAGAAGTGGGAATGGGATAAGCAGCATGAAGCGGATATTGTGTGTGACCTGGAATGGGATGACAATGAAAATTAGTCATTTGAAGACCCAACAAAAGAACAAGATGTTGTTAATATAGAATCTAAAGAGACTTCTGCTACCAATGCAAATATCTCTCCCACTGAAAATGAAGGGAGGCATAGGAGGCTACCAGTATAGATGAAAGATTATGTAACAGGAGAAGGTCTTTTTGATGAAGAAGCATCTTATCTTGCTATGTATATAGCTTCTGTAGACCCTTTTCATTATGAAGAAGCAGTGAAAAATAATAAATAGAGGAACACCATGGATGTTAAGATGGAGGCAATAGAAAAGAATAGCACTTGGGAGTTGATTGACTTACCTAAAGGATCAAAAATGGTTGGAGTAAAATGGATTTACAAAACCAAACTGAATGAGAAAGGAGAAGAAGACAAGTATAAGGCAAGATTGGTAGTGAAAGGGTATGCTCAATAGTATGGGATAGATTACACAGAAGTATTTGCTCATGTGGCTCGTATGGAGACTGTTAGTTTGTTAATTGCATTTTCAGCTCAAAAAGGGTGGCCCATTCATCAACTAGACATAAAGTCTGCATTTTTGCATGGAGAATTAATTGAAGATGTTTTTGTAGAGCAACCTTTTGGCTACATTCAAAAAGGAAAGGAGCAGAAAGTGTACAAGTTAAAGAAAGCTTTTTATGGGCTTAAACAAGTACCACGCGCTTGATTCAACCGTTTAAAAGCTTATTTCATAAACAAAAAGTTCCAGAAATGTGATCATGAACACACTCTCTTTGTCAAAACAAATGAGGAAGGCAACATATATAATCGTAAGTGTGTATGTTGATGATCTTTTGTTTACTGGAAATGATGATTTGATGTTTGCAAAATTTAAAAACTCCATTAAGCATGAGTTTGATATGAATGATCTTGGCAAGATGAAGTATTTTCTCGGACTTGAAGTCATGCAAAGATCAGATAGGATTTTTATTAGTAAAAAAAACGTATGCCCAAGAAGTACTACAATGGTTTGGAATGGATCAAAGCAATTTAGTTCAAACTCCAATTGTCCCAGGTTTCAAACTTTCAAAGGATGAAAAAGGAGCCAAGGTTGACCAGACTTATTTCAAACAAATTGTGGGGTGTCTCATGTACCTTAGAGCAACTCATCCAGATATGGGGTTTGCAATAAGTCTATTAAGCATATATATGGAGAATCCCATTGAGCTTCACTTGAATCTAGCAAAAACAATAGTAAGGTATTTGAAGGGAACATCTAAGTATGGAATTTACTACAAAAAGGGAGGAAGTGATCAACTTATTGCCTACACGGACAGTGACTATGCTGGAGACTTAGAGGATAGAAAAGGCATGTCAGGGTATGTTTTCTTTCTAAGCTCTGGAATCATATCATAGTCATCTAAAAAACAACCAGTAGTAAGTTTGTCCACTACTGAAGTAGAATTCATTGTTGCTGCATCATGTGCTTGTCAGGCCACATTTGGTTGAGAAGAGTGTTAAATACACTAGATCATACTCAAGATGAGACAATTACTATCCACTGTGATAGTAGTTTTGCAATTAAAATCTCAAAAATCCAGTAATGCACGGTCGAAGTAAGCACATAGATGTTCGTTTCCATTTTCTTCGAGAAATCACTTAGGCTGGCAGAATAAGATGGTTCATTGCAGCACTCTGGAACAAATAGCTGATATGATGACGAAACCCCTCCAGTTGAAAGATTTCTTGAGGTTACGTGGCTTGCTAGGAGTTTGTACTTGGAATAACATAAACTAAATGTTGGGTATTTAGTTTAAGGGAGGAAATGTTAGGATTTGGTAAGTAAATAAATCCCTATTCTCATGGGACTGTTATTACTTTTGAATTAGTCCACTTTTAGAATTGTGTTAGTTGAAACTCGTTGATTTTTCTGATATTTAGTTAAGTTGTAAGGCTAAATATATAGCCCAGGTTTGTTTAATAAGGATCATCCTTTTCCTCTCAAAATCCTTCCATCATATATTCTACTTTAACAGTCTTTAGTAACAAATAAATTATTAGTGTAGATCAACATAAAAGAAAAATTAATCAAATACTCGTCTAACTTAATTAATTTACTCACAATGAATCACTCAAAGAAATTTAGTAAACATCTGACTCAATCAATTTGAGTCAAGTATCCATATTAATTCAATTGAAGTTTTGATTTGATTTGAAAAATTACTTAAATCAAATCAAATAAAAAACTTTATATTGTGTTAGATCAATGATTTCTTAAGTTTTTTTTTATTTTAAATATAGTATAAATTTAGTAGTAATTTAACATGAGTTTTATAATTTGACTCTAATATGATTTTAAATTAATATGTGTATAAATTAAGACCGATTAAATCGAACTAAACTAAACCAATATGTTATAAACCAAAACTACTAATTCGATATTTAAATAAATTTTAAATATTCAAAGTTAATTAATAATTATTCATTTAAAAGAATTTGAGTAAAATGGAGTCGAATCAAATCGGGGGCAACAATGAGGTGACAAGTCGAGCATACCTACAATTTTAGGGCAGGTCTGTGTAATTTAAGAAGAAAAAGAGCCATGTTTATAATCATGATTGCTCAGACAAAGCCTGAGATAATTTTGAAGAATCAAGAGCACAAGCAGTCGCATAGAAACAAGGAGAAAGTTGAAGGATTCTTGAATGGAGGTTGGAGAGATAGACGAATTACTGAAGGTGTTTGAATCTTCTCTTTCCCAAATCAAATGGAAACTCAAGCCATCTTCAAAGCGTCGCCTTGAGACAGGTTTTTGTTATTGTTTTAGGTTTACTGCTTTAGTGTTCTCTCTCTTTCTCAGTCCATTCCAATTTTTAAGTACAATCAATCGCCATTTGTTTCTTTGCGGGTTGGTCCAAAAGCACCGTAGAATTTGAGAACTTTTTATTTGGCTTTCTTGGCCTTCTTGATATTTGGGATTTAATTACATTCCTGTGCTAGTATTCTTATTTGTTTGTTTGGAATTTTGTTCCTTGCTGGATTCTTGTATAGCTGAACTTGTACACTGTTGCATTGATTGATGGATTGAATTTCAGTGAATCAAATGCTTTCAATTCATGTTATATTTGAGGGACAGTGAAATTTCAATTTAAGTGGTGGAATTCTCTGTTACAAAGAAAAATTAATCCCTTTGAGATATAAAGGGGCAGATTCCCCTCTTTGGAAAAGTGGTGCATAAAGGGGTGGATTCCCCTCTTTGGAAAAGTAATCCATTTTAACCACTTTTTTTTAATATTTTCTTCTTTATTTTTTCTGGTTGTATATGTGCATGTGTGCGTGCGTGTATGGGGGAGAGAGAGAGAGAGAGATAACTATTGTAATATTAGTAAGATTCAAAATACCTCTGTTGTTGACTTGATCCATATGCTGTATCTTTTAAGTTGCATTTCAAAACCTTTCAAAAAATTTTGAAGCACCATTAATTTGGTTTTATCAGAGGAGAGGTATGTCTTACCCAGCATTTCAGGTAAATGTAATGGCGTGCTACTTTTTGGCAGTGGTTAATAGTGTGATGCATAAAGAACAAAACTTTAGTTCATTGAGATCAAAATATGACGTTTTCAGAGGCATAATGAGCCATTTTCAAGTCTTATGCTGGGTAATTAGTCATTAAACCAAACCTTTTTAAAGCACAGGGCTTGTATTTTTACTTCTCTTTTGATGATTTTATGACCAACATGTCAGTTCCAATCATTATGAAATGATATGCCAAAGTGTTTTTGCTTTTTGATGGTCCTTCTGTTCTTCTATAAAAGGAAAATTAGTGAGAAATTATTTTGGCACTTAGGAAATATCTTCATTTACTAACAAACACTGTTCGTTGTTCAAAATCTAGGATGTCTAGACTTCCTTCTGCCATGTCCTATGTAAGATAATCTCAGCTGATTATGCTTGTTTTGTTCAATGCAAATATGAGTTTATCTTTCTGATAGTATGTATGAAGGAAATAAATGGAATGTCCTTGAAGTTCAGCCTCAAATAACTAGTATATGAAGAAAACAGAGCTGTACAGAAGCAAATATTAGAATTTGACATGTCCAGCTCTCAATTGTAACGTTCTTGGTAACTATTCTTTTCTTTTTCTTTTTTATTTTCTTTGGCTAAGTTATCCTTGGTACTTCTTACCTGTATATATCATAGGTCAATAAATGTTTTCTAGATGGATAGAAAATTGTCTTTGGTGAATAACATTTGTAGTTGTTTTTTAAAGAGGATGTTATCATTGTGTTGGAAATGTTAACTTGGGAGCTGAAACCATAAACAAATTTGGTTCCTAAAATTTTGAATGTCTATTACGGATAATCAGCAAACAGAGAATTTATGATAACAAACTAGTATGCTTCAGGTTTCCTGATGAACCAATTTTGAACGTCGTCTTATTCAGATATTTTAGCGTTAATCTCTGAGATGAGGCCAGTTATTATGGTAGACTACGGTGGGAAGATGCCTGAATTGCAAGAACGACTTTGCTCATTTGTCAAACAGTGCCAAAAGGTGGGTCTCTGATAGGCATACCGGATTCAAATTGCTTATTTTCCTTACTTCCACAGTCCATGAATAGTTTATCCTGGAAGAATAAGCTGGCTATAGTTCCTTCTTCATCTTTACTGTTCTCTGTAGAAGTTTATGCCTAGTCTTTTATCTCCAGAGCTTTAATATGCCATAGATATGAGTTTAAAGAATACATACAAGTATAATACTTGGAGCACATCCTTAGAACTTATGCCGGAGCTTTTTGTCTGTCCTTCATTTTTTGCTTAAGCATTTCTATAATATTTTTTCTTAAATATAAGTAGAAGAAGAAAGATGATGAGGAATCGTCAAAAAAGTAAATTGCAAATTACATGAAAATTGCCTGACAATCTCTTTCCAGATCTGCCAATAAAATGTCTCCAAAAGTCCAGATGCTATTGCCCATCGACGGGATAGCAAAAAATAACTCTGTCCCGATGTAATAGAAGATCAATCCATGTTGATGAGGAACCTTTCTGTAGCTACAGTATATTGCAGGCTATAATACAAGACAGTTCATTCCAAAAATGGCCAATGGTCACTTGATACCCCGTCATGCTTCCCCCTCCCCCCCCCCCCCACAATTTTTTCTTTTTTCCACACCACCTGCGCTACAAGACAAAAAATGCTTACTGGTATTCTTTCACATGAAGAATTTTAATTGGTTAACCTCTGAATTTGCATCAAGTTTAGAAAGAAAAGCTCAAGAATGCATAAGTTCTTTAACGCAGCATATTAACTTTTGTTTATACTTTTGCTTTTCCCACGTCTGTTCTCCTTTGGTGTCAGAATGATGTTAGTAATATTCCAAAAACATGGGTTAGTTTCAATATCTAAAAAAAACTATATTGGGTCCAATCTCAGTTCTATGCCACTTCTGAGATACCACTGCAGTTGTAGGTCAGGCAGGTAGAGAGAGGATGGGGATATGGAAAAAAGAGATGAGCAGAGTCCAGTGTCAGGAAAACTTGAGAATCCTTCTTCACAGAAGAAGACCAACATTTATAGCCCAGAGAAGAGCATTTACAACAAGATATATAGTCTAATACCGTGTACTTACGAAGAAAAAAAGGAACAATGTTCGCATTGGTACATATTCTGATAAAAGGTAAATCACAAATTTTGTCCTTAATGATTACCTCTTGTCCCAATTTTACTCCACAGAGAATCATGAATCTCTTATTTACACCAAATGTTTTTAAAAATTCCTAATTTTACCACAAGCAGTAAATTGGATGCAATCAACTCAAAGTGTGGGGGGTGGTGTGGTGGGGGGAGGAAAGGAATTTCTTATGGAAAAGCTAGTAAACATGCACAAAGATAGAGGCAATAATAAGATTTGAAAAAGAAATTTTACATTCTCTGTAGAAACTACAAAAACATTGGTAATCTGTCTAATTGGGATGATAGTTCCCATTGCAGTCGTCTTATTTTACATAGATATTCATATTACTAGCATCTAGATGAAAGGTTTTCCAAATTTTCCCCAACTTTCCCTAATTATATCCCATTGGCCATGGTGTAAAATTGAGACTTTTTGTAAATGTTTCGTGTAGATATGAAATTTCTAATAGGTTTGCTGTAAAATGGGACAGAGGGTAAATGTTAAGGATAAAATGCGCAATTGATTCTTTGATAAAAGAGAATTTTAATTAAAATGTGCCTCAAGACACTCACATTTCCATCTTCTCGGAATGCTAACTGGCTAGCCATATAGAACATGTCACATTGAAGAGAGTACTGTCATAGGGAAAGCGATGTGGGGCCCACATCATCATACTAGAACCTTTCTCAACGGTCCAGCAAAACTAGAACTTTGTGATTCCCCAGTGAGCTATCAGAGGTGCCCTAGCTTGCCATGTGGTTTAGTCTTTTTTCTGTAATGGCATATCAACAAACTTCAAATGGAAACCGAAGATAACCTATTCCTGGCTTTCCCAAGTACTGTGTTGAGATAGTTGTTATTGATGAACTTAGCATATATAGCTGCACATATTTAGGAATTATAGCTGTAATTATTTCCTATAATTGTTTCTATATTTGTAATGTATAGTTGGCTTACCTTAAATAGGTCTAGGTATCTTGTATAAATACCTTGAGATATATGGAATAAACACAAGAGTGTTTTTCAGCCAATTATTAATTTGGTATCAAAGCCAAAGAAAAGACTTCCGCTGCCTCCTTTTCCCAAACCCTAGCCGTCATTGTCTCTTCCAAAACCAGCGCGGCACTGTGGTGACACTGTAGCGGCGGCACTGTAGCACGCGGGTACTGTAGCGAATCGCGCTGGTTATCATCTATCATGGCTACCAAAACTGACAATGAAGCGATCCCTGATAGCAAGAAACTCTCGATGGTGACCATTCATGAAACCTCTTCTCCAATCCATATTAAATTGGATGGTACTAATTATCGTGTTTGGTCAAAGATTTTAGAGATGCATATTGCTGGCAGAAAGAAGAAGGGTTATATTACTTGGACGAAAAGCTGCACTGCGAGAAGATGATCCGGGTTATGATGAATGGGAAGTCGAAGATGCTCTTGTCAAGTCTTGGCTTATTAATTCCATGACTGATAATCTGATGTCACACTTTGTTCAGTGTGGGACCTCTAAAGAAGTTTGGGATGCGGTTAAGAGGAGCTATTTTGATGTGTCTGACTCTTCCCAAGTCTATGAACTGATGAAGAGGTCATTCTAATTGCGCCAGGGTGGTCGACCTCTATCGGAATATTACAACGAGTTGAATTCAATTTTCATGGAACTTGATTATCGTAGGCCCAATGACATGACACGTGCTGCTGATATCGAGAAACAAAGGAAGCGTATTGCAGAGGATCGCATCTATATGTTTCTTGCAGGTCTTGATCACCATTTGGATCAAGTTAGTAGTCGTGTTTTGGCTACTTCCCCTCTACCAAGCTTGGAAGAAGCCTACTCTTTAGTTCGTCGTGAAGTGCAGAGACAGGTCACTATGGGAACAGAAAATCATTCTGAAGCTTCAGCTCTAACGATTCAAAAGAGCACCTCTCAGTTGACTCCTTCTGTTCCTATGAATTTTGTCGCTTCCAATTCTCGCTTCTGCACTCATTGCAATAGTACCAGGCATACCATAGAGGTTTGTTGGAAGAAGCATGGATATCCGGAGTGGTATAAACTTAAACAAGCTGAGAGGAAAAATAAGAAATCTGCTCAGATTGCTGTTATTGATACTTCTCCACCTTCTGCTTCTCATGTCTCTCAAGTGTCTGCTCAGCAAGGTAATTCTAACACTTGGTTATTGATTCAGGGGCCACTGACCATATGACTAGTAATTCTTCTATCCTTGCTTCTCTAATGTCTTCACCTGTCAAGTCTGTACAGGTTGTTAATGGGACCTCTATGCCAATTACAGGAGTCGGGAGTGTCTCAATTTCTCCTACATTCTCCATGTCATCTGTCTTACTTGCACCTGCTCTTTCTAATAGTCTTCTTTCCATTAGTAAGATTACCAAAAGTCTTAATTGTTCTGCAATATTTGATTCCACTCATCGTATCTTTCAGGACAAACGTACGAAGAGGACGATTGGCATTGGTAGGGAAAGAGGCGGTCTTTATTACTTAGAGGGAGCTACGCAGTTTCAATCTGAACCTAGCCATGGCCTTCAAGTAGAGAGCAAGTCATTTGATAGAGAGAAGATTCTTTTATGGCATTGTCGTCTAGGGCATCCATCTTTTCCTTATTTAGAGCGTTTATTTCCAAAATTGTTTCGCAATGTTGCTATCTCTAGTTTAAGATGTGAACAATGCATTTATGCTAAAAACCATCGTGTTCCTTTCAAAACTAGTTTCAATAAGAGTTCTATTCCTTTTTCGTGTGTTTACACTGATGTATGGGTCCTTTTTCTACTCCATCTACTTCTGGCCATAAATACTTTGTGTCTTTTATTGATGACTGGCTGGGTATATTTGATGAAATCTAAAAGTGATGTTATACAAGTGATTCCTCAATTTTACAAAATGATTGTGACACAGTTTCATACTCAGGTCCAAGTTTTTCATTCTGATAATGGTCGTGAGTTTGTAAATCAATCTCTTACCCAGTTCTTCCTAGAACATGGCATCCTCCAGCAAATAACTTGTGCCTACACACCAAAACAAAATGGGGTAGCAGAGCGTAAGAATCGTCATATCCTTGACGTTGCTCAAGCTTTGAGCTTTACTATGCATGTTCCTAAACGTTTTTGGGCTGAGGCTGTCATGACTGCTGTCTTTCTTATTAATCGCATGCCCGCTCGTATCCTTAATTTTCAAACCCCTTTACGGATGTTGTCACAATTTCACTCTATCCCTTCTGCTCTAAATATTTGTCCTAAGGTCTTTGGTTGTATATGCTATGTTCATGTCCACTCTATATATCAGGATAAGCTTGATCCACGTGCTCTCAAATGTGTTTTTCTTGGTTACTCTAATTCTCAAAAAGGCTATAAATGTTTTCATCCTCCTACGGGTAAAATATTATGTTTCCATGGATGTTCGGTTTGTGAACAAGAGTCGTATTTTTACGGAGATGTCTCTATGATTCCTCTTCGGGGGAGATTAGTAGTAAGGAAGAGGAACGGTTATGGTTAGAAGAGAAGAAGTTGTGGATGTCGAGTAAGGGGGAGAACTCAGCTATTGTGGAGAATAAGGAATTTTTAGATGATACTTGTTCAGCTGGGGTTGAGTCTGAATTTAAAGAGGGAAAGGATGAAAGACCAGCTAGGTTATTTCAAAAAGGCTATACAAGAAGAAAACAGAATACCACTGTTATGCCTCCTCTTGATTCTAGTGCCCCTCTTGATGATGCTACCATGCCATCGGATGACTCTTCTACTATTAACCCTGAGGTATGTGTTCCTTCTCTTCCCACTTCAACTTCAAAGATAGATTCTACTACTTTGACTCTACTAGTTATGGATCACGATCATGGTATAAGATATCCCCTTCGTGAACGTAGAGAACCTGATAGGTTGGGTTTTTCCAAGTCATCTTTTAATGTCACTTATCCTATTTCTGATTTTATCTCTTATCACCGTTTGTCTAAGGCTCATCTAGCTTTTGCTCTTCAGTTGTCTTCTGTGTCTATTCCTAGTCATTTTCAGGAAGCCCTTGGAGACCCTAAGTGGAAGATTGCTATGGAAGAGGAGATGAAGGCCCTTCAAAAAAATTCTACTTGGGAGATGGTTGGGTTGCCACGGGAGAAGAGGACAGTAGGATGCAAGTGGGTGTTTATAGTGAAATACAAGTCAGATGGGACAGTTGAAAGGTATAAGGCTAGACTGGTGGCCAAGGGTTACACTCAAACCCATGGGATTGACTATCATGAGACTTTTGCTCCTGTGGCTAAGATGAACACCGTTCGAGTCATTATGGTTTGGCAAGTTGAGCTACTCGATGAAGGCGTATGGTTTTAAGCAAGCTTTAGCGGATCATACTTTGTTTTATAAGCGGGAGCATGATGATATTACCTTGCTTATTATTTATGTTGATGATATGATTGTTACAGGTAGTAATGTTGGTGAGATAGAGAAACTTCGAAGCTATTTGGCCAAGGAATTTGAGATGAAGGATTTGTGGATTCTAAAATACTTCTTGGGTGTTGAAGTATCTCGGTCCAAGCAAGGACTTTTCCTCTCTCAACGGAAGTATATTTTAGATCTCTTAGCTGAAACTGGTAATTCTGCCTGTGAACCTGTAAATACTCCTATTGAGATGAATCATGGGCTGGCTATCTATCCTGATTAGGTTCCAACTAATAAGGAAAGATATCAGAGACTAGTGGGGAAGTTGATTTATCTGACTCATACTAGGCCTGATCTATCATATGTAGTTAGTGTTGTCAGTCAGTTTATGCACAATCCAAGTGATAGACACATGAATGCAGTGAATCGTATTTTGGCTTATCTGAAGTCCTCTCCAGGTAAAGGTATTATGTTCTCCAAACATGGGCACTTGGATATTGTTGGCTACACAGACTCTGACTTTGCTGGCTCTAAGTTAGATAGAAAGTCTACTTCAGGCTATGTGTCATTTGTTGGAGATAATTTGGTGACTTGGAGGAGTAAGAAACAGAATGTAGTGTCATTATCTAGTGCAGAAGCTGAATACAGGGCTCTTCATCATGCAACCACAGAGCTTGCTTGGTTAAAAATTCTCTTGACAGAACTCGGGTTTGGTCCAAAGAAACCTATGGTACTGTATTGTGATAACACTGTAGCTATTGAGATCGCTAACAATCCAGTTCAACATGATCGAACTAAGCACATTGAACTTGATGGGAATTATATCAAGGATAGTCTGGATTCTGGTATGATAGAGGTTCCGTACATTAAGAGTGCAGAGCAACTGGCTGACATAATGACTCATGCTGTTACTAGTGGACCATTTTATGCATCATTGTCCAAGTTGGGCATGTGTGATATCTATGCACCAACTTGAGGGGGAGACTTAGCATATATAGCTGCACATATTTAGGAATTATAGCTGTAATTATTTCCTGTAATTGTTTCTATATTTGTAATGTATAGTTGGCTTATTTTAAATAGGTTTAGGTATCTTGTATAAATACCTTGAGATATATGGAATAAACACAAGAGTGTTTTTCAGCCAATTATTAATTGATGAAATATGATCCTCCAGTAAACTTATTGCTTGAATTGAAAGTTCCAAACTATGTCTGAATATGTAACACTAATAGAGTCTGGACTTCTGGACTTTTAGCATTGGTGATTGATGAAAGATTTCAATCTCAACAGAGAAGTCTTATTAAAGATTATCTTTTGATTCCAAAGTTATTTTTATTTATTGACTTCGGATTGCTTTTCTGGATTCAGCCATCGCTACTTCTGCTTACTCCATAAAATGGGGAGAGAGTGACAGATTTTCAATTTGACACCATTATATTTTGTCAAAGGTAAAATTTGCAGGCCTTCAGTGCTATGCCAAACTCCCATGGATACTCCGCAGCCTCCCTTAATTTTCCCTAAAAGAAGGGAACAAGAGGGAGGAGAAGAAAACAGACCTTTCAGAAAAATCATTCTGCTTTTTGAGACAGAAATGTTTACCAATATTACTGTTCAAAAATCAATATGTGAAGGAATTGAAAGTTACCAGTATAAAAAAATAACTGCAGATGTACTGTATGAAAACCATTGATTTTCAGCTTTCTGATGTCCTCTGATAAGTTTTATAGTCCTATGTTTTCTTGGTTTCCTTTAAGCAATTCTATAGCATCATCTACTTTGCAAATATGAAAGAACAAAGTTCTCTTTGAGAGGCTTTATACCCATAGAAAATTGCAGTTATCTGGTAAATGTTCTCATATTGTTACATAACATGTGGAAATGCATAATTTATTGCTGATGTCCCAGAGAAGCCTCTTGATGCAGCTACTGCCTGTCATTTGCAAAAGCTATTATGTGGTTCAACCTTTTCTTGTATTCTTGTTAAGTTTATATCTAATCTCCTCTGTCTTCCATTCGTCAGAAGAGACTAAAGCCAATCTCTATCATTGAATTTCAGGAATTGCCAGTTTTTGAGCTTCTGAAAGTCATGGTTATGGAGGATATGATCTATTTGGTTCATGTAGGAGAGCTTGCGAAATATGTTAGGTCAACCTTGGATGTGGAAACTGAAATCCTTTTTATTGACCTTGAGCAGGATCCTCCAAAGGTTTTCTGCCATAATTGCGTGTCCTTGAAAGCATTTTATTTCTTATACTTGCCTTTAATGGTCTTACTCATTCTGGTTTTAGATGATGGCACAAAGTCATAAAAATTCAGCCGCTATGCAACTTCTGTCCATTCAGAAAAGATTCTCTTCTGTCTTTCCTTCCGATGATCTGTTGCAATGCAAAGGGACTGATTCACATACTGATATTGGGCCCTCAGCTAGTGAGTTAAGTTCTTCAACATCTGAATTTATTGATCTCAGCAGCTGGATTGAAGAAACTCAGGTCACGATTCCAGCCCTCAATGGGTAACTCCCTAGTTTCACTCTCAGTTTGCTGTGTTTTTTGTATTTTACATGTTATCCAATGTGTCTGTTTTAACCTTCAATTCACATTTTCTGTTGTCTTTTATGGTGGTTCTGTCTTACTACCTTCTTCTGAGGCATATTCTAGTTGTTGCCTTTAACAAGCCTCTTAAACATGGAAAGCTTTGTAGTGGACAAGGACATTAGCAGCGTTATTTGCCATTGTTCTTTCCTAATGCAATTTTATACATCTCAGTTCTCTCTAAATGAGAACAAGTGTCATACAAAGAATACGAAATGTCAACTCCTGATTTTTCTTCTTTTCATGAAGTTTCACCAACTTTCAAGTTCTATTCTGCTATTGACCCAATTTTGATGCGATATGACTATAGGGTTGTCCATTTGTTGTTTTAGCAACTAAAAGAATTTTGAATAGAAGTATGAGCTACAGAAAAAATGACTTAGATAAATAATTAGATAATTTAAATTATGGGAGAGATTAGTTTTCAATTTCATTTCTCATTCTCACTTTGTGATTACATGACTGCATCAGCCTAAATTTCTTACATTGATTCCTCCATGTGATTATTAGGGCATCCAATTTCCTAGAAACGAACTTAGCAACTGATGCATCATACAGCATTATCAGTCCAAATTTTCCTTTGTGTGATTAAGAAATCGTATAATGCTTTGGGAACAGTACTCTGTTAGTTGCATACGTGGAGGAATCTCATGTAGCACCTTTAATGTTTCATAAGCAAAACTAATCTTACTTTTATGTGTTTATTATTATGATGCTCAAGAGTTATTCATTTCTACTTTTATTTCCTTTGGTCATGGACCTTAACCGTCAAGGAATTCACATTTTGCTTCCAGTTGGCTTCTTGGCTATCCCGTGGTTTACTTGTTTGGCAAGCAATATATTCAGGATGCTATTTACAACCTTTCCACCAAGTCTCTTCATTTATTCCAAATTTTGGTTTGCAGGTAAAATTCAGAATTGAGATGTAATCTGAAATGCAAATGTGGTGCTAAGTTGGCATCTTTGATTAATGGGCTTTGTGAATTTTCTTCTCAAATTGGAGACATCTGAAAACTCCAATACCTTTGCCTGAGAGTCAATTCTAGTGGGAATGGAATCTCTACTCCAAAAGAGGATCTGACACAAAAATAGTTCTCTAGACCTTCCAAACAGGGTTCTCAATGTTCTGAACGGCCCTGCCATTTCTTTCCTTCTACAAAGTCCACATTAGTGCTCAGAAAGGAATTTCCATCTCATACGGCTTTCTAAGTTTGCCCTCTAGATGTCCAGGTCTTTAGCATGCCAAGAACATCTTTTCCATTACCCACTGTATTTGAAATGTTATGAGTGATAAGTTTTATGTATGTTTCTCTATTGTTTGCTCCAGTGCATTCTTCTTGTTATTGTGCTCGTATATCTAACTACTCTCTATATGCAAAGATTGTCTTTCCTCTGTCTTGCCAAGCATCTAAAGCTAATATACTCTTAAGAAAAAGTGGTGTGGCAATCGACCTTGGAATGAGTTAGCATATCTAAGATTTTCATAAATTATTTGTTATTTTGTCTAACTAAATACTTCTTTCTTTTTCTTTTTTTTTTTTCCTTTTTGTCATTTTAAGTAGCATACTTGTTAGTTGATGCCTAACCACCCATGGTTCTATATTAGTAGGAATGGCATGCCCAATAGAGGATCTCAGCGAGAAGAATTGATGAGGTATGGTTTTCGTTTCCCAAGTGATGTCATTTTTGCTCCTTGTTTTGTCATAGAAGAAAATATGATTTATATCAGGAGAAGCCTGTCCAAAATTCTGTTAGTCTTAGGATGTTCTTGTTGTTTAGAAATTATGACGAAGCAGTGCAAGTCATTTGTAAAGAAAGAGAAAAGGCAATATCATTTAGCACCAGAAACCATAGGGTGCTAATTTACATGGCAAAAAACCAGAATGAAATTAGATTCCAAGTCTTTCTGTACATAAAATTTTGGGCAAATCATCTCATCTGAAAGCTCAAGCATTATTTTTGCTTGCTTTCTGGCAGAAGAATCTCGAGATCAAGTTTAACTTCTAGTCAATGTTCATTTTTACCCATATGTCCTGGGTAATTTGATAGGAGATTAAATTACATATGAGAATTTGGAACAATTTGAAACAAATTTTAGTTTCATATGAGAACTTTGAATTTCATGTGCAAATTGAACCAAATTCCTTATTATACATTTGGGAAAGCTAAAAGAGGGTGGCTTGGGAGAAATCAGGCTGCTAGATTTTCCTGTCAGATTTTTATGCAAACTTTACCTTGTGGCTGCTAACTTGGATAGGAAATTCTATATCGGCAGACTGTGGAGTAATTCTTGAACTGTTGAATTAGCTTATGCTAGGTTGTTGATTACACGGATGTAGTTTTTTGGTTTCTAATTATCGATTTTATCTATTCCTGTTACATGCTGAGCAGTTTCACAGTACCATTTGAACTGAGCTTGGAAGGGAGCAATGAACCATGGGCAAAGGCATTCCTTAACCATATGCAGACAAAGTTGGAGAGGTGCAAGCAAGTTTGGGGTTCTTTGCGGATGGAGGTCAGTGGTTGTTATCCACAGGCCATTGCCTTGTAGTAACTATGTACTCTATCATGTAAAAATAACTAGAGAATTTATATTGAAGGTACTAGCAAATGCAGGTCTTTTGAGGATAGCATTTTTAACTCAAGTACAGGTGGGACTCATTGGTCTTCTTGAAAGAATTTTTAGCCTCAAGTGTTTGCATAAAATGGCATAGAATGAAACTATTAAAAGACAAAAATACTTGGTTAAGCCAAGAAGTTTCTTCTGGCACATGATGTCGTATTTTATTGCATTGGACACAATTTTGTCTTTGCTGATGCTACTTATAGAACCCTTCAAGTACTCGATTTTTGACTTTATCCTGATAGGTTTTCTTGTTCGAGCATGGTAATGAGATTAGCATACTACTAATTAATAAAACTGAGTACTCATCGGAAGTGTGGTGCCTGCTTCACATATTGTCTTCTCTACATGCTTCGGAGGCTCGGAGCTAAAGAAATATATTAGGCACCGCTGAAGCCTTGAATCTGAACAGACCAGAAGCTTCGTAAAACTCTCTTAATAAAATAGTCTCCGTTTCCATTTGCATTATCTTTGCTGTGTTTGCATCATCTTTTCTTTGTGGCATTTCAAATTGACATTAGTAGACTTTTACAGCATATTTGTTCGAACTTTTAGTGAGCACTTTTGGGTAATTGAATCTAGTTTTCATGGCTCAAACTCATCTTTATCAAGTTGGTAATTTCATTAGAAAGTTGACCGACTCCTGCCGACTTGGGTTTGTAAGACACAAACATATCTTTTACAGGGATATGGTAATAATGGTTGCAGTTGGAATTGGTAATGGGAAAAAAGATTTTAAAAAATGGATGTGAGCGAGAGATTGCGGGCATAATTAAGACTTTGAAAATAACAAAACAAACAAAACAAACAAGTAAAAATCCAAAGACAAGAAATGAGGCGCCTACACGCTAATTCAAGGCAAGCAAAACTTTGAATTAATAATATCAAAACAGAAAACTAGAAGCCTATCACTTTCCCTGGTTAAGAAGGGCAAGGGCTTCAGACTCTGTGGGAAGTGCAGGGATTGCACCCTTTTTGGTGGTTGTAATGGCTCCACAAGCACAAGCAAATCTCAGTACTTCCCTTAGCCTTGGCTCATCCTCTATTATAGCCTGGTCATCAACAATTTTGTTCAGGAGGGCTCCTACAAAGGAATCACCGGCGCCAGTTGTATCGACGGTATTCACATGGAAAGCATCTACGGATCCACGAAAACTCTGCAGACACAGGAGAAACTTTAAGAACAATTCAAGCATGAAAACTCTGGAGAAACAAGACAAGTTTAATGATTGGTTCGAGTAATTTTTGAAACCTCAGAGAGTTTATCCTATAAATTCTGAAAGGTTTTACTGCAAATCCTCATGGTACGAGGTTAAAATCAATATTTGTGACACCACAGTATAAAATTGGGACCAAGCATAATATTTATTTCTGAGTTTGGTCGGCTGTAATGATGCAGCCCCTTCATAGCATGTGGGTTCATCCTATCAAAAAAGGTACCGTACCACTTAATTCATAAGTATTCTTTAATTCTTTTCATATCTCACGTACCCATTACTACAAGACAGCTATAAACTCTAGAATTTAATAATAAAGCATATATTAAAGAATTAAAATAACCGACTCTTAGAAAGGCATACCTTAGAATAATATCTACAACCCTTCTCCCCAAGGGTCACTAAGAGAAGCTTCAAATTGGGGTGCCAAAGGGATAATGCAGACTCATCATCAATCTTGTCACTGCCAGTGAGGAACTCCAGCTCCACATCACTGACCTTGATGATATCTGCTTTATCCCAGATGCTCATGATCTGCTCACGAGCCTGCTCTGCTGATGGCCAGAGTGGCAACCGGAGGTTCGGGTCATATGACAGTAAAGCTCCAGCGTCCTTTGCCACCTCCATTGCCTTTAGATGCGCTGATCTGCATGGCTCAACTATCAAACTGATTGAACCATAATGGAAAACTTTTGCCTGCAGAAACCAAAAGCACAAATGTTAGATGCAAATTCAAATTGAAGAAAGAAATCAAAATAGTTCGTATTGACAACAGTAATCAAGACATTGCAGGTAATTTTAAGAATGTTTTTCATGAATCAGATCTACCTAAAAATTTTTCAATAATCAGATCTACCAACCAAAGAAAAGGTTGGGTACTATATCACTTTAGTACTACAGTTAACCAGCAAATCTAGCAACCATTAGCTGGTTTTGCCCAAGAAATATTCATTATGTTTTGCTTGTTAATGAAAGAATTGGGTATTGCATTACGTGGTAAAATGTGTACTTTGACTTGTATCTGAATACTAGAATGCAACAAACCACCAACCCCCAACAGCCTCTTTCCCCAATCCAACAAATCAGTTTAAAAAAAATTTTAAAAAAGGGCTTTAATTAACCGGAACCCCAAAATTTGTGTAACTTAACAGATTCGAGAACATTAAAAAATCTGGGTCTAAAGCAGATACAGTCCCCAAATGAAATATGGGACCCTTTATAATTGAGATGCAGTACGATCTCTATGTTGAATTGAAACGCCAGATCCAGGAAAAAGTGACAAAGCCAGCTCAAAAACGAAGACCACTGACTGGCATTAACTGAAACAAAACCTGTGAAAGTAGCACAGATTCCAACACGTCTTTTTGTGCATACATTACATACATGTCGACAAATTTGCAGAGGGGGAAGCAACAACTAACATTGTCTCATTAATTTTACACTCATCAAAGCCTCGCCTAAAAATGAGGTTTACAACCAACTACAGTAGACTTCTAACCAATGGTAAAACAACTCATTAACACCGGATCAAAACCCCGAATCATACCTACTACCATAGTCTCCTCAATCTATACTAAGTGTACAAATACCAAATACGTACAAAAGCATAAATATCGTGTTCCACGTGCACCACCACACGTGACATCTCATCATTTCCGTCACACCCGGCAATATCCGTGCCAATAATAATAATAATAATAATAAAAGATTATACTTGAAGTCAAAAAGACAAAAGCCAAATTAATGATTTTGTAGTTCAATTACTTTAAAAACACTCTTCTCAATTATTTGTGTGTGTAAATATATAAAATTTTTAAACCATAAGAAAAAGAAAAGCTATATATACATATATAAGTGTGTCCCCCAATTGTTAAAAATAAAAAATAAAAAATTCCATATTTAAATAAGCAAAAGTCAGAAGGACGAAACATTGAAACACGACCAACGCAGTTGACAAATCCAACAACAGCGCGTGAGATTCACCTAACCCCGGCATTGGTATCCGGACGAAATTCTTCCCCCAACAATTTAGACTCACATCCACTACCGAAGCCGCCCCGTCAAAAGAAACAAAAGCATATACAAACAGAATACACAAATCAAAGGGCAAAAATTTACATGCAACAGAAGATTACGAAACATGCGTATGTAAACTTTAATCTATACTTACAGATCTGATGAGTTCGAGATTCAACTCATCGGGAGTCAAGAGCATATCGGCACTTGGATTTCTGTAAAACATAAATTCACGTTCACCGTCGGCGCGTAGAGTCACGAACGCCAAAGCAGTTCTGGCACCGGTGTCGAAGTTGATGCCCTCGGCGGAAACTCCATTTTGCTTCAGTATTCCGGCCAGCATGTGCCCAAATTCATCATCACCTAGCTTGCCGACAAAAGCAGCCTTTCCACCCAACCTGGACACCGCGATCGCCACGTTTGCAGGAGCACCGCCCGGAGCTTTCAAGAAGCCAGGTGCTTCCGCCAGCGACACCCCAGAAACTGTGGGCACAAAATCGATTAACATCTCACCAAAACTTACAATTAAACTTGAACTACCACCATTTGCAATAGAAGCCATTATGAGAAAAACTAAAAAGATGTAGGATATGTATAGAAAATATAGATATAGAGAGAGAGTGTGTGTGAAACTCAAGACTTGAAGGAGAATGGAGAGGAGAGGAATGAAGTTTTGGGGGAGGTTTTATAGAAGGGGAGGGGAACTAGATATTATCCGTTTAGATTTAGGCTAGTGTAATTACTGATTAGTAAAAGATTGGGTTTAATCCCGGGGAAAGGCTTAACTAGGTTCCTTTCTCCAGCATTGAAATGGGATGTTACATGCATGAGATGTTGTACATTGCCGAGAGAGTACAAATATTTTATGCAATCATTTTCCATCTGCTCTTAGGTTTATTTGTTGTGGATAGACTTTTATCCCCTAATCAAAGTTTAAATTTTTATTTTACTTGCATTAGAAGGAAACCTTTTATTGGATTGGATTGTACCTCAAAATCCCAATTGGATAATTGTTCTAGTAATCCTGTCACAGCTGGCCTTCTTTTGATTGGGAGTAGAAAAAAGTAAATTTAAATCTTATTTCATTTAATTTATTTTTATTTTATCTTATTTAAATAGATAATAATTTAATATTAAAAAACTTCCTTTTATATGTACTTTATTTCTTAATTTTTTCATAATTAAACAGAATAAATTACACTTTTACATCTAAATTCATATTTCTTCCCTCTTTCTATCCGACTAAATATAGTATTAATTAAATAGCACAACATGTATTGAAATAGTAAGTGATAATTAGTTATTTATTTATTTACTTATTTTAATTATTTATTAAAATTATTTTGCAAATAAATAAATTTCTATGTTTCCTTGAGGATTCTATATCGCATGGTGATGATTTTTATTCTTTCTTTTTAAAAGGTATCACTGCTCTTCTTTATCTTTTCTGGTACTAAACTCTTCATATTCGAATTGGATACTAATGCGCTAAATGTGGACAGTTCTTGTCGCATGTGATGGTGATATATTAGATAAGCTTAATTTCAAAATTAATCCATTGGTATTAAGTGAAAAAAAAAATTATTGGATTAGAAATAAAGGTCCCCAATTTATCGTATTATTCATTATTTTTAAAAAATAATGTTTGTCTGTGTATGATTTTGGTAAATATTTCAACCCATTTACTGTTATGGATCAAAAGGATATATAACATCGAATTCTTAAAAAAAAAAAAAAAGCTTCCTTCTTGCAAATTTTTTTTTTTATCATTCTAGCAAATATTACTAAACATGTTTCTTTTTTTGGGGGAAAAAAGAGAACCTTTTTTTTGTCCAAAAAAAAAATGGAACTTTTTGGGATTTGAAGATTACAATCATAAAAAAAAGGTAGAAAAAGAAAGAATATCCTCATTAAAGAGTCCCACTGCACCTCTATCGCGTAAATACTTTTTACTTTTGTCTTTTATGACATCATACTAAACGGCCAATATTTGGGTTTGGGATTTGAGTGTGATGGACAATGAGTGATCGTTCTATTTGAATTACATTAGAAGTAAACTTTTATATATATATACTTTATTGCATTTTGACTATACATTTTTACCCCTACGAATTAGGATAATGTATTTGCAACATGTTAATAATTTAAATAAATATTTAGAATTATTTATTTAAGTGTATTTAAAAACAAATTATATTAATCTCTTAATTACTTCAATGTGTTCAATAACAATAGTATCACTTGATTAATTAAAAAATATATAAAATTTAGTTAAGTTTGAAATTTAGATATATTAAATATTTATATAACAATAATTATTATTATTCTTTTATATTTAATTTAAATTATAATAAAATATAATATAAAACTAAATTATAATTAATCGAATCATCAAAACTAAATTTCAATACTTAAATATTCAAATTTCAATTTTACCAAATAAATTGATAACTAATTCTCTCCCCAATTTTGTGTATGATAGATCTCATTATTCGAATAAGCATTTATAGCTTCTAAAGAGGTGTGCTATAGTCTCATATATACACCGAGGAATTTAAACCATATATAGTTGAAAATGGATATATCATAGGGACAAAATCGTATATTACACTCTAAATTTATAGTATAAAGACCATTCAATTTTAATCAAAATTGTAGATTTATTACTATTTTTATAAAAGAATTGGAACTGATTTATCCAATGGCAAAAAAAAAAAAATATCCTTTGTCTTGTATTGGACAAAGAGGGATTAGGACAGTAATCTTTTTTAAATTAAAGTGAAATTAATTAGCCAGTGACATCAGCTGGTATATTCTTTTGTCAACTTGGCAATTGTACATTTTTAGGGCGTGGAAAATTCTTGTCAGAAGAAACAAGAATGTAACGTCGTTGCGCATTTCTGTCTCACTTTTCTTGAAGACCTGCTTTGTTTATCTAATTTTTTTAATCAAAATTATTTAATTAGAATGTAATTGGCCTTTAACAAGCACCAAGAGGGGTCCTTCTAAACTAGTTGAGCCTATATTGAAAATTTTGGTGAAATGAGAGTTACTAAATATTCATACAACAATAATTATAATTTAATTTAAATTATAATTAATTCAATCTCTAAATTTAAATATAATTTCAGAATAAATCTATTATAATTTACCTCTATTAAGTGAGAAGATAGTGAAACTTTACTATCACAAGTTGTAAAAGAGATACTAAAGGTTCATTGACATTGATTAACGGAAGTTATTTTTATAATAAAATGTTTATGTTACTCATACTAATTATAAAATTTTGACTATCGGATTCTGATTTTATGATCTCACTTTAATACAAACAAATAATATTTATTTTTAAAATATTTTTTTAATTTTAAAAAGAATAAAAGTTATAATACTTTTATTTTTAAGTAAAAAATCAAAATATTTTAATCAAAAAACTCTCAATAGACTCTTTTTGTTTTTTATTATTTTTTTAAGAAACACTATGGAATTGAAATAATTTGAGTCACGATGTACTCGAATGTAACCTTGTGTTAATCTTTTTTTTTTCTTTCTTCCTTTTTATCATGAAGAAAAAAATAATTAGCATTACAATATTTTTTTTAGTACGACCACATAAAAAATTTATTTTTCTATGAAATATTGGATTTAATTATAATTATTGTTAAAAATAGACCCATTAAACTTCATATAATAGACACAATTAATCTTTACATAAATAATATTAATTTTTAAATCATAAACATACAAATCAATCGATTGTATTACTAAAAATTTGGAATGAAACTTGAACATGGGTAGAAGAGTTGGTAGATGGGACAATAATTTGTAAAGTAAAAGTTACAAAATCAGTATAAAATAATTAAACTTAGGATTCTAACAAATAAAAAGACAATTAATATATGCAAAATAGACATTTTATTAAAAAACTAAATTCCGTTAGTTAATATTGTTATTGACTAATACTAAAGTATCACTATCTCCTAACTTAATAGAGATAAATTCTAATATACTTTTTCAAAAATTTAATCTTTAAACTTAAGTTTTCAAAATTTAATTGCAATCTTCAAACTTTAATCTTATCAAATACATCCTTATCTATCTTCTAAAAATTGACCACA
The DNA here is from genome assembly GCA_026120185.1 of Voacanga thouarsii. NCBI lineage: Eukaryota > Viridiplantae > Streptophyta > Magnoliopsida > Gentianales > Apocynaceae > Voacanga > Voacanga thouarsii. The sequence continues at coordinate 800,009 of JANUWF010000528.1, read as the reverse complement.
TTTGTTACAGGATTTTAATAAGTTAAATATATAATTAATAAAAATATACCCTTTCAATGAGTCTTGATTTTCACCCATGTATTCTTTGTAATATATAAATAATTTTTCTCCCACTATAATGATTGGAAAAAAATTTCTATACCTTGGATCGAAGGAATCGGAAGGAAAAGAGAAGATTGAAAAAGAATAGTTTGAATTTTAAGAGTCGGTTTAGTTTTTAAAAAAGGAAAGAAAAAAATAGAAAGGGAATGGAATATATTAAATTCAATATACTTTGTTTTTAAAAGTAAGCGAAAATCCGGAGAAATACTTCATTTGGTGAAATTTTATTAAATTATTTAAAATATTCCTAATAAATAACATAATTAATATTGTAACATTAAATTAGTAAATAAAAAATAAAAATTTAAATCATATTATTTTCATTATTTTTTTACTTTTTTTCAAATGTTATATATATAAATATTCTTTATTTTTTTTCATATCTGATTAAATAACATAAATAATTATTAATTTATTCTCCTCTCCTTACCTGTCTTTTCTGATTTACTCTTCTCCATTCCTTTCTTACGATTCAAATATGTATGTGATTCATCAAACAAAAACGAGCTTTCAATCACTCAATCCCTTTTTCATGTAGTAGGGCAACGGAGTAGTTGAAACCAAAATATACCCCCAAAAAATAAATAAATAATCGCGTTATATTTTGCTTTGCCGTCTGCGTAATACCAACTACTCACGCAAACCGATTTCTAGAGCCAGAATTCCTATTACATCGTAGAATTCGATAGCCCTTTGGACTTTTTGTAGGGGATGCTGTGGGTGGGTCAAGAGAAAGAATCGTCTTGGCTAACTTTAGCCTCCATTTCCACGTCGGTTGTTCAATATTGACCTACTTGATAGAAATCACTTAGCCAATAGTATTACTCCATTTCTTTTCTTTATTTTCATTTACGTTATAATTAGATAAGAATTAAATTAATATAAATTTGTTAAAATTTAATAAAATATTATTAAATATAGAATTTAATTATTAATATAAAAAAACATAATATATTATAAATATTATGACAACTCTCAGAAAATAAAAATATTTTAAATTAAAATTTTAGTTTAAATTAATAAGACTTTCTTTTCAAGTATAGTCTAATATTTTCATATTATTTCAGATTTATTAAGGGTGTATTTAGATTTAAATTTCATTTAATTTTTTTAAAATATAAGTATGATTTTAAATTTTGTCAAGAATTTATAAATTTAAATATCGATATTACAATTTATTTAAAGTAAATAATAATAATAAAATTATCAATAGTTTACAAATAAAAATTGTTTATTGTAGGTTTGTTTTTATAAAAAATAATAATAATTTTAAAAAATTACAAAACAAGATCACCCCTAAGGTATGGGATCATTGACATTATATTTGGTTTGCAAAAGGAGAGGAAGAGGAGATAAGGGAGGAAAAGGGGTCAAATATTTTAGTGTCGAAGTAAATTGAGTAAATTTCAGGTGGCTGCAGAGTGTTGGCATGTCTACTCACATGACCCACTTGATGCTTTAATAATAAGATATTTCTTGGCTGCAATAATAAAAATGGACCACTAGCGGTTTTACCAAAAGCAACCCCCATGGTTTTAATTTTTATACTTCTGCTATTTTATATAATTTTTCTTCAGGAACTAACACTACAATTGATTAAGGTGAATTAGGAAAATAAAAGAGAAGATGAAATAAATATAAAAATAAATGATACAGTTTATATTTGTTTGAAAAGTACGTAATATGATCGGGAAGCATATTGTTAGTATTGCTAGTACGCTGCGTTTCATGCATATTGTTGTTGACTTGTATATGAATTTGACCACAAAAGTAGCTTATACAACAATCCCACAGGCATACTGAATTTGCTTATGTAGTAGGAATTATAATAAGGTTGCTCATCTTTTTCAAAAGCAAACTCTTTGATTGCATAACTGTCATGTTTGATTGGGCCCACTGCGGGTTAAATTGGAAGTAAGGAGACAAAGTATATATTAAAAAATAATATTATAAATTTTTTTTAAAAAAAATTTGAACATAAAAAGTAAAAATTTAAAAGAATTTTTAAAAATTAAATATGAAATTTGGTCGTAACTTCGAATTAATTAAATTATTTGTTTCTTAATAAAAAAAGAAGGTAATAGAGGAAGACTCGTTGAAATTGTCATATATGGTGCTTGTAGCTGTATTATGAAATCAAATTAATTAATACGAATTATTTTAGTAAGTTAATTTCGATATTGTTAAATTAATTATTACCTAAATATGGAAAATAAAATTCTTTTGGTTATGAAATATGTATTAAGTCAAAGATGTTCGGCATGAGAAAAGTAGCTCTCTTGCAATACGAAACTAAAAAGTGGCCGAAAGAAAACACTTTTTTAGCCTTTGGATTCAACCTTTTGTAATGCTAAATGTCAAAAAATGGAATATATGGAATCAACCACGAAGATGGGACAGTCTCGTTTCAATAAGATAATTTTAATTGAGATTTTTTAATCTCATTTTAAATTAAAATTTTATTTTAATTTAAATATATTATTATTTTATATTTTTTATTTTTCAAAAATTATTATTTATTCAAGATATGTCATATTCTTCATCTTACTTGACCTTATATACTTAATAATTTTTTATAAAACTCATCTCAAATCAATTCTTATTTGGCTATAGATAACAAAAATATCTTTTTTCAACATAACTAATTATAGACCAACAAATTAAAATAATTTCAACAATTGAATTACCTATCTATTGAACACTAGCAACGAAGGCCAATCTTCTAACTAAATGTATTGAATTATTATTATTATTATTATTATTATTATTATTATTATTATTATTATTATTATTATTATTATTATTATTATTATTATTATTATTATTATTATTATTATTATTATTATTATTATTATTATTATCTTCTTAACTGCCCTAATTGACATGTACATGTATCTATCTAAAATATCGCGACTATGCATTACACATTTTTGAAAAGCAAAGCACCATAACAAATTTATATTGCGAATTCACCTCACTAATTCTTTAACAGGTAATGTTTCTAACACAAGATGACATATAATTTTTTTAAATTTATTAGTTTTAGTAGAAATAGCTAGTGAAGAACCAAGAAAGTGAATTACAGAATAGGTGCATGAAAAATATTCTTTATAAAGTGATTTATTTTAAATAGTTTCGTAAATTTTTTAATTTTTGATATATGAAAACTTAAATCGAACTCACAATTTATGATGTAATTAAAAATATTTTTAATAAAATGAACGATTATTTTGTTACAATTTATCCCTTAATTCTTTGGACTTCCGACCATTATTATTATTCACGGCCTGTAAATATAAAAAAACAAGCAATCAACAGTAGAGCAATTTGCAAAATATAATACCAAAATTTATTTAATTAATTTTTTTTAAGGAAAGAGAACAGAGTGGTGGAAGTTGGTGAAAGGAAGCCATGGCTCCATTCCGTCAGCAGCGCCCACATTCTCCTCCACTGAAATGATTTTTTTATTATTATTACCATTGGTAATGTGCAAATATCACAATAAATAAATAACAAATAATAACTAAAAGTTAAACTCGTGAAACCCGAGATCATCCACCATCGCACTCATCACGCTGGCTGCTCCTCAGTTTTACGCTTTCTTTTGCGGGATCTTATGATTCAAGCTGACTCCCTCATCACATTCATCATTCTCGGCAATACTCTTGTCTCAGGACTTTTTTTTGATAAAATTAAAATTTGAAATTTAAAAATTTGGATTAATTATATATTAATTTTATATTATATTTTATTATAATTTAAATTAAATATAAAAAATTAATAATTATATGAATATTTAATATAAAGTTACTTTTATTTTATTTAAAATTTATAAAAAAATTTTAGTATATCTTACTTAATTAAGTGACGGCAAAAATTTGTTATTAAATACAATTAATTAATTAAGTATTTATTATTATCTATTATCGAACGTACTTAATAAAATAAGTGTTTAGTTAATTACTTTTAAATATTTAATGAAATTATCAAACATGCGTTTTAGTCCTTTTCCATATGGTCCTTGAGGAAGTGCTTGGATTATGGAGGGAAGAAACAAAGTATTTGCTGCCAAGAAAGTGTCAGATAGAGGATTAGAGGATACATTTTAGAAATCAAGACAAGAAAAGCCAGGAAGAGAGCCAGAAGAAAAAGTTGAGACAGCTAAAGAAATAGGTACTTTGTCTATTGAAAAAAACAAGAAGGAGGACATGGCCGTAATTGAGATTGAGGAAGCCACTAAAATGGATGAGGTTGAAATTGTAGAGGAGAAATCAACAATCAAAAAGAGAGAGACAAGGGCTGCTGCTAAAGGGAAAGGCAAACAACAAGAAGTGAAGAAAATGAAATGCAAAGCAATGTCATCTGAAAATCCTGTATTTTGTGACCAGGAGAGTGAAGAACAATTCAGAGTAATCTCTCAAAAAGAATTACTGGTAGAGAGACAAATTGACTTGACAAAATTCAAGAACTTTGGGTTGGAAGAAATTTTATAGAAAGCCGGACTGCTGGAGTCAATTGAATTTGTTAATGTCTATAATGACATTCTTGTCAAAAAATTTAATGCCAATCTGAAGTGTACAATTTTAGAGAAACAAGGCACATTTTATCATTGTGTGTATGTAAGAGGCATTTTAGTTGCATCGAGGCCAGAAATAGTTTTTGAAAATTTTGGAGTTCCCTACTTCAATTATATTGATGGTCTTGGTGAAGAAGTAAATTTGAATAGAGTGTGTACAGTATTGTTGCCGTAAGTTTTTGGCCAGAGAATGGTTATCTTAAATCTTTAATTTTAACAAGATTTTATTTTACTTTGTATAGATTGTCATGTTATAACTTAAATTTTTTTTTTTGCGATTTTTTTTATGCATGTTGGGCCTGGTTCATTTTTTTTCCCGTTTATGCTTGTTGGGCCTAGCTTGTTTGTTTACTATGATGGACATTAGACTTATTTGTTTCAGAACTATTGGGCCTTAGGCTTATCTCTTAATATGATGGATCTTATTTTTTTGTCGATATTGGGCCTCAAGCTTTTATTGATATTCGGCCTTATGGCTCAACTTTTAGTCTATTTTTTTTGGGCCGAGAGACCAATATTATGATTTAGACTTTATTTTGGGCCATATTGGGAGCTATAGTTTTAAAAAATTGGGCCTTTATTTTTTGGCCATTTTTAGGCCTTCATTTGTTTGGAATGTGTTGGGAGATATAGTTAAAAAAAAAAAAAAAAACTACAATTACTAATAGAATGTACAACCGTGAAATTAATGAACATAGCAAAAAAAGAAAAAAAAGCCTACACTTAATAATATAATATATAATATTGGAAAAAAAGTGATGATCTAACCCCAAAAAAAAACTATGATCTAGGTCCTATAGCGTTAAGGCTGAATGGTGTGCTAAAGCTTGCTAGTGGCTATAGCTGTCTCATGGGATGGTCCTGTAGCCTCCGGCAATGTTGGATCGGGATTGCTGGATGATAATTATAGGGTCATATCTTCTACTAAATTATCTCAAATCTTGCTCTTGGACGATCCACATCCTCTGTACTGAATTCTACGGACACCTATGTCAGCCTTTTCGGGCCTTGGGTCGCAAGGCCATTTGCCTACTTCTGGATGAAGGGTGACATGTAGCTAGTGTCGAATATCAAATCCTTCGGCATCACAGTGGAACCAGATGATCTAGACTCATACTCAGGCTTAATCATGAATGATCTTGTGATGAGATTCTGCTTCATCATGGAGGTCAAGATCAAGGAGGGGGAGGCGCAACCATGCAAGGACAAGGACCTATGACAAGATCTAGGGCCAAGAAGCTTCAGGATGATTTTCAATTGCTCATAAAATTATGCTTGAGGATGGAAAAGGGTTGGAAGGTTGAGGAAGCTAGACAAGAGCTCATTTTGATGACTATCTAAGAAGGACCTCAACAAGAACTCAAGCCGGCAACAAAGATGGACGAAACTTGACCAAAAGGAGGCCTTCCAGCGGACAGTTGGCGCCGGCTTTAACCTGTACAACGACGGCCCGAACCACATCACACAACTGGCGCAGGTTCAAGAGCCATAGCCGGTGCCGGCTAGGGCCCGAGCGGCCGATCACTGCCCCACGTTTTTTATGTTTTCTCTGATTTTCTCCATTTTAAATGTTTTGTAAAGACCTATTAAGGTCTTAAATTGTATTAGAATCTCAGGGATTACTTAACTAGGGTTAGAGTAGTATAAATATACTTTTTAGTGATTTGATAACACAATTCTTACACTTTATTCAAATTTGAAGAGAGAGTCTTGAGAGGCTCTAGCCTCCTTGTTCATCTTGTTCAAGATCATGCTTAAGGGTTAGTCCTCCTTATGAATGAGTCTATAAATATTTTGGATAATCCAATGTGGTTTCTTTGAATGGGTCTTAGTTTCTTTGCTCTTCTAAGTTTTGTTTGAATTTCATTACTTGGATGCTTATTTTCTCTATTCATTTGTTCTTGTTTACCTTTGTTGCTTCAAGGATATTGGGGTGAGATTATAGTAGAACTTTCTACTATTCTTGAGGGTCTTTGAAGTTTAGTTCTTCAAGGGTTTGATAGAGGGTAGGTTGTTAGTTCATTTTCTCCTTTTTGTTTCAAGAAATTCATTGTTTTGGGTCCCTTGGGTTGAGCTGAACTCATAACCAACTAAACCACCCACAACACCAAGAAAAAGTCTACTCAAGATCATATAAAAAAGTTTGGTATCAGAGAAAGAAAAGTTTTGATTCCAATCAAAGCTTGAAAGCAAGAAAAAGGAGCCCTACAAAGTTGAAGAAAAACAAGAGAAATCCCGTAACTCAAAAACATGCTCCAAAAAGGTCATGCAATCTTTGTTATATCTTGATTTTTCTTTTGAAAAATTGCTCCTTAATGTTAATATAATCCTTGTGAACAAATTTTTCTTGTGTTTGTGGTAAAAAATTGGCTTGAATATGGGTGAAAATATGGGTTGTACTTAAGTGACGGGATTGCAGTCAAGGTGTCATGAGAATGCTTTTGGCTATAGTTGGGAACTTTGATTTTTAATTTTCATTCTTTTGGATATTGGGATTTAGTATATCATTCTATTATTGAATTACGTGCTTATTGAACTCAATTTTATTAGTGCACACTTGTGATCATCTTGTTCTTCATAATCCTAGTTCTAGTAGTTCTAGTTTCTTTATTCTTGCTAACTCTTGTTTGTTTCTTGTTTAGAAGTGTTTCTTTGTGCGTCTAGTGCTTGTTATTATGTTGATTGAGTCCACATTTCTTGAAATTCTTGATCAAAACTTGTTTGCTTGAGGTGCCCAATAAGTGTTTGTTGAAATTTCTCTGAGACCCCCTAATTGGAAAAATCCATTGATTTGTGTGATTTACTAAGTCGGACTAAGTCTTTAGCTATTGAGGAGAATTGAGATTGAACAAGAAGGCTTGAGTATTGAGAAAAAGGCAAGAGGGTGAGACTATTACTAAAAGAGCCTAAGAGAGCAAACATGAGCGTGAAGTGACCAATATTTGACAGCCAACACGCAAGGAAGCGAAGTGAGGATCTATTTTTCCTTCTAATCTCTTTTGTTTTGCAGGTATAAATAAGTAAATATTCCACCACCATGGCCCATGATCAAGAAATCTCTAAGCCTAACCTAAGTGGACCTAATAGACCTCAAGAAGAACAAATTAATGCTAGGGTTTTGTGTGATGACTTGCAAGTTATGAAGAGGATTATGTAAAGTAAGTTTCAAAACATGACTAGGGAATTGATAAATCATGTTGGACAATCTTCTACCGTCGCACAAAGGAGAGGCCAAGAGTGATTTGAAGTACCTAGTCCTAGGATGAGGGATGGTGATGCCCATATTTCTCCGCTAAATGCCCAACAAGGGGAAGATTGGGATTAGTAGTCTATCGGGGGATTTCAACAAGCTCGTATGAGAGGGAGGAGACATGGCATGAGAGGAGGACGAGGTAGGGGTCAAGAAAGGAATGGTAGGAACAACCTAAGGGGGTTAGAAAGAGAGTTTGAGGGAGTTGATGAATGGTATGAGGGGGAACAAGTTGAAGCTTTTGGGGAACACAATAGAGAATGGGGCAATAGAGGAGGTAGGAGAGAAAGAAATGATGAGGAGAGGGAGTTGAACCACATTAAATTGAAAGCACCCACATTCTATGGCAAGAGTGACCCCGAAGCATATTTTGAGTGGGAAAGCAAGATGGAGATCTTTATAGAAAGTTAAACCTATGGTGAGAGATTAAAGGTGAGGTTGGCTATCTTGGGATTTTCAGAGTATGCTTTGGTTTGGTGGGAGCAAGTTAGTGCACAAAGGAGACAAATGGGAGTAGAAACTGTGGCTAGTTGGAATCTGTTGAAGGATATAATGAGGGCTAGATTTATACTGCACCATTACTACAATAATCTTTACTAAAAGCTCCAATCACTCAAGTAAGGGAACAAGAATATGGAAGATTACCATAAAGAAATGGAAGTAATGTTGATGAGAGCTCAAATTAATGAGGATCCTAGAGCAACAATGACAAGGTTCTTGGGAGGATTAAATAGGGAAGTTGCCAATTTGGTAGAATTGCACCCCTATGAATGATTGGAGGATATGGTACATGCCGCTATGAAGATTGAGAGGCAATTCAAGAGGAGGGCATTTACTAGACCATCACTTCCAAATTCCAACACTACTAGCAAGATGCCAATTAAGAAGGATGAAATCCTTAAGCCATTCCAAAGGGACTTCAACAAACCTAGGGAAGGTTGGGAACTTAGAGAGGATTGGAAGCCTAGGGAAGATTGGAAACTTAGGAAAGGTTGGAACAATGATAAAGGAAAAGCCATGGAGAGGCCACAAAGGAATATGGATATCAAATGTTTTAAGTGCTTTGGATATGGACATACATTCCATGAGTGTCCAAGTAAGAGAACGATATATACTAATCCCTATGGTGAGGTTTCTACCGACAAAAAAGAAGAGGAAGAAAGGTACCAAGGATGCCAAAGGGGAAATAGGGAAGAAGAAAGTGATGAAGGGAAAGTTATTGGTCAAGAATACTCTTTGGTGGGAATCACAAGAAGGTCATTGAATTCACAAGCCATTGGAGACCAAGATCACCAACAAAGAGAGAACATTTTCTACACTAGGTGTCTAATCAACAAGACCCTTATAGTGTCATTGTGGATAGTGGGAGTTGCATTAATGTGATTAGTGCAAATTTAGTTGAAGAATTGGATATGAAATGGATTAAACACCCCAAGCCCTACAATTTGCAATGGTTAAATGATAGCAAGGAATTGAGAGTAAACAAATAAGTTTTGGTATCTTTTCAAATGGAAAAGTACAAGGATGATGTGCTATGTGATGTGGTACCCATACAAGCGGGTCACTTGCTAGTAGGGAGGCCTTGGCAATACGATAGGCATGTAAAGTATGATGGGAGGAAGAATACGTATTCCTTACTCAAGGAGGGAACTAAGTTTACCCTCACCCCCATGGCCCCTAGTGAGGTGAACAAAGATCAAAGAATCATGAAAGAGAAAGAAAAGAAGAAGGGAGCGCAAGATGTCAAACAAAAATAAGAAATTGAGAGGAAAGAACAAAAGAGGAAAGAAAAAGAGTTGAGAGAGAGGATAGACAAACAAGTACCTTTAACAATCAAGGATTGGAGTGAGTAAGAATAAGAGAGGGGAGGTAAAAGAAGAGTGAATTACTTTGCAAAAGAAAGTGAGGTCATAGAGGCTATAAAAGCTAAGGAACTAGTTATTTTTCTTTTATGCAAAGGTTCTTATGTTTCTACTAATGATTCTACATTGTCTTTACCTAATGAAATTGCAGCTATTCTTGAAGAATTTGAAGACATTTTTTCAAAGGAGGTGCTCGGAGGACTACCACTCATAAGAGGGATTGAGCATCAAATCAACTTTGTGCTCGGAGCCGTCATCCCTAACCGACCGGCATATAGAAGCAACCCGGAGGAGTCTAAGGAATTACAAAAGCAAGTAGAGGCATTACTTGAGAAGAGACATGTGAGAGAGAGTCTAAGCCCATGTGCGATTCCGGTTCTCTTTGTGCCAAAAAGGATGGAACATGGTGCATGTGCGTGGATTGTCGCACTATCAATAACATCATGGTAAAGTACCGCTATTCCATTCCTAGGCTAGATGACTTGCTTGATGAGCTATTTGGTGCATGCATTTTCTCTAAAATTAATTTGAAATTCGGTTACCACCAAATTAGAATAAGAGAATGGGATGAATGAAAAACGGCTTTTAAAATCAAACAAGGGTTGTATGAGTAGCTTGTCATGCTATTTGGATTGTCTAATGCTTCTAGTACTTTCATGCGATTAATGCACCATGTTTTGAGGGAATTCATTGAAAAATTTATTATTGTGTACTTTGATGATATATTAATCTATAGCAAATCATATGTAGATCATTTGAATTATGTTCAAAGTGTGCTTGTTGCCCTCCGAATGGAGAGATTATATGCTAACCTTGAGAAGTGCTCTTTTTGTTTGGAGATGATTACATTCCTTGGGTATGTTGTGAGTGACGAAGGGATTGAGGTTGATGAGGGAAAAGTAAAAGCTATCTAAGATTGGCCCACCCCTACCACCATTACCCAAGTCCGTAGTTTTCATGGGCTAGCTAGCTTCTATAGGAGGTTCATCCAAACTTTTAGCACCATAGCTGCCTCTTTAACCGAAGTGGTAAAGAAAAAAGTGGGATTTAGGTGGGAGGAAGCCTAACAACAAGCCTTTTAAACCCTTAAAGATAAATTGAGCCAAGCTCTAATTCTTATTCTTCCTAATTTTGAGAAGGCATTTAAGATAGAATGTGATGCAAGTAGGGTGGGAATAGGTGCGGTCTTGACCCAAGATAGAAAATCCATTGCATACTTTAGTGAGAAATTATCCGGGGTGGCCCTCAATTATTCAACCTATGACAAAGAGCTTTTTGCCCTGGTGAGGACCCTAGAATATTGGTAACACTACATTTTACCAAGAGAGTTTGTCATTCATACCGATTATGAAACCCTTAAACACATTAAAAGCTAAGAAAATTTGAACAAGAAGCATGCAAGGTAGATGGAATTTATTAGAACATTTCTTTATGTCATTTAATAGAAGAAGGGTAAGGAAAATGTGGTAGCGGATGCACTATCTCGAAGGTATGTACTACTAAACTTTTTGGATGTTAAACTTCTTGGTTTTGAATTTGTGAAGGAAATGTATGTTGATGATGAGGAGTTTGGGGATATTTTCCATGGTTGTGAGAAATGTGCATTTACTAAATATTATAGGCATGATGGTTTCTTATTTAGGGAGCAAGGCTTTGTGTGCCAAGGGGTTCTATTAGGTGGTTGATAGTTAAGGAGGTCCATAGTGGGGGACTAATGGGGCATTTTGGTATTGCAAAGACCTTAGGCATCCTTAAGAAACATTTCTTTTGGCAAAAAATGAGAAAGGATGTGGAGAAACATTGCTCTCAATGCATTATTTATAGGCGAGTTAAGTCTAGATCTCTTCCACATGGTTTTTATACTCCTTTACTCACACCTAATGTGCCTTGGGTTGATATTTCAATGGACTTCATCTTAGAATTACCTAGGTCCAAGGGGGTAAGGACTCCATGTTTGTGATTATTGATCGATTCTCCAAAATGGCTTATTTTGTGGTTGTTCCAAGACTAATGATGCATCATATATTGCAGATTTATTCTTTAAGAAAGTGGTGAGAATGCACGGGATCCCAATGACTATTGTCTTGGATAGGGATACTAAATTCCTTAGCCACTTTTGGAGAGTATTATGGAACAAACTTGGTACTAATCTCTTGTTTTCCACAGCTTGTCATCCTCAAACGGACGGACAAACGGAGGTGGTCAACCGAACACTCACCCAACTCTTGCGGACCATAATCAAGAAGAACTTGAAAAATTGGGAGGAATGCTTGCCCCACATTGAGTTTGCTTACAATAGGATTATTCACTCTACCACTTCTTATTCTCCTTTTGAAATTGTATATGGTTTTCATCCTCTAACTCTTTTAGATTTGGTTTCCTTGCCTATAGGTGAATGGATGAATCTCAATGGAGCTAAGAAGGCGGAAATGGTGAAGGCACTCCATGAGAAGGTGAAAGCAACCATTGCAAAACAAAATGAAGAGATTGCCCATAAGCGTAATCAGGGAAGGAAAATGTGTCATTTGAGCCGGGCGATTAGGTATGGGTGTACCTTTGCAAGGAGAGATTTCCCACTCAATGACGGAGCAAACTAGATCTAAGGGGGGATGGTCCATTTCAAGTTCTCGCCAAAGTTGGGAGATAACGCTTATAAGATAGATTTATTCGGTGAGTATTATGTTAGAGCCACTTTTAATGTTAGTGATCTCTCTCCCTTTGATGTAGATGATGGCAATGATTCAGAGATGAATCATTTTTAAGGCAAGAGAGATAATGAGACTCCGCTTCATCATGGAGGTCAAGATCAAGGAGGGGGAGGCGCAACCGTGCAAGGACAAGGACCCATGACAAGATTTAGGGCCAAGAAGCTTCAAGATAATTTTCAATTGCTTATAAAACTATGCTTGAGGATGGAAGAGGGTTGGAAGGTTGAGGAAGCTAGACAAGAGCTCATTTTGATGACTATATAAGAAGGACTTCAACAAGAACTCAAGCCGGCAACAAAGATGGGCGAAACTTAACCAAAAGGAGGCCTTTCAGTGGACAGCCGGCGTTGGCCCTAAGCAGCTGAACCAGCACCGCCTTTAACCTGCACAATGACGGCCCGAACCACAGCACACAACCGGCGCCAGTTCAAGAGCCATAGTCGGCGTCGGCTAGGGCCCGGGCGGCCGATCACTGCTATGCATTTTTTATGTTTTCTCCGATTTTCTCCATTTTAAATATTTTGTAAAGACCTATTAAGATCCTAAATTGTATTAGAATCTCAGAGATTACTTAGCTAGGGTTAGGGTAGTATAAATATACTTTTTAGTGATTTGACAACACAATTCACACACTTTATTCAAATTTGAAGAAAGAGTCTTAAGAGGCCCTAGCCTCCTTGTTCATCTTGTTCAAGACCATGCTTAAGGGTTAATCCTCCTTATGAATGAGTTTATAAATCTTTTGGATAATCCAATGTGATTTTTTTGAATGGGTCTTAGTTTCTTTACTCTTCTAAGGTTTGTTTGAATTCCATTATTTGGGTGCCTATTTTCTCTATTCTTTTGTTCTTGTTTGCCTTTGTTGCTTCAAGGATATTGGGGTGAGATTATAGTAGAACTTTCTACTATTCTTGAGGATCTTTGAAGCTTAGTTCTTCAAGAGTTTGATAGAGGGTAGGTTGTTAGTTTAATTTCTCCTTTTTGTTTCAAGAAATTCACTGTTTTGGGTCCCTTGGGTTGAGCTGAACTCATAACCAACTAAACTACTCACAACACTAAGAAAAAGTCCACTCAAGATCATATCATCTTGCCTCAAAGTCCATGTTTAACTATGGCGGAGGTAGTAGTAGAATAGGAACATCAGCCTCAAGCTTAACTGGAACCTCCTCTGGGGCAACGCCAAGAGTGGCACAACGTCGTCCCCTTCCTGGCACTATCCTGGAATGGCCCAATCCTCAATCCGAGCTCGTAGACCTCTCCTGGTGACATGTTTTAGACTTGTTGGAATACTAGCCTTCGGCATAGGAGGGCTATTGACACGTACGGGATCGATCCCTGCCGCATTGAGAGAAAGAGTGTAGGTGTCTTTAATCTATTGAAACGTTGATTGGGTATGGGAGTTAGCCTCTTCTATCATTGCATTCGAGATGAAAATAGCTCATTGAAAACTATCTGATTATAACAGTCATACAAAATAATAACAAATTGATTTTCTTAAGTTATAGAATTATTTTGTAAAAAATCATATAACTCACCATGACTGCAGCTCTTGAACCAACCCCTTGGTAGATTGCCACCTCAATATCCGCTGGGAACAGATCACTAATCTGCAATCTAGTCCTAAGTCGAAATCAGAACATATAATTTGGCTCCACTCCATTTTGGCCACACCATGCACGATTATTTGGTGGCACAAGCCCCACTTGGCTATAAATTGAAAATACTACCAGGACCAATTAGTCGTGTGGTATTTAAAAATAAATATTTTAAGCCTACATGGATATATTTTAAACTAACATACTAGCAATCATATATCCATAACTAAAAGAGGTTAGTTGTGGGTATTTAAAAATAAATATTTTAAAATAAAAATATGTACATTTAATTTTGAATATAAAGATTATTTTTCACCCGATAAACTGTAGCAAAATTAACTTGGCCATGATTGATATGCCCAAAAAAAAGGGGAAAATTTGCTTTCATCTAACCGATCACTAGACAATTCATCAAACATTTCTTGTGCCAAGAAAAAAAAAGAAAAAAAAAAGAGAAAGAGCAAATAATTTTCAATACGTCATTCCTCTGTTTCAGAAGAGTTGCCAAATTGATCATGAAAAATTTTCGATACCATATCCTATTTCAGAGTTCTTTTAATTTGTGTATTTTATTCAAATGCGACAAATAAATTCAATTTGAAGGAATAATAAAATGTAAAGGCAGCATTGTCATGAAGAACACACATATCCTACAATTTTGATTTCATTGGGATCTTAATTTGTCCGTCAGTTGCCTCAATATAACATTTTTCCTAATAGTCCCTTTTATTTCCTCTAATCTCTTTAGAAATGATTAAGTATTGACTTCCATGTATGTATGTATATATATATAAGGAATTATAACGCGTAAAAGTATGATAATCTTGTCTCAACTCCACTACTACTGCCAAACATGTAGAAGATTTACTTCAAGGTCAATTTGGATATAGAACTTAAATTCAGAATTAAATTTTTGTAAGTTAAAATAATTTATTATTTATTACTCTAAAAGAATGTTTAATAGCTGTACATTCTTCATTAGTTCCTGCACTTCCACACAAATACATTTCCAATCGTGAATATGTTCTTATACTATAAAATATAACTATACTAATTTGGATGTTATGAAGATGATATTTGACTTTGATTTTCTCTTTAGCCCTTGTTTGGTTTGTGGAGGGGGAGTGGAAGGGGAGAGGCACCTTTTACTTCTACTAAGGGAAGTAATAACATTTACTTTATTTTATTTGGCATGAAGGGAAGAAGAGGTGGAAGAAAAGGGAAAAAGAGAGAGAATAATTAATTTAGTTTACTATTTTATCCCTCATTATATATTTTGTTAAAAATGGGATCAATGTTGTCATTATTGCTCCTATTTTATTTTCTCTCCCCCAATCCCTCCAAATTGGAAAGGGAGGAAATACTAGTGTGGAGGGGGAGTGGTACCCCTTCCTGATTTATTTTCCCTGCACATCTACATCTAACCAAATGAGGTAAATATACCATTTATCCCAACATTTACTTCCCCTCATCATTTACATCCACAAACCAATCCAACCAAATATAGCCTTAGTGTGGTTTACTTTTGATTGTTTTGAC
Source organism: Voacanga thouarsii (assembly GCA_026120185.1). Taxonomy (NCBI): domain Eukaryota; kingdom Viridiplantae; phylum Streptophyta; class Magnoliopsida; order Gentianales; family Apocynaceae; genus Voacanga; species Voacanga thouarsii. The sequence continues at coordinate 784,377 of JANUWF010000528.1, read as the reverse complement.
ATTTATTAATGCATTTAGCAATTGTGTTTTTTTGTTGATAAACAACCATATATATATATATATATATATATATATATATATATATATATATATATATACACACACACACACACACACATATATAGAGGGGATAGGAAAAAAAGGGCTATTTTGGCATAAAAAGAGATGTTAATTAAAGGAATCTATGCTAATATTTTTAAAATGCATTTTTTATGGTTTATAGTGACATTATATAGTGTAAAAATGTAACTACTATAATGATACATTTTTACTATTGTATTACAATGTTTATCATGTAATTTTTAGAGTCGCAATAAATCAATATCAAGTTTGAATTTTTGACTATTATGTGATTAATAATGACATTGTAAATGTGTAATTATGTGTGTGCGTGTGTGTGTGTATGTATATATATATATATATATATATATATATATGTATATTTACATATACATATATATATGTATATGTATACATATACATATATATAAAGTGTTGCTAAATAGTGTCATATTAGACCCACTAATATGACACTTTTCCTGATGCTTTTAAGATTCACATTACCTATTGTGATGCGACTTTGGACAACACCCTTCCAAAGTGTTAGTAAGTGAAAAATGTCACTAAAACACTAACTTCCTTACACTTTTGGAATCAAGAATGCCATTTTTTCTAGTAGTGGTAGAATTCCAACTCCTTCAAATGAATCCAAACTCTGCTTTAAAGAAAATGACTTGTAAGTATAAGATCATATCTTTCATGATGTCTTGAATCACGGCAATAAACTAAATTAATGATAAACCTTCCTTCAATATTCTACGAACCTATGGCACTGGTACCACACTAAGATCAATTGAAGCTGAAATCATTGCCTTCTAGATTAGTTCAGTTTAAGGATTCATCTATAATCAGTAGACTAATAAACTAATTATTTTCAAAAGCATAAACGCTTGGGAATGTGAGTCTTGGAAAGGAATTGACATCTCTGTGTGTGTGTGTGTGTATAAAAGAAAAACCATATAAATTTTAAAGCTAGAAGAAACATAAGTCTAAACATAAAGCTAGCAGTCTATTTCCAATTAAAACATTTTCTTAGATTGCTCATGCAACCTTTTGAGTAGGGGTGACTCTTTGAATCTGGCATCATCTTCATCATACTTTTTCTCATTTTCTCTTGAGAAATTCAATTTTCTTGAACAAATTTTCAAACATAAAGGACTCTCAAAATTAAAAAATAAAAATAAAAAGAAGAGGGAATGATTTAATCCAATGGTGCAACTCAAAACTACATATAACCAAATCAAATCAACATATCAACTAGATGGACCATTAATGTTCCAAATCCCCACAAATTTTTAGAAAACACTATAAGATAAATCCACTTCTCCACATCTTTGATGCCATGCCTTTGTTTGGAGGGAAAAAAAAAAAAAAGATGCCAAAACAAAAAAAATCTAAAAAACAGAGCTCAAACACAGCAACATTTGCCCAAAAAAAAAAATAAATAAATAAATCATAACACGATCCAAAAAAATAGAGCTCACCCTAAAGCATTCCAACTCAACATAACAGCAACATCAAATACCTTCTCAAAAAAAAAAAAAAAAAAAAGAGAGCTCAAACACAACAACATCAAAGAAAATTAACAGTGTTCAACCCAAAAAAATATATATTTATGCTAATTTGAAAAAAAAAAATCTATTTTAGAAGTTTGAGAAAATACCTGATTTTTTTTTTTTTTTTTTTGTTGACAAACTTATGAATGTGCTTCAAAAAATGGCTTCCTCCTTTTTTCTATCCAAACCGATCAATTCAATTTGCCCCCAAACTAACCCTTCTTTCCGTATAGCTAAAACCCACAATTTAGCCCCCAAAACCTAAACTAAGAGACAAATGAGGAAAATGAAATCACTAAAGGTACTAAAGATGGATAAGATTAGAGGAGAGTTTTGTGGAAAGGTGGTTGCAGGATGGAATGAAAACTGCTGCTCACATCTATGACATGAACCAATCAATTGACTTCGTGGGGGCGTTCCCTACTCAGCGACGCGCTACACTTCCTAGACTCGGGTGTAGTGATAAATATGCGAAGGTTGCTAGGTCGTTGCTCGGAAGCAACGCGCAGTGTCGGTCCCCGGATACGGTGTCAAATATTGAAGGGTGTAGGGTAAAAAAGAGAGTCTATAGGGATAGGATTCGTCTAGCTACATGGAATATAGGATATTTGACCGGTAGATTGACAGAGCTAGTTGAGGTAATGCGGAGGAGAAAGATTAGCATTTTGTGTCTTCAGGAAACCAAGTGGGTAGGTGAGAAGGCAAGAGTAGTCGCTCCATGGGGTTATAAGCTTTGGTATTCAGGTAGAGTTAGAAATAGAAATAGAGTCGGGATTATTATTGATCGTAAGTTTATTGATGATGTGGTTGAAGTACAGAGGAAGAGTGATAGGATTTTGAGCATCAAAATCATGATTGGCGGCGAGATTACTACTGTTATTAGTGCGTATGCGCCGCAAGTAGGACTTGATGATTCGGTTAGGCAACAGTTCTGGGATGATTTAGATGAGATTGTCTAGAGTGTACCATGTGTAGAAAAGCTTTTCATTGGTGGTGATCTAAACGGACATGTAGGTACTGATAAGAGCGGGTTTGAGAGTGTTCATGGAGGTCAGGGTTTCGGAGCTAAAAACAAAGCAGGAACTGCTATTCTTGATTTTGCCTTGGCCTATGATTTGACCATAGCAAATACTTGGTTTAAGAAGAGAGATTCTCACTTAGTGACCTTTAGAAGCGGGTTAAATTCCAGTCAGATAGACTTCTTTATTATGAGGCGTAGGTTTCGTAGTGGGTGTACGGATTGTAAAATTATTTCAGGTGAGAGTGTAGTTACGCAACATAGGCTGTTGGTCCTCGATTTTAATTTTAGGAAAAAGAGTAAGCAGCAGAATTTTCGAGTTGACCCTAGGATTAGGTGGTGGAGGCTTCAGGGGGATGAAAGAATAGCCTTTGTCAATAAGATAGTTGAGGCGGATAATTGGTCTTCTGATATGGATTCGGATCCAAATACTATGTGGAGAAAGATGGCTCAATGTATTAGGACAATAGCTAAGGAAGTGCTTGGGGAATCTAAAGGAAAAATACCTCTTAACAAGGATGTGTCGTGGTGGAACAACGAAGTGAAAGAAACCGTAAGGAGTAAAAGAGAGTGCTATAGAAACTTAGGAAGGTGTAGGAGTGATGAAAATTTTGAGAAATACAAGGTCGCGAGAAGAAAAGCTAAAGAAGCTGTCAGAAACGCAAGAGCCATAGTTTACAAGGATTTATATGAAAAGTTAGATACCAAAGACAGAGAGAAGAATACATATAGACTGGCGCGTTACAAGGAGAAGAAGACGAGAGATATAGGTGTAGTGAAATGTGTAAAGGACGAAAACCACAATGTTTTAGTTAAGGATGAAGAATTAAAGGAGAGATGGAGATCATATTTTGATAAGTTATTCAACGGGAGTCAAGTCCAAGTTCCGAGTGTAGGTAGCCTGGCGCTTTCAAACGAAGAGGTTAACTGTGCATGGATTCGTCGTATTCAGAAGCATGAAGTCCGTGATGCCCTTAAAAGGATGAGTCCAAAAAAAGCTGTAGGACCGGATGGTATACCGATCGAGGTTTGGAAGTGTTTAGGAGATATAGGTATTACGTGGCTAACAAGTCTGTTCAACAAGATATATAAAGTTAATAGGATGCCTACAGAATGGAGGAAGAGTACTCTGATTCCTCTGTACAAGAATAAAGGAGATGTCCAGGATTGTGCCAATTACCGTGGGATTAAACTCATGAGTCATACAATGAAGCTTTGGGAGAGAGTGATTGAACAGAGGTTACGGGGCATTATACAAATTTCAGATAATCAGTTTGGTTTTATGCCTGGGCGTTCCACTACGGAGGCAATTCATTTATTATGGCAGATGATTGAATATCATAGGGAAAGAAAGAAAGATTTACATATGGTATTTATTGACCTGGAAAAAGCCTATGACAGGGTTCCTAGAGAAATAGTTTGGTGGGTGCTGGCCAAGAAAGGTGTATCAATAAAGTATATTACTCTCATTAAAGATATGTATGAGGGAGCATGTACAAGTGTAAGGACTGGCGCTGGAGTGACTGCAGAATTCCCTATTAATATCAGGGTGCATCAAGGATCAGCGCTTAGCCCTTTCCTCTTTGCAGCCGTTATGGATGAGTTGACATGCACTATACAGGAGGCTGTGCCATAGTGTATGTTGTTTGTAGATGATATTATATTAATTGATGAGACTAGAGCCGGTGTAAATGCTAAATTGGAGTTATGGCGGCAGACATTGGAATCGAAGGGTTTCAGAATTAGTAGGAGTAAAACAGAGTACATGGGATGCAAGTTTAGTGGTAGCAGAAACATAGCCCAGAGTGTAACTTTGGAAGGTAGAGATATACCGTTAGCTGATTGTTTTCGCTATCTAGGATCTATTATTCAGAAAGACGGAGAGCTCGATAGCGACGTTGCACATCGAGTTAAGGCGGGTTGGTTGAAATAGAGGAGTGCGACTGGTATTCTTTGTGATCGTAATGCACCGCTGAATTTAAAGGGAAAGTTTTACAAGGCAGTCGTACGACCTGCTTTGTTATATGGTACAGAATGTTGGGCAGCTAAAAGGTGTCATATTCAAAAAATGAAAGTAGCTAAGATGCGTATGTTACGGTAGATGTATGGATATACTAGGAAGGATAGAGTTAGAAATGAGATCATTAGGGAAAAGGTAGGTGTGGCATCTATTGAGGAAAAGATGAGAGAAAGTCGTCTGCGTTGGTTTGGACACGTTCAGAGAAGACCGAGGGATGGTCCTGTTAGGGCGATGGAGAGAGTGAGGCAGGATAGGTTAGACAGAGGTAGAGGTAGAGGTAGGCCTAAAACGACATGGATAGAGGTAATTAAGAGAGAGATGTCTTTGTTAGATTTGGATGAAAGTATGACGTTCGATAGAAGAAAGTGGCGAGAGAGGATTCATGTGGATGACCACACGTTGCCTGACGTTGGTTCATGTAGCCGACCCCAAGTTACTTGGGATTAAGGCTTAGTTTGTTATTGTAACGTTCTTTCTTATATTTTTTTTGTTCTGGGGTTGAATGCTCTTTAGCCTTAGCAATTACAAAAACATAATAAACCTATGGTCTAGTAGAGGAGTTAGCACCAGGGTTTAAGACAAATTGAATGGGCAATCATAATTGGCGTTCCACATCTTACCATATATACCCACTCAACCCCATAGCAGTGACTTTACTCTGACTGCAGACATGGGCATATCCTGCTATCTTTTTTGCAATCTATTGAGTTTCAAAGACATAACAACCTACGCTTCTTTGGTTCTACTTCTTCCTTAACTCTTAATTTACTGATACTTTTGGAATATGTAGGCATGTTACATCCAGAAAGCATTTTTGCTTAGTAGTAGTTGTGGGAAACTAGTCTTGAAGACTATAATGTTGTTGAGGAATGGCTGACTGAAGATAGCAAGCAGTTTGCATAAGTGAACTAACAACTGTTGCATGAAGAGATATTAAGGCTTGTAAGATAAAAAACGTTTTCAAGATTCCTCAGCAATAAGACCTGGGTGAATGCTTTCTCACGTTTTGGCTGCTTTCTCATGTTGTGCATGCTTAGATATCCTGTACCTAAAAGGATACTTGTAATATCCAATTTCTTGGTGGGATAATTATTCTCTCGGTCTGGTTAGTGGGGTTTTTATTTTTGTCCCCATTGATATGGCTCTTTGTCATCACTGGAAATTGTTAGAATAAGATTCAGATCTAGAACGATATTGCATGTGACAAAGAATTGATAATTCATTCCATTATTTTCTTTGCTATTTGTACTCAGTTTAATGTATTAACTAATTGTCTGGAAAAATGTAAATTTTTCAGGTTGTTGTGACTCTTCTTTTACCGGTTTAGAATAAGCTGAAAAAAAGCACAGCTTGCATCCTCAAGAAATGTATTCAATATCATCATAATCTTCACTGCATTTGTTGACACACAGTCCATAACTAATATACAAACTTGTACAAAGATAACCGACTAATTTTGCTTCCTTGTCTATTTCAGATAGTCTATATCCAAGTAGTAATTTCAATATAACACTACTACCTAAAATGTTAATGCATATGACACTACCAATGCAGCACAACAAGAACTAGAAGAAATCCTGCCAATCCAACATTCAGTAGCAGTCTAGAATAAAATTGACCCATTCATCAATGTTCACCCTCAAAATTCTGGTTTCCTTGCTGATAAGCCATGAAGTTTAGGTTAATATATATTAACAAAATCTTAGCAGCAACAATTTAGAAGCCTTTTGTGGCATTTCAATAGGAGAAGGAACTGGCCTCATAGCTATGAGCTGAGTATTCACTTAAGCTACTAAAGTAGTACAATAAAATGAACAATTGCAAATGCACATCTAATCAACATTCTAATTTAAATATAGCTTTGTACAACTATCACCTAAGCTGAAAACAACATTTCCTTTTCAACCACCTAAGAGGGGCCTGCGCAGGTGGAGGATCAAAATATGGATCGGGATATTTAGCATTTGAAGAAGTCGCCCCCTTGGAGTCTATTTGGTTTGTTGTTATGCTTAGAGCTTCATTGTTTGTATTTTTATAGAACAGCCATGCTTGCACAACTTCTTCGAGCGACGAAAAAGACTTGAAAGCATTTCCTCTATAACCATTATTTGCTTTATGACAGTCCACACAATCTTCAAATATCCCATGTTGTCTCCCTTGAAAAACAACATAGAACATTTTTAGAGCCACGTTCTGTTTCAAAAATGAAAAAAAGGAAAAGATAATTCTAGGTTTCCATGCTATGTAATAATATAAAAAAATAACAGTTAAAGACAAAGGAGCTGTGATACAGATGGGAAACAAAAACTGTTGAAAGGTAGTAAACTATAGATGGAATTGTGCTGCTTTTTATTCTACCACTGGCATTTGACTTCATATATGTTGGTCTCAGTGAAATATCAAAGTTGAAGTAAATGCAACTGAATCAGTACTAAATCATCTACAAAAAGGTAGGACTTACTAAAATTATTAGACTAAATATTTTGAAGAAAACTACGGTAATTAGAGCAAAATAAAATCCACAGTGATAAAGGATGGCAGGGCCAAAGCAAATGTTCATGAGTCAAAGCATTTCAATATGATAGACATTGGTACTAGTTTAGAAGACAATTTGAGAAGAAACAATTCAAGGTGTTTCCATCCTATAACAAAAATATATCATGCCCTAGATGATGGTATGCCACTTTCATGTTTTCTTTTCAGATCAATTCAAAAGGAAAAAGAATATGAAAAGAAACTGCTTCATTTGCCATTTGTTTGGCTTCCTACATTTCTCGTATAAAGAAAGACTTCATTATAAGAACAGAAGGTGCACGTGTACAAGCGCGTGAGAAATTCTTACCATACGAAAAGAAGAATAAAAATTAAATTCTCCAAAAATCTTTCTTGCAAAGATAAATACATCTGTCAATTGATTCTGCCGATCATATAACATTTGTTGTGAATAACAAAATGAAAAGAATCTCCACTAATTATTTTCAGTTTTGTAGCCTAGTCCACCTACAATCCCAACACAGAATTTAATTTGCAATTGTTTTCTAGTTTGATGAACTCCAGAACTATTAATTATTCTAATAATAAGGTTAAGTTCAAATCTGCAAATTGAACATCTAGACTACTTGAGGGAAAACCAGTAGTGAAAGTGTTCATTAGAAAGATAATTGTGAAAACATTCTAGAACAAGGACATCTACAGAACAAATAATTCAATGTACTTTAAACTAATGTACTTCTATAGCTTTGAGGGAAAGACAACAACCGTTGTCCAGTACTACAACAAGGATGATAATGCAATAAAACATTCTCTTATTCTGTTTTAATTTTTTAGCTAAAAATTTTTGCAATGAGAAAAAATTAAACAAAAATAATGCATTTGGGGAATGCATTATTCTTTTCTAATACCCCATTTATCAAATGCATTAAGGCCATTTGAAAACATATATAGAAAATGGGCCATTTGCAAAGCTCTAGCATGGTAAAGGACCAAACATATACAGTCGTCCTTTGTAGCCTTCCCTATACTTACATTTGTTGGTGCAACTATTCCAGATGCAGCAGCAGGGATCCTGCTACCATCAGCTAGACACAAATCATCATTTAGAAAGTAGTGGAATTTCAAGTACCATTGTAGATATTTTTATAAGTGCTTCTTTATAGAAGAAAAATTTGAATCAAGGATTTGTGACTTAGACATCTCCATCAACTGCCAACACAAAAGGAAACCTCATGCTTGGGGAAAAAAACAAATATCAACACCAATCACAGATAGGGAAAAAAAATATATATCTTTTAAACTTTATGACCAACAAGCTTATCCTATTAAATGAGTTAATGATTTATTTGATGTTGTTAATTCTTAAAAATATGAGAAAAGGTTAAACAATAGGCCCCATGAGAAATGATCCAGAATGCAAATTAATCATGCATATTCTCTTTTAGCATTTTTTTTAAACCACTATTAGGCTTCCATGTAACAGATAAACAAATGCTTAAGAGTCTACCAGCCAGAAATCATGACTGCTTGCATCATTCTGCCGCACATGATCGTTTAAGCATGCAAAACCAAACTAGTAGCAACAGAACCCTACACTCTAAAGAAGATCATCAAGGTTTAAGAGTCAAGAAACAAGCTTATTTGAATGAACGAAAAACATCCAAAAGCAACACTCATTGAGATGCTCTCTATACTTGACATCCTCGCAGAAAGAAAAGACCGAGATATGTAGAGGGAATTAATAGTTGTGTGCCTAATGCAAGAGAAAACAAAACCCAGGGAACAAAACATTACAGAACAGATATTTCAATATTTTATGTCTGATTTTTAATTCTTAAAAAAACATCTTGCTTATCTTGATATGTGAAAAATAAGCTCTTTGTTATTAAAGTTTCGATCTATATTTGCAGAAATAAATCAGCCACCTCAGAGATTTTTTGATGTAGATGAGAAGCAAATCTTTGTTGTACTATCTTGTTTCTAAGGATGAACAATACGTAACTAAAGCAACATGTGTTTGTCAGTTAACACAATGTCAACTTTTCAAGACAAAGCAAAAACTTCATTATTACCAAGCTATGCTCATTCATTTAACATGGTTGGAAGAAAGTATATAGTATGACCAATAACTGAGCTGCTCAAACATCCCCCAAAAGTTTCCAAAAAAAATTGAACCTTTAGAATGCATTGAATGGGCTGAATTGCACAGATCACCACTCGAACAGCTAGTAAAGAACAGGGATGTCCAATATATAGCTACTTTTAACAAAAGGGACCAGGAGGTCTATGGTACAAGATTAAATAATTATTAACATATATCAATTAGGAGGAGCTGATGCGAACAATCATTCTTGTAGGAATTACATCTTTTCTTTTTCCCTTTTTTTGAGGGTTGGTTTGGAAAGTTTGAATCTTCCTTTAAGGATTCCTCGGGCTTATTTTTACTTCACAAGCAAAGAAAATTGTAGTGCAATCATGAAAATAAAACATGAACACGGATGCAAAAAGGTAACTATTTTAGATAGCTAATCATAGCATCCGAAACAAGTTTCCCAACTAACTAAAACATCAACGTAGAAAGAAAAATACATACAAAATCAACGCCAAACCGGTAGAACCGCAATGTGAATTCAAAATGCTCACCTTTTGCAGCAGCCTTTGTAGCTCATTGAGCTTCCTGGACGGCACGCCGTTCTGCCTTGGTAGTCTTCTCTTTCAAAGCCCCGACCAGACCGATCCCTCTACTTTTCGACAACACTTGCCCGTGCAGAGTCGGCTAAAGAAAGTGAAGATGCCTAAATGCATAGAAAACGAAGCCATATTGCCGATCGGAAGGAAGACAGTGACGGAAAGGAAGAGAAGGAGATAGAGGAGGAGGAGGAGATCCGACAGCGAGTAAAGACAGTGACGGAAAGAGTAGGAGAGTGAAGAGGTAAAGAGATAGAGATCTGATGATGAGTGGAGAGGTTCACTGTACTCCGGTCAACATTGGTGCTATCGTGTGTACACTAACGGAAAGTGTGAGAGACAGAGAGAGGAGGTGTCGGTCCGGCAAGTAGGAACAAGAGAGAGAGAGACCGAGTGAAGAAAGAGGGTATGCGAATCGGGTGCTTTGCAGAATTTGGCGGACAATTCCAAATTTTGAGACGGGAAATTCACTATCTTCTTAACCATGGTTGGGGTTAAGGAACAAAGGGGGAAAAAAATGAAAAATTTTTAATTTTTAATAAAATATTCACCTGGAACAGGTGTTGATTTTGTGTGAATCAGGTTTACCGGTGGAGCTGTGGACGGGGTTCACACAAAAATTTCCCATGCGATAGCCCTTTGGACTTTTTGCTGGGGATGGATTGGAGTGGGTCAAAAGAAAGAATTGTCTTAGCTAACTTTAGCCTCCATTCCCTGTCGGTTGTTCAATATTGACCTACTTGACAGAAATCACTCAGCCAATAGTATTACTACATTTCTTTCCTTTCATTTATGCTGTAATTAGATAAGAATTTAACTGAAATGAATCCTTTAAAATTTAATAAAATATTGTTAAATATGATATAAAAATAGAATCTAATCATTATTATGAAAAAAATATAATATATTATAAGTATCCAATAATTTTAGAAAAATAAAAATATTTAAATTAATATTATTTTAAATTAATTTTTAATTTGAATTAAAAAAATTTCTTTTCAAGTATAGTCTAGTATTTTCATATATTTTTTGGATTTATTAAGGGTGTATTTAGATTTGAATTTTATGTAAATTTTTTGAAATATAAGTATGATTTTAAATTTTATCAAAAATTTATAAATTTAAATATTGATATTGCCATTTATTTAGAATAAATAATAATAAAATTATCAATAGTTTACAAATAAGAATTATTTTTTTCTTTTTATAGAAAATTAAAAATAATTTTTTTAAAAAATTACAAAACAAGATCACCCCTAAGGTATGGGATCATTGACGTTATGTTTGGTTTGCAAAAGGAGAGGAAGAGGAGAAAAGGGAGGAAAAGGGGTCAAATATTTTAGTGTAGAAGTAAATTGGGTAACTATTCGAGTGGGGATAGAATTCCTCTTCTGCATGTCCATGGAGTTTTGAGAAATCCAAACATCTCAGAGATAGATAGAGAGGTCGGAATTTCTCGAACGAACCGCACTCCTTCGTATATGTCAGGAGTCCATTGATGGGAAGGGGCTGGGGAAAGCTTGAACCCAATTCCTACAGTAATAAATATGAGCGCAATTGAAATTCTTGAGGAGTTATACATTTGTGTATTGATAAGACCGGTCACTATTTCTTGAAGCTCGATCTCTCCCCTGGATGAACCATATAGCCAAGAGAAACCATGAACCAGAATAGAAGAGCTTGCCCCACCCATGAGTAAATATTTCATAGTAGCCTCATTAGACCGTACATCTTTCTTGGTATATCCAGATAATAGGTAGGAACATAAACTGAAACATTCTGGAGCTACAAAGATAGTTATGAAATCGTTAGCACCGCATAAAAACATTCCTCCTAGAGTAGCTGTTAATATGAATAAGAGAAACTCTGTTATAGCCATTTTTGTACATTCAATGTACTCAACGGATAGAGGAATACATAGAGTTGAACATAATAAAATAAGAAATTGAAAGATTTCGTTGAAATTGTTCGTTTGGAAATTTCTCGAAAAGCTAATCAGAGGTTCTTCTCTCCATCGGAACAATAGGGCCGTTGTGGTTGTAGAGTGTCGACAATGTCTACTCATACGACCCACTTGATCCTTTCGTAAGATACTAGGTTGATGCACATACGTTTGTATGGGATATTTTGTATTAAGTTATTCTTATATAAGATATGCAAAATAGTTTTAATTTTTTTTATTTTAAAATAGTTGTTTATGTACATATTTTTAAAATTAATAATTAATTTCTTCTTATTTTACCTTTATTTATTATAAGTCAATTAAACAACTTTCCAAAACATTTTTTTTTCTTTTTTCTTCTTGAAAATTTTTACCAACCAATAATTATAATGTATTTAATAAGGGAAAATAGGAGTTTTATTTGAATTGTAGTATTATTTTTAACACCTTATACAAAGGGTTGCATGAATATCTATTTTGAAACGAATAGAGTACTTATTGTATTTATAATAGGGTAATAATACGTAATTGAATTTCAATGAAAATTATCTGTTTTTAGAATCCATCCTGTAGTTTTTCAAATTTGTCTCTTTATTAAATATATCCCCAAACCATTAAGCAATTTAAGAAAACGAAACTTCATAAATTTCATTTGAAAAAAAAAAAACAATTTAAATATGTACTTCTAACAATTTAACACAAATCGATAGACTGTCACATTACCCCAGAATAAAACAACAAAACATTAGTTGGTTGTTCTCATCAACACATTAATAAATTCAATTCAATTCCCTCTCCCTATGTTCTTTCCCGCCATAAATTACACAGCTCATACCCTCCACAAATCGGTCGTGCCCAAGGCCGGTATTTGACCTCTGCTCTGGATGGGTCTCATGATTGTAATTTGTTTTCCGTTGTTTTCACTAATAAGGAGTATAATGGTAGCACACATGGGAGATTTAAGGTGGCAACCTATAGCGAATCAAAGAAATTTCAAACTTGAATTAATAAAAAAAAAAAAACTCACCCTTTGGAGTATACATAGTCCCCATCCACTTGCAATAAGAAGTACATATCCTTCTCATCATGCAAAGCCTATAAATCACCATTAAAAACCATAACACTGAAAGAAATAAAACTTAATTGCCAGCAATATATGCAGTTTTGTTGTTAAAAAATCAAAAGTAAGCTACCTTCACAATCATTTTTCCACCTTTGCACTCCTCATCTTGATCCAGGTCAAGTCCAGGCAGAAGAGAGAATTTCAAACCTATAAACATCCCTCGAATCATCTGCATGACCATCAAGAATAACGATTCCGGGCTTGAACTCAGCAGCATAGGTACCTTTACAGTCATCGCAACTCAGATTCCAAATAAGATAATAAGGAACCCATTACCTCCAAGAAAAAGAAACTCAGTAGGAGGATCGAGTACACCTGTTCAACTATCTCTATTATAATCCTACAAAAAAGAAATTTTAGAAAGGGTGAATCTGCAAATTTTGTGAAAAGCAGCAACCTTTATTTGAGTATTAACTCTTCATTCAGCAGCAACTGATCTACTTGGAATACCATCAAACAACAAATATATGAACCCTACCCCTGAAGATCAGTTGATCTGTCTGTTCTATTTTGCAAAGTTGATGACTCCGCACCAGAGTATCTCTCGATGGCCAAAAAACCATGCTTCGCAATGTCATTATACCTCGATGAAATATGCCATCAGATAGATATCATGAAGGAAGTTTCTTATTCTGGACAGTTGGCATTAGAATATATTAACTTCCATAAAAGAAATATGTAAATGGTGCATCATGCCACATTCAGCCTGAAGACAAACATTCATCACCTAACCTCACAAAACTACTAAGATAGTAACAAAAAATAGAGAACCTAACAACAAAACAAAGATATGTGAAGTAAAAATATCTAGTTGGTTTGGCATGTTAGGAAAGTAGTACACTGAACCTCTGACAAAGAATAAAAAGTAACAACACAATCAATAACCTAATGACAAAACAGTGATGTGAACCAAAAGTGCGCCCTTGGTTTGGCATGTTAGAAAAGTCCAACACTGAAACTTTGACAATGAATAAACACTAAGAAACAATCAAGACCCTAACGGTTGCTGCGTTGTGGCAGAGGTGGTGAACACAGTTTTGAGAGAAGTTCAAGTGTTGCAGGTGAAGTGTATTAAGCTCCATCTTCTAAGATGTATCCAATTTAATCATTAAGAGAAGTATTTAATAAGAAATCATATTCGAAGAGTTTAGAGTTTTGTGACTTGTAGATAAACTTCTTTAAATTTATATATCGTCCATCTGAAATCATTTGAATTTAATTAGATCAGATGACCTTTTACTTTTTTTAGGAAGATAAATTAGAAATTAACGGATAAATTAAATTAGATGAACTTTCATTTATTTTTACAAATAAATTAAGTCAGAGATAAATTAAGTTAGATGACTGCTTATTTTCTTAACGAATAAATTTATATGAATTCAACACGCCATGTGGCTCAAGAGGACACTGCAACACGACGTTACGGGAACTGATACAATTTATATTTATTTGAAAGGAGTGTAATATGATAGGGAAGCATATCAAGACCGATACTTTCACCCTCCACATTAGCATTTTTTCCCCTGATAAATAGAGGAGTTAAAAGTAAAAAAGTGATTAAAAGTACTAAATAATACAGCTGACCACATTTCTTTTTATTTAAAAAATTAAATAAGAAAGACAATAAGACATAAAAAGATAAAATGACTGAATAATTCTTTTTCTTTCCCACCTTCCCCTTCTTCCCTTCTGTGAACAAAACACAGTATATGTGCCTTTTTTTTCCCCATCCTATATGTTCGCAAAAATAATACCCAATTATTAAATTCTATAATATCAATTGAGATTCCCCTCATCCCGTACGGTAAATTTTTAATTGTTAAATTATATATTTACGTAATCTTACTATTGATAATGATTTAAAACATAACAGAATAGTTCAATCAGCATGACTTAATTATTATTATTATTATTATTATTATTATTATTATTATTATTATTATTATTATTATTATTATTATTATTATTATTATTATTATTATTATTATTATTATTGGAATACCTCTAAAAAAATTGTCAAGCAATAATTTCTCTCAATATAAATTTGATAATATTAATATTATTGGTAAGGTTTTACTAGCATCCGTCAATCTTATAAATTGATAATATTAGTGTTGACGTCATCTTTAGCTATTCAATTACAACGGTAATTTTGAGCCGAAACCGATATGAATTTTGCTTTACCGATAATGACGTCAAGAAATTTTTTAGCTGATGTACCCGATCAACATCGGAACTCGGAGCCGGTGAGTTGTTCCCCCGTATCTCGACACGATCAGCAAAACACTACTGTTTCTAACTACCAAGGACGAGCCATGAAGTGAGATTTTTTTCATGTTCGAATAGTCAGCAACCCTGCCACAGCAAGCATAAAACGGGCAAGGGTTCCCAAAATGACGACAACCCAACAAACACATCTACAAGACTATCAATTTTCTAGTTTTCAATTCCTTTTTCTGCATTTTCTTTGTCTTCAGCTTTCTTTACAGCTTTGTTTAGTTTTTTTTTCCAAAGTTTTCCTTTATTGCTTTATGACCAGTTTTCTGTTTTCATTTCACTTTGGTTTCAAATTCCAGTACTTTTATATTCACCCTCTTTATCAAAATCAATCGAAATACATTGTCTTCAGTCCTAATTAGCTGCCGCATGTAATATTCCTACTTTCTTGGACCCTTTCTATAGTAGGTTCAAAGAACTCACGTCTTTTAAAAGGTTTGGCTTGTATATTCATCTTTCTATTGGACTATTTATGTTCATCGGAAGAGTGGCCGATCGCCAGTCGCATCAGCTCCCCTTTTGTAAGGCAACATAAATTAGCACGCCCATAGGACCAAGGGTAGTTGTTGTATGCAACTACGTTCTAGACACATTATGTCAAATTCTCAGTAGCAGTCCTCAGGGCCTTTATCGGATTCTTCCGATCAGCCTATAGTTCGGGCTTTATAGGGAGCTTTTGATCTTACGATGACAACATCTAGTAATGCTCAGGTCACCATCCCTGAGCAATAGGGGGCATAGTCATCATCTCCTCCCCAGGTGTCCCAGTTGACACCTACGTTTTTAACTGCCATACGACAGGCCATGGAGTAATGTACAGGTGAACTCATTCAGAGTCTTATTTCTCAGTTCGCCATAGTGTTTCGACCACTACTTCAAAACGAACTCCATAACTTTGAACAGGGGCAAAATGCTCATAGGATAGCTCAGGAAGTTAGATACCCTCCTGCCTCGACCTTTGGAGTACCGTCTTATGGGTCAGTACAATTATTGCGCCGAGAGTAGCCACTGCCGATGCCTGAGGGGCACCAAAGGAGTCTGGAGTTAATTGCACAAGGCATGGCTCCTGCGGAGCCTTTCCTAGGGAGAACCCCATCATACCCGGTCACGAGATTCCAGGCACTAATGGGGGTGCAGATATCTTACAACCAGATGGTAGTCCCAAACAGGAGTATTTGTTCCCTGTATAGAGGGCTACAGAACTATGCTACGACCATCCCTTTTACGTATTCTGCCATAGCAGCAGCTTATTTGTTGCAGGGAGTTGGATACCCTGAGATGGCCTCATTCCCAGGATATGTTTCCTGGCCAGTTACGCTAAGTCCCCCTATGCAGAATCAGCAGCCAGCACCATTGGCCGATGTCAATGTAATGACGGAAGCTTTGCGTCGACAAATTAGGGATCGGTCAGTTTATCAGAAATCTTATCCCGAGTGGGTGGATTTTATGGCAGTGCTACCGCGAGAGTTTAAGCTGTCTGAGTTCCTCACATTCTCTGGAGAGAACGAGTCAACCATGGAGCATATAGGGAGGTTTATTGTGCAATATGGAGAATTTGGGAACAGTAACTAGCATAAATTGTAATTATTTTCTTTGTCTTTAACAGGGACAACATTTACTTGGAATGCAAATCTGATGACCATTTTTGTTGTTCATAGGCAGATATGGAATGGATTTTCCATGAATGTTTCTTCAAACCAGCACATGAGGTGTTTATAGTAGATCTCTTGGTGGTCAAGCAAAAATCATCCGAAGGTGTGGCAGAGTTCATTGAGCAATTCTGACAGATTAAGTCCAAATGCACCATTCAACTGTCAGAAATGGAGTGTACCAGAATAGCCATCAGCAGAATACATCCGCAACTCAAGGAGCATCTCATTCTCCAGGACTTTTCTAATTTATCCCGTTTATTATCTCAAGCCATCAGAATAGAGGAAATGATTAAGGAAAAAGAGAAGAGGCAGGTTGTTAAGTTCTCTCATGGACAAACTATGATATCAGTGGTAGATGACGTTACGGACAATGAGGAGGAACAATTATTGGAGATGATGGCGGCAGACTAGTAAAAGGTGTATTCTACACTTGTCATTTTTTGAAACCTGGCAATGGTAAGGAAGAAGTTTCCCCAGTAGGGTCATCCACTTATACATTGGATGTATCAAAGGCTGAGCAAATCTTCAATCATATGGTCAAGGACAAACAGATCCGTTTATCTTTTAACCACAAAGTCGTAAGTCCAGAGGAGCTGAAAGGCAAGAAATACTGTAAGTGGCATAATTCATTTTCTCATAATACCAATAGTTGTATTATTTTCAGGAACACAATTTAGAAGGCTTTGCAAGAAGGAATGATGAGATTTGCTAACAAACGTGAAGAAACTCTAGTCGATACAGGCATGTTCCCAGCGACTGATGTAAGTATGGTACAAACATGTAAAAAGGATGTAGAACATGAACCGGGAGATTCTTCCATCAAGAAACAGTTCAAAACCTTGGAAGGGAAAAGAACAACGTTTCAAAGGTTAAACGATTGACCATCAGTTTTCACCCGGCTTACCATTTCGACCTTCGCAGCTCATTTCTATGGAAAATATGAGAGGTTTACAATGTATGTACCTCGTAAGGAGCTAGTCCTCCTGACGTCTCGCCCTCATCTTACAAAAACTCAAAAACAACGGAACAAAGAAAATAGGCTCAGCAAAGACAGACACCTAAAAGATGGCTAGATAAGCAGGTATGTACTTCCCCGAGTCAAAATATGCTTAGATTCTCCCATCACAATTCCGAGCAAGGGTTGAACAAGAAGTAGTAGAGGAAGACTACTATACAACGGAAGAAGCTGTCGTTGAGCTCATTGAGTTCAAGGTGCCATTAGAAGGTATGTTCTTCCCAATTCCAATGGCAAAGTATACCAATTACCTCAAGCCGTTGTATGTTGAGGCGCATATCAACGGAGGACCTTTCTCTCAAGTCTTCCTCGATGGAGGGGTTGTGCTGAACGTAATGCCATTGGTAACCTTAAGGTGTTTGGGTAAGGATAAACACGATTTATCTCCTACAGATATCCAAATGCTTAATTTCACCAGTGACGCAGCCAAAGCAGAAGGGGTCATCACTTTTGAGATAACAGTTGGATCCAGGGTTAGTAAGACTGTTTTCTTTATGATCACGATTAAGCCAGCTTACTTTGTTTCGCTAGGTAGGGATTGGATCCATGCGAACTATTGTGTTCCGTTAATGCTCCACCAAATAATGTTGATTCGGGATGGAGAGCAAGTGCAAAGGTACCAGCCGACCCCAACCCATTCTCAGCAGAAGTGCACATGAACGAGGCTATATTTTACCGCTCTACCTTTGATCCGAGCTAGTACGCTAAGCTCACCATGACTCACAATCAAATTACAACAAAAGGATTGAAAGGTAGACATCTAAAAATAAAGGACCCTGATGTTTGTTATGCACCCACTTTTATCGCTCAAGATCCACTAACGGAGGTAGACATTGGGGAACTTGAAGAAAATAGAACTACAAAGGTAAGTTTATGCTTAGCTTTCGATCAACAGAATGCCTTAACAACTTTGATTCGAAGGTACAAAGATTGTTTTGCATGGGATTACCATGAAATCCAGGATTGGACAGAGGCATTGTGGAGCATTGCTTACCGATTAAGGAAGGTTTTAAGCCCTATAAGCAGCCTGTCTGGTGTTTTAATCCTACACTCCTACCCAGGATCAAAGAGGAAATTAAGAGGTTACTTCGGTATGGTTTCATCCGTACTTGTCGGTATGCAGACTGAGTTTCTAATATTGTGCCCGTTATTAAGAAAAATAGCCATCTGCGGGTTTGTGTTGATTTTAGAAATTTAAATTTGACCACACCAAATGATAAATACACTATGCCAATGGCCAATATGTTGGTAGACTCGATAATAAGAAACTAATTTCTAAGCTTTATGGATGGATACTCCAGTTACAATCAGATTTTTATAGCCGAAGAGGATATATGAAAGATAGCTTTCCAACGTCCATGTTCTATCGGTTTATTTGAATGGCTAGTTATGCCAATTGGTTTGAAGGATGTCGGAGCTACTTTTCAGAGAGCCGTGAACCTTATTTTCCATTATCTCATCGGCAAGACCATAGAAGTTTATATTGATAATTTAGTGGTTAAGTCACCTACTTTCTCACAATACCTAAGGTGGTTGGAGCAAACCTTCCTCCGAATGCGCAAATGCTAGCTAAAAATCAACCCCACCAAGTGTGCTTTTAGAGTTTCAGTTGGAAATTTCCTTGGATTTTTAGTGCATCAAAGAGGAATTGAAGTGGACCATAACAAAATAAGGAATATTCTACAGGTAAGGCCACTGCAGTCCAAAAAAGTGCTCTAAAGTTTCTTAGGGAACATTAATTTCTTGCAACATTTTCTAGCAAATACTGTAGGAAAACAAAAGGCGTTCTCTTCTTTGCTCATTTTAAAGTCATCTCTAGAGTTCATTTGGTAGCCGGAGCACCAGACAGCCTTCGATCAGATCAAGATGGCTTTGTCACAACCACCAATTTTGATGCCACCACGTGATAAGGTATCCTTGAAATTGTACATTTCGATAGCTCAAAAGTCTATCAACTGCCTTCTAGCTCAGGACGATGCATAGGAGATTGAAAGAGCAGTATATTACCTCAGTTGGAACCTGACGGACACCGAGACAAGATATTCTTCCGCTGAGAAGTTATGCTTGTCTTTATATTAATCATGCATGAAGCTAGAGCATTATCTATTGCCTATGGAAGTGCAAGTCTTATGCAAAATTGATCTCGTCAAATACTTGTTAAATCGCCATTTGCTACAAGGACGTTTAATGAAATAGGTTGTTAAGCTACACGCTTTTTCTCTGACTCACTTGCCTTTGAAAGCAACGAAAGAGCAAGCCATAGCTGATTTCTTGGCTGAACATCCATGTTTAGAAGTGCCCAATCCTGAAAAAGAAAAGGCACAGGGATACATTTCATACAAATCATGGACGTTGCAGTTCGATGGGTCTAGCACCCAGTATAAGGCAAGTATGGATTTGATCATCGAAGCCCCTTATGGATGGCAAGAAAGAATTCTGTTTGAGTTAAGAAAAGGGACTTCAAATAATCAGGTAGAATATGATGTCCTCATTTTGGGACTTCGAATCCTGAAAGCTTTGGATGCGCGAGTAGTTAATATAACAGGGGATTCTTAAGTGGTCCTCCGGCAAACTTTGGGTGAGTACAAATGTACTAACCTTGTTTTGTTGGATAAGCTACAGGAAGTAAATGCATTGCTACAATACTTCTTGGAAGTTATCTTGATTCATGTTTCTCAAGTTGAGAACCAGGGGGCAAATGATCTAGCTTAAATGGCTTTAGGTTTCAAGAGAAGAGTCAGGGTAGTAATGTGCCAGTAGATATCGGGAGAAGAACATGAAGAAGACTGCGCGTGCTAATATCGTCTCATATTTACAGAAGCCTACTGGTCAGGCTTTGCAGGAATTAAAATGTAAGGCATTGATCTTTATGTTGATAGGGAACGATCAATTCAGAAGAAGCCATTCAAGAGTTCTATTCAAATATTTGTCAAAGTAAGAAGCATCACAGGCGTTCGTCGAGATGCATAAAGGCCTATATGGTGTTCATCAGGCAGGTCCAAAGTCAAAATGGATACTGCAGCATCATGGATTTTATTGGCCTTCTATGACCACGGATTGTATAGCCTATGTAGTTAGATACGAGGCATGTCAATAGCATGGCCCTTTGATTAACGCGCATTGCACGGACCTGAATTCTATCATCAAGCAATGGCCGTTC
This sequence comes from Voacanga thouarsii, assembly GCA_026120185.1. Lineage (NCBI taxonomy): Eukaryota > Viridiplantae > Streptophyta > Magnoliopsida > Gentianales > Apocynaceae > Voacanga > Voacanga thouarsii. Next base: position 763,373 of record JANUWF010000528.1, on the reverse strand, counting down.
AGGGGATTGGGCTTTAGATGTCATCGGCAAGATTCACCCGCCATCGACTAAAGGGCACACCTTCATTTTAGTGACAACGAATTATTTCACCAAGTGGGTAGATGCACAAGCTCTTACTAGTGTAACCCAGTCTAACGTTATCACCTTTCTTTATTCTTTTTCGATTCGACATACCTAAAACAATAACGGTTAACCAAGGAACTATGTTCACGGGAGATAAGGTACGCAACTTTTTAACTCAATTCAAAGTTAAATTATTACATTCATCTCTTCACTATGCACATGCCAATGGTCAAGCTGAAGCTACAAACAAGACCTTGATTAGCATGAGTCGTAAGTCATTGGAAGATAATCCCAGAAGATGGCACGAAACACTTCAAGAGATTCTGTAGACGTATCGAAATGCTTTCAAACCTGCTATAAGTTTCACGCCATTTAGGCTGACATATGGACAAGATGTGATGTTACCCACTGAGTTATCACTATGATCGACATGAATAGCTTACCAACACTGTTTGTTTGTTGAGGACTCCAAACTGGCTTTGGTTATGAGTTTGGATCAAGCCGAAGAGGACCGATGGGTAGCATTAGAAAACATCAGAAGGCTTAAGGAGAAGGTAGCAAGAGCCTATAATCGGAAAGTGTAGGGAAGAAGTTTTTAAGAAGGAGATATGGTTTGGAAAACTATACTACCAGTTGCACCAAAAAACTCACGCTGTGGTAAGTGGTCCACTTCATAGGAAGGACCTTTTTTTGTTACACAGGTTTTCGATAGAGGGGCTTATCGGTTGATGACACTTGATAGGAAAGAAGTAAATAACGCCATAAACAAAAAGTATTTAAAAAATTTATATCATACATTCTGGGAGGGAACCATGGTAGGAGAAGGGTAAGGAAAAAGAGAGGAAAAAAAAATAACAGAAGAAAAAGAGAGGAAAAAAAAAAGAATATTTGCATTCATGAGAAGTAGCTGATCACAAAAAAAAAAAAGCTTATCAAATGGCTTTTACATTTGAGATTAAGCTAGAAAGAAACGAAAAGAAAAAAAGAACAAGTCAATTCTCCTTATAAGGAGTGCGAGGCGTCTCAGTCGGCTGAGCAAACGGAACTATGGCAAGCCGATTTAGGTCTTCCTCAGGCAAAATGATCGCTGATGGGGTTCTCTTGTCCTCCTCCGTTTGGACGGTCGTGTCTTCTTGGGTCGCTTCTAGATCAGCAGCTGTTTCTTCTGTTGGAGGTGGACGAGTTTCGGCATCCCCATTTTGAGTGCTCGATGGACCAGCCTCATTGGGATGACGTAAAATGGTGGTCAAGTAAGATTGGAAGTTGTCCCACGAAGATTGCATGTCGTTAAGTAGTTTGTCCGAATGCTACAGTTCCATTTGAAGCAGGTCTTCCTCTACTTCTAGCATGGGCAACTTATCCCGGAATCTGGCTGTTGATTCTTCTATTGAGGAGGCCGTTTGCTGACAGACGCTCTCGGTCTCAAGTTTTTCATCTAGAGCCCACCTTTTAAAATCTAACTCTGCCTAGAGTTCTCGCAATTGTTTCTCAATCCTTCAATTCTTTCAACTCTTTCAGAAATCTCAGCTTGAAGAACAATTAGGCGGCTAGAGGCTTCTTAACGATGTGACTGCAGAAAAGCTTCCTATTCTCGGAGCGCCTCCAAAGCTTTGAGTTGACGTGAGCTTGGTCCCTCCTGTTTTGGGTATCGGAGAGGAAGCATTAGATAAACCTCATATGCCCAAGGTAATCAGCCGATAGACATTTCAATTCAATAGGGATATCAACATCGACTGATTGCGCAAGTAGCAAGAGGGCTCGGCTGATTGCATCCCGAGAAGATTAGCTGGTCGATAAGTTGGCTCCAATGAGGCCACGCAGAAGCTCTAGTGCAGCGGCCACACAGTTGTTATGTACTAAGAGCACTATTAAAAATTCAGGCAAATATGATGGCCAGAAAATCATCGTATTTGAGAAAATACTGTCGTTTTTGCTATATATGACAGTCAAACGATGGTTTTTTGACCGTCGTATATAATGCCGTCATTTTTATTAAAAATGGCTGAAAACCCATCATATTTAGCTAATGCGACGGTGTAAATACAATGGTCAGGGAAAAGTGTCGCATTACTCACCGGAATTGAGATTCTGCAAACTGTTATATTTGGTGAAAAAATCGTAGCAATTGTTCCGTAAATATGAAGGCTTTAAACCGTTGCAAATACTTATTATTTGTGACAGTTATTTGAAATGGCCCTAACCGTCACAATTGCTGAGTATTTGCGACGGTATCCAACCGTCGTAATTATAACCGTGGCAATAAATCTTGGAATAATTGCAACCATTAATAAAAATAATGGCTTCGACCGTTGTATTTGTTCTGTTAAGCCATAACAAAATGCGACCGTTTGTGACCGTCGCTTTTGATAAGCAAATACGATGGTATTGTGACCATCACATTTGCTAAGCAAATATGACGGTCTTGATTAATTTTTTTTTAAAAAAATAATTGATTGAAATTTAGGCCTATCCAGCTACAATTTCAAACTAAATACAATCCATTCAACACCAATCAAAATAAAACACAATTTGCTTAATGCCAAACAAATCAAAATCAATATCTTGAACATTGAAATCAAAATAACCCTTAAACTCTACAAGAGAAGTAATACTACATATATAATAAGTAGGAAATGCCAAGAAATCTATTAAAAATAGTAGTACATGTAAGACAAGAAACAAAATTAAGTACGTCAGTCCTTCCCGATCTTATTTTTTCCCCTTCCTTCTTCTCTCTTCCCGGTATTATCTTTTCTCCTTCCTCCTTAGCTCTTCCTCTCCTCAGTCTCGACAAAATATTAGTTTTTACCCAACATAACTTAAGGTCAGTGGGTTAGGCTTTAGAACATCTCCTTACTTGCACAATACACAAATCGGAGATCAGTCTCAATAATGAAATGATTCCAATAAATAGAAAACTTTCGCATCATCTTTAAAAAAATAATGTACAAGTATAAACTTAGAATATTAAAATGTAGACATATACCGACATAAATTTTCTAAACTATGAAACAAATGTGCATATTCTGCAACAAAACCCAATTATATTTAAAGTCACAACAATACAAAAATGCTAAGGCAGTGAAATTAAAATATTTTGCGCACTAATGTGGCTCTAATAAAAGACAAGGCAGCACAATTAAAATATTTTATGTAAAATGAGCAAACCAATCGTCTTTCCCCTTTCTCTTTATCCCTTTTTGCAACTTTAAAGTCACAACAATAGAAAAATGTCAAGGTAATGCAATTAAAATATTTTGGGCACTAATGTGGCTCAAATAAAAGATAAGGCAGCAAAATTAAAATATTTTATGTAAAATGAGAAAACCAATCATCTTTTCCCCTTCCTCCTTGTCCCTTTCTACAACAAAATTGAAGTATTTTTAAAGTCACAACAATAGAAAATGTCAAGGCAGTGCAATTAAAATATTCCGCGCACTAATGTGACTCCAATAAAAGATAAGGCAGCGAAATTAAAATATTTTATGTAAAATGAGCAAACCAATCATCTTTTCCCCTTCCTCCTTGTCCTTTTCTGCAACAAAACCGAAGTTTTATTAAAGTCACAACAACAGAAAAATGTCAAGGCAGTGCAATTAAAATATTTTAGGCACTAACGTGGCTCCAATAAAAGACAAGGCAGTACAATTAAAATATTTTATATAAAATGAGCAAACTAATCATCTATTCCCCTTCCTCCTTGTCCCTTTCTGTAACAAAACCCAATTATATTTAAGGTCAGAACAACAGAAAAATGTCAAGGCAGTGTAATTAAAATATTTTGCACACATCTACCTTTTCCTCTTCCTCCTTGTCCTTTTCTCTCCTTAGTCATCCCTCCATAATTAAAATATTTTGCAAACCAATCGTCTTTTCCCCTTTCTCCTTGTCCCTTTCTCTTCTTAGTCACCCCCCCCCCGTCATCTACCTTTTCCCCTTCTTCCTTGTCTCTTTCTCTCCTCAGTTCTCCTTCCCCTCTTCCCATATAGAACCTGTCATTTACCCCTTCCTCTTCCTCTTGCCTCTTTCTCTTCTCAGTCATCCCTCCCCTCTTCCTGTATAGATATATATATCCCTTAGTTATCAGTCATTAGTCATCCCTTAGTCTCTGTCTCTCCTCAGTCATCCCTCCCCTCTTCCTGCACAGATATATATATATATCCCTTTCTAAAAAATGGATAGTTGTAATTCGTTTGAGAGGTGGTCAAATTTTGAATTAGTTTCCAAAGAAGAAGATTTTGATGTACTTTCCTTTCTAATCCAACCATTTCCTCTTGATCTGCCCGTTCAAGAGACTGCTCATTTGGATTTTCAATTTGATCTGCCCATTCAAGAGACTTCTTTTGATGTTTTTCCTCTGATAGAGGATATGCTTGTGCATGATCCTTTCTACTCTGTAATAGATTTTGAACAAAGTTAGAATATGGTTCATGAAATGTATCTTGAAGGTATCACTTCAGACGAAATTCCTGTGGAGAAGAAGATAATCAGGAGGCAAAGAAAGGAGAAGGGCAGTAGCTCCAAGACATTATCAAGAGTAACTATTGCGAAGTATTTTTACATGCCACTCACTCGGGCGGCTAAAGAACTAAATGTTGGCCTAACCATTCTCAAGAGAAGATATAGAGAGTTGGGAATTCGTCGATGGTCTCACAGCAAGTTGATGAGCTTGGAGACCCTAATCAAGAAAGTTAAAGTTCTCTCTCATACACACTTGTAAATAAATTAATTATATGCTCTCAAGATAACAAAGAACTAATAATTTGAGACTATGCCTTTGGATTTATAGCAGATGCGAAATGAAGAAAGAGGATGACATATGGCTGAGAAGAACTTGAGAAAAGCCATTGAGATACTGGAACATGAGAAGAAATTGATGTAAGAAATCCCTAATACGCAGTTAGAGGACCGAACTAAAAGACTGAGATAAGCATACTTCAAGGCTAACTATAAGAAGAAAAAACTAAATCATGTTTAAGATTACTGCTAGGTGTTTTAGGCATCCCTTCAACCCAGCTATTCCATAACCGTTTTGTCTTACCTTTTGCTTTATCATCAAAGTGGTTGAAAAAAAGTAAATTGTAATATAAAAGTAATATGTTTATATATGGAGCACCATACTTCAATAACACTACAGTTCCCTTTCACTAATAATCACAATATTAACACCAAATCTCCACATCAACTTTTCAATACCCCAACAATTCCACACATCAACATCCAACAATTCAACAACACAAGAATTTCCAAAAAAAATATGCTCCAAAAATGTGCATAGAAATATAAAAATAATTTCAAACTCACATAACATACAAAAAAATGGACGAGTATGAACAAACAAAACACATTTTTTGAGCATATGAAGAATAGAATAATATATAACTATATCATCACAATGAATATGAAGAATAGAATAATATATACCTATATCATCACAATGCATAAGAAGAATATAGTACTATATAGTTATACCATCACAAGAATACATTTAGAATGGTAGAAGTGGAGTTGCTAGTATATCAGGCCACAAGTAGTGTGCAAATGGTACTAAACGGGAATGATTGATTTTGAGCATGTAATGAGATTTTGTGCAGTTTCTGTTTCTTCTCCCTTTGAGCATGTAAAGTTAGAAGCGTTAAACTACTATTATACCCAAAAAGTAGCATATCCACTACACCAACCTCACTTTAGTAATATATTAAGGTTATATAATAATAGATTACATTACACCACCCATCACCTACACATATATACTCACGTGAATGGACTATCTCCCACTCATTCAACAAATCAACAAGTAATATGCTCATCAACAAGTAAGGCTCACTGATTTATCTTCCTTGTAGAACATAACGACTTGAAGCAAATGGTAGCTAGAGTTGTTGAAAGAATTGCCAGAAGAATTACATCGGATAGCTAGCACTTTACTTAGAGGGAGCCGGCACCTGGCAGGTTCACAGTTTGTTCTTCCGGATTAATTAGTCCAACAACAATAAGATTCCAAAGGCTACAAATCATCAATCAACACCTCAATATACATTTCTCCAAGGAGAGATGCTTAGGTGTGGCTGTGTCCCCGATGTTAAGGTTAGCTATGATGATAAATGTATCAATCTCAATTCATGTCTTTTATTTACTTGTGAACACTTGGCAGGATGGACTACATTTGTTACCAGTCTCTTTGGCTTTTGGCTTTTAGCTTTTAGCTTGTCCACAAGTCACGACCATGACAAGAAATAGCAGACATGGGCTTGATTGTTCTTATGGGGGCAATTTATCTTCTTACATTAATGCGTAGGAGAGGACAAATGCAAGAGAAAAAAACAAAAACCACTTCAACAGAAAGCTATTAAAGATCAATTACCAAGAAACCGATCCATTAAAGATCTAGATAAGACAGTACACAGTTTGAAATTTCAAGAAAATCAAGAGACAGGGGAGGAGGAGGAGGAGGAGAAGGGAAAAAAAACCTGGTGAAATCCGATCTCCTTAGTGAGGGGGACGCTAAGTTTAGACATACAGGCTTGAATTTTATCATTGGAGCCATACAACTCGGGATGCCTCTGCATGCACCTATCTTGCGTCTTCTCCAGAGTTGTTACCAATGGATAGCTAATTGCAAAGCCCGCTCTTCCATAAGCTATGCTATAAGAAAATTTGATATTCTGCAAATGACTTTCCGATATACTCCCAATGTAATAAAACAGGTTATGGTCGTATTGTACTAAAACCTTAACAAGATTATTGGGAACAAAGAAGGTGTCATCATTTGCCTTTACAATCCATCTCACATCCTCCAAACTAAGCCTCACAGTCTTAGACACTATCCGTGACAATCGTAAAGCTGATTGATCGTTTTTCTTGTTTGTGTATAGAAATTTTGATGTATCACTAGAAACCTTCAATGATGGAACAGAATTATCATTGTTGCTATATTTTGCTACACTCTTATCAAACCACGCAAAACCTCTCATGTCTTCTGGCCTCCACCATAATTTTATCAACTTGGCACATCGGATAGCTAGCACTTCTAGGAGATCCTGATCGACCCTTTTATTCGGCCTTGACACAGGCTCCTCAACTGAGTTCAAGCTGTAGTGGCCTCCACTGCTACCTTTGCCTCCACTACCAAGCGTTAGCCGAAGATCATCACACTCTTCATCCACATGGACTGCCAAAGGGGGGGAGAGGGCAGGAGGGGGAAGGGGTCAATGGCAGGGGGGCTGCTGTGGGTGGTTGAAGAAGGAAGAAGAAGAAGACAGAGGAAGAAGCACAGTACACTTTCTATTGGAATCTAAAGTTTGGTTAAGGCGAAGAATGTTGTTTTCGTACAGCTTCAAACTATCATCTCGAAACTTTTTCTTTTTCTTTTTCAAATGGAGATGGAAAGCGTGAGAGAAAGGTATCGGTGGAGAAGAAGAGGGAGAGGGAAAAGAGAAGAAGGCACAAAGGAAGCATTCTCGAACGAAGTGGCTGGCTACTGGGCGAAAACAGAGAGCATGATTGAAGGTAAGATTCGGACAAAGAAAGCAGTTACTATTGTTGGAATCAATAGACAAATTGAACTGCGATTACTATTGTCAAATTCGGACAAAGTAGACAAATTATCTTGTAGGTCCCATAGTGGAATCAAAAGACAGAAAGCGGTACCACATATAATGCTTAGATGAATTTGAATTTGCACGTGGAAGAAGAGACAAAAATTATGCTATTGGTTAATAGCCAAGAACATGAAATCATTATCCAATAATACACAACTATTGCTATAAATGTTGAAAATAGTTGCTATCCAAGAACATGAAACCATTGCTATAAATGTTGAAAATTTTAATTAATGAATTAATTTTAAAAAAACTAAAAAAAAAAAACCCTTGCGAGGATCGAAATATTATTGGACAAGTATGATAGAAAATACAAGTTAATATATGGGAATAATTAATAATAATTAAAAAAAATACTACAAAATGATTCCGGTGGGAATTGAACTACTATTAGAAAAGTATGACGAAAAATACAAGATAATATATAGGAATTAAAAATAAAAACCAAGCCCCCAGCGAGGATCGAACTCGGAAACTTTCGCTATGCCAATTGCGTGCACTATATAGCCAAGAATTTACATATATGTAATCTACATATATGTATATATATATATATATATATATATATATATATATATATATATTAAAACTTTAAACTTAGTTAAATAAAAATAATAATATTAAAATAAATTCAGGATGATTTTGAAAAAATTAAATATAAGATAATGAATTTTAATAATATTAGTCATAATATATATACATATATATAAATATATAATATAATACACACAAACATACACACACACATATATATTATATACATATATATATGTATATATATACACATACATATATAACAAACAAAAGCAACAAAGAAAAAAGAAAATCGGTGGGAAACAAACACTATTAGACAAATTGAAGAAGACAAATGAACTAAATGCATTAGGATACGATATATCTAGCAATAAAGTTCTACTATTTTTTTTATAACTTTTTTTCCAATCACTATTAGAAAATTATAAACATATGAAAATAAGTAATGCAAGTGACGTAAATTGAAGGAATATTTTTAAATCAACAAGCTATTGTATGAAACTTTTAAAGAAAAAGATTAAATTGCTTTAATTAGAAATTATAAAATTACTTTAAAAATTAAGAATGTTATAATTTAATAAAATAATAAATGATAAAAGTCAATTAAAAAAACAATGAACATATATTTGATTTCTCTAGATAATAGATAATTTAAAAAATAATTAAAAACCACAAATATTTTAAGAAGAAAAGAATACTTAAATAAAAAAAAATGCTTGGTGAAGGGCCTTATCAATATTATAGCATATAAGTGATCTGTACGTATCCTAAATATATCTTAAAATAGCATATCCTAAAATTTGGATTTTGCATAAATTTATTTAGTTCAATCGGGTAATTATAGTTTTTTCCTCAAATTATTTTTGATATATTATGTTAGTTCTCAAATATTTTGTTGATCTATTTCTAGTAACTCATGCTAGAGAGAAAGGAGAAAGTTGAGGAGAAATAGAAGGAGAAAATAAAATAAAAAATGTGCTAAAAATGTCACATAATTTTTTGGAAATCTTTGCGATGGATTTTTCACTTTCAAAATTAGTGTCACGTATTGAGAATATATGCAAAAATATTATTATTTTATTCCTTAATTTTTTAATAAACCATAATTTTACCATAATTTTTTAATGCATAATATCTCTTCAACAACGTATTTGTATGGTAACGAAATATTAATGATATATTTATTAACGAAAATAATTATAAGTTTTATTTCATTTATTATGTAATAATTATTTAAATTTAACATAAATGGTAACAAAATATATAGATAGAATGTCTATATATATAATTAAATGTAATAATCAAAAGATAGGATACTCTAGCTAGGTATATATGTACACACATATGTATGTTCGTAATTAAAAAATTATTTATGTTATATAATATATTAATCTAATACTCACTATCTAATAAGGATATATTATACTGTATATAAACAATATGTGTGTGTGTGTGTGTGTGTGTGTGTGTGTGTGTCTTAGAATAACTAATTATAATAATTAAAATGAAATTCAAGCTCTTTAATATCAATATATGAAAACTTAAGATGTAAACAAAAATGTATTTGAAAAATCAATGATATAACAATTACATGTATTTATAAAGTTAAAATAAGTTTAGTGACCAAATTTGAAGGTCATTCGTATTATTTTATCACATTTGTATAGTAATATCTATAAAATAGAAAGATATCTTAGTATTTACAAATATAAAGATATCAAATTAATGATCCAACCATTAAATTTATTGTAATTATTACTAATAGTATTGTGACTAAATTTGAAAATAATCAGATAAATTTTAAAATAATTTTGAGAGGCCTTGTTATAACTAGACTAAAAACGACGGTTACAATAAACTATCGTATTTGGTCTACTCTATTACAACGGTTACAATAAACCGTCATATTTGGTCTATCTATTGTGACGGTTACAATAAACCGTCGTATTTGACCTACACTATTGCGACAATTACAATAAACCGTAGTATTTGGTATACTCTATTGCAACGGTTAAAATAAAGTGTCGTATTTGGCCTACTGTATTGCAACGGTTAAAATAAACCGTCGTATTTGGCCTACTCTATTACGACGATTATAATAAACCGTCATATTTGGCCTACTCTATTACGACAGTTTGTATAAATCGTCCCATTTGGTCACCAAATACGACGGTTGTCATTAGACCCTCGTATTAGGTCTATCTATTGCAATGGTTTCAAAACCGTCGTATAAAGTAACCTATTGCGACGATTTTTTACCGTCGTATTTGTCTTCGTCGTATTTACCCCATTTTTTTGTACTGGAGGGGGCAGCTCCCTTAGGAGGCTCCATCTAAGGGGGTTTGGAGGCCGTTTTCGCAGGAGATGAAACAGGCTTGTCGACTGCCACTTGCTTTGAGGTGGGCAACAGCCGATGAAGGTGAAGCAGCCAAAGTTCCTTCATCGGCCGTTGTTAGTTTTGTTGGTGACAAGGGGGGCATGGCTGTCGATGATTCTGAGAAAGAGTTAGATATAACCAGCTGGTTGGGCTTCTGTTTCTACGAAGGAAAGGAGTATGAGGTTAGCTTTGAGTCAAGAATTAAAGAATATTAGGGAAAAAAGATGTTTAACACAGATCCAAACCTTGGCGATTGTCGAAGTATGGATGGCCTTCCGCCTTTTTGATCACCTAAGTAGAGGGAGGATGGTTTTTTCTTCTTCTTCTTCCTCATCGACAGGTAGAAGAATGGGGGCTTTCCTCACTAGCGGCATCCGGAATAACGGTGCGGCGATCAGACTAGCAGATACCTTGCTTGTTTACTTTTCTTTGGCAATGACATTTTCACCACCGCTAATGCCAACCCAGCCAGTCGAAGCAACCACGTCTCCGTAGGGGTTGAGAAGAGCAGCTCACTTAGCAGCCGCCACCATAGGTTGAAGTTAGGTCCGATCTCCGTGACGACCTAAAAGCGATGGTACTCAAAAGAACAAAGAATGGTTAGAGTCCTATCAGCTAAAGTATGCACATCTCCAACCGATAAGACAGGTATGACGTTATAAGATGATATATGACTAGAATTTGTAGGGATGTCCTGAATCAACCTAAATTGCCAAGAAAAAGAATGAAGGTTGTACTGCTCATAGGAGGTTTCGGCACTTCTGGTGCTTGGCTTGGCCCCTAACAGGAGCTCCCTGGGACACAACATTTTCACCTAGATGCATCGACAAGTTTCATGAACTAGATGGGGCAATTCTCCCGAGCAGAGTAGGGGAAAAAATAAGGTATGCTTTGGAGGCGATTCTAATGAAAGTAAGACACAATGATGCCGGCAAAAGATCTGTTCACAGGGGTCTTTAATAGCCGATAACCCCTGGCCTGGTTGGCAGAGTCTGTAGAATCCCCAAGGAGATTGTTAACTCCAAATTGGGAAATGTACTGGTAGAGCCACAGTTACATGACCCAGAGGAGGCTGCCTAGGTTGGTTGGGTCACTCCCAACTGATAGGGTCAAAGTTATTTAATTCATCAGCCAATAGACTAAGGCAAGTACCAAGGAGGCCAAGTCGCAGCGCCTTTTCTTTCTCAACATAGCTAATACGTAGTATCGATATTCATTGATTATCCCTGCCAAATGCGAGCAGAGAACATATTTGTAGAGCCACAACCATAGAAAGGAGGTTTGTTCTTGCTCTGACAGAACGCTGCCTATGCCCCTTTAGGTGACCATGAAATTGCTATAGAAGGTAGTAGATTTGTCCAGGTAGGCTTCAACTACAGGCAAACTCTTGTCATCATGCAGGCTAGGTATTTCATTGCCATTACATCGGAGACCCAGGATGGTGCAGATGTATAAGATGGTCAGAGAGAGCATGCCATAAGGAAAAATGAAGCCGTTGATGGCCAGAGACCAGAACGGCAGAACAACAGCAAAAAGATTGCGGTCAAACGCCATGTCAAAGTCGGACATCATAATGGCATTGCGAATGCCCCACTAATCCCAAAGGATGCCGAAAGTAGCATGGCAATGATCACACTACTCTCTATAATTTTTCAGGGGATGCAGCCAATGACGGAAAGAAAATGGCAGATCGACCATGGAAAAATTGTCCCGATTCAACGGAAGGACAAAACCCTCTGGATGGGCAAACCATAAGTGATCGATGGTGACTTCTGCTTGTAGTAACCGAGGACCCAAGGCGTACAGGTTAGCCTCAGCTTGAATCAGAACCATAAGGGTATGATCAATCGGAGTAGCTATGGAAACTCAAAGATTGTTAATAAAAAGAAATGCAGGGAGTGCTGTTGGATTTTACAAGAAAGATAGAAGTTTGATCAAGATAGAGTTGTTTCAGAAGAAGTATTTCATACCGGTGAAGGAGAAGTAATGGGGACCACAGTTATTTAAAGAAAAATTCAAAGACTAGCCATTCGCAGGCTTCGAAGCCGAGGAGTTGGAAACCTTCTACAATGATCAGGAGTTAGAAAAAGAACAACTATAAATTAAAAGAGGCACAATTCCCGTCGCTTCACCTGTTCGCACCATCAAAGCAACTCGGGGAGGCATATGTAGACGTTATCTTTAGCCGATCCATTGCAATGGTAACTTTGAGTCAAAACCGATATGAATTTTGCTAAGCCGATGATGACGTCAAGAAATTCTTCAGCCGATATACTCGGTTAACATCGAAACCAGGAGCTGATGAATCGTTCCCCTGTATCTCGGAACGATCGGCAAAACACTACTATTCCTAACCGCCAAGGACAAGCCAAGAAGCGAGATTTTCTCCACGTTAGGATAGTCAGCAACCCTGCCACAACAAGCATAAAATAGGTAAGGATTCCTAGAACGACGACAACCTAACAAACACATCTACAAGACTATCAATTTTCTAGTGTTCAATTCATTTTTCTGCATTTTCTTTGTCTTCATCTTTGTTTACAGCTTTGTTTACAGCTTTATTTAGATTTTTTCCGAAGCTTTCCTTTATTGCTTTATTCTAGTTTTTCATTTTTATTTCACTTTGGTTTAAAATTTCAATACTTTTATATTCACTCTCTTTATCAAAATCAATCGAAATATACTGTTTTCAGTCCTAATTAGCTGTCGCATGCAATATTCCTACTTTCTTAGACCCTTTCAATAGTAAGTTCAAGGAACCCACGTCTTTTAAAAGGTCCAACTCACATATTCATCTTTCCATCGGGCTGTTTATGTTCATTGGAAGAGTGGCCGATTACCAATCGCATCGGCTCCCCTTTTGTAAAACAACAATTAGTATTATTGGTTTTGCTAGTACGCTTCGTTTCATGCATATTGTTGTTGAGGAGACGTTTGTTAGTTTTCTCGGCATGTAATTAAATTACGCAACGGAAATAAAACCCGAGGTAACCTGTCGAAGATCACTTATATGTGAAGAACAAATCATAAGAAAGAGGAAAAATACCTTTGGTGTTGTCTCTTATGTTTAAAATTTTTCTCCTGGATATTGAAGGCGCGATCCAGCAACCCCACAATCCTGAACAAGCAGAATAATCTTTTCTTGCACATTCAACCCAAGCCACTGCAAACCAAATTTAGGCTTGCCTGCAATGGAAATCCACATAAGGATACAAAGACCAGAACCACCTAATTCTGGTGCTAGTAATAGGCGGCTAGGGTTTTGTGAAGAAGAAGAAGAAGAAGAAGAAGAAGAAGAAGAAGAAGACAGAAGAAGAAGATTACGCTTCTCTTTTTATGAAAGATCAATAATCCACACGAAAACTACAACTTCTTTTATCTAATATAACACCGTGCATTTTTCCAGAATCCTAAACAATTTGGGATTTTATAATTATTATTCGAATCCATAAGTTCTCATAATTATATTTTGGCCCTTAAATTTTTACTATTTATAATTTGGCCACAGAAACTTCTTGTTCTCGCAATTAACTCTATTATGTTATTAAATAACATTTCGAATCCTTAATTTTCTATTGTGTGTGACCTATTAGGTTTCCTAATCTATTGGTAGCGCAATATAAATTAATCTAAACATCTTTAGGATTAATAATCCATGATAATTGGAATTAACCTATTAATTCTAATTAGGATTAATTTATTAACTCTCTAATTAATAAATTCAAATTAAGCAAATCATGAGTGGCACCTAGTAGTACATTATGACCATCCAAAAGTTCAGAAAGTCAAGTGACTTGACTTAAACCTTTCAATAGTAAACAACAGTGCAACAAACGTCTTCATCATACAATATCTCATTCGATTTAGAATACGAAAATAGTTCCAACTCCATCCAGAATATTAATTAATTATGGCTTGGGTATTTTAGTACTTGTTCTTGGAATCCATTATTCACTATGAGTATCAATTGGAACTATTTCCAATACACAATCGCCTTGGTCAATGATTTCTTGTGTAGTGATTCCTACAAGTGGCTGTGAGATATTTGCCTATATTATTAAGAGTGGTGAATCCTTTATTGATTCCCTCAACTACTTTCGTTTACTTTATGTTGTACCCATTGTTTTTTAGACTGGACTAGACCGGTCGGTCGGACCGTGAACCAGTCACCAAACTAGTTCGATCATCTCCTTTAAACCGTGATTCTAAAAAATTCTTATATTTTGTGCAAATTGGTTTGGACCGGTCGGTCCAACCAAATTGAACCATTCCCTCTTTTTTTTTTTTGTGGCTAAATAAGATAATATATTCATAGGAAAGAAATAAGTTGCACAAATGGACTAAATAGTCTATAGTAATAGAGAAAATACCACAATTTTCTTCTAATTTCGTTATTTATGTATTTATGAATTTGAATTATACTATATTATTGATCAATTTTATTTTTAAAAGTAATTATATTTTTAATTTTTAAATTATAATATTACCAGATTAATTACGGTTCAATTGCGGTCCAATTACGGTTAGACTATTGAACTGTGAACCAGTAAATTTTTCGGTTTGATGTCCGGTCCGATTATAAAAACATTGGTTGTACCCAATATCCATTCCATAGGCAATTTTATCAAGACTCTAGAAATTAGAATCAAAGTACAACGTTTAGCAAATAAAGTACCTTAGAGATCTCAAGTCTAAGGATACTTGCACATTTGCTATAATAAGATTCTATAACTGGTACTAAATAATTATCAATGTGATTATCTCAAGTTAGGTCATCTAATGTACTTGTTCAAGTAACAAGCATCCACATGTTAACTTTAAGTATCACAATACTCACGGACGTGAGAACCAGCGTCTGATCAAATTAGGAAGTATAACATGTGTTAGTCTTAACGCATTAATAATGCTCTATCTCATTAATACTATGACTAAGGATGATTTAAGTACAAACACTATACAATGTAGTAAAAACCTCACATCATGATCTCTATCATAATTTCATTAATACAATATAGTATTTGAGACTTTATCTAATAGTTATTTTCACACCAAAGTATAAATAAAATAAATTAAAAAATAAAAAATATTTTATATTATTCAATAAATATACAATAAACAGAATAAATAATAGAGACATAACACTAACTATGCCCCCTATATATGAATTTGACCACAAAAGGAGCTTATACAATCCCACAGGCATAGTGAATTTGCTTATTTAGTAGGAATTATAATAATTATAATAAGGTTGCTCATCTTTTCCAAAAGCAAACTCTTTGATTGCATAACTGTCATGTTTGATTGGGCCCACTCAGGGTTAAATTGGAAGTAAGGAGACAAAGTATATATTAACAAAATAATATTATAAACTTTTAAAAAAATTTGAACATAAAAAGTAAAAATTTAAAAGAATTTTTAAAAGTTAAATATGAAATTTGGTCGTAAATTCAAATTAATTAAATTCTTTGTTTCTCAATAAAAAAAAGAAGGTAATAGAGGAAGACTCGTTGAAATTGTCATATATGCAGCATGTAGCTGCACCCGGGTGCTTTCCAACGTGGAGGAATAAAGACTAAACTACTACTATTATCGTAAAATTTTTTAGTTGTATTATGAAATCAAATTAATTAATATGAATTATTTTAGTAAGTTAATTTCTATATTGTCAAATTAATTTTTACCTAAATATGGTAAATAAAATTCTTTTGGTTATGAAATATGTATTAAGTCCAAGATGTTCAGCATGAGAAAAGTAGCTCCCATGCAAAACGAAACTAAAAGTGGCGAAAGAAAAAACTTTTTTAGCCTTTGGATTCAACCTTTTGTAATGCTAAATGTCAAAAAATGGAATATATGGAATCAATCACGAAGATGGGACAGTCTCGTTTCAATAAGATAATTTTATGCTTTTAAGTGAATTGAGATTTTCTAATCTCATTTTAAATTAAAATTTTATTTTAATTTAAATATATTATTATTTTTCAAAAACTATTATTTATTCAAGACATATCATATTCTCCATTCTACTTGACTTTATATATTTAATAATTTTTTAAAAAACTCATCTCAAATCAATTCTTATCTAGCTATAAAAATGTCTCTTTTCAACATAACTAATCATAGACCAACAAGCTAAAATAATTTCAACAATTGAATTAACTATCTATTGAACACTAGCAACTAAGGCCAATCTTCTAACTAAATGTAATATCTCGACTATGCATTACACATTTTTGAAAAGCAAAGCACCATAACAAATTTATATTGCGGATTGACCTCACCAATTCTTTAACAGGTAAAGTTTCTAACTCAAGATGACATATAATTTTTTTTAAATTTATTCGTTTTAGTAGGAATAGCTAGTGAAGAACCAAGAAAGTGAATTACAGAATAGGTGCATGAAAAGTATTCTTTATAAAGTGATTTATTTTAAATAGTTTCGTAAATTTTTTAATTTTTAATATATAAAAACTTAAATCAAACTCACAATTTATGACGTAATTAAAAATATTTTTAATAAAATGAACGATTATTTTGTTACAATTTACCCCTTAATTCTTTGGACTTCCGACCATTATTATTACCTTTGGTAATGTGCAAATATCACAATAAATAAATAAAAAATTAATAATGTAAAATTAAAAATGTGTAAAGTTAAGAGGTAAAGTCTTTAGGGTTTGACACATTAGCTTTATTAGATTAATTGGGCAATGTTTATGTGACACATCAGTATTGGGGTTTGGTTTGTATTTATGGTAAAATGACTGGACCAGATAAGTACTTTAATTTTGTTCTTCAAGTTTACTCTTAGGTGAGATGATTAGGTATGGATTTAGGGTTAAGTGCTATTGGTTTGAATAACAGATTTTGTTGTAGATGTTTATGCTTTGGGTATGTTACTTGAGAATATTTTTTAGATTAGTAATAGAAGATTCTTTATAAGGTAGAACCAACAGTATTTATAAGTAATTTGTGGATTACTGTAGTTTTTGGGAATTGATTGAGGCTGACTGTCCAGATTCACAAATAAACGTTTAAATATTTTAGGGTTCAAAACACGACATCCCAAGAATGCGGTTGAGATCACTGCTGAGGAAGAGGAAAAGACACTCTATTCTTCCACACGAGATTGCATTGGAGCTCTCGAACTTCTATGGAAGATGGACCACCTTCCAGCCGCTTGCCCTAACCTAAAAACTTAGAGTCTACCCCCGCTGCCTGCCATCCAGGGTAGTGCCAATGGAAGTGGTTGTCAGGTGCACTGTGCTGGTTGCAAGATGATCTTGACTGTGGCCGGTGGACTCATCACCACCGTTGCCACCGCCAAAGTTCCAATTCTTACCAATTCCACCCTTAGGAAATCCAAGCTCTTCCATCGGGATAGTGTTCTGCAACCAATCTCTGACATAACTCCTACAATTCGCCATTGAAGTTAACAAAATAGCGTTGTCCTCTTCCTCCGATATTTTAGCTAGAAAAGATCGCGATCTGAGTTTACTCAAACTCTTAGCTCTACCAGATAACTTGATCTCTGAACGGATCACGTTCAGTGTCGATTACACCCGACAAATGTTACGGCAACCCATTTCCATCTGCAAACAAAAGCTTGGTGAGGAATAAGCACGGTTCTTCTCGCCGACGCCTGATTCATGAAGCGACGACACTGACACAGAAAGCCTAGGTGAAGACGGCACATTCCAAGGTTTTTCCAGTTTACTCTTTTATTTCAATTGTTGTTTTGATATCAAATTTTTCTTTATTTGAAGGATTTTTTGAATGCAAACGATCACATACAGGAACCAAACAAGAGAGAAAGCTTATCACCGATGATCTCCATGGGATTATTTCCTGGCTTGCCTTGCTCTCATGTTAGCTTCCTTTGAAGCTCTTTATCTTTAATCCTCTGATTCTGTGACTTTCGTTTCATTTACTTTTGCTCATTGACCAACCTTTTCTCCTAAAAAGCCCAAACAGAAGGTGTTTGCAGAAATGACTGATGAAAACAAGCCTAAGGGAACACCAAACTCTATACTGACATTAGGGGTGAAGAAAGCCAAACATTAGAAGGGCCTAATCGTTCTAGGAATGGCAAGAGATCAATAAAAATTACTGACAGAATCTGATTGTTCTTAATTTTTTCCTGATTTTGATTTTTTATTGTGGTACCTTAGCTTTTCCCCGAGATTTTTTTCCCTCTTCTGCTCTACATCAGAATCTGATTGTTCTTAATTTTTTCTTGATTTTGATTTTTCCCAGAAGCCCCAACCTGTATGCACTAAGAAGACACTCGATCTGCTCAATTGTGTCACCGAGTCCACTTAATGCTGCTTGATATGCTTTGTACTGTTATTTCTTGATATTTTTTTCCTTGATTTTAATGTACAAATTGGTTGTTTATTTGGTTGATTGGTTAACATTTTGTTGTTTAAGGTACTTTCGATGCAATTGGATCATTCTCTCAACCCAAATATACTAAATCGACATAAATAGGTAAGATATGATTTATGTGTTCTGGTTCGACAGAAATTGCCTTTAGCTTTTTTTAGCATTTGAGTGCAATAAGATACTTCCTTTGCGGTGATTCCTTGGTTTCTGATTGATTTAGACCCCAATGATGTTAGCTGCTGTGCACAGAAAGCTTTCATGCGTGGAAAGGCTAATTCATGCTGGAGCCCATGTATGATCATTGCGGAATTCAAATTAAAGTTCCTTTCTTTTGATATTCTTGCTTCTGTATTATTATTTTTGCAGTCATCAATTCCTGTTGAGGACTGAATGTATATAGATTATTCTCAAGTCTCATTTTAGTTGATTTTTGGAACCTTTTAGTTAAGTGTTGATGTTTGATTCGTTAAATGGAAGAACTTGCTTGCATCATCCTGCTTACTATGGTCATTCATAGTGCCTTCAATTGATTCTTTCTACTGCCAATTCCTCCCCAATTGCCCATTCTTGGTGACTCTCTCATTGTTTACTATTCTTGAATTGTGGAGTTCTTAAAGATTGTATTTTTATTCTTCAATTATGTTGAATTTCGGTTTGATGCTTTTTTAGCCGTTAATATTGATATGAATGAATCATTATGCAGAACTAATTGTTTAAGTGTCTTCAATGTAAGTTATACTAATGTGCACCATATGCTCTATATTTTTAGGTTTATTTGTGTAGAAACATTTGGGTAAAACCTTCACAGATCTTTGCTAATCGAGCAGCTTGATTATTTGATGAGAAAGTTGCTTTGATTGTGAGTTTAGACTGAACAAAGGATGTGTCTTTGATGTTGCTACTGATGTTAAAAGGGCTTTGACTGATCAAAGTTTGGACTTTTAATGGTCTACTGCTATTGATGCTTTATGGGGTGTGTTGTAATATGTGATTTTTTTGTCCCTTACTTTTTGCGTTTGTTGATATGATATGTTAGGAAACTATGGATTTTAAGAGTGAATTGTTAAATCAATGTTTTGAACACCTATACATTTGGATAAATGTAGAATAAATAGAAAAATTCTTCAAGGCTCAAGGGTTTCTTTCTGCATGCTTTGGAGATATGGAAAAATTTCTGGTGCAAGATGTGCCAAAATCCATTTTATGGGGCTCACTGGTCTGACTATAGCCATATGTAGAGGAAGAACATGAAGAGGAGGAAGAAGATAGTGCTGATAGTGATGAGGAGAGATAAAAGAAGAAGAAACGGAAGAAAAAGTAAATTTTCTGTGTTTTTTCTAGATTTCTCAGGTAACTTTGGGGCTACAGAGTATACAATAGCAACCGACATGTGGTCTGTTGGTTGTGTTATGGCTGGGCTACTTCTGGGGCAGGTGGATTTATGTTTAGCCTTTTCA
Source organism: Voacanga thouarsii (assembly GCA_026120185.1). Lineage (NCBI taxonomy): Eukaryota > Viridiplantae > Streptophyta > Magnoliopsida > Gentianales > Apocynaceae > Voacanga > Voacanga thouarsii. Next base: position 742,956 of record JANUWF010000528.1, on the reverse strand, counting down.
TGCTGTGAATATAGCTAACTTAGTTGTCAAGATTTCTATTCGTGCTTCAGAAGGTAGACATTTGTGAAGGTAGATCTGTCTGACATTCTAAAATTGCATATCTTCAGCCTCTTTTTCCTGGGGAAAGTGGTGTTGATAAGCTAGGGGAGATTATTAAGGTAACATATAAGATCATGTTAAATTTGGTGGTTCTAATTTTCAAGCCTCTTTTTGGCATCCTTTGCAATTGTCTATATTCTTGATTTGTAATGACAGATCTTAGGAACACCAACAAGAGAGGAAATCAAGTGTATGAACCAAAACTATAGCGAGTTTAAGTTTCCTCATATCAAAGCTCATCCTTGGCACAAGGTCAGTTGAGATGGATATGTTAGAATTCGTGGACTCCTAAACACGGAAAATATCCACGAATCCCTCCCGAGGACCCAAGTAAACGATTAAGAAGATTTAAGGTTTAAGAATTACCTCTGGTTGCTGTAATAGAAATCCTTCGATTCTGATTGCGCTGTTGTACGTTCAACCCGAACAATCACCAGACGCTGCAGTATGCGAACGTCCTCTATCGGATACACACCGCGAACTCACTCGATACCCGGGGAGTGCTAGCACCTAGGGTTTGAGAGGTTTTTTTTCTTTTCTCGTAGAGAATGGCACGAATGTTCTCAACCGAAAAATTGGACTATTGAAAAGACGGCTAAGGTTTTCTTAAAAACCCCCGAACCTCTTAGAGTCCAACCCTAATAATATCTTATCATATTCTAATTTAAATTCAAATTAAATTAAAACTGATATGATAAGATTCTACCATTATCTCGGTAATTTAACTAATTAATTTACCGAGTCAGATTCTTATAATCTGGACATCATCCAGATACATCGAATGTGGACATATTTCCAGATTCATTGTATCTGGTAAATTTTCTAAGTACGATTAACTTAGACATATTTCCAGATTCATCGAACTTGGTCACCAGAAAAAATAACCTAACAAGTTCGCTTATTGTGTGACCCTATAGGTTCATTTAACACTGGCAGTGTGCCTGAATCATATTTAAATGGCCCACAAGTTATAAGTGGTTTCTAGCAAAACATTATAACTATCCAGGTTAAATAAAGATCGGTGATCTCTTTGAACCAAACCATAATTTTATATTTAGTCCTTTTGTCACACGATATCCAGATTAAGCATAAGGCACGGAGCATGTCATCCTTATTAAGCTTAATCAATTATTTCTTGATTTCATAGTAGACTGTTCAAACAAATGATATCAATATCTTAGATTGATATATTTGAGCACGGCCATGCATTTTTAACAGTCTAACTTATCAAGGGGCCTATGGATATCTCTCCCATAACTGAGAGGGACAAATTCATTCACAATCAATCATATTCCTCTCCTTGATTTATTCTATATCCAACAGTAGTCTAATTTATTATCTGGTTAAAGACAACTTTAGACAATGTCAAAATATAGAATTTATCAAGTAAAACTATGATGAATTTAGGTCGAAGGACTTTCAATAATATTATGGCTAGAAAGTACTTATGACATATTCCATGAAGTACTCTCACAGTGGGTCATGTCCAATACAATGTTCTCTAACATTTATTTATGTATTGACTCAATATCACAAATATCCATGGCCAGTAAAACATACTAATCTTAATTTATTATTATTCCAATAATAATAATAATCGATCAGGGACAGTTTTAGAATAGTCATTGTATTCATTGTAGGGTTTTACTATCAAGTCACGTACTTGATGACCAACAAAACAAAACTCACTATTCATGGAAAGGAAAGCCTCATATTATTATATAAAATATAATGACAATAGTATAAGTACAAATTGACTCTAGGACATATCTCCAACAGGATATGGATCTCGAGGGCGTGATAGTATGAATTTTCAGGGACCATTTTGTAGTGATTGCTTTTTTGACTTGCATAACTGAACCAACTGTCATGTGAGACGGTTATGATATGTTTCAGTATGTGCTTCATGAATGAGAAATGGGCCGGGACTTCAAAATATTTTTCACCTTCCATGAATCCATGAAAATACTCATGTTTGTAACTATCACTAAATCACTGACAAGCTGTATCTGGTTGTGCATGTGTCAACTAGTTTCTTTTCAGTTGGAGGCATGTGTGCACCCCTTCTTTGATAGTCTGAGGGATCTAAATGCCTGCTTACCAAATGGACGACCTCTGCCTCTACTATTTAACTTCACACCTCAAGGTATACTCTCTAACCATTGTCATTTGCCTTTTGATGAAAATTGTTCAATTGTTGTCGTGGATGAAAGGTTTGTTGAATATCAAATTTTGTTGTGCTTCTTTATACAAATTTATTAGTGTGTCCCCAGTATCCCTTTATTCTTTACGATCAGGTATGATTTTAATGGTCATTGTAGATTTTGGATTGGGAGTGAAAAATAAAGGAGCAATGAATTGATTGGTTGGATAAATGCAAGTTGATGACTCCAGTTATTATAACTTTACTATATAAAAAGTAAACACTAAACCATTTTTTCCCCCTTTCCTCCTGGAGTATTTCTTGGTCAATTGCATAAAGTCATTCAATATTTTCAACTTACATGTAACTACCGCAGCTAACAAGCCCTGTAGCTTGGCCTGTCCATAGACTGCTTCACTGTAGAAATACCGATTTCAATAATGCTTCGTACATCTAAGAAACGCATATAATTGTACTATCATTATTTGCTTTAACAGTGAAGCCCATCCCAGTGGCATTGATGTCAACTTTCAAATGGTAACCTTAGCCTATATGTACAGATAAGCCTACATGTATAGATATCTCGATCTTCACAATTTCCTCTTGCACCTTTAAAGTGAATTAGATGTATTGATTTTTAGAAACCTGATTCTCAAAACTATCTTCCAATGGTAATCAATCACACTAGAGCAGATTACCTTTTAAGTTTCATATGTTGGTATTGAGCATTTCATCTCTAGCTTCTTCTGCTTTGGTAGAATGTCCAAATTCGCCTAGAGCTAATTTTTATCAAGATGTTGCTACAACCTTTAAAATAAATATGCTTCTTTGATTTTATGACTACCTATTTGTTACATTTGATCCATGCCAAGGTCCAAGTTAATCTACTAAAGTGGTTGGCTCTTGCTAGATGTTGCTCTTTGCATGTAGGTGATTTTGGTATGTATGAGTAGTTGAATATTATGATATGTTTAACTAATTTGAGCCATTTGTGTATTCTTACTGAATTTTGTTGGGGCGATATTAAAAATTAGGAATATTTTCCAAGCCTTAGAATCATGATTAATTATTGATGAATGGTAATTTCGTCAGGTCCTCAAGGCTACAAGGGATAAGTTTACCTTAGAGATACCTTTGCAGTCCAAGGACAAAGACATCTCCCTTGCAAAGGTAATTACTTTTTTCTTCTTGCACTTTGTTTAGCTCTTAATATATTTAATGATATTCCTTACTGATCTGCTTAATATATTTGTTTCTAATGATATAGTTTTGGAATGTCCTATTACTTATTTGGCCGGCATGAGTGGTGTTTGTAGCATATCATTTCTCATAGTCCTGGCATATAATCTGGTCCTAATATAATGGGGGTTTGAGAGCTTTTTGTTTTATGTCTTATTGTTTATGTTTTAGTGATGTGTTTGGTGTTGTAGTGTGACATTTTTTGTCTCAAATTCATGTAGGCTTTGTTTTTTTGTTGGTATTGACGATGAGGCATTTATGGCTTTCAATTGGGAGATTGATCTGCAATCACTCCATAAGGAAAGGAGAGAAGCTTCATCATTTGATCTCTAAGAGTGGGATGTCTAAGACTATGCCTCTTCATGGAAAGAACATTATTTAGTGGTTAGCTGAATTGGATGCCATTGCCCAAAAAAAAAAAAAAAAAAAAGAGGGAAATTAGTATGACATTCTTCATCTTTTTGCTTTTTAATTATAGAGAAACAGAGAAGAATGATGTTCTTGATAAAGGTGATTATGAGCTTCTTCAAGAAAGTAATATGATTGTTCATCGACCAAAGAATGATCTCTAGCCATATGTAGAGGAAGAGAATATTTTTAGTTCATCACATACTTTGGTTGTTCTGAAACTGGGAATATCTATATATACACACACAAAGTTTTAGGGCATGTGCCTTCTAACTTTTATCTCATTGAAGAACATCATCGATCAAATATTATTTCATAATCGATTGTGTATTTTCTAATTGATAAGAAATTGTAACTTTTATATTATATACAAATCATTATCGATTATAGAGTTAGAGATCATCGATTATGGTAACTCTTTTAAATGTTGTTATCGACACATTAATCTATAGGCAATCTTAAACTATTCTGAATCAATAGATAAGTTTTATGTACCACTAAAAGTCAAAGTATGTAAAAAAAAAATGTCTTTTTTCATATATTTGATAAAAATGTTCTTTTTATTAACTCTTTATAAAATGGACAAAATGTATATAAAATGTCATATGCGTAAATTACATATGATATAAAAAATTTTAAAAAATTACATACATAAATTACATATGTGTAACTTACATATGATCTATATTTAATTCATCAAAAAAACCATTTCCTAAAATTCATATAATACATAAAAAAAAATAGTATATAATATAAAATATCGATATCCTGTGCAACACACGGGCATCCTGTAGTAATAACTAAAAGTTAAACTTGTGAAACCCGAGATCATCCACCATTGCACTCATCACGCTGGCTACTCCTCAGTTTTACGCTTTCTTTTGCTGGATCTTATGGTTCAAGCTAACTCCCTCATCATATTCATCATTCTCGGCAATACTATTGTCTCAAGACTTTTTTTTGATAAAATTTTTAATTTTTAAATTTAAAAGTTTGGATTAATTGTATACTATTTTATATTATATTTTGTTATAATTTAAATTAAATATAAAAATATTATTAATTATATAAGTATTTAATATATTCATTCTTTAAAGTTAAGTAATTTTTATTTCACTTAAAATTTATAAAAAGATTTCAATATATCTTACTTAATTAAGTGATAGTAAAAATATGTTATTAAATGTACTTAATTAATCAAATATTTATTATTATTTATTATCAAATACACCTAATAAAATAGGTATTTAATTAATTATTTTTAAATATTTAATTAAATTATCAAACATGCCCTTAGTCTTTTTCCATATGGTCTTGAGGAAGTGCTCGGATTATGGAGGGAAGAAACAAAGTATTTGCTACCAAGAAAGTGTCAGATAAAGGATTAGAGGATACATGAACCTCTAAGTCATTGATTCCCACGTACATTTTAGAAATAAAGACAAGAATTAGATGAGGTTGAAATTGTAAAGGAGAAATCAACAATCAAAAAGAGAAAGACAAGGGCTACTACTAAATGGAAAGGCAAACAACAACAAGTGAAGAAAATGAAATGAAAAGAAATGTCATATGAAAATCCCGTATTTTGTGACCAGGAGAGTGAAGAACAATTCAAAGTAATTTCTCAAAAAGAATTACTGGTAGAGAGACAAATTGACTTGGCAAAATTCAAGAACTTTGGTTCGGAAGAAATTTTATAGAAATTTAGACTGCTGGAGTCAATTGAATTTTTTAATGTCTATAATGACATTCTTGTCAAAAACTTTTATGCCAATCTAAAGTGTACAATTTTAGAGAAACAAGGGCCATTTTATCATTGTGTATATGTAAGAGGCATTTTAGTTGCATCTAGGCCAGAAATAGTTTCTAAAAATTTTGGAGTTCCCTACTTCAGTTTTATTGATGGTCTTGGTGAAGTAGTAATTTTGAATATGGTGTGTACAATGTTGACAGTGTTGCCGTAAGTTTTTGGCCAGAGAATGGTTATCTTAAATCTTCAATTTAACAAGACTTTATTTTACTTTGTATAGATTGTCATGTTTTAACTTTAATTTTTTATACGATATTTTTTTCTTATGCATGTTGGGGATGATTGGTTTTCTATCAATAAGCATGTTGGGTCTGGTTCTTTTTTTTTTTCTCCTTATGCTTGTTGGGCTTATCTCGTTTGTTTAGTATGATGGACATTAGGCTTATTTGTGTCAACACTGTTAGGTTTTATACTTATTTCTTTAGTATGATGGGCCTTATTCTTTTTTGTCGATATTGGGTCTCAAGCTTTTATTGATATTGGGCCTTATGGCTCACCTATGAGTCTATTTTTGTTTTGGGCTGAGGGACCAAAATTATGATTTAGACTTTATTTTGGGCCTTTGTCCTTTTTGGGCCATTTGGGAGATATAGTATTAAAAAATTGGGCCTTTATTTTTTTGCCATATTTTAGGCCTTCATTTGTTTGGAATATGTTGAGAGATATAGTTAAAAAAAAAAAATACAATTGCTAATATAATGTACAACAGTGAAATTTATGAACAAAGCAAAAAAAAAAAAAAAAACACTTAATAATATAATAGATAATATTGGGAAAAAAAAAGTGATGATCTAATTCGTAAAAAACTACGATCTAGGTCCTGCAGCGTTTGCGCTGAATGGTGCGCCTGGGCTTGCTAGTGCCTATAGTTGTCTTATGGGATGGTCCTGCAGCCTCCGACGATGTTGGTTCAGGATTGTTGGATGATAATTACAAGGTCATATCTTCTACCAAATTATCTTAAATCTTGCTCTTGGACGATCCACATCCTTTGTACTGAATTCTACAGACACCTGTGTCAACCCTTTTGGGCCTTGGGTCGCAAGGTCATTTGCCTACTTCTGGATGAAGGGTGACATGCAACTAGTGTCGAATATCAAATCCTTCAGCATCATAATGGAACCAAATGATCCAGACTCATACTTAAGCCTAATCATGAATGATCTTGCCTCGAAGTCAATGCTCAATTGTGGCAGAGGTAGTAGTAGAATAGGAACATCAGCCTCAAGCTTAACTGGCATCTCCTCTGAGATAACGCCAAGAGTGGCATGACGTCGTCCCTCTTCCTAGTGCTATCCTGGAATGGCCCGATCCTCAATCCGAGCTCGTAAACCTCTCCAGGTGACCTGCTTTAAAGCTGTTGGTGTACTAGCCTCCCGCATGGGATGGCTATTGACACGTACGGGATCAATCCCTGCCGCACTGAGAGAAAGAGTGTAGGTGTCTCTAATATGTTGAAACGTTGATTGGGAATGGGAGTCAGCCTCGTGCATCATTGTATTCAAGATGGAAATAGCTCATTGAAGACCATTTGACTGTAACAGTCATAAAAAATAATTACAAATTGATTTTCTTAAGTTATAGAATTATTTTGTAAAAAAAGATTAAATCATATAACTCACCATGACTACAGCTCTTGAACCAACCCCCTGGTAGATTGCCACCTCAATATACGGTGGGAACAAATAACCAATCTACAATCTAATCCTAAGTCAGAATTCGAACATAAAACTTTGTTCCACTCCATTTTGGCCACACAATTACACGGTTATCTGGTGGTGCAAACGACATATGGCTATGAATTGAAAATAGTGGCAGGACCAATTAGTCGTGTGGTATTTAAAAATAAATATTTTAAACCCACATGGCTATATTCTTGAACTAACATACTAGCAATCATATATCCATAACTAAAAGAAGTTAGTTGTGGTTATTTAAAAATAAATATATGTACATTTAATTTTTAATATAAAGATTATTTTTCACCCGATAAACTATAGCAAAATCAACTTGGTCGTGTTTTATATGCCCAAAAAGGGGGGGGGAGAAATTGCTCTCATCTAATCGATCACTAGACAATTCAGCAAATAGTTCTTGTGCCAAGAAAAAAAACAAAAAAAAAAAAAATGAGAAAGAGGAAAAAATTTTCAATACGTCATTCCTCTATTTTAGAAGAGTTGCCAAATTGATCATGAAAAATTTTCGATACCATATCCCATTTCAGAGTTCTTTTAATTGGTGTATTTTATCCAAATGTGACAAATAAATTCAACTTGAAGGAATAATAAAATGTAAAGGCAGCATTGTCATGGAGAACATACATATCCCGCAATTTTGATTTTATTGGGATCTTGATTTGTCCGTCAGTTGCCTCAATATAACATTTTTCCCAATAATCCTTTTTATTTCCTCTAATCTCTTCAAAGAAGATTAAGATTGACTTCTATATATATAAGGAATTATCGTAAAAGTATCACAACCTTGTCTCAACTCCACTACAACTGGCAAACATGTAGAAGATTTACTTCAAGGTCAATTTGGATATAGAACTTAAATTTAGAATTAAAATTTTGTTATTTAAAAGAATATATTATTTAAAACACTAAACTAATGTTTAATAGCTATTCATTCCTTATTAGTTCCTGCACTTCCAAACAAATACATTTCCAATCGCGAATATGTTCTTATACTATAAATATAATTATACTAATTTGGATGTTATGAAGATTATATTTGAATTTGATTTTCTCTTTAGCCCTTGTTGGTTTGTGGAGGGGGAGGGGAAGGGGGAAGAGGAGAGGCACATTTTACTTCTACTAAGGAAAGTAATAGTATTTACTTTATTTTGTTTAGTATGAAGGAAAGAAGATATGGAAGGAGGGGAAGAAGAGAGAGAATAATTGATTTAATTTACTATTTTATCTTTCGTTATCTATTTTGTTAAAATTTTTAATGTTAAAAATGGAGTCAATAATGCCATTATTACTCCCATTTTGTTTTATCTCTCTCAATCCCTCCAAATTAGGAGGAGAGAAAATGTTGATGTGGAGGGGGAGTGGTACCCCCTCCTGATTTATTTTCCCTCCATATCTACATCCAACCAAACAAGATAAATGTACTATTTATCCCTATCTTTACTTCCTCTCCTCATTTACTTCCACCAACCACTCCGACCAAATATAGCCTTAGGCTTGTTTTGGTTCGTGAAAGGGAGGGGGAGAGAAAAGGGGAGGAGGAGTGGCACATTTTACTTTCACTTAGGGAAGAAAATGTATTTACTTCTATCCTATTTGATTGGAGTGAAAATAGGAAGTAAATTTAGTTTCTATCCAAATCAGAAGAGAGAGATTTGTTTATGTGAAGGGGAATCACTTTCTTTCCACATTTACTTCCCATTCTCTTTACACTCCAATCAAATAAGGTAAATCTTGGATTTACCTCCTAATTTACTTCCTCTCCCTTTTTCCTTCCTATTTTCACTCCAACCAAACCAAGCCTTAGTGTGACTTACTTTTGATTGTTTTGACATTTATTAATACATTTAGTAATTGTATTTTTTGTTGATAAACAACCATATATATAATACACACACACACACACACACACACACACACACACACACTATAGAGGATAGGAAAAAAAGGCCTATTATGGCACAAAAAGAGATGTCAATTAAAGGAATCTATGCTAATATTTTTAAAATCCATTGTTTAGAGTTTATAGTGACATTATATAGTGCAACAATGTAACTGCTATAATTATACATTTTTACTGTTGTATTGCAATGTTTATCATGTACTTTTTAAAGTCGTAATAAATCAATATCAAATTTGAATCGTTGATTGTTATATGATCAATAATAACATTATAAATGTGTAATTATGTGTGTGTGTGTGTGTGTGTGTGTGTGTGTGTGTGAAGTGTTGCTAAATAGTGTCATATTAGACCCATTAGTATGACACTTTTCCTAACGTTTTTAAGAGTCACATTACCTATTCTGATGCGACTCTGGACAACACCCTTCCAAAGTGTCAGTAAGTGAAAAGTAATTTCCTGCACTTTTGGCATCAATAATGCCATTTTTCTTGTAGTGGTAGAATTCCAACTCCTTCAAATGAATCCAAACTCTGCTTTAAAGAAGATGACTTGTAAGTATAAGATCATATTTTTCATGATGTCTTGAATCACGGTGAGAAAAGTAATAAACCAAATTAATGATAAACCTTCCTTCACTATTCTACGAACCTATGGCACTGGTACCACACTAAGATCAATTAAAGCTGAAATCATTGCCTTCTAGATTAGTTCAGTTTAAGGATTCATCTATAAGCAGTAGACTAGTAAACTAATTATTTTCAAAAGCATAAATGCTTGGAAATGTGAGTCTTGGAAAGGAATTGACATCTGTGTGTGTGTGTGTGTGTGTGTGTGTGTGTAGGAAAAACCATATACATTTTAAAGCTAGAAGAAACATAAGCTTGAACATAAAGCTAGTAGTCTGTTTCCAATTAAAACATTTTCTTGGATTGCTCATACAACCTAGGGGTGACTTTTTGAATCTAGCATCATCTTCATCATATTTTTCCTCATTTTCTCCTGAGAAATTCAATTTTCTTGAACAATTTTTCAAACATAAAGGACTCTCAAAATTTAAATAAAATAAAAAGAATAGGGAATGATTCAATCCAATGCTGCAACTCAAAACTACCTCCTATAACCAAATCAAATCAACATATCAACTAGATGGACCATTAATGTTCCAAATCCCCACAAATTTTCAGAAAACACAATAAGATAAATCCACTTCTCCACATCTTTGATGCCATGCTTTTGTTTGTAGAAAAAAGAAAAAAGAGGCCAAAACAAAAACAATCTAAAAAACAGAGCTCAAACACAACAACATTTGCCCAAAAAAAAAAAAAAAAAAATCATAGCACGATCCAAAAAAACATAGCTCAACCCAAAACATTCCAACTCAACATAAAAGCAACATCAAATACCTTCTCAAAAAAAAAAAAAAAAAGTGTCAGAGTTCAACACCCCTCAAAAAAAAAAAAAAAAAAAGAAAGAAAGAAAAAAGATTTCAGTACATCTTACTTAATTAAGTGACATTAAACATCTATTATCAAACACACTTAATTAATTAAGTACTTATTATTATTATCTATTATCAAATACACCTAATCAAATAAGTATTTAATTAATTATTTTTAAATACTTAATTAAATTATCAAACATTCCCTTAGTCTTTTTCCATATGGTCCTTGTGGAAGTGCTCGGATTATGGAGGGAAGAAACAAAGTATTTGCTGCCAAGAAAGTATCAGATAGAGGATTAGAGAGCCAGCAAGAGAGTCATTGATTCCTACATACATTTTAGAAATCAAGACAAGAAAATCCAGTAAGACAGCCAGAAGAAAAAGTTGGAACAGCTAAAGAAACAAGTACTTTGTGTATTGAAAAAAACAAGAAGGAGGAGGTCATGGCCGTAATGGAGATTGAGGAAGCCACTAAAATAGATGAGGTTGAAATTGTAGAGGAGAAATCAACAATCAAAAAGAGAGAGACAAGGGCAGCTGCTAAAGGGAAAGGCAAACAACAAGTGCTGAAAACAAAAGAGAAAGCAATGTCATTTGAAATCCTATATTTTGTAACCTGGATAGTGAAGAACAATTCAGATTAATTTCTCAAAAAGAATTACTTGTAGAGAGACAAATTAACTTGGCAAAATTTAAGAACTTTGGTTTGGAAGAAATTTTACAGAAGAAAGACTGCTAGAGTTAATTGAATTTGTTAATGTCTATAATGACATTCTTGTCAGAAAATTTTATGCCAATCTGAAGTGTACAATTTCGGAGAAACAAGAGCCATTTTATCATTGTGTATATGTAAGAGGCATTTTGGTTACATCCAGGCCAGAAATAGTTTCTGAAAATTTTGGAGTTCCTTACAATTATATTGATGGTCTTGGTGAAGAAGTAAATTTGAATATGGTGTGTACAATATTGACAGCTTTGCTGTAAATTTTTTGCTAGAGAATGGTTATCTTAAATCTTCAATTGTAGCAAGACTTTATTTTACTTTGTATGGATTGTCATGTTATAACTTTAATTTTTTCATGTGATATTTTTTTCATATGCATGTTGGGCATGATTTATATTCTATCTATAAGTATGTTGGGCCTGGTTCTTTTTTTTTTCCCCCCTTGTGCATGTTGGGCCTATCTCATTTGTTTAGTATGATGGACATTAGGCTTATTCGTTTTGACACTATTGGGCCTTAGGCTTATTTCTTCAGTATGACAAACCTTATTCTTTTCTGATGATATTAAGCCTTAGTCTTTTTATTGATATTGGGCCTCATTGCTCAACTTTTAGTCTATTTTTGTTTTGGGCCAAGAGCCTAATGTTCTGAATTAAACTTTATTTTGGGCCTTTATCCTTTTTTGGGCTATATTGGGATATATAGTTTTTAAAATTTGGGCATTTATTTTTTGGCCATATTTTAGTCTTTTATTTTTTTGGAATGCATTGGGAGATATAGTTAAAAAAAAAACTACAATTACTAATATAATGTACAATAGTGAAACTAATGAACATAGCCAAAAAAAACCTACACTTAATAATATAATATATAATGGTGGGGAAAAAAGTGATGATCTAGCCCTAAAAAAACTATGATCTAGGTCCTGTAGCGTCTGGGTTGAATGGTGAGCCTAGGCTTGCTAATGGTTGTAGCTGTCTCATGGGATGGTCCCATAGCCTTCGACGAAGTTGGATCGGGATGGCTGGATGATAATTACAGGGTCATATCTTCTTCCAAATTATCCCAAATTTTGCTCTTAGGTGATCCACATTCTCTGTACTGAATTCTACGGACACCTATGTCACCCCTTTCAGGCCTTGGGTCACAAGGTCATTTGCCTACTTCTGGATGAGGGGTAGCATGCAACTAGTGTTGAATATCAAATTCTTCAGCATCACAGTTGAACTAGATGATCCGGCCTCATACTCAAGCCTAATTGTGAATGATCTTACCTTGAAGTCCATGCTCAACTGTGGCGAAGGTAGTAGTAGGATAGGAACATTACCCTCAAGCTTAACTGGAACCTCCTCTGGGGCAATGCCAAGGGTGGTACGACGTCATCCTCCTCTCTAGCACTATCCTGGAATGGCCCAATCCTCAATCCGACCTCATAGATCTCTCCAAGTGGCCTGCTTTGGAGCTGCTAGCATACTAGCCTTTGGCATAGGACGACTATCAACACATATGGGATCAATCCCTGCTATGCTGGGAGAAAGAGTGCAGGTGTCTCTAATATGCTGAAACGTTGATTGGGAATGGGAGTTAGTCTTGTGAATAGCTGTATTCGCGATGAAAATATCTTATTGAAGACCATCCGACTGTAATAATCATACAAAATAATAACAAATCGATTTTCTTAAGTTATAGAATTATTTTGTGAAAAAAAGATTAAATCATATGACTCACCATAACTGCGGCTCTTGAACCAATCCCCTCGTAGCCTACTACCTCAATATTTGATGGGGACAAATCACTAATCTCCACTTAGTCCTAAGTCAAAATCAGGACATATAACCTGGCTCCACTCCATTCTGGCCACGCCATACACGATTATCTAGCAACGCAAACCCCATATGGATATGAATTGAAAATGCTGGCATGACCAATTAGTTGTGTGGCATTTTAAAAAAATATATTTTAAACCCACATGGCTATATTTTTAAATTAACATACTAACAATCACATATCCATAACTAAAAGAGGTTAGTTGTGGGAATTTATAAATAAATATTTTAAAATAAAAATATGTAATTTAATTTCAAATATAAAGATTACTTTTCAGTTGATAAACAATAGGCCGTGATTTATATGCCCAAAAAAGGGGGGGAAATTGCTCACATCTAACCGATCACAAGACAATCCATCAAATAGTTCTTGGGCCAAGGGGGAAAAAAGACAAGTAAAAGAGAGAGCAAAAAAATTTTCAATACGTTATTCCTCTATTTCAGAAGAGTTGCCAAATTCATCATGAAAAATTTTCAATACCATATCCCATTTTAGATTTCTTTAATCTGTGTATTTTATTCAAATGTGACAAATAAATTCAACTTGAAGGAATAATAAAATGTAAAGGCAGCACGTCATGAAGAACATACACATCCCACAATTTTAATTTTATTGGGATCTTGATTTGTCTGTTAGTTGCCTCAATATAACATTTTCCCCAATAATCCCTTTTATTTCCTCTAATCTCTTTAGAGCTAATTAAGCATTGACCTTCATATAAATATGTGTGTGTGTGTGTGTGTGTGTGCGTGTGTATGCATGTCTGTGTGTGTGTATATATATATGTATATGCATGTGTGTGCGTATATGTGTGTGTGTGTGTATATGTGTGTGTGTGTGTGTGTAAAAGGAATTATAATGCGTAAAAGTATCACAATCTTGTCTTAACTCCACTACTACTGGCAAACACGTAGAAGATTTACTTCCAGGTCAATTTGGAATACAAATTAAATTCAGAATTAAATTGTTTTTATTTAAAATAATCTATTATTTAATACTCTAAACTAATGTTTAATAGCTATTTATTCTTCATTAATTCCTGCACTTCCAAACAAATACATTTCCAATCACGAATATGTTCTTATACTGTAAAATATAACTATACTAATTGGAATGTCATGAAACTTATATTTGAATTTGATTTTCTCTTTAATGTGACTCGCTTTTGATTGTTTTAACAATTATTAATGCATTTATCAATTGTGTTTTTTTTTTGGGATAAAACAACTACACACACACACACATATATATATATATATATATGTATGTGTATGTATGTATCTTTTTCTTGAAGGATCAGAAAAAAATGGGTCCGGATATCCTGCGGAAATGATTTGGAAGATCCACAATAAAAAAAGGTGGTATTTGCTAGCAACAACATAATGGAGGTAGTCAATCAATACAGATTGATCCAAAATTTGATTCAAATCCCATATAGTATCTATGGATACATAAGAAATGAACTGAAAGATTAATTGGGCGTTTCTTCTTTTTAATATTTGCCAAATATTTGTTGGTGATTTGAATCTTTTAGCATTATAACTTTTCTTGGTAGGACTAATATATATTCCTGATTTTTTTCTCTTTTGTAATTTTTTCTATTTGATTTTGGATTGTGCTTGTTCTATCAGTCAGATCCTTCTTTTTTTTTTTTTTTTTTCTGAGTGAAGAATTTGTCCAAATTGAAGATTGAATTAGCTTAAATGATTCAGGAATTATTTGATTGTTTGATTCTAGAATCTTTTTCATTTTTAATTTCATTTGATTCAGATACTTTTCTTAAGCTGAATAATAAAATTGGGTTTAATTTTGAAAGTCTTTTTATTATTCTTTTTAAAAATAAAAAAGTTTTGATAACCTAGGTTTTTGTTTCTTTTGAAACTAATTTAGTTTTGCTTTTTAAAACCCTTAGAGCTAATAAATATGCCCTTTTTAATTTTCCAATTTTTGTTTCCAGTTCCTTAAAAACAGGCTCAAAAAACGAATATCGTTTTCTAGCAGAACCAAAGGGAAGTTCAGTTTCCATTCCCTAAACAGTAAAAAAACAAAAATCATTTTTTTTTGTTTTTTCTTTTTCATTAGATTTCTATTAGAGGATCATAGTTTAGATTTGTGCCAAGGAAATGAAATAATCGAGAATCTCAAGTAACAGGCCAAGTCGATAAAGTAGCTAAGGTATTGACGAATGCCCTTAGTAAAATGGGTCCTATAGAAAGTCCATCTATTCCCAATCTCCAATGGAAATAAAAAAAAAAACGGATCCATTTATAATCCTCCAATTGTTGGAATATTAATGGATCGTCCGGTGGGAGATGATAACAGAATGTATGTATAGGATAGAAAAAAAAAAAGGCCTATTATGGCACAAAAAGAGATGTCAATTAAAGGAATCTATGTTGATACTTTTAAAATGCATTTTTTTATATTTTATAGTGATATTATGTAGTGTAATAACATAACTACTATAATAATACATTTTTACCGTTGTATTACAATGTTTGTCATGTACTTTTTAGAGTTGCAAAAACCAATATCAAATTTGAATTTTTGAATGTTATATGATCTGTAATGACATTGCAACTGTGTAATAATATACATGTGTGTATATGTATACACACACACACACACACACACACACATATATATTTAATGATGCTAAATAGTATCATATTAGACTTATTGGCATGACACTTTCCTGATGCTTTTAAGAGTCACATTACCTATTTAATGTGACTTTGGACAATCCCTTCTAAAGTGTAGTAGTGAAAAATGTCACTAAAACACTAATTTCTTGATGCTTTTTGGAGTTAGAAAAAATATTTTTTTTCTTGTAGTGGTAGAATTCCACCTTCAAATTAATCCAAACTCTACTTTAAAGAAAATGACTTATAAGTATAATATCATATCTTTCATGGTGTCTTCAATATTATACAAACCCATGGCACAGGTACCACACTAGGATCAATTAAAGCTGAAATCATTGCCTTCTAGATTAGTTCAGTTTAAGGATTCATTATAATCAATAGACTAATAAACCAAATTTTCTCAAAGCATAAACTCTTAGGAATATAAATCTTGGAAAGGACTTGACATTTGTGTGTGTGTGTGTGTGTGTGAGTGTGTGTGTGTGTGTCAATATATATATATATATATATATATATATATATATATATATATAAGAAAAACCATATACATTTTTAAGCCAGAAGAAACATAAGTCTAAACATAAAGCTAGCAATCTGTTTCCAATTAAAACATTTTCTTGGATTTCTCGTGCAACCTTTTGAGTAGGAGAGACTCTCTGAATCTAGCATCATCGTCATTGTACTTTTTCTCATTTTCTCCTAAAAAATTCAATTTTCTTGAGCAAATTTTCAAACATAAAGGACTCTCAAAACTTAAAAAAAAATATATGTATAGAAGAGGGAATGATTCAATCCAATATTGCAACTCAAAACTACCTTCTATAACCAAATCAAATAAGCATATCAACTAGATGGATCATTAACGTTCCAAATCTCCACAAATTGTCAGAAAACACAATAAGATAAATCCACTTCTCCACATCTTTAATGCCATGCCTTCGTTTGGAGGAAAAAAAAAAGAGAGGCCAAAAAAAAAAAAAAAAAAATCTCAAAGCCAGAGCTCAAGCACAGCAACATTTGCCAAATAATAATAATAATAGTAGTAGTAGTAATAGTAGTAGTAGCACGATCTAAACAAACAGAGCTCACCCTAAAGCATTCCAACTCAACATAACAACAACATCAAATACACTCCCAAAAAAAAAAAAAAAAAAGAAGAAGAAGTGTCAAAGCTCAAACCCCCATCCCCTCTCCCGCCCCCACTAAAAAAAAAAAAAAAAAAAGAGCTCAAATGCTGCAACAACAAAGAAAATTAACAGAGTTCAACCCAAGAAAAGATATATTTATGCCAATTTGAAAAAATCTATTTAAGAAGTTTGAGAAAATACCTGATTTTTTTCTTTTTTTATTGACAAACGTATAAATATGCTTCAAAAAATGTCTTCTTCTTTTTCCTTCTATCCAAACCATTCAATTCAATTTGCCCCCAAACTAACCTTTCTTTTTGTACACCTAAAACCCACAATTTAGCCCCCCAAACCAAAACTAAGAGACAGGGGAGGAAAAGGAAATCACTAGAAGTACTAAAGATGGATAAGATTGGACGAGAGTTTTGTGGAAAGGTGGTCGCAAGATGGAATGAAAATCGTGCTCACAATTGAGGGAAAGGAAGTTTGCAGCGGTTGGTAAAAGCAAACAATGTTAGGGGAAGAAATATTTTGCTAAGCATTTTTAAAATGCATTAAGACCAAATGAAGATATCCTTCCGCGATTGGGGCAGTTGATACGAAATGACACCAAAAGGGACAATTTTGATAAAAACCCCAGAAGAAAGGGAAGGATACAATGGAAGTTGTCATCTCCCACGTTAATGGCTGCTATTGGCACTACGCAGGTGTAATACGTAGGGAAAAAAAGTCATTGGAGACAACCTACCACTAATTCCTTTGCTATATATGTATATCAATGAGGAAAATCATGAAATTTTCTTGCATGTATATCGACATTAGAAATAAAAATTACACAAATAAAAATTGTAAAGTTTATCAAGGAAGCTCATGATTTCTACTGGGTAAGGCTAATGCATTATTATTTCCTCTATACCAGAAAATCAGGGATTTTAGGTCACTAGGATCATGTTTACATTTTTTAATTTAAAAAATAGAATTAAACATACATAAAAGGTAGAGATTAGAGAAAATAAGATAACATCTATCCGTACAAAATTGTAAGGTAGAAGGACAGAAATATCTTTGTTATTTTAACAATACGTTGACATTCGAATTTGAATATAGTTAATTGCTAAAGATGTGAATAGAGAAATGTTAATATTAAGCTTACTAATCCATAGAAATTTAAATACAGTAGGTTGCTGTTATTTTCATCAGTGTAGGTTGAATGATAAAAATGGCAAAAACGATGAAATCGAAAACATGCTTACAGAACAAAAACAACTTACAGAGCTTTATTGAAGCTATTTACCTCTGTGTTTGAATGACCTTATTGGCACTGAAGAAGATGTCGAAACCAGGATACTTGAAGCCACTGGATCACGTCCTTGCAAACGTTGGCTTCGTCTTATTCACACGAAATTTTCGAGCTTCCGAAATAACGTCTACCGGTGAAGGCTACAGACTGTTGGGTTCTTCTTCTTTTTCTAGTGAAAGCTTCACAGACTTCATCATGTTTCACTTTGGTCTTGATTCTTTTTTCTTTCATTCATGCAAATTATTACCGAGAGAGACCAAAAGAGTGAAACAAAAAGCCCAATGCTTTTGTTATCCTCTCACGCCAAACAATACGGGATCCATCCCGTGTTGTGTGTTTTTTTTAATTTTTTAAATTTTATTTTACCCTTGATCTTATTCATTGAGCCAAATAAAATTAGTGGGCTTGTGTTAGGATTCGTGGACTTCTAAACGCGGAAAACATCTACGAATCCCTCCCGAGGACCCAAGTAAACGATTAAGAAGATCTAAGCTTTAAGAATTACCTCTGGTTGCTGTAATTGAAATCCTTCGATTCTGGTTGCGCTGTTGTACGTTCAACCCGAACAATCTCCAGACGCTGCAGTATGCGAACGTCCTCTATCGGATACACACCGCGAACTCACTCGATACCCGGGGAGTGCTAGCGCCTAGGGTTTGAGAGGTTTTTTTTTCCTTCTGGTAGAGAATGGCATGAATGTTCTCAACCGAAAAATTGGACTATTGAAAAGACGGCTAGGGTTTTCTTAAACACCCTCGAACCTCTTAGAGTCCAACCCTAATAATATCTTATCATATTCTAATTTAAATTCAAATTAAATTAAAACTGATATGATAAGATTCTGCCATTATCTCGGTAATTTAACTAATTATTTTATCGAGTCAGATTCTTATAATCTGGATATCCAGATTCATCGAACCTGGTCACCAGAAAAATAACCTAACAAGTTCGCTTATTGTGTGACCCTATAGGTTCATTGAACACTGGCAGTGTGCCTAAATCATATTTAAATGGCCCACAAGTTATAAGCGATTTCTAGCAAAACATTATAACTATCCAGGTTAAATGAAGATCGGTGACCTCTTTGAACCAAACCATAATTTTATATTTAGTCTTTTTGTCACACGATATCCAGATTAAGGATAAGGCACGGAGCATGTCATCCTTATTAAGCTTAATCAATTATTTCTTGATTTCATAGTAGACTGTTCAAACAAATGATATCAATATCTTAGATTGATATATTTGAGCACGACCATGCATTTTTAACGATCTAACTTATCAAGGGGCCCATGGATATCTCTCCCATAATCGAGAGGGATAAATTCCTTCACAATCAATCATATTCCTCTCCTTGATTTATTCTATATCCAACAAGTAGTCTAATTTATTATCTCGGTTAAAGACAACTTTAGACAATGTCAAAATATAGAATTTATCAAGTAAGAAACTATGATTAATTTAGGTCGAAGGACTTTCAATATTATTATGGCTAGAAAGTACTTATGACATATTCCATGAAGTACTCTCACAGTGGGTCATGTCCAATACAATGTTCTCTAACATTTATTTATGTCTTGACTCGATATCACAAATATCCATGGCCAGTAAAACATAGCCATTAAGTCACAAACATACTAATCTTAATTTATTATTATTCCAATAATAATAATAATCAATCAGGGACAGTTTTAGAATAGTCATCGTATTCATTGTAGGGTTTTACTATCAAGTCACGTACTTGATGACCAACAAAACAAAACTCACTATTCACGGAAAGGAAAGCCTCATATTATTATATAAAACATAATGACAATTGTATAAGTACAAATTGACTCTAGGGCATATCTCCAACAGCTTGAACACTCATAAATAATAAGTCTCAAATATTTATTTTCTAGGCTTCATAAAGCAGCCCAATAAATAATTAACAAACTCAAATAAACCAATATAAAATATCAAGCCTTTTGTCTAGTTTATACCTAGATTAATTTTCTAATTATTCAATCTGGGCCTTGAACTCTGAATAATTAATTAACCAATTAAATTAGATAAAATATATACTCTCTCTTAGACCTTTTATTTTATTTTAGTCTAATAATAAATTAGACTACTTAAATAAAATAAAATAAAACCCATAATTATCAAGATCAATTCTTTAACCCAAATCTGTTGGGACTTAAGGACTATTTCGGGGACCAAAAGACAGTTGCCTTGGCTACTAAAATGACCAAAATACCCCTGCTATATAAATAGTTATATTTTGCATTTTAAATATTTTCTAATATCACCATAAGAAAATATTAATCCCAAGGACAATACTGCATTAGCAAAGTTTTCGACTTATAGGTGTAATGACTAAAATACCCCTCTACGCATCGCCGTGCATTTAGAGAGGAGGAGTGTACTAACACCTCTCTAATAGACATCTACTATCCTTAGACCTTTAGTCTAATGATCCATGACTCCTAAAATGTTTTCACTTTCCAAGGGAATTACCCTAAAGTAAACTTCCAAGTATGTTCCTCAGAGCCCTGGATATTTAGATAATTTGAACAGTCACAAGGGGCGATATAGCACAAAAGCTATTTTATACAAGTCTATCTTAACTAACTAGTCACATATACCTAACATACAAGTATATCGGCTCTACGAAAGAACCTCAACTATAGCATACCAAAGTACATGCTTCCAGTTTTGTCAAACCACTAACTCATACTCAAGCGGTAGAGTATTAGTCCACACTGTAGTAGTAATAGTTTGGGTTTCTTCTAAATAGTACTTTTAGAAACCACTATTACATGTCTTGTTCTACGTATGAAATACACTCATGCTATGAAGTGAGTGGACTACTCACTCGCTAAAGGTAAGCCATTCTCCATTTAGAATTCATAACACAATAACTTAAACATGATTAAATTCTTATTCTTATCAATCGATTAAGAACAAACATTTATGTGTTATGTAACCCGTGATCCATACCTCACTATGAAAGACCATCACTCACATGGATCACTTACTTAAATACAATGGGTCCTATCCAAATGTAAATCGTGCACAAATAAAATGTAAATTCATAAACAAAATTTGAGAATAAATTCTTTTATTAATAAATTCAATAATTACATTAGAAAATTAGTCTTGAGTGTATATATTCCAAAAATCTCCTACTTGCACTTTAAGACTAAGAAAGTCCTAGGTGCCCACCCCTAGGGCATCTAATTGTCTCTTGAAACTCTCTCAACCAAAGGCTTGGTGAAGGGATCTGCTAGGTTGTTCTCTGAGGCTATCTGTTCCACCACAATTTCCTGTCTCTCATTGAAATCCCAGATCATGTGATACTTCCTCTAGATGTGCTTTCCCTTCATGTGATTCCTGGGTTCTTTAGATTGTGAGACTGCTCTAGAGTTGTCACAATACATCACAATCAGTCTGTCCATGTATGGTATAACTCCAAGTTCTGAAAGGAACTTTCGGAGCCAGACTGCTTCCTTAGATCCGAAGTTGCCGTATACTCAGCTTCCATGATTGAGTCAACAATATAAGATTGCTTGATATTGCTCCATGAAATAGCTCCTCCAGACAAGGTAAAGATATATCCACTAGTGGATTTTCTCTCATCCTTATTTGTTTGGAAATCTGAGTCTGTGAATCTAATAGGAATTAAGTCGTTAGTCCTGGAAACCAACATATAATCTTTCGTACCATTGAGGTACTTGAAAATATGCTTTACAGCTTGCCAATGAACCTCCCTAAGATTTGACTAATATATGCTAATTTAGCCTACGCCAAAGTAGATATCTGGCTTAGTGCACAACATGGCGTACATGAGATTTCCCATAGCCGAAGCGTAAGAAATCCTACTCATCCTGTCTTTTTCCTCTTGAGACTTAGAACAGTCTTTAGAACAAAAAGACAACCCATTTTTGCAAGGGATTAGAGCTCCCTTGCATGAATCCATGCCAAACTTGGCCAACATCTTGTCAATGTATGTCGTTTGGAATAATCCTAATATTCTCTACTTCCTATTTCTAAGAAGCATAATCTCGAGAATGTAACTGGCTTCTCCCAAGTCCTTCATACTAAATTGACTAGACAATCAAACCTTAGTAAATGACAATGTTCCTACATCATTCCCAATGAGTAGAATGTCATCCCTATATAGGATAAGAAAAACTACATTTATGCCTTTTAATTTTCTATACATGCATGGTTTATTCTCGTTTTGAATGAAAGCGCAAGACTTTACAGTCTCATCAAAACGAATGTTCCATGTTCTAGATACCTACTTAAGTCCATAAAAGGACTTCTTAAACTTGCAAACCATATGTTCATGACTTTTAGCAATAAAACCTTCCGGTTGGGACATATAGATGTCTTCGTTAAGATGGCCATTAAGAAATGTTGTTTTGACATCCATTTGCCATATCTCATAGTTGAAATGACATGCAATGACAAGGAGGATACGGATAGACTTAAGCATGGCTATCGGGGAAAAAGTTTTCCCATAATTGATTCCTCTTTTTGAGTATACCCTTTCGCCACAAGCCTAGCTTTGAAGGTTTTCACTTTCTCATCCGCTCCCCTCTTCCTCTTGTATACCCACTTATACCCAATAGGTTTTTTCCCTTTAGGTGATGCTACAAGATCCCATATCTAATTGAAGTACATAGACTCAATCTAGACTTTCATTACTTTATGCCATAGATTTGCATCGACATCAGCAATTGCCTTCTCGTATCTAGTGGGATCTTATTCTTGATGGCCAAAGACCAGTTCGAAAGCCTCTCCTGTCCATCTTTCTAGAACTCTAGATACCCTCTCACTACGACAAAGCTCCATTTGTATAGGTTCTTAAGGATGTGCCTCTTCTTGTTCCATAATCGGGTCTGAAGAAGTTGATTCTGAAGATAACTTCTCCTCGAGTTCCAACCTTATTGAACCTTTAGTGGAAGTACTTTGATCATCCTCCAAGTATCTAACATTAGTACTTACCAATACTTTCTACTCCTTGGGATGGTAAAAGTAACTTCTTTTTGTCCCTTTTGGATACCCAACAAAGTAGCATAATTATGATCTTGGTTCTAGCTTGTCTCCCTTGATCAGTACATCAGTTGGACATCCCCATATCTTAAGATGATTTAGACTTGGCTTACGCCCAATCTACATCTCATAGGGCGTCTTAGGTATTGATTTGGAAGGCACCAAGTTCAGAATGTATGCCGCTATTTCCAAGGCATATCCCTAAAAAGAGATCGAAAGAGTAGCATGAGACATCATGCTTTGGACCATTTCCATTATGTCCTGTTCTTTCTCTCAGCTACTCCATTATGCTGGGGTGTACCTGGCGCAGAGAGCTAGGATACAATCCTATGATGTACCATGTAATCCTTGAACTCACCGAGGAGGTACTCTCTACCATGATCTGATCGTAAGGTTTTGATCAATTTACCTGTCCCATGCTCCATTTCAGTCTTAAACTCTTTGAAATTGTCAAAAAAGTGAGACTTGCGCCTCATCAGGTAGACATAACCAAACCTTGTACAATCATCTGTGAAAGTGATGAAATACTCAAAACCCCCTCTAGCTTGTGTAGACAAAGGACCACATACATCAGTATGAACAAGACCCAATATCTCCTTGGCTCTATCAGCCTTTTGCATGAACGACCTTTTGGTCATTTTTTCCATAAGGCAAGATTCACACTGAGGCCAACTTTCCAATCTTAATGAGCCCAATGGCCCATTATGGATTAACCTCTGAATTCTGGTTGAGTTAATATGACCCAACCTTAGATGCCAAAGATATGAGTTATTGACATTGGTCTTTCTCTTCTTACTTAAAGGTTCAGATTGAGCGTTATTTATTTGATTGTTTGTAGAATTTAAAAAGAATAAGTTTCCATACATATGCTTTGTACATAAAACTTCACCATTTCTACTGATAGTAATACCAGAATGGAAAGAAACAGAATATCCATGATTTATTAACTTTGCAACTGAAATCAAATTCTATAAAAAATTGGGTACACATAAAATGTCCTTCAAAATAACTACTTTATTATAATAAAAAATAAGATCCAGCTCTCCCACTCACTACAAGAAAACAGAGAATTAGCGAGGAAATTAGCGAGGAATTTTCCCTCGCTAAATCTGCGAGGGATTAGAGAGGGACAGACGACAGATTGACTTTCCGTCGCTAATCCCTAGTTGATTAGCGACGGATCAGCGTTAACTATAATCCCTTTCAAATTAGCGATGGACAAAGATATCCCATTCTAATCCGTCGCTAATTTGATAGGGATTAGTGACGGATATTTTATTTTTACTTAATATTCACGGTAAATTTTTAGCTTCGGATTTTCGATGTTTCCGAAGCTATTCCCTTGCTAATTTGCGAGGGAATAGAGGCGGAATTATCCGTCGCAAATCCCAGCATTGATTTGCGACGGATTGGAGTTTATTTAGCGAGGGATATTAAATATCACTTGCTAATCCGTCGCTGATTGTTTCCTTCACTAATCTCTCGCTAATTTCCAAGGGATTTGCGAGGGATTCTCCATTTTGTGAATACTCAAATTTTTTCCTCACGATACTTTTGTGTGTGGTAAATTTTTTTATGTAATATCCTTATGAATACTTAATTCTTTATTATTTGTTTAATTATAACCAATGTATTTACATTCAATACATATGTAATTACCATCAGCAAGTTAAGAAGTATAGATTATGATTAAATGATATGCATACCTCTGTACAAGCTCGTCATGTGTAGTATATATATAATTCATTTATCACTTTATATGCATATATATATATATATATTTGATGCTTCGATCATGTATACGGTCGTCGATCGATGTATAATTATGCAAATACGAACACACATTTAATAACTATAAGAGTTTACGTATGCACTCGGAGTTTTATATATTACGTTTTATTACATTTGATTAGCATAATAAATACAATTTTGAGATATGAAAACACATCGATACTAATTAAACTTTTTATATATATATTAGTAAGCGTAACATGATCAATGTTAATTAAACCTAAACAAACACCATGATGATTATTTAGAATTATTCATTGGCGAAATATTTCATACTTTTAATCCGTAAGTAAGTCAGAAGTAGCTAAGTGTTGCTAGAAATAAATATGTTTTCTCAGTAGAGTATTGAAAAAAGTGAGGAAAATGTTAATCCGTCGCTAATCCTTCGCTAAATAGCGACGGATATACCAGCGAGGGATTAGAGAGGGATCAGCGAGGGACCCAAAAACGTTTACCTTCAAAGCAACGCGGATTTTTTTAGCGGAATATGAAATTCAAAAATCCCTTGCTAATACGACATAATTAGCGAGGGATCAGAAAGGCATTAAAACTCCACTGAGGTTTACCCTCGCTAATCGCACACTAATTAGCGAGGGATTAGTGATTGATTATATTTATTTTATTTTTATTTCCATCGCAAATCCCTCTCTAATAGTGAGGGATTAGAGATGGAAAATTCCCTCGCAAATCTCAACGAATATACATCCCTGTCCTGTCTTCCCTTCCGTTGTGTTTTCTCCCATTTTCTCTATCTTATTCGGCTAACCCCTCTCAAATCCCTTCCAACCCCTCATTGTGCTCTATATATACTCCTTCAGGCACCGGTTCAAGGCTCTTCCAACCGATATACATTGGTCCTAAATAGAAAATTTCAAGTGCCGAGGTGTTTTAATCAGGCGCGGGATTTGTTCTTCTCGGTTCCTCACTTCTGAAACCGTGACCACCAAATTGTTGCTGCGGCCTCCACTGTGCATCGTGGCCTAGTGGGTACGAGATCTCTGGTAATCTCTCTTCTCTTGCATCTCGTGGCATAATGGGTAATAGTTGCGCATTCCCAATTTTGTTGCGTGCATACGCATTCTTACAATTCTTTTTGAATTCTTGTATGCACAGTGGAGTAATTGCGTGATTCTTGCTGTGTGAGAGTGAATTCCCGTATGCACAGTGAATTCCCTTTTTGTTTCTTTTTAGCTTACCTCCTCATTGGTAGTTTCATAATGCAGCTGTATGAGAGTGGGATTATAGATGTCTGTTGATTCTGTTCATTGTGGTCATTGTAGCTATACTGCTATTTTTGCTCTCTTGTGTAGCCGATTGCATAGAAAAGCATTTAGCAAGGATTTGTTATGCTATAGTACAGTTTTGATGATGTTTGAAAAGATTTTGATGGCTGAAAGTTGATGAAGTTAATGAAGAAAAGATTAAATAAAGTAAAGGAATAAATTTAATGTTAGTTGAAATCATGTAAGTATGGAAAATGGTTTAATGGCTGCCGGATTTTGCTGTTGTGTGTGTGTCAATTTTTGTAGGAAAATACTGAGGAAACAGTGAGTTTTGAGGAAGAAAACTTGATGGAAAATGGAGGAATTAATTAGAGTTAGGTGCTAGATAAAATAATTAACAAGATGGAATAAGATTTTGGTGAAAAATGAAAGAAAAGCCGGAATTTCTGCCTTGAAAATGCGCAGAAAACCAGCTGGAATTCTGTTGTTGCTGTGAAATCAGGCCATAAATGATAGCTAAGTGAAATAGGAACATTTTGGAGAAAATTTGGAATATGTATTAAAATATATGAATTAATTAGTGAGATGTGGTTTAATGAGAAAAAAGCTGGAAATTTTGAGATAGTATACATTCTTGGGTGAATTTCATTTGATTGATGGAATTAAAGAGCATGGATTGAGTGGATTGAAATGTTGGAAATTATGTTTGAGAAAAGAACAAGAAATGGATAATTTGGAATAATAGTATTCCTAGTAGTTTACTTCATTTCAAGAAGTAAAGAATTATTAAAGGAATGATTAAATTCCTTGTTATAGTTTTACATGAATATTGTTGGTTCATGAAATGCATACTTAAGTGCATTAGGATTTATCTTAATTCTAGGCATTTGATTACAAACATGTGACAATTGTTGGATGTTTTCAAGCTCGAGTAATAGCATTTTCGAGGTGAGTCCCTTATGCTAGTGGTTTATGCATAACAAATGCCTTTGGTCTTCCTAATAAAACTTTAGGTTTCTTGTATTTAATATGCTGCTAATATTGTTAAGATTCCCTAGGAAAATGTGAGTCCTTCGATGTCTCAAATAACAAAAATGCTTGTGTGCAATTGTTATGACAAAATGAACATTGGACGATTTGGTTTTCCCAAAGAAAATATGGTTTTTCTGATAAAATCTATGATGTCATTACATAGATAATGTTCCAAAGCATGAAAAGACGTGAATATGTGGTAGTGTATTTGTAATGGCATTTCATGGAATAAAAGCTGGAATAAAATTTCATGGATTGGCCTCCATTATACGTACTCTATTTTGATGTGTCAAAACACTAGCTTCTTGGTTGATCTTTTGAAAAGAAAATGCAAAAAACTATTATGAAATTCAAAGTGTATAAGGATGTGTCATTACTAGCTTAATTTGATTTTCATCTCAGGTGTTCTCTTACAAAATGGTAAAGAGTATTGTTGTAGAAATAATGGAGTATTGTCAAGCTATTAGATACTCTGGCATAAATTATTTTAGGCTGTTTGGCCTTGGCATTGCTCATGATTTGTAATTTGTACTATAGTAACCATATGTTTCAAAAACTATGTTACACTTATAATTTGTACTATAGTAACCTTATGCTATTGTTACTCACATGTTAAACCTTTAGTTCTTCATTGATTTGCCCAGACGGACGAGCTTTTCTTAGGTAAGAAAACAATTAGTAGGCATCTTTAGAATCCCGTGAGTGATGGGTGATCATTCCCCGTGAGTTATGGGTGATCACTCCCTATGGGTAATGGGTGATTACCCCTAAATTTAGTATTGTATATTAAATGTTTTGAGGTTATTTGTGTTTTGTGAATTTTTTACAATGAAGGGAAATTCTGTCAATTTTTTACAATGAATGTTCTGTGAATTATGGTGGCCTTATGCCTGGAAAACGTTCAACTTATAGGGGAAACTCTGTCAATTTTTTTTCTAAAAAAATTGAGGTGGCATGCCAAGATATTCTTATTGATTCTTACCTAGTGTATTTCCATATGTTCTTTTCATTGTGAAGTTGGTCTATGCATGGTAAGCCACATTTTGTAAGTATACTACTCTACTTGATAAAGAGAACTATACCTTCTTCTCCTGACAATCTAATGAATGATAATTGTTGACCAACCAATAATTGTTGAGGAGTTTGTTTGATGGGGATAACAGTAGAGGAATGTTGGTTTTGTGTTGGAGCTGAATTGGGTCTTGATTTTGAGTTGAGTGTTTGTTGATGACTTGATTAATCTTGAGTCCTTGAGAATTGTATAAGGTGTTAAGATTATTGTGGTGTAAATTTTGCATGAATTAAGTGAAGCAAACTCAACTTTGTGGTCTTTATATCAAAAGAGTGAAATTTGTACAGGAAACACATGTCCAACATTTAGTCTTAATGACCTTCTAACATTCTAATGTATGTAGACAATTCACTCACGTCATAACTTACCTAAAGAAATCGAGAATAGTAATTTCTCACTTAAGGATTCATGTTATCTACTAATTTCCAGCAAACATAGTTCAAATTCTCTAGGGTAAAACACATATGTATTCATACCCAAATGCCTCTAAATTTTACTGACATAAAGTTTAACCTATGTAGGACTAAACAATTCCAAAAATTACAGCAAATAAAACCTTAGGAGCTACAAAAAATTTTTAGATATCTTGCTGCTCAAAATTGTGTCAATTAGGAAACTTTCTAACAAAATCTCAACTCAAATTTTCCCAAACTTTTCGAGCACTTTAGAGCAACAAACTAATATAAAAGCACTTAATATTCACTCTAAAAATTATGAGCAAAATAGCATAGGTAGCCTACTGAAGTTTAACATCATACATAGCAAAAATCAGTGTTTTCCAAATATGTGAGTAAGTAAAATTTTAGAGATAAAAAACTTTGTTTCATGCTCATAAAATCCACTTAAAAATCAATGGTGCAATGTTCTCACTAAAGCATATAACTCTTTATCATAAGTGGTGTAATTTAAAGCAGCTCCTGACAATTTCTCACTACCAGCATTTTTTATCCTGAGTGAGTACATTACCTATTCCCACTCCACTACCATCATTTTTAACTTTAAAGGCTTTATCAAAGTTAGGCAAGGATAGTAACGGGGCTTCACTCAATTTTTGTTTCAATGCATTGAAAGCTTCTTCCTATCCCTCTTCCCATCTAAACCCAACATTTTCTTTACAAATTGTGTCAATGGAGCTGCAATTGTACTAAAATTCCTGATTAATCTCTTATAAAAATTAGCCTTCCTATAAAAACTTCTTACCTCAGTCATAGTTTTAGGTGTTACCCACTCTTGGATTGTTGTAATCTTTTCTTCATCACTTTCTATCCCTTTAGAACTCACAACAAATCCAAGAAAGGTTTCTTTCCAAATAAAATGAACATTTGTCAAAGTTAGCATACAACCTTGCTCTCCTATGTGTAACAAGAACACATTTAAGATTATGAAAATGATCCTTATATGTCTTGCTATAAATTAAAATGTCATCAACATACACCACAACAAAATTTTCAATGAAATCCCTTAACACATAATGCATTAACCTCACTTGCATTAAGTATATAAAACATATACAAATTCATGCATGAAATTTTTTTCGCAAATCATGGCATGAGTTTTTTAAGTAATGGCTCCAAATATTATAATTTTGATGAATTATGAGAATTAAATTATTGCTTCTCAAATAATTGTGGTCTTGTGTAGAATACTTTATTTTCTTTGTGGTCTTGTGTAGAATACTTTATTATTCAATAATTTTTTACAATGAATGTTGTGTGAATTGTGGTGGCCTTGCGCCTGGAAAACGTTCAACTTATAGGGGAAACTCTGTCAAAATTTTTTTTTAAAATCACAAATTGAGGTGGCATGCCAAGATATTCTTATTGATTCTTACCTAGTGTAAAACCATATGTTCTTTTCACTCTGAAGTTGGTTTATGCATGATGAGCCACATTTTCTTCTTTCTTTATTTTCTTTTCCTTTCTTTCTTTATCTCCATAATTCGGTGGCGAGTAAACTAGGGTCCTCGACCATCACAATCTACCATCGTTCTTCATTCGAATTATACACGTGCTAATAAGCTACATTGTTATGGCCTAAATGTAGATGGATGATCGTGGTTAGATGTATAGAAGACACGTACAGGGGACTAAAGGAATTACATCCGAGTTTGAACAAGGGGTCAAGCGATTCATCGCATATTGTTTGTCAAGCTGGTCCAGCCTCAGTTATAAGGTGTTCGTGTGGAAAGTGTAAAAACAAGGCGTACCTTTCCCCAGATGAAGTGGAGCTGCACTTGTACAGATTTGGGTTTGTTGCTAATTACCGAAGATGGACTAGTCATGGTGAGGGTATTAATCCGTCGCCATCTACATCAATAACCAGGCACTTGTACGGTTGCGGTCGAGTCAAGCTCTAATAATCCGTATCGAGATATGGTGATTGATGCAATTAGACATCAATTTCCAAGTGGACCTTCATCATCGGAGAATATTGAGGAACCACCAAACCCGGATGCGCAGAAATTTTATGACATGCTGGGAGCTTCGAAACTCCGCTATGGGATGGATGCAAGAATCACAGTACGTTATCAGTTGTTTCTCGGCTTTTGAATATTAAATCGGAGAACAACGTGTCGGAGAAATGCTTTAATCAGATGATGCAATTGATGAAGGAGGTATTACCAAGTAGTAATAAGCTCTCGGATGACTTCTATCAAACAAAGAAGTTGGTATACGGTCTAGGGCTACTGTTCGGAAGATAGATGTACTGCCCAAATGGATGCATGCTCTCTTGGAAGGACGACGGTGCTAGGAGGGACTGCAAATTCTGTGGCCATGGCAAATATCTGATGAAAAGGAAAGTAGGAAAGGACAAACAACAGAAAGACGTTCCTTTCAAGAAAATGTATTACTTCCCATTAACACCCAGACTGCAGAGACTATTTGCATCCTCCACAACGGCGGAGCATATGAGATGGCATGCGAGAGAGTCAGCCGGAAGAGGACGTTATGAGCCATCCACGCGATGGTGAAACTTGGAAACACTTCGACCGTAGTCATCCTGAATTTGCAGCTGAAGTTCGTAATGTGCATCTTGGGTTATGCACAGATGGATTTTCACCATTTGGAATGTCGGGTAAACAATACTCTTGTTGGCCTCGTTATTGTTACTCCATATAATTTACCTCCGTCGATGTGCATGAGGGATCCATTTATGTTTTTGACCGTCATTGTCCCGGGCCCTAGGAATCCGAAGCATAAAATTGATGTCTATCTACAACCTTTGGTAGATGAATTAAGGATGATGTGGATTAGTGGAGTCTCTACATATGATATTTCAAAGAAAGCAGAACTTACGTCTACGAGCGACACTTCTTTGGACAATAAACGACTTCCGGCATATGGGATGCTAAGTGGTTGGAGCACAACTGGTAGATTAGCATGTCCGTATTGCATGGAGCAGACAAAATCATTTCACTTGCAAAATGGAGGTAAACATTCCTGGTTTGACTGCCACCGGCGCTTCTTGCCTTTAGATCATCCATACAGGAGAGATGCTAGGTCTTTCAGGAAGGATAAAGGTCGCGAGACAGCACACCCTGTACAGCGCGCTTCTGGAGATGGTATGTGGGATAGAGTGTGCCATTTACCAAAAATAACCGAAACAGCTGTGGAGCTTGGTAGGGATGATGGCAAAGGCATCTACCATAATTGGGCGAAAAGGAGTATCTTTTGGGATTTGCCGTATTGGAGAACACACTTAATCCGTCATAACATAGATGTGATGCACAATGAAAAAAATATGTTCGATAATGTCTTCAACACAGTCATGAATGTAAAGGGGAAAACAAAGGATAATGTGAAGGCGCGACGTGATCTGTTGGTATATTGTGATAGACCTGAATTACATGTGATTGGCTTGGGTAACGGGAGGACATTAATGCCAAAGGCTAAATACTCTGTTACACCCGAACAAAAGAGACTTCTACTAGAGTGGGTTAGAGATTTGCGACTTCCAGACGGATATGCTTCGAATTTAAGCAGGTGTGTTGATTTGAATAAGCTGAAAATGTCGGGTATGAAAAGCCATGACTGCCATGTTTTTATGGAAAGATTGCTTCCAACTGCATTTAAAGAATTACTCCCGGTGTCAATTTGGAACGTTTTAGCGAAGTCGGTCTCTTTTATCATGACTTATGTTCGCCTAAACTTTCCACAACCCATATGAAGCAACTGGAAGATAATATTATCATACTCATGTGTAAGTTGGAGAAGATCTTCCCACCCAGCTTCTTTGACATGATGGAGCACCTTATGGTCCACTTTCCGTATGAGGCCAGGGTTGGTGGCCCTGTTCAATATAGATGGATGTATCCATTCAAGCGGTAAAATATTGTGTATTATTATATCTATATATACATCTACTATGTGAATCAGTTCTAACTGTAAAAAATGCTTTAGGTTCTTATATCGTTTGAAGACCAAAGTTAAAAATAAGGCGAGAGTGGAGGGATCAATTTGCAATGCTTACTTAGTTGAAGAGGCATCTACATTCTTCTCCTATTATTTTGAGCCGCATGTGCAGACTCGACATACTACTACGGCTAGGAATGATGAGGGCGTTCATGATACAAACTCAAGTGACACTGTGTGTTCTATATGCGCCGTTCCAGGGAGGGTTTTGGGAAGTATTCAGAATAGGTATCTTACCCCGGATGAATTTAAGGCTGCCACAAATTACATATACCTAAACTGTGAAGAAGTTCAACCATACATTACGTAAGTATACCACTATTGCCTTACATTGCTAGATTTTATACGATAATACTTTGAACGAGTATACTTAATTATGTGTTTGTTTTGGTCGTTTTAGGAAATTCAAAAATGACTTGCGGTTGTATGAGCGAGTATAACGAGATCCTGAAGTGGATAGGAGAATAGAGTCGGAGTTTGCGGGATGGTTTAGGACTTATGTGAGTTGAACACATACAAAATGAGACTTAGGAATAAATTACATTGATATCGAAGGTGCATTAACGCTTTGTTCTTTGCTAGGTTCATGATCCACGAGAATCAAGTGGCTGAACAACACTTAAAAAGCTTGGCACAGGGACCTTCGAGACAAGTGAAATTCTTCCATGGCTACTTCGTAAATAGTTTTAGGTTCCATACACATGATCGGTCGGTCGGAAAAAAAACAATTAACGGCGGAGTTTATGTTAAAGGCGACGGAGATAGTGCCTTAGATTATTATGGAGTCTTTGAAGGAGATTGTCGAACTTCGGTTCCCTGGAACTCCTTGTTTAAAAGTTGTCCTATTCAAGTGTGATTGGTTTGATCCAACGCTAAATCGGGGGTTAAAATTCATCCTCACTACAAACTTGTTGATGTCAGCTGCAAGAGGAATTACCCAAAATATGACCCCTTTGTGTTAGCTCAACAAGCAACCCAAGCGTATTTCCTATCCTACCCAGGGAGCAAAAGACCAAAATCTGATTGGGTAGCTGTTTGTAAAATGAAAGCTCGGCATGTTATTGATGCACCCGTTGTCGAGGCACCATATCAGGAGGAAGTAGATGATGCGCGGGCAATCAATGTACGTGTTGAGGATGACAACTTTGGAAGATTAGCGAGATGAGTGCAGTATTGGAGATACAATCGATTTTATAGATTCGGGTTTAATGATAGAGGAAGCATAACCGAACAACGAAAATGATGCCGAGGAAGAAGAATGGGAGACAGGATCCTCTATAGACGACGATGTGGAAGGCTACTCATCCGATGATGACAGAAGTCTATAGACTAGGTTCAAGTTTAACTAAAGTATAGATACAAATTAGTAGTTCTGCTATCGTTACATTACAAGCATTTTACTTTGCTTTATACTTTTAAATTTGTTATCTTTTTCTTCTCCCAAGATATGACAATTTTTATGTATTTAAATAATTCCAGATACATATGGCTTCCAATACCTCACCCAACGATCGATCAGCGACTCGTGAGTCCTCGAGGGCGGATGAGACACCGTCCCCGAGCATCGCCTCACGTATACCTGCTCCACAGCCATTGCCTTCGGAAGAGGCCCGATCAGAGCAGGCCCCTACCCCGATCCTAGGTTCTTCAGGGTCCACAGCTGGCGCTCCATCTACTGATGACACGCGACTGTTGATTGGCCAGTTGGTGACTCGTAAGTCGGCTACATAATTACTTATTATAAGTTTTTCTAAATTTTCAAAATTATAACTTGTCTAATATTACAAGATCTATTTTCTTGGAACAGGTTCACACATTCGGTTCGATGTGTGAGGGAGATTGTTGAGATTTTTAGGCGACACTACACTGGAGCCTATGCTACCTTCTCACAGGTTTCGATTGAGGTTCGGAACATGTGGTTCGATCTTTGGAGTGTGAGTTCGATTTGTAATTATTACTTGTAGTCTTTTTATTATTTTTAATATGTTTTCTTATTTGTAATTACTTGTAACGGCTACTTTGATTTTGCAGGCTTCCTTTTATTGGCGCCCTGAGAATGCCGCACAGATCCGGGCTAATTGGGAGAAGAAGTGTAAGGCTAGACTTTCGGATGCATTGTCCAAGGCTCGGAAGAAGCATGGGGGTAGCTGCCCCAAGTGGATTTCCCCATACCATTGGGCTACTCTATCGGAGCATTGGGGGTCCGATAGGTGGCAACGTATCTCTTCCGCTGCTAAGCGGAACAGATCTACTGGTCAGGCGTCCCACACAAGAGGATCTATTTCTTTTACTGAGCATGAGCAGCAGATGGTAAGTGTAAAATTTTTTACTGTTCGGTATATCCGCTATTTCACATTTAATTCATAAAAGCTAACATCTAGTCATTTTTTGTTACAATGCTAGTGGAGACAGTTAGGTCCTGATTTTAGCTACGTCGACCTCTTCAGACACACCCATACGTTCCAGGACGGGCCGAGGAAGGGCCAATATGTCAGTGATCGATCGCGCCACACGCTGGTAAGAATACACAATCTTACATGTTTTTAAGTTTAATATTATTCATATTTTGATCGCTAATTTTAAATATTTTATGCGTGTTTCCTTGCCCCAAATTCAACAGGATAGTGTCACTGCTATTATTGAGCGTCACGCGTAGTCGGGTTCCGCGACTGATTCTACGAGCACGGTCGCGGCGACTCGGGTGCCTGACGAGAAGGTGCTGTTCGTCGAGGTGGATGATAGAGCGTCCAAGAAGGGATGCATATATGGATTGGGCTCCGAGTCTGCGAGGGTGAGGCGGAGGTTACAGCAACCAGCTTCATCTAAGGCATCGACTTCTTCTACCTCGTTGGATGTGAGCCAGCTACAGAGAGAGTTATACACTGAGAGGAGGAGGCGGGAGAGAGTTGAGCATCAGGTACAGGTATATCAGAGCCACGGCCGAGCTTGGCGAGTACACGACGCTTATGTCTCGAGAATTTGAATCTTCCTCCGCCACCGCCGATGCCGGTTGTTCGGGAGGACGATGTTGAGGATGAGGAGGACTTCGTCATCGGTCCTCCGGATTCACATCCGGATCATCGACCAGGCCCTTCGATTCACCCCCACCCCCTCAGTCGGCTCCGGCATCCACACCGATTCCTGCTTCGTAGTTAGGATATATATACTACATTTTTGTGTATTATTCATATGTTTTCATCATTATATTTATTTAGGATTTTTAGACAACATTTTTATGTATTATTCACATTTGTCATTATTATATCTATTAATAATGACTATTTGGTGGTTTTTTTTAATTTAATTAAATTTTGCATTAGGTAAAATGAATTTTCTTGAATTACAGGGCATTTTTTAAACATTTTTAAAAAATATTTAAAAATTATAAATTACTAGCGAGGGATTAGCGAGGGGCTAAGGAAATTAAATTGAGGATCCGTCGCTAATCCCTCGCAAATTACCTTGGGATTAGCGACGGGTCAATTAAAACGTAATAGGAAAGAAATATTCCGTCGCTAATCCCTCGCAAATTAGCGTGGGATTAGCGACAGACATTTAAATCAAAACATTAGTAAGAAATTTTCCGTCGCTAATCCCTCACAAATCAGCGGGGGATTAGCGACGGAAACCTTAAATCGGAACATTAAATAGAAAATATTCCGTCTCTAATCCCTCGCAAATTAGCTTGGGATTAGCGACGGACAATTTATATCAAAACAATAAAAAGAAAATATCCGTCGCTAATCCCTCGCAAATTAGCTTGTCATTAGCGACGGAAATTTCCAACTTTTTATTAAGTAGTAAAATATTCCGTCGCTGATCCCTTTCTAAATAGAAAGGGATTACCGACGGAAAATAAGAATCCCTCGCAGATCCGTTTCAAAAATCCATTGCTGAAATCGTTGACTGCTTGAAAATTACCTCACTAATCCGTCGCTATTTGCGACGGATTTTTGAATCCGTCGCAAATTTTTGCCTATGCGAGGAGGAAATTAGCGGGGGAATTTTCCCTCGCTAATTCTCTGTTTTCTTGTAGTGACTGCAAGGGCCCATATTTGTGCTCTATTTCCTACTCGTAGTCCATGCTCGCCCTTCTAGAGTCTTCTTATCTTCTTAAACCCCTGGAATGAGTTACAGATATGATCAGTGACACTAGAATCAACAATCCAAATGAAAGTTGATCAAACCATTGAAATTGACTCTAGATAGAGAACAATACCTGTAGGGTTTTTCTTGGCCTAAAGTTCTAAACACTCTTTTTTACAGTATCCTTTCTACCCGCACTTGAAGCACTTGCCTTTGGGCTTGTTGGGCTAGTTCTTGGGCTAGGCCTGTGCGTTTCCCTTCTTCTTCTTGAACTTCGTGGGCTTGGGCCTAGTTCTGGAAGAAAAAGTCCTAACAATCATAGCCTTGGACTGTGGCTTCATGACTTTCTCTGCCATCTGGAGCTCTTTCATTAACTCGGTTAAACTTATGTTTAATTTGGTCATGTTACAATTTAACTTAAACTGAATAAAAGAGCTCGAAAGAGATTCGAGAACCATGTTCACTTGGCTCTCGGAGTCAATTACAGCCCCTAAGACTTTTGCTTCCTCGAAAGTAGCAATCATCTTGAGCATATACTCTCTGTCTGAAGCTCCCTCAGCCATTTTAGTGTTAATGATCGTCCTAAGAGTCTCTTACCTTGTGGGCCGACTCTTATCTGCAAACATCGCGGCTAGTGATTGGCTAATGTCATACGCAGTGGCCATGTGCTCGTGTTTAGACTGGAGCACATTAGACATGGAGGCTAACATGTATCATCGAGCCATTTCGTTGGCCTTCTTCCATGCTTTCGCAGCATCTCGCTCCTCCACGGTGGAAGCCTCCCCAATAACAGGGGAGGTGTCAAAGAGGACATACTTATACTCCTCAACAATGAGTATTATGTCCAAGTTTCTTTTTCAATCTATATAATTTGGACCCGTTAGTTTATTCTCACGGAGAATAACAGCCAAAGGACTAAAAGAACCTCCACCAACTATTTCTAAAAAATTGAAAGTAAAAGAAAACTCAGTTTGTGAAAAAGAAAATAATTTGTGACTTTATCCTTATATTAAATCCGATAATAGTTAACCCTTTCACTATTATCTTTAATATGATTAATTTGACACTTAGAAAAACTGACATAGTTTCTTTGGAAGATTAACAGTTTCCTAAGCTAAGTATATTAACCACCACAATTTAATTTCCCTTCTAGGTAATGATTTAGGAGATAACTCTATCGTGTGATGATCGTTTCTTCTAATTTCCTATGGACATTCCTTGCACTATAACCTCCAACGTGGGTTGGCCAATCATAGCAAGTATCCTGGATTATTAAATACATCCATCCATTAGTTTTAGATCCTTGTAGTATTCCCATCCTATACGAGTTCACTCACAGGCGATGTGAGGGGACCTACGATTTCTAATGCGGATCATGATGGAAGCCATGGGGCCGTTAGAACCCTTCTCCCACTTAGTATTTTAAAATAAGGGTTTTCTTGGAAAATTTCCTTTGAAAATTTTAATTAAGTTTTCTTTTAATTCAAAAATAAAATATCTAAACCCATAAAAAATTTTATGTCAAGGTTTATAT
The DNA here is from genome assembly GCA_026120185.1 of Voacanga thouarsii. Taxonomy (NCBI): domain Eukaryota; kingdom Viridiplantae; phylum Streptophyta; class Magnoliopsida; order Gentianales; family Apocynaceae; genus Voacanga; species Voacanga thouarsii. The sequence continues at coordinate 704,403 of JANUWF010000528.1, read as the reverse complement.
CATTTTAGAAATTTTTCATGGATTAATTTTATTTAAATTAATAAACTTAATAATTTCAAAAATTTTCAATAAAACTTTCGAGAGATTTTGATCTCAAGTTTAATTTGACAAAAATAATTTTTTTGGGTTAAAATTAAATCAAAATGGTTTTCTATTTTAATTCACAAAAATATCTAAATTCAAAATATTTTCTATGTCAAGGATAAAATCCTTTAAGAAAATAACCAAAAATTAATTTTTGTTCGAATTAAAATTAACCATTTGATTTAAAAAAATGTTTTTCTTTGTCAAAAATTCCCAAAGACTTTGGTCTTTGCGAAAATGTGCACATAGGGTACAAAAAGAAATAAGTAAGCTAGAAAATTGTAAATGTTTCCATGCTTTTCTATTCTTTTAATCTAAGTGTCCAAATAATAGAATTAAACACATTAATTAATTAATGGTTTTGTTTAATCCTAAATTTTCTTTACTATTGTTTTTTATATAAAATATTTAAAGAATATTAACTATTGCAATAAAATTAACTTCGCCTGGTATAGGACCAAAAATTTTTAAAAAAATAATTGTTAGTCCATTGCACCCACCACACTGGATCATGGCCCATGGAAACACCCATGGGCAGTGATCTGGGCGGGTGTCCACGACTCTGCCCGCCAGCAGCCCTGCTACCGCGGTCAAAATTGATGACCATGGTAATTTGCAATTTGCAATTGTAAATTGCAAATTTGCTTGCACGCGAGGCTTCCGCGACGAAGCAGTCATCGCCAGCCGCGTGACTACGACTCCAAGCAGCCGCTGGCTCGGCTCCACACTCATCTGCCTCAGCTCATTTTCTGCAGCATTTTCTACAATTTTTCTTCTGCGATTTTGCATTTCTTCTTCTGGTTCTTTCACAGCATGTAAAGCCACTTAACAAGCCCCTATGCCCTTAAAAATTGTGGGCTTACATGTTTTATCTAAGAAAGCAGTAAATTACAGTGTTCCTGGACTTTCACTCGCGAAACTTACACAGAAACTGTCCCATACCAGAAATGCGAAAGTTCACAGAAAACATTCAAAAAAAATATTTTCTTATTTTAGTTAAGCCTAACATGCTTCCTATATTTTCCAAACCATGGCTCTGATACCACTTGAAGGATGAAAATGACAAAAATGATAAAACCGAAAGCATGCTTACAGAACGAAAAAAATTTACAGAGCATCATTGAAGCTATTTACCTTTGTGTTTGAATGACCTTATTGACACTGATTTGAAGCCATTGGATCACGTCCTTGTAAATGTTGGCTTCGTCTCATTCACGTGAAGTTTTTGAGCTTCCGAAATGACGCCCTTTCCTCCATCGATGAAGGCTACAGAGTGTTGGGTTCTTCTTCTTTTTCTAGTGAAAGCTTCATAGACTTCATCATTTTTCACTTTGGTCTTGATTCCTTTTTCTTTCATTTCATGCAAATCATTACCAAGAGAGACCAAGAGAGTGAAACAAAAAGCCCCATACTTTTGTTATCCTCTCACGCCAAACAATACGGGATCCATCTCGTGTTGTGTTTTTTTTTATTTTATTTTACCCTTGGTCTTATTTATTAGGCCAGATAAAATTATTAACTTTTGGGCTTGAATACCCATAAATAATAAGTCTCAAATATTTATTTTCTGAGCTTCATAAAACAGTCCAATAAATAATTAACAAGTCCAAATAGATCAATATAAAATACCATATCTTTTATCTAGTTTATACCTAGATTAATTTTTTAATTATTCAATCTGGGCCTGAGCCCTGAATAATTAATTAACCAATAAACTAAATAAAATATATACTCTTTCTTGGGCTTTTTATTTTGTTCTAATCCAATAATAAATTAGACTAATTAAATAAAATAAAATAAAAATCATAATTATCAAAACTAATTCCTTAACGCAAATTTGTCAGGACTTAATGGCTATTCCGGGGACCAAAAGATACATCGTCTTAGCTACTAAAATAATCAAAATACCCCTGCTCTATAAATAGTTATATTTTGTATTTTAAATATTTTCTAATATCACTATAAGGAAATATTGACCTTAAGGACAATGCTGCGTTAGCAAAGTCTTCGACCTATAGGTGTAATGACTAAAATACCCCTCTACGTATCGCTATGCATTTAGAGAGGAGTGTACTAACACCTCTCTAATAGATATCTACCATCTTTAGACCTCTAGTCTAATGATCCACGACTCCTGGAATGTTTCCACTTTCTAAGGGAGTTACTCTAAAGTAAACATCTAAGTCATGTTCCTTAGGGCCCTAGATATTTAGATCATTTGAACAGTCACAATGAGTGATATAGCACAAAAGCTATCTTGTATAAATTTGTCTTAACAAACTAGTTACATATACCCAACATACAAGTATATCGGCTCAACGAAAAACCTCAACTACAGTGTATCAAAGTACATACTTCCAGCTTCGTCAGACCACCAACTCATACTCAAACGGTAAAGTATTAGTCCATACTGTAGCAGTAATAGTCTAGGTTTCTTCTAAATAGTACTTTTAGAAACTACTATTATAGGTTCTGTTCTACGTATTCGAAATATGCTCATGCTATGAAGTGAGTAGACTACTCAGTGGCTAAAGGTAAGCCATTTCCTATTTGGAATTCATAACACAATAGCCTAAACATGATGAGATACCCATTCCCATCAATCGGTTATGAACAAACATTTATGTATTAAGTAACTCGTAATCCATACCTTACTGTGAAAGACCACCATTCACATGGATCATTTACTTAAACATAATAGGTCTTATTCAAACATAAATCATGCATAAATAAAATGTAAATTCACAAATAAATTTTAAGAATAAATTCTTTTATTAATAAATTCAATAATTACATCAGAAAACTAGTCTAGAAGGCATATATTCCAATATAGGTTTCCTACTCCATCGTACATATGGGATATTATAAGTGTTGCCTTTTAGATTTCATGTTTTTTAGGCTATACTTTATATTGCGTCTCGGACAATCTTCCCCCTCCTATGTTAATATCCTGTTATAATTTGTTTCTCCCTCCTATGTTTGTCTACAATTGGTGCTGATGCACATTTCTTTGGGTATAAAAATCATATTAAAAATAAGCACATTCTCAGTCAAGTTTAAATTAAAACTTTAAACCCAAATTACACATATGAGCAAGCGTACTCATCATTAACAGAGCATAGGGTTCAAACGAGTGTTGATCCTCAAGGAACAAGTAGACATTAATAACCTTTCTTTCATTGTTTAACCGACTCAACAAAGTGAAAAATAAATAAAACAAAATAAAATAAAAATAAAAATAAAAATATATACACGTCAATGATGGAGAATTATGTAACACAAACCATTGTTTAGACAACCATGATCTTAAAGTACCCAATCTTTATCGTAACTAATTATTCTCTTGGCATCATGAAGAACTAGAGTAGACTCACTTCTTTCACAATCCATGAATCCCTATCTTCTAGGTAACTTAGCATCACATATTCTGTCTCAACCAGTCTTACCCAAAAGATGCATTAAACACAATCATTTGATTAAGTTTCCATACTCTGGCAAACTTAAAACATGAAATTAACCAATGAATCCATACTTTGACAGACATCAATTAACCTTTAACTACTCTATTCTGAGCAATTAACCCCATTCTCAGGCAAGTTAAAAGACAACAAATATGAAATCAATCCATTGAACTACCATCAACCCTATTCTCAAGCAAGTTAACGGAAAGCCACAATCAATTAATCTCGTAATCAATCCAAGTAATTAAATACCAAGAACAACAATCAATTAATCAAAAGATCAAATATCTCTAAAAATCATGAATACCTAAAACAATGTCAAATTACAATAAAACAATTAATACATCATTGTTCAAGAAAAAGAAAACAAAGTAAACGAAAGAACTCATAGATAAGCCTCATTCTTCTTCCTTTGAAGACCTTCTTGCACAACCCTCCTTGAATTGAAAAATTCCTCCTTTGATTGAGTGATTTTCTATTATGGTCAATGAATTCCCCCCTCTTTTTTCTTATGTTTTTTTATCTATTTATGTGCTTGGGCAGTGTCTAAATCGTAGGTGTACTGTTCTTGGTTGAGTAGAAGTTGGAAAGTACTAAAACTCCAATGATTACCAAAAACCGCGTAGAAAAAATCAAGCACCTCCTTGGCAGGGCTGTTCAATAACCGGTCCGAACCGATTTTTCGAATCGAACCAAACCGAATATATGAGTTCAGTTCGGTTTTCTATGGTATACGGGTTGATTTGGTTCGGTTCAAACGAGGATTAGAAAGTTCGGTTCGATTTTCGGTTCCGTTGAATTAAAATTCAACCGAACCGAAAAACTGAAATATGAATTATAAAAAAAATGTAATAAATTAAGAGTTAAAACTAAAAAGAACCCTAACTCCCTATACCCTAAGCTCTGTGCTTGCTCACTGACTCACTGTGTCCGACTCCCTTTCCCTTTCCCTTTCCTTTCCTTTCTTACTGCCAAAAGTCGACCGTCGGAGAAAGAAGCAGTCAGGAGAGCCGATTGCCTACAACTTTTGGAGGGGATGAGAAATTCCCGTAGCGACGAAGCCTACCAGTAGCAGCCCGACAGCAGCGGCTTACTTCTGGGTTTCTTATAAGAGAAGAAGAATTCTCTCAGGCCTTTTAGCACTGAAGCAGCCTCCCCATTTGCAAGAGTAGCTGACAGCCATTGTTAACTCGATTATCTATCATTGTCCTTGTGAATCTGTGATTCTCTTTGTTTTTTTTAACTTCTGGATTGGAAAATGTTTTCCAGTGCGACTGATTGATTCAAAGCTAGTAGATAGGCCTTACAAATTGAGGTCCTTTTGTGGTGACTTTTGACCCTGGGATTTATGTTTTCAATTCTACTCTATATGTGTTTGATGTTTTGGGTATTTTTGAGCTGTCGATTGCATTTAATTTGAAATTTGGGATATTGGTTGTTAAATGCCTCATTACTCTATTGAGAGAAAATTTGATTTATAGTGAGTTGCACTTGAATGAATTGTTGATTCAGTGAATGTGTTGTTGTTGAATAGATTGCCTTGGTTTTGGTTTTGAGGTGAACTCCTATGACTGTATTGGTGGATTTGTGAATTGGAGTTGTTGACAGTACGGAAGTGTGTTGAGCATTGTGGATGTTTGGATGTTTGGAGTCATTGAGAAATATGTGGATGTTTGTGGGGTCATTGAGAAATATGTGGATGTTTGGAGTCATTAAGAAATATGTTTGGATGTTTGGATGTTTGGTCATATTTGCAGTCTTCTTTTGGTATGTTTGGTCATGTTTGGATGTTTGGAGTCATTGAGAAATTTGCAGTCATTGAGTATTTTTGCAGTTTATTTGTATTTTGTAGTGTATTTGCTTGGTTGATTGTAGGAGTGATCAAATAACCATCCCAACAAATTTTTTTCAAACGGGCTTTAATATTCCCTTACTGTTTAGATTGCTTCCAGGGGTTATTTGGTTAATTCTTGAGTTTATGAAACTGTTTTCTGGAGTAACCTGTGTGTCCTCTATGTATGACCACCTGTTGGATCTTTGGGTTCTGCCTAATGTTTTATACTTGCTTCTAGGTGCCGAACATTACTTATTAAAAAAAAAAAAATGCTCCTCTCTTACACCATGTCCATTCTATTGTGTACATATCCTTGATTCTCTAGTTCTTTTGAGATTGATTTAGCTGTGTCAGAGGTTTTCTAGTATTTATTAATTCCCTTTTGGTCAAACAGTAAACATTTTAGGTTCCTTTATTTAGCCTTATTGATGGGAGATGTCATGATTGGAATTCAGTTATGAATGTAAGTATTACAATCCCCTAAGGCAAGCTTTATTAGTAGAAATGTAGTTGCAGTGACAATGGACAAAGCAATAACAATTATGAGTGATGGAAGATGGATTGAATTTTCTTTCTAACTAAGGTCTGCAGTTGCTTAAAGTACTACACTTTTACTTACTAGTCAAATTGATTATAGTTTCATGGCAACTTCATGACCAGCTTCTGACATCATAGTTTCTGCAGTTTCATGACCAGCTTACTGAGATTTGGACAAGATGGCTATTGAGGAAAATTGGAGGGCTAGTGGCTACGGATGTGAATCATGTGATGCTGTATAATGTTTTTCTTTATGCCTATGTAATGTAAATGTAATGGTATTGGACAATTTGGACTTATTGGTAACAAATTACAATGGTTGGATTGGATAATGTGTACTGGGCTAATTTTAATATTTCGGGATTTATATTAGACTTGGATTTTAGTGGATGTCTGTTGGGCTTTATTTAATGGGCCAGTATTTTGAATTTCGATTTTAGACCGAACTTCAGTTTTAAGAAATACTTGGTTCGGTTCGGTTTGGACAGAAATAAAATAAAAACCGAATAAAACCGATTTAAAAATCCGAAAACTGAATCGTTAACCGTTTGAACAGCCCTACGCCTTGGCTCTCGGAGCCAGCGCCAATTGTTTTCCGGCTCTCTACTTGTTCACCGATTTTTTCCGAATTCTACACAATGTATTCCAGAATGCAGTCGACGCTGGTTCCGCTCTATTTTGACAAATTTTTCGTTGCTTCGAAGTTCGTGTGAATAGTGCATGGCCGGCGCCAGTTCTAGGGCCCTAGCCGGTGCCACATTTCCTCTATTTTGCGACGTTTTTGCTTGTTTTACCCTAAAAACCTGAAATAATGAACAAAATACCTTTCCAAGGTTAAAATCTCAAATATGAAGGAATATGACTAGTTATTTAACAAAATGTATCACAAAAGAACCTCAAATAACTAGAAAAAATATGACTAATTTAACCCATATCATATTCCTCCACACTTAGCTCTTTGCTTGTCCTCAAGCAAAGTATCAAGAACAAGTAGGAAAACACAAGGTTTAACTCAATCAGTCAATCTCAAAACGATATTTCTAAAGCTTTCTTCATTCAAGAACATAAAACACATGATACTACATCCTTCACAACCAATGCAAGACTTGTGTTAGTGATAAATGACTTAGTAAAACCATCTCAATACTTCACAATATTCTCAATCCATTGGAAAGAATTTAGTTCAAAAAGAATTGCATTCCATAAGCTTACTTTTCATACAATCTCTCTACTAATCCGAGACATATCATGACTCTACTTAGATCAAGTAGGACTTTTAAGCTTGTAATATAAGGCTAAAGGCTTGTAATGTAGCTTATCAAACGAAGGATATAGGAGAATCAAAAATCAAAGAAACTGAGAGTTTGCAATAAAAGGATAAACAAAATGAATCAATAATTTCTAACTCTTCCTGCTCTCCTATTCCAAAAATCAATCAAACCATAACCTTCTTTAGCAATTACAACTCCACTCAAGCAAATCCCGCATTTTTTCTTTTTTCTTTCTTATCAACTCTTCTCTATTTCTTTCACAATATCACTCAAATTTCCAGCAATGGTATCAAGTACTTTACATGAACTTAACTTTTTACAACTTAATTACCATTCCTTTTGTGATCTTTTCTTTCTTCTTCTTTCTTTTCAATTGTCTTTTCTTTCACTGCTGCTGTTTTTTTTGCATTTTCTTTCTTTCAATTTTTTCTAGCAGCTTTTTGTTTTACTCTCTTTTTCTCCTCTTTCTCTATTCTCTTTCTTTTCTTTTTCATTTTCTTTCTTTCAGTCTCTCTTTTCTTTTTCTAGCTCAACTCATTATTGATCCATGACTGAAAGTAAAAATTCATGATCTTTATCCCAACATTCTTCCTCACATCCTCTTACATATACTTTCATCCATTAAGAATATAAAGATTTGAAAAATTATTCAAACTCTCAGAAATAAGCAATGGACAAAATATTGTGACGGATTTTAAAGAAAGAAATCAACAATTTAGGCTCAAAATAGGCACTAGGGATAATATAATAATAGGTAGGCTTGAAAAACTCAAACTATCCAAAGAAGGCCTATTACCGTCATCCCTAAGTTAAATCATGATTGTCTTTCTTATTTCGCCTCGAGAGATATTCAAGTAAGTTCTAGAATGTTCCATGAAGTTTAGTAGAAAAATAGGTTTAAGAACAATGCAAAGCATTTGATCAAGAACTACTTCGTCCAAGTGCATGCAAAAAGTCATGCATAAATCATAAATGATCTAGAACATATGCTCTATAATCCATCATAAAGATATGCATTAAAGATACAGCATGAAATCTCAAAGAAAATCAGAAAAATTTGAAAAATTTTCAAGAAGGCTAAAGTATATGTATAGAAGACTTGTCAATTAAATCACTCCCCCACACTTAAATTGGACATTGTCCTCAATGGACAAATAAAGATAACAAAGACGAAACCCATACCATGGGACCAAAAATATAAAGAAGAAAAGATAAGAAAAAAAACTTCTATTCATTGTGCATTGTGCTATACAAGAGCTGTATGCTTGAAGAACGAGGCATTGGCAAAGGTTAATGCAAAACGACAAGAATAATGCTGATTGAGTTGAAATTACAAAACGACAGGAATAGTGCAAAGGTTAATGAAAACAATCAAGAAAAATGATAGGAATAAAAATTATCTTAATTACAAAAACTGAAAGTAAAGTAAAGAGGCTTCAATGTTTCCCACGGCTGTGATCCTGTAGATTTTCCTCCGTGTTTCCTGGCAATGTCCCAACTTGACGATCTCCCAGGAGTTTAGCTAACTGACCGATTTGGTTTTCCAAGTTGTGCATGGAGGCCTCTAGGTTCTGTATTGTAACATCGACCCCTTGGAACTTAGTCTCCATTGTACTTACTAATTGGTCAATCAACTCTTCCAATGGTGGTTTTAGAGGTGCTACAGTATTGGTCAAGGGGTTTTAGTTCCTTTGATTGCCTCCAAAATTGAAAGAACCCTGCCTAGGTTAGTTCCCATTGCTCTAAGAGAAATTAGGGTGATTTCTCCAACCAGGATTATAGGTAGAGCTATAAGGGTTGTTACCTGGCCGAACATTACCTACGAAAGCCGCTTGTTCCGACATTTCTTGGAGTGACCCCATATTTTAGCATTCATGATTGGGGTGTCCCCCTCCACAGAAATCACAACTTACGTTTAAAACCTAGCCTTGAGGCATCACCGTCTGTTCCATCTTCTGGGTTAAGGCGTCCACCTTAGCCTCTAATGCTGCCACAACATCCACTTTGTGCACTCCTCGCACACGAGCTCTAGACCTTGCACTTCCCCAATAATAGTTATTAGAAGATAAATTTTCAATAAGCTCAAATACCTATTCTAGGGTCTTGTAATTGATGGAACCTCCTACAGAAGAGTCCACCACTTGCCGTGTTACGAACGTGAGGCCATTCAAAAAGATAAGCATCTGCATTCCCAACTCAAATCCGTGGTGTGGGCATTTCCTTAGCATCTCCTTAAATCTCTCCCAAATTTCATATAAAGGCTCAGAATCTAATTGTTGGAAAGCAAATATCTCATTCCTAAGTTTGGTTGTCCTAGCTGGAGGAAAATATTTAGCCAGAAATTTTTCAGCTAAGGCATTTCACGTAGTGATGGAACCGATAGGTAAAGACTTTAACCAAGATTTGGCTTTATCCCTCAAAGAAAAAGGAAAATTTCTTAATTTTATGACATCCTCAGAAACACCATTCATCTTGAAAGTATCACAAATCTAAAAAAAACTAGCTAAATGAGCATTGCGATCTTCTTCAGGCAGCTCGTCAAATTAAACCATTTTTTGAACCATTTGGATAATGTTGGGCTTTATTTCAAAGTTATTTGCATCCACCCTAGGCCTAGTAATACTCGAGCCTATGCCCAAAATTGCAAGTTTTACAAAGTCATCCATAACCCTCCTATCATTCCCAACATTGTTATTTTGAGCACCATCCATGTCGACAATCAAGTTCCTTTGGATTGTCCGGTGAATCTTTGACAATGTCCTTTCGATTTCAATGTCAAAATTGACTATATCGCCTTCGAATTTTCGGGTCATGTACCAAGGATAATACCTAAGAAAACAAGAAGCAAGTTAAATACATAGTTATTGACTAAAACAAAATTACAAGATTATAAAGTTAGTTAATAGAACATAGTCAAAGTCAGTAAGTTAGGTTACAAGGGTATACACAAATACATAAAATATCAAAGTTAGTATCTTTTTGTGAAAAGAACAATTGTACATATCTACATATTTACATATCTACATATTTACATATTTATATGGTTAAATCAACAAAATCCAAGCTTTCATGCTATTGTTCCCCGACAACGGCGCCAAAAACTTGATGCGTATATTTTTAGGTATAAAAATCATATAAAAATAAGCACATTCCCAGTCAAGTTTAAATTAAAATGTTAAACCCAAATTACACATATGAGTAAGCGTATTCATCATTAATAGAGTATAGGGTTCAAACGAATGTCGATCCTCAAGGAAAAAGTAGACATTAATAACATTTCTTTCATTGTTTAACCGACTCAACAAAGTAAAAAATAAATAAAACAAAATAAAATAAAAATAAAAATATTTACATGTCAATGATGGAGAATTATGTAATCCAAACCATTGTTTAGACAACCATGATCTTAAAGTACCCAATCTTGATCGTAACTAATTATTCTTTTGGCATCATGAAGAACTAGATTAGACTCACTTCTTTCACAATTCATGAATCCCTATCTTCTAGGTAACTTAGCATCACATACTCTGTCTCAACCAGTCTTACCCAAAAGATGCATTAAACACAATCCTTTGATGAAGTTTCCATACTTTGGCAAACTTAAAACATGAAATTAACCAATGAATCCATACTCTGGCAGACATTAATTAACCTTTAACTACTCTGTTATTAGCAATTAACCCCATTCTCAGGCAAGTTAAAAGACAACAAATATGAAATCAATCCATTGAACTACCATCAACCCTATTCTCAAGCAAGTTAACGGAAAGGCACAATCAATTAATCTCGTAATTAAATACAAAGAACAACAATCAATTAATCAAAAATCAAATATCTCTAAAAATCATGAATACCTAAAATAATGTCAAATTATAATGAAATAATTAATACATCATTGTTCAAGAAAAAGAAAACAAAGTAAAAGAAAGCACTCATAGACAAGTTTCATTCTTCTTCATTTGAAGACCTTCTTGCACAACCCTCTTTGAATTGAAGAATTCCTCATTTGATTGAGTAATTTTCTATGATGGTCAATGAATTCCCCCATCTGTTTTCTTGTAGTTTTCATCTATTTATATGCTTGGGCAGTGTCTAAACTCGTAGGTGTACTGTTCTTAGCCGAGTAGAAGTTGGAAAGTACTAAAACTCCATTGATTACCAAAAATCGTGTAGAAAAAATCAAGCACCGCCTTGATTTCAGGGCACAGTCGGCACCGCCTTGGCTCTCAGAGCTGGCGCCGGTTGTGTTTTGGCTCTCTACTTGTTCGCTGATTTTTTTTGAATTCTGCACAATGTAATTCCATAATACAGTCAGCGCCGCCTTGGCTCTCAAAGCTGGTGCCAGTTCCATTCTATTCCGTTCTGTTTTAACAATTTTTCTGTTGTTTCAAAGTTTGTGTGAACAGTGCATGGTCGGCGCCGGTTCTAGGGCCCTATCCGGTACCGCCTCTCCTCTGTTTTGCGACGTTTTTGCTTGTTTTATCCCAAAAATCTGAAATAGTGAACAAAATACCTTTCGAAGGGTAAAATCTCAAATTTAAAGGAATAGGACTAGTTATTCAACAAAATGTATCACAAAAGAACCTCAAATAACTAGGAAAAATATAACTAATTTAGCCTCTATCAGGTGCTCTAAGGTTAATGACTGTCATACTAGCTACTAGTTCTGTATTAAACTACGTCTCTATTTCAGATTAGCCATGGATACGGGAACTTTCCAATGGATGGACACTGTGTCCTTTTAGTATTCATTTTGAATCATAACAAGCAATATAATGACTCCATTTTCTTGCTACGATTTGTAAAGCTTTTCATATATAAGTTTGTACATGTATTTATATGTATAAAAAAAGTACATCCATATTTTTCTTAATTATTCTTAGCCTCTCTTGCATGGGACCTAGGATCATTGATGTGCTGCAAAACCCAACCATCATTCTCCTATACAATTTCTTCATTGAGAAGATGATTCTTGAGCACGTATGTGAAATCAAAAGTCCTCCTCAACATCTCTTGAATTTGTTGCTCAGCCAAAGTCCACTTAAGTTTTTTTATCGAAGGCTCCATTGCTGACCATTCCTTTTAGTTCTTCAAATACTCGATAAACTCTTTGCCCAACTTAACATGCATATATTTATATCATGTTTTGCTCCTTTCGTCCTTCTTATCTTTCTCCTTTTTCTTGTTAAACTTCTTCCCCTTGCCCCTTGTTAACTAGAAGAAAACCATGGAAGATCAAGAATTCTGGGGTATTTTTTTGTTTTCCAGGTTAGGAGAAGAAGTTGTGTGCATTGGTTAGGCAAGGTATATATAATGTACAAAGAGCGTGTGACTTCATGTTGTGCGTGTCTCCATTGGATTTTGCACATGAATACATCCTTTGTTGCCCCTAATGTGCATTTTTCCTTCTTTTTGGGTTGTTCAAATGTATAATTTGGCATTCCTTCTGCACGTATTCCCTTCTTTTTTTTGGTTAAAAAATATATAATTTTGTACATGTATTGGTATACTTATAACTGAAAAGTAAGTAGTCTTATAATCACCCCATTGTGCTGCTTTCCAAGTAAGTAATTTGACTGAATGTGTGTATTGAGAAGGTAAGTTTTTCATGACGTTAGTCATTTCTAAGTAGAAACTTTAACTTTTTCCTTTTTCCTTTCCTTTTTAACACTTACCATTCTTGGATGTATGTTGTATAATGTAATGAAGTAATAAGAAAAATGCTTATCTTAGACATAAATATTAAAAAGTTCATATAAAACATAAAATCTTGAATTGTATATGCATATCAAAAGTGATATACCTCTAATGTCGTATTATTGGTCATTGTGGATGAATTTAAAAAAAATTAAATTGATATATATTAAGAAGATCCATTTTTCCAACATGAATAACTAGATGTAAAAAATCGTGTGACATAAAAAGAGACGATTTCCACTACGCCACTCATTGTGGGGTTTTTTTTTACCTTGCTTAGCCTATTTCTTTAATCACTCCGCAAATGGACTAGTTTGGTTCCTTTTGGAATAGATTGCAAAAATGGTCTCTATGAATTCAATGAATGCATTTTTATAATAAAAATCTAAAGTAGACCGGATTCACATAGACAGTATGTATTGTTAATTATACTATATATAGTAAAAATTATACGGTATAAATTAATAATACATATGGTTCACGAGTGCATGAGCCACCTAAGAATTTCCTCTTTTTATAATATTACAATGCATCTAATAAATGCTCTATTTACAACTTTTTTTTCCCCGATTCATCACTGGAATGCATTTGTTTTGGAGCAATGCATTTAACTAAATGTTTTATTAGTTTTCAATAACAAATTTACTAAATGTATTAGGCCATTTCTACATTTTTGGGGTTAAATGTATTTAACTCTTTAAGCTTTCGTTGATTAGCATATTACCTCCACATTCTTTCAGTTGCATCAATAACCTTTCTAAACTTTCTGATTTTTGTTTCAACCAAATACAATCTAGAACAACATCATCCTCTAATATTAAGCAATATTGAAAAACCCAAACTTTTTATTTATACATATTTTGCCCACATTTTTTTTCTTTTTTCCCCCTCACCCTCCTTCTAGCACTACCAACTTCCCTCCCCCCCCCCCCCTCTCTTTCTCTCTCTCTCTCTAATAATATAAATACATGTGAAAGATAATTTCAAGAGGAAATAAATGTTGTAGACGGCACTCTCCAACGAGCACTGTGTGTGTATGTGTGCGCACGCGCGTATATATATTCTTTTGATACATTGGAATGTAATGAGCTACAACTTCCTAGTTGCTAATCTCTGCACTTGTTATCCTATATGGAGTTACATGGGAGAACACCATGTATCATAAATTACTTATTCTTATTTCCAGAAAATAGGTTGTCTACAATACTAGATATCGTTTAAAGACTAGAACTGAATATTTAAGTACTAAATTTTAAAAATTAAAATTTCAAGATTGAATTATAAAATTAAAATCAAGCAAAAGATAACCCTAAGACTATATTTGAAGCTAAGTTTGAACATGCGGTATATTTAAATATTTGTTTTGGGAAAGTTAAGGGAGTATAAGCTTTTGCTAAGTTTAGTAATGTGAGTTTTAGTTAGGTATAGTTTCCACTTGGGACATGTGATTGATTTTTCATTAGGTATAATTTCCATTTGGGACATATGATAACAAGTGATAGGATTAAAGAAAACCCATATAGAGTATAGACAATCACTTTTTGAAAGAATCCCGAGCTTGGCATGGAGATTTGAAATTTTACAGGACTAACGGAACAGTACAACCACATCATTAAAGTATTCTAGATCCTTACTTCATCCTTAACCTGACAATTGCAAATGAATAAGATGTATTGAAGGAAGCGAGAAGCGTGATAAGATTCTCTAATAGCCCAAGAGAAGATTTATCCCTGCACTTATACTAAATTTTCCAGAGGAAATAAAATCCTTTGTCTATACGTGAATGCATCGAAGGAAGGATTAAAAGCCATAGCGGTAATTCCCTTGGAAGATAACTCGATCTCCTTGATCTCGCCTTTTTCGTCTTTCTTCTAAGCTTCTTCAAGTGAACTCTTTTCTCTTAGCATTTATTGTTATCACAGGTTTTCTCTCAAGATTTAGTTTTCTATGACCACCTAAGCCACTTAATTCGGTGTTTGCAATTGATCCTCATCAAACTCACCAATACTATGCCCAGCTTTTTCCATGATGTCTCTATGTTAGTATACTACTTATTTTATTGGATTCATTCTAATATTCCTTTTTCATGCTTTTTATTTAATACATCTTGCCTTGGGCCATATCTTTTAACATTACCTTTTCCTTATATTCTAATATCACAAACTGCTCAATCTTTTCACCGTTAATATCTTGTAGTCCTCTTATTGCACAAAACTTTCTTTTTCCTTACTGAATAATATTAATATTAGGTTCTCATCTCTTACTCAATGACTCCTATTACTCTCTATAGATGCATTTCTTTTGCTAAAGCTTGAACATCCAACGGCTTCTTCTCTTCACTCAGTGGAAGTGTTTGGTTCTCATCAATCACAATAATTTCTCTAACAGTTAATAGTTTCAATCTTTTCATCTTTTTGCTCTTTGATATTTTCATAATCACTAATCTTCTCTCCATGATGAATTCTTCAACTTTTTTCTTTTCTTCTCGAATTGGTGACTCAACTTCTAGTACTTAGGTATGTAAGAGTATAAGGCTATTGCAAAGGTCTCACGAAAAATTCAAGCTAAACAAAATCAACTACCCCACTTATGAATCGGAGTTAGCTACAACCATATTTGCTTTAAAGAGTGGAGACACCAGTTGTTTGAAATGAATTATGAAGTATTCCCTAATTATAGGAGTTTAGGGTATACCTTTACCCAAAAAGGGGTTTGAACTTGAAGTAAAGAAAATAGAAGGTGTTTTTGGAGGAATATCGTTGCTTAATCAACCATCACATTGGCAAGGCTAATATTGTAGCTAACACGTTAAGTCGAAGAGCGAGAATGGCAAGACTTTGAGTTTAGGAAATGCAAGTAGTGCATAAAGTTTTATTTTTGGAAGTAGAAATAGAAAAGGAAGATTTAGTTCTAGATATGAGTGTGATACCCGAATTAAAGAAGGAAATGGAAAGATAGAACCAAGGTTCCTATAAGGATGATTGAGAAGTAGTGTATTATTGTGAAAGATTATGTATGCCAAAAAGAGGAAGAACCAAAAAAGAAGGTTTTCGAGGGAAGTGCATAGAATTTGATGCCCTACTCGCCTCTGAAAAAATAGATATGTGATAGGGCATAAATTTAGTTAGCTTAGTTACAAATGGTTAAAGTTTTGTGGGAACATCTAGGAGTGCAAGATAGAACTTGGAAATAGAAAATTGGATGAGAAAGAGGTATCCATAATTGTAGTTAAGTGCCACTTGGATTAATTTCTAGGACAAAATTTCTTTATATGGCTTTTTTACCCCATATTATAGGATGGATCTCGAAAGATATGAAAGACCTCCTTCCAAGCCGTACATATGACTTTCATCGAATATGACTTTCCGCATAATTCTATATGTATCAAGAATATTCAAATAAAAAAAGCAAACTCTTCCTACTAGAATTTGGGGTTACCATTATCCTTTTTGTAGTGAGGAATCTTGAATGTGATCCTAAGAAAAGGAATTTATCCATTTTTGGGATCTCAAAGGGGGAGGGTGTAATACCCTACAAATTTTACCTTAGAAAAAATTAAATAATTAATTTAGCATATGAATTATTTAAATTATCTATGTGTCTTTTTTATTTCAGTCTTATGTGAGATTGAATATATTGCTTAATGAGGAAAATGTGCATATTGAAGTGGCTATTTGCTTTGAGTGGTTTTTTTTTTTTTTAAAATTAGAAGGGGAGGGGGAAGACAAGAAACGGGGAAGGGGATATGGGAAAGGAGCTTTAAATGTGGTAATTGAATCATTATGATTAATTACTATATTTTATGTAAAATAATATTATTACAATGATTTTGATTAGACAAAATAATTCTTTGAACACTTAAATTATATTTCAAAACTATTTTTTATTTTTTTTACATATGATAATTAAAAATCTTGGTCAATTCAAGACTAAAATTGTTTTGACTACTTGACAAATTATTTTAACTAGTTCTATGACCATGTTGACTTAACCCACTAAAATCACTTAAATCAGAGCCCCTATATTTGGTCTTCATTCAAACAACTTCATCTTAACTTTTGGATCAAAACAGCCCTAATATAAATGCTTTTTTTCTCCCCCATCCTACCCCATATCTGGCAGCCTCCTCTTCCCCTTTCTCTTATTTTCTTCTTCTTCTCTAAAAGAAAACAACCCCTTATTTCTCCTTGCTGGCTAATAGCCTTTGAACAAGAAGGAAGCATTTTTGTTTCCTTCATTTCACCTTACTTGCAGACAGCCTTTCAACAAGAAGGACTCTTTTTTTTTTTTTTTCCTTCATTTAACTTTGCTCCTTTCTGGCCCATAACCCTTTAGCAAGAAGGAAGCATTTTTGCTTCATTTGCCTTGGTTACCATAAGCACCCTTCCCTCCCTTCCTTTTCTCTTGTTATTCACTTTTTCTTCAAATTCTTGAGGTTTAAGCTTATATCAAAGAAGGAAAACTTGGTTCTTGAATTACCCAAAACCTTGAACATTTCCACTCATCATCCAAGTAAGGAAATCCATTTTTTCTTATTGCTAAGGTTGCCAATAGAGTTCCCTTTTCTTACTGGTTTAATCATAAAATAATATTTGGTGAAATTTTGGATGAATTTTGTTGGCCTTTACATGTTAACGGCTTGTATATGATTTAAATACATTGTATTAATTTGTGAATGTAGAAAATCCACCTTTTGCTCCGTTAAAGTTACTGACATTGTTCTTTCATTTGGCTTTTTAATTTTATGATGATTTCATAACGTGATTTTGGGGGAAGTCTTGTTTTACTTAACTCATTCAAGGGTTAGATGTGATTTAATATCATTGAATTAACTTGTAAATAAATAAACAAAAACCCCAGTCGACATTAAGTTCTCTTCTTGGTTGAGATTTTTTTTTTTATTAATGGAATTTTGGCTAAATTCTAGGTAAAATCTGGTTTAGTGAAGTCTAATAAAGATTTTTATTTGATTAAAAACCATTGGGAATGTCTTTTTTTTTTTTTAGAAATCTTCCTACAAACAGTCGACTCTCCATGCCTTATTGATGGAATTTTTGTTATGTTTTTTAGATAAGATTTTGTTTAAAATATTGCTGGAATTTTGTGGTCACATAAATGAAGAAATTTATCATTCATAATGGGATTTTGTGTAGTTTATGTTGTTAGAAAATGGTATCTGAATTGTATTACATTGGATTATTTTTATATAAGAGAATTTACCTTTAAAAGTGATATTTCTATAACATATAACTGATGGGATTTCATATTTGAAAAATGTGAAGTGTTTGGATAATTTTGGTATGGCTTTTGTAAAGGAAAATTGCTAAAAACTGATACTTACGATTTTTTCCATAAGACTATGTAAGCTGTGAGAAAACCCTTATTCAGGGCATCACTTTGAAACCCCCCCCCCCCAAAAAAAAAAAAACACACCCTTTCCCTTTGATTTTGGCCACAAATCTAGCATTGTATAAACCTCAAGATGTTAGATAAATTTGAGAACAAGAATCACTGAAAAATCATATGTAGATTGGGAGATGAATTATTGAAAATGATTATGCGAAACTGCCTAGGCGGGTTACTGTTCTGACAAAGGTTTTTGTAAAAATTATTTGACCCACTTTTAAGTGGAACCTTGGGGAATAATTTACATGATATGTAACATTTTAAGGTATCAAACTGGAAAATATCATCAGAAAATAAAATGTTATGCTTAGGTTATTAACGTGATCTTTACATCCCCTATTTTGCCCTTTTAGGCAGAGATTTGATTTTGAAATGAAAAGGGTGTTTGTATAAAAAAAATTGGCTATAAATGTGATGGGATTTGTCTTAAATTGAAATTTATGAGATGTTTAGGTTGATTAAAAATATTTTTATCAGATCTTTGATGATTGAAAATGAATTATGCGATTTTGGGTAACAAAACCCTAAGACAGCCACTTTTTGCAAATAAATCACTGTGGGGAATTTTACTTCTTGCAAAACTATTTTTGTTGCCTAATTTGAATGGTGTGCTTAATGTTGATCATGTGACTTTTTGAAACTTATGTATATTTGATTGTAAATTGATTTATGATTATGTAAAACAATTAGGGTTTTTACATTGTGGCTAACGTTTTGCTTGGTCATTTGTATTAATGGAGAAATTGAGGAGTTCTATATTATGTGAAATTGTTGGTTGCCTTAGAAGGCTATTAAATATTGTGATGGGATATTCCTATCCCTAAGATTAAGTGTGATAGAATTATTTAAAGCCTAAGGAATTCTCTAATTGCCCTAAGGTTTTGGTTAGAATTTTATATGAGACACATAAATAGGAAATTAATTCCTATATATTGAATACGGTAGACTTGGTAGACATAGACAAAGGAGGAAGGGCAAGGACTTGAGTTTAGTTGAAAACAATTTGCTAGATTGGACCAAGGTAAGTCCTTGCATCCCAAGCATCTCTTTTGAAACGTATATTATCAAATGCAAAATCCATGCAAAAGTACTATGTTTGAACTATGGAAAACTTGCATTCAAATGCATATATAATATATGCATAATCTTATGAAATGTTTTATGATTATGACATATAAATTATGATTTAAATTGTGGGCATGTCATTTTTGTGAGAAAACATTTATGCATGAAAATAATATCCATTGAAATTAATGCTTCGATTATGATACTATGATTTGTTCATGCATAAATATTATTACAAAATTTCTCTTAAGTATTATGATTATAAAATGGAGTTATACATCAAATATATGCGGCAGATGAAATATATTAATGCATTTCATGCATAAAAATATTGTGAAAATCATAGCATGAGTTTTTACGTAATGGCTCCTAATATTATTATGGTGAATTATGATAGATGAATCAATAGCCTTGAATGAATTTTGGAACGAATATAGGGATGTTTGTCCTGGAAATTTTGGGAAAAAAGTTGTGGTTTTGGATTTTTGGTAGGGTTGATACTTGGAAAAATGTACTTCTAAAGATTGGAAGAATTTTTGGTAATAAATTTGATTATTCCTTAAAAGAATAGTGAACTCTTGGACCATTGAACTAAGATCTCAATGGATTAGACTTTAGGACAAGCTTGCGTTAGATTAGAAGAGAATTTCGGTAGATTGACCATCTCCGGAAAGCTACCTTTTTCCAAATGGGGTGATAATTCTAGTAGTTGAGTGCTGTCTTTAGCTAGCAACATGGTCTCTAAGGGAAGCAAGAGGATGGACATGGGACATTCGGTTTGATTTTGTATGAGGGAGATGGTGAGGTATTCCCTCGGGAAGGGTATACACCCTACCCAATTATTCGGCATTATATATATTCCGTCACCATATGTATGGCATATCTGTTCATATTGTCATGGTATTGTGATGGGTTCAAGACTTTTGAAAATAAATTTGATGTTCTAGGAATGTGATATAAATGATTTACCCAAAAAAATAATTTATTACACAAAATACTTAATTCGTACTTGCTAGTTGCGCAAAAAATTATGATGCATTTTGAGATGTATTAAATTATTTAAAAAATGGCTATATCAGTTCAAGTCAACATTATTCATACATTGGACATTGTTTTTTGGAAATTGTGATAGTATGCACATACTTCGAACTTACTGAGATTTTTATAATCTTAAACAACATTTCTAATTATGTTTTCAGGGTAAGGTGAGATTATCAAGACTAAGGATTGAAATTATCTTGTGTAATAGTGATAGTCTTGATACGATATTTATTGTCTTTTATTTGGATGATTATGAATCTTATTTTGGAGATTTAAATTTATGTTAGCATTGTAATTGTGTTTATTTGAATTTTTAATTTAAGTTTAAGTTTTGTAAATTTCTTTATCTTTTCTTTTATTTACTATAGTGTTATAAAGACCCTTAGTCCTAAGGACGGGGTGATATCCCCAGCCAGATTGGGCTACGTATGTAGAAGGGTATTACACATCTATCGACCTTGATGAAGATAGTTAGGGCAACACAAGATAATCAACAACCACCACTTAGACAACATGGTGCAAACTTTAATCTTCTAATCAACAATGGTTCGAAAACATCTCAAATAGCTAAGCTACCATATCAAGCTACAAATGATATCCAAGTTGGAATTTCTTTACACATATCAATTTTCTTAAAGATTATTTATCCGATACACCATCAGTTAGCCAATTACGATCGGAATTTGAGCTTGAATTATAGCAACAAGCTACACATCTCAAGAAGAAGAAAAACCAAATAGCCAAGATTTCGAAGTTATACGAGGATCTATGATGATGGCTTCATTTTTATTTGATCTAAGAATGGAAAGAGGATTAGAAGTTTTTAATTACCTAGACATTCTGTGATTACTAGATAAACAATTAAGGGTTTTCGATTATAACTCTCTTCTCCATTTTTATGTTGTCTCTCTTTTTTTTTTTTTTTCCTTTTATCAATCTCAATAAAGTAACGCACCTCGGGTGGTTTGGTGTTATATATATATATATATATATATATAGTTGCACTATTCCTTTAGCTTGTGTTTAGAGGTGACCTGTCTTTATTACAATTCATTTCATGGGATTGACTCTAAATGCTTACTTATTGGTTCCATTATTACTAATAAATCTATGCACTTGGAAATGTTTGGCCTAGACCCTGTAGGAATATAAATTCAATATTCATATTTTATCAGCATGCTTGATATTAACTAATGAGCCAAGTTTTATGGGTAACATATAAATGTAAATCATAGTTATTATGAAGAGAATGAATGGTTCAACGATCGCCTATATATTTTTCAATATTTATATTCCCCACTATTGAAAAGATCTTTAGTAAGCTAGAGAAATAACCAAAGCAATGCCAAAAATAGGAGAAATTCTTGCTGAAAAGGATTTGGAAAGAGTTACTTTGATGGGGGATCTTCCATATGATATCATACTTGACATTTTCTCCAAACTTCCTGTTAAGACACTTGGACGTGCAAAGGTTACATGTAAGTTCTTGCACATGGCTATTAGTGACCCTAAATTTGCCAAAATGCATCTATTGGGTGCAATTCAAAATCCTGGTATGCTTTATTCTTTTGGTTATGATTATCCTAAAATGTATTTTACGAAAGATATAGATGGAAACA
This sequence comes from Voacanga thouarsii, assembly GCA_026120185.1. Classification (NCBI taxonomy): domain Eukaryota; kingdom Viridiplantae; phylum Streptophyta; class Magnoliopsida; order Gentianales; family Apocynaceae; genus Voacanga; species Voacanga thouarsii. The sequence continues at coordinate 682,388 of JANUWF010000528.1, read as the reverse complement.
TTGAGGGAATTAAAATATCGTCATATAGGGAGAATGAACTGAGGTGTCAGTCATCTACCGGTGGCCTACTAGTCTGGTATAAAAGACCATACTTCTATATTCTTAATCCAATTACTGGTGAGAGAGTCCAGGCACCTCGAGATCCTGTAGAATATTTATATTCCTGGGGATTTGGTTTCTCAAAATCAAGAATGGAGCATAGAATTGTTAAATTTGGTTCCCCTGTCCCCATTAAATTCCATGATGAAGGGACGGCATTGGATGGCACCATATATACTCTTGGTTCTGCAAGTTGGAAGAGGATTAATGAACACAAGCTAATCGGTTGCACACACTTATTTGTAGAGCACATTGATTGCGATGGAACATTATTTTGGATGAGTTCTCGTATGTATTGTGGCACTGAAGATATGAGTTCTGTAGAATCATTTGATATTTTCTCTGAAGAATTCCGTTCATGGCCCAATCCAGGTCCTAAAGATTATAGATTGAAAGCCTGGTCAATTCGTCTGTTTAAGATGGGCGAAACAGTTGCACAAGCTTGGAGTGGCAGAACTAGTGTAATTATCTGGAGTTTAAGAGACAAAGAAAAGGATACTTGGACTAAAGAATATGCTTTTTCTATTAGTCCAAAATCTCTTCCGATTTCCATAAGTTCCATAGGAGTTTGGATGGGCCAGCAATATCTGTATCAATTTGGATATACTGGTTCTCCAAAAATAAAGAAGAAATTTCATCTTGCATGTGTGATTTATGATTCCAACACTGAGACGGTGAGAACCATAGGTGGGCTGCCCTTCTCTGAAATTGAGTCGTCCATAAAGATCTCGACAAAACTGAAAACTTTGAGGCAGCTTAGTGCAACTTCTCACGTTGGATGCCTAATCTCTCCTAAAGGAGTAATATGATGATAGCATAAACTTTATCAACGCCTCCCTGAATCAGAATCAGAACTAAACCTCTATATATATGAGAACCAAATAATTAGATGTCAGTCTTTACTATTTAAACCCCATATAAATTGACTGGTAGTGGAAATAAAAGTAATCGACTTCAATTTTGTTTGGTTGAAGTGGAAGGAAAGTAAATAAAAAATATTATGTTATTTTCGTTTAAATTTAGACGAGTTATTTTTTTTAACATGGAGGGATATCCCTCCCCCTCTTGATTTATTTCTCTTCTATCTTTTCTTTCTAACTAAATGATGTAAATTGCCCATTTACATTCACATTTATATCTCCCCCCTTTGATTCGCTCTTAGCCAAACATTTATGAAAACCAAAAGACTCATTTTTACACTACTCCTAGTATATAAATAAGATTGAGTGGATATTTGTTTTTCTTTTGTCATGATTGTTAATATAAGCCTAGCCTATCTTCTTCTTCTTATTTTTTTAATGCTATGTCAAGCCTTATTCCTGCAAATCACAACACAGATGATGGTAGCATTAAAAATACACACACACACACACACACACACACACACACACACACACACACACACACACACACACACTCAAACCCAATTAAGCAGCCTAAATCAAATAAAATAGAAATCACTGCTTTTAGTTTAGATTGGTTTGATTTCTATTTTGAAACCAAAAAATTGAATCGAACTAAACCAACCCAAATATATTACATTACTTATAATTTTTTTATTAATTTAAATTCTTATTTTCTCTTTAAACTAAGGGGAATATTTGCAATTCCCAAAATTTTATCCAATATCTAGAATTTTAGATAATTATTTCTTTTCAACTTTTATCTTTCACAGCTACATCCGTCTTTACTCTTACCTTTTTATGTGTTAAAAAATCTAATGAATCTATTCAATTTTTTAAAACATATTTTCTTTTATATATGTTATTGTTAGAAGACTGTTGTCTAATATATGTAGTTTTCTTTGTTTTGTACTAATTTTAATTTCTAAACGTAGAAAATAAATATATTTATATAATATGTATTCAAAAGTTTTTTAAATCAACAAAAGGTGGAAGTTTTATTAGAATGAAATAAAAATACAGAGAAAAATCATTTGTAATACAAAAACAGGAACACTACAGGAAAATCGAGATTTAGAGACGAAACTTTAGAGACAAAATTATTTCGTTTCTAAATAGAGACCAATTTGAGACAAAATGGAAACGAACTGATTTTTAAAAAATTAAAATGAGATATTTAAGACAAAATAGAGACAAAAAATTTTCGTCTCTAAATAAAACGTTTCTATTTGGTCTCTAAAAAAACACAAAATAGAGACGAAAGTAATGTCATGTCAATTTTGTCTCTAAATAAAGTCAAAGCAGCACGACTCTCAATGTGTCTCGAAGATTAGAGATAAATTAGAGACGGCTATTTTTCGTCTCTAACTAAAATGTTTCTATTAGT